>OX393577.1:26024137-26681902 GCA_947652605.1 Elmis aenea | reverse complement strand
GTTTGTAAAGTGATTGTTTTTATTTATAACGTAATTTTTACAGATTATTTTACATTAGGTTAGGTTAGGTCAGGTCAGGTCATGTCAGGTCAGGTTAATTTAATTTTTATTCATACTATAATAACATAGATTAAAATTTACAACATACGCTATTTATGTAGCAATTTTTAAACATAATATTAAAAGAGGAAGTACTGATATACAAGTAACAACTTTGGGCTAATGTAAAAGAATCTGTAAAAATTACGTTATAAATAAAAACAATCACATTTACAAATAAAATTTGTGATATACTTTTATTGTGGCGGCAAATAATTGTGTAGGCGAAGAATTGTGGACGAAGAATTATGGACGAAGAATTGTGTAGGCGAAGAATTGTGGGCGAAGAATGTTCGTAGACCCGCCCATGTTGACGCATTTTGTAAATTTGACGTGCAACGATTAGGGGTTCGATTACTGGTAAACGGTTAACCTGTTTTACCCGCCAATATGATTACCGAATACCGGTAATTTCGGTAATTTACCACCACCTTCTCAAAGTAAGACCCACAAGTGTCGAAGCAGAAAGAGCCTTTTCTTCTGCAGGGGTAATATGTACGAAAATTCGAAGTGATGAGATATTAGATACGATTTGTCTACTGCGTGCACATTTGAATTGAAAAAGAACTGGATCTGTATATTTAAAAAAAGTATTTTGCCTAGTCCTGGTACTCTAAAAATTGATTATTGTTTTGTTAATGTATTAAAACTTATTTCGTATTTGTTATTGTCAATGATGTCTTTAAAATAATGTATTACAACTTATTGTTATTGTTAATTATTATCTCGCTGAATAAATTTTGCTAGAAATAATGTAGGCCTATATGTTTATCGTTTTTTTGTTAATGTACCAAACTTTTATTAAAACAATAAGTTATTGTTAATTACCTCTTTATACTTACTATAAAAATATTGCTTGCCAATAAGCAGTAAAACTATCACACGAAATTTTTGGGATGCCCTACCACGATGCTGTAATGGATTACCTCCTTCTCAGCACGTTAAATTGTAATACGCTGCATCAGATAATTAAAATCGTTGATATTACTAAGTATAATTACTATTATTATAGGTTATTACCTATTAAATTATCTAATTATCCTCAAAAATGTTTGCGTGAGTTCATAATTTATGCCCAGGCCCATCCTATATATCACCTAATGGTGAAGGAATCTGTATAACATGAAATAAAAATTAAACCGAAATTTGGATGTACATTAAATACTCGTTATTTATCTTTTTCCTACCAATGTCACTAACAGTGGCGGTTCGTAAGAACTTTACTACAGACGGGAATTTTATTTGAATATGTAACTACTACATACATTTTTATATCATCTACTATACAGGGTTCTCGTTTTTCGAGGGCCACTATGGGGATCTCGTAAACGGTAAGAGTTGCGACTTCAGTTAAATTAGGGCAAAGTTGTATATTCAGGTGCTTAATAATTTGACGCAAACAGAACTTATCTAGCTCTTTTAGTTTTTGAGATATAGGGAAAAAAGTAAAAAAGCGGATTTTTGTTTTTTACCCGTAACTTTTTCATTTGATGTCGGATTTCATTTTTGTAAAAACATTTTTATGGCCACTTTTTACAAGGAATCAGAATCCCCAATTATATTTTCCGTGCGACGTTTCGTTTTTTAAAACCATCATCAGGTCAATTTTTTCTTATGGACGCTATATCTGATTTAACGCTAATTGGTAGAGCATTTTTTTCTGAATACGACAATGTATAACACTTGGAACTTCTTTGACACAATTGTTGTTAAAAATGGCAAAAACAAATATTTTATTTAAAACAAATCCTAATCGGCATGGTAAATAATTGTCTTTGTCCCTTTTTCCTTGGAAGCACGTAAGTAAACCGCATGAAATTAGTATTAAAGGGATTTAATTAAAAAAATAGGTAATAATATATGTTAGGAATGCATTAACATTGTTCACTTACTAGCAAATATTTTTAGAATAGTTTCTTTGGTTAAGTAATAAATTTCTCTAAAATGTGTATTACTCCTTATTTGGCATACAATTATTTGTAACAAAAAATAACGAGTTATGCCTTTTATCTGCGTTAATGACTTCTAATAAGCAAAAAGCGTAAACAGATTTCTGGACGTTTTTTGTAAACTATGAACACTTATTATTTGATTACGAAAATTTTATTACAAATGATTGTATGCCCAAAACACATTTTAGAGAAATTTATTACTTGACCAAAGAAAATATTCTAATAAATTTGCTAATAAGTGAACAATGTTAATGCATTCCTAACATATTTATTAATTCCTATTTTTTAAATTAAATTCCTTAATTAGTAATTTCATGCGGTTTACTTATCTGCTTCCAAGGAAAAAGGGTCAAAGACAATTATTTACCATGCCTATTAGGATTTGTTTTAAATAAAATATTTGTTTTTGACATTTTTAACAACAAATGTTTCAAAAAAGTCCCAAGTGTTATACATTATCGAATTCAGAAAAAAATGCTTTACAAATTGGCGTTAAAATCAGATATAGCGTCCATAAGAAAAAATTGACCTGATGATAGTTTAAAAAAAACGAAACGTTTCACGGAAAATATAATTGGGGATTCTGATTTCTTGCAAAAAGTGGCCATGAAAAAGTTTTTACAGAAATGAAATCCGACATCAAATGAAAAAGTTACGGGCAAAAAACAAAAATCCACTTTTTTACTTTTTTCCCTATATCTCAAAAACTAAAAGAGCTAGATAAGTTCTGTGCGTCAAATTATTAAGCACCTGAATATACAACTTTGCCCTAATTTAACCGAAGTCGTAACTCTTACCGTTTACGAGATCCCCATAGTGACCCTCGAAAAACGAGAACCCTGTATAGGGTGTCCAGTTTAAAATGAAGTACATGGGTACAGAGAATAAAGCACTCCAACATTTCATATTTATGCTTATTTAAAAAACGAACCATTGAAAACTTGAAAATCCCCAACTTGTTTGCACTACCGAAAAATATGCATTATTTGACAGTTGTTAGAAATAGTCGTTGCAATTGTTTAATCACGACACCAAGGCCTACTGTGGTGAAACCTTATTTTTGCAAATTTGCATACCTATTTTCCCTAGGTTAAACATACGGATGCTTTACATTGTTGAAAAGCATTTGTTATGGAGATTTAAAAAATGCAAAAATCCAATATGGCGTCCATAAGAAAAACAAGTTAGGTATGACCGCGCGAAACATAGTAGGCTTAGAATATTTTTAATGTCATTTTTAAAATCATTAGTTATTTCTCCGATCCTGAAAATTTCGCGCACAAATCTTTTCAAATAAAGGTAATATGGAGGTTTTAAGAAAATGTACATTTTTCGTTTTCATCGTGGTACTACGTAACAGGATGAATTATTGAAAATGTAAAACTGGATTATTGTTACGCATGTGATTGCGCAACTTTTTCCCCATTTAAGCGATTTTGTATTTCTAACGGTTTCCGAGATACCCATGTACTTCATTTTAAACTGGGTGGTCCACATATAAGGGCCATTATTGGGATCTCGTTAACGGTAAGAGCTACAAAGAAGTTTAAATTAGAAAATTGTTTCCCTTTCTGAGACCTATTCAGTGATTTTTTAATGTTTTAAAAGGGTTCCATGGCACGCTAGATAATAAACAAAAATTAAATGGGCATTTTTTAAAATCTTTAATAACTCGGTTATACTTGACGATACAAAAATATTTTTTGGGAAAAGTTGTAGGTAGACTTTTTTACGCACTGTAATATGAAAACATTCTTTTGTATCTATGTTATTTAAATTCATGGCACTCTATAGCTTCATAAGAACTTTTTGATGAATTGTATTTGTTTTCAACCTAAATATGAAAATTAATAGAATAAAGCTTATATTATTGAAAAAAGGGGTAAAAATGCTTTTTCATGAGGTCATAGCCAACCAGGGTTTAAAAAACCGGTTGACCGTTATTTTTTGTCAGAAAAAGTGATTTTTAACCTAAACCGAAATCGTTATTTTTAAAGGCAAAAAAAACGGTGACCTTTAACCAAAATAATAAAAAACATCTTTTTTTTAATAAAATTACGATGAAAATTCCAAATCTGTAGTAAAAAAGTAGATTAGTTTACCAAAAGTCATTACTGAACTCTTGATTGTACATTTATTATAAAATTATAAATAAATAATATCTTTTCATACTTTGCATTCCTGACCTAAATAATTTTAAAAACCGGTTAATTTAACCGGTTTTTTAAACCAGTTTATAATTTAAATCGATTTTTTACACTAAACCGGTTTTTTACAAATAAAACCGGTTTTTCAACAAAAACCGTTATAAAAATAAAGTTCTCGATTTCGGTTAACCGTTAACCAACATTTTTTCGATTTCGAGCCCTGTAGCTAACCATGGTTTCCATTTAAAAAATTGGTAATGGTTTCTGGCCCACCCTTTATACTTCCGGCTTCGCAATCAACGTCGACTTGATTTGCAATGTCAACATTGATATCAGTATTCTATCAGTCCAGTATGAAATGAAGTATATTGAAAATTTCAATTGTAAATTATTGACCGCTGTGAAATGCGTTGCTTTATGATTACTATTGATTAACGATCAGTTGAATTCTGTGAATTGGTTACTGTGTGATGTCACCGGATAAGAAATACGGATGGAAATTGAGTAGTAGTCCTGCAGCAGACATTTCTTGTAGGTGGACAGTAATACTTTTATATTGACTAAAAGTAATGGTTACCAATCGTTTTACGATTTTAATTTCAAATCGGAAGTAAAATTATTTACTTTTAGTAAATATAAAAAGGTAAAATATTTTTACATGTTTTTAGTTCTTGTACACTTAATAATTGATTGTAATAAACGGTATATTGTAAAGTTCAGGTTGCATTGTTCAGTTTAGGTTCAAAGTATTTTAAAGTTTTATCGGCCCATTCAAGGGACTATTCAATTAATTGCCGGTTTTAATAAAACTGGTCAAGCACATCCTATAAAAATTATTATAGGAGTACTTTAGTACGAAAAATGTTGCATGCAGGGACGAAACAAACGGTCAAAATTTTACCGAGTGATTAAGTTTGACTGTCGCATTCTCAAAACTTTGTTATTTTTAGAGAAAATCGCTATAAACCTTATAATTTGTAAATCGCAGGGAATTTTCTATATAATTACGTTAAAATTGTTTTGCTACCATGAAAATATTCGACTGGCGATAGTCTTCAATGCATAATCAGATTTAGAAGCAAATTTTCTTTTAGAAGCAACAAAAAGGTGTACTATGTAATTTCAAAAACAAAAGTTGACTATCACCAGTCTGATATACGTATTCCATCGCAGAAAAAAACAGTTTGATAGAGAATTTTATGCGATTTACAAAAATAAAAGGTTAATAGGAATCTCTTTTAAAATAACAAAGAATCCCCCGGTACAGTCTTTACAAAAATTAAAAAAAACTCTACAAGTCAATCCTTTTGGAGATACAGGGGGTTTAAGTTATAAACATGCGGTTAATTTTTTTTAGGTGCTCATGACCTCCAAGGTCTCCTGACCTAAATTACCCAGACTTTTATTGTGAAGTACCTAAAAGATTTAGTTTAATTGTCTTAAATCATTAAATTGGCAGTTTTACGACATTAGGTGGTATGAATAAAACGAGAGTTTATACTCTAAGTATGTACTCTGAGCATGAGCATAAAGTGAGAGTTTATACTCAGTTTCGTAAGAATAAAAACGAGCTAACTTTGAGAAGTAACTGCTCCTCTTAATTTGAGTAGGTATATACTCTTATATACAAACACACGTTTGTAATGATACATTCTACACAAGTTTTGACTTGCAAATGGTCCTCAGTTTTGCGTACACGTGTTACTAGTGTCAATCAATAAATCATCATGAGTGATAGTGAAGAAGAAATTAATAAAAACAATGTTTTTCAAATGGTATTCGTCAAGATTTTGCATGATTTTCCAATTGTGTTTTCGAAGTCAAAAACAACTGCTGCAAGGAAATCAAAATCTCAAGCTATTGATATCATTAAAAAACAATGGGAGGCCAATTTTGGTATATGCTGAACGGGAATATCGACTAGTAAAAGCTCTGTTAAGTCTACTTCACCGTTCATATATTTTGCTATATTATGCAGAACGAAATAGCTCGCAATAAGTTTTGGGACTGTTTCAGTGGAAACTCGGACTTTATATTGTAGAATCGGAAATCGTTGTTTTAACTGGCCAAAACATCTTTTAATTATTACCCGTTTTTTTTTTGTAAACAGGTTGTTATAGGCGAGTTCTTGCGGTATATTCGGGTTTCTAAAAGGAACCATCAGCCATGGCGCGATAGCATATGCTTCATCTCCTAAAAGTAATGCTTGTCTATTTTCAAAAGTATTTCCTGCAATATTATAAATTTCCGAATTGCTCCAAATCCTTGAGTCGTGCGTTACATGTCGCTTGCACATTAATGCTAGAATATCCTTTTAGATTAATGTATTCATGTCCGTGCATCGATGTTTTTTTGGGCGATTGTAAACTCGGCACAAAGTCAGGTAGAAGGATTAAACGTATAGTAATCTGGGCACACCATAAAATTTTGCTGAAAAGGTGGTATAGTAAACTCGGCACAACCACACACAATAATGCTTAGATTGATTTCTAAAATGTTTTTAACTTATTTTTATTTTTATTTAAGTGTAATAAAAGTAAATTATTTAATTAAAAACTTTATTATTTCAGAGCAAAAAATTTATTTATCAGTACATATTACATATTAGAATAATAATGCGAAACTAATTTTACAAACTGTAAATCGCTAATGCCACCATTCTGATAATTTGAAATGTGGTTCCGTTCTGGTATTTATATGGGGTTTGAATACTGTTTACTTTAATTTTAATATATATTTCTTCTTGAATTTTTAATAATACTTCTACAAATATGAATAAGCAAGGGTGGCTACTGTTGAAAGAATTGTTTAGATGGGAATTACACACGATTCGCATGCATTGGTCGTCATATTTAAGGATGCATTCATTTCAGCCCATATCTCGGGAGGAAATTCTGCATCTTCCGAAATGTAATTATCAATCGGAAAACAAGTATAGGTAATAACATTCTACCCTATCACTTGTGCCCAGTTTACTATAAGGATTAACGATAATGTTTTAATGACACCCCGCTATTTGGGGATTTGTGCCGAGATTACATCTGGCCGTTTTTTTAATTCTTATATGTGTGCAATCAATGACACCGACGGCGCATGGCAAATTATAACCTGATTGCCAATAATTATGCTTGGCTTGCCTTATATCTGCAACGTTCTGAGAAAATTTTATCCATAGGCCACTTTTTTCAATTATCTTATCCCCTACTTCTTGTATTGGTTTTGATCCCGCGGTTTAATGCACACCAACATCTTCTCCTACCCTTGCTTGAAATCCAGGATCTCCCACATATCTTAAAAATATTTTCATTTTAACCATCTTGGATATCGCACCACCTCTGCTTTCTCCTGATTCTAAATTTTAAAAATGCCATCCACTGCACATTATCGTCAGAAAATCTATCTATGGCTTTAAAGTCACGATTGCACGTACTTTTTCTTGGTTTGTAATATTTTTTAGAACGCAAATTTAATATAAATTCAGCCATAACTATCTTTTCAAGCTACGACTGAGTCTACTAAGAACCAGACTCCAAATATATCGAGAAGGAACTCGTCTTCAGAAAGCATAAACTTATTTTATTCATACGAATTGTGAGAACATACTCAAGAAAAATTGTAACTCATTTTTATTCATATCACCCAAAGAGTACAAAATGCCTCCTAAACGATTTGAGTTATCTTGCATTGATCATTACTAATTTTAGAATTTAAGTCAGTAAAATTCTGGGCTTTTATTTAACACTTTGTATATCTTTAAACATGGCGTTGTGAGAATACTTTTTTGAGTGTGCTCATGGTTGTATTTGATTTATAAGTATTCCTTAATTTGGATTCGTTCCTGACTGCTTAAGATTAACGAGCATTGGTTATTTCTTTTTGTGTTAAAAACTCACTACAAGAAAAACCTACAGTTGGTGATTATTGAAACGTAATCCGCCTTATTACACTATAAATCTTTCTAAGCAAGTTGTTTTTAATTACTAAAAGAAAACCTAACGCCAAAATTAATGTTTCCTTTTAAAGAGTAAAAAGCGTCATTTGTTTTTTGAATTAGATAGTGCGACAAGTTGTCGTCTTCACGATTAAGATCACAATGTAGTTAATTAACCACATCAGAATTTCCGCTGCAATAATAAAAACGGTCAATGCGCGTATAATTAAATTGTGAGTTTTATAATTTTTCAACAACCACAAATTTTCATAAATATTATTTCCTTTAAAATTGCGTAAAAATAATCGATAGATAATAAAAATGAAGTAAGTAACCTCAGAATTTAAATATGTATGTGTTTTCAGGAGTGCGTAATTGCTTTACAACTCGTGTTATGTAGCTTACTTATTCTACGATCACATGATACCCACGATTTTACCGGTTTGTTGGCTAATAGTAAACATACTTGTATGTACGCTGTTAACTGTCAAGTTTGCCGTAAATCTACTTTGACATTTCTAGACAAGTGCGCTTTTTGCTTACCGTGCGTAAAGACCCACTTACTAAATTGCAGGCTGTAATAGTCATTAACGATAGTGGTCGTAGAAAAAATATAAAATGGATAAGAAATATAGTAAATAAAATAGTGAATTATACAATTGCTCTTTAAATTTCGCAAAACACTCATCTTGACATATTTTAAATTGGTAGGTAATAAGGTCTTGCCCGTAATGCAACAAATATTGTTTTACAAGTATATTTCTAATGAATTATAGAAACAATAGAAAATTCACTCTGTATACAGTGTGTCCCAAATTAGCAAAAAAATCGATATTAATAAATAAACATTTAGAGTCGATAGGTTTTCATTATCTGATCTGATTCACCAGTTTATAAAATGAAAGACAAAACGATCATAGTAATACGTTTTTAATACAGTACAATTAATTTTTATTTAACCAACTTTGTATCATTTATTTTAACAGAGATGATACAAAATTTCATACAGAGTGGGATACCTGTATAATAAATAAGTTTATGGCTCTCTTTCTAGCATGTATTCGCAACGAAGTGGTCCAAATTAAAAAAAAAAAACAAATTTTAAAAGTCAAGTTGAAATTTTAAGACAAAGTCAAATGTGGTGCGTTAAACTACAACTTTTTTAATATAAACAAACTTAATTGGCAAACTTTTTTTAAAAGTTTCTTGTTCAAAACCAGTTCCAATTAAGATTTTTAATTAACTTGTTTTGTATTACTAAATAAATAACTTCAATAATGAAACAATTGATCAAATACAACTTTTCGTTCGTGAGTAGGTATACCACATTGCGACTTTTTAACATTAATAATTAATATTAGTTTACCTGACTCGGCAACTGATGCAAAATAATTTAAAAAGCTTTTATTTTTCGCAATTAAACAATATGAATAAAATATGGTGCAATTATTTTTACCAAATAGCGTGTTATTTAAAAATTACATTTAAAAATAATATTTTAAAGTTTTTTGACAATATTTTTATTACTTCCAATGTTTCAACACATAAAAAACTGTAAAGAATAATTTATAACAACAGTTTTTCACGGCCAGTGTAATTAAGTGCTTAGTTAATAACCAGTTGTATCAAAACTTTAAATAAAAGTATTGTTCAGATCATGTGGGCGTATTTAACATGGTATAAAAGTTTTCATCAAAACATTCACCTCATTACACACTGATGTATAACGAACGGATTTTAAAGGGCGGTTTGTAAAGGTTCGTATTCCAAATAACACATATTTATTTTAAGAGCGGCCCTTAAAAAAAGCGAGTATTTTAAAGGACGTATACATATACATATACAAAAAGCGCGCAGCGCTACTAGACAAAAAAGGTTATTTCAATACGAACGCTTATGAAAGCAAAGTTGAGCGATACCACTTTTCATTCACTTTGCTTTCATGTGCTTAAATGATCATTCGCTTTGTTTTTATTTTAGGTTCATACAAAAAAATCATTGAGTGAAGGTAGTTAATCTAACTTTATCTCGACTTGCGTATAGTAATAGTAAATCGGCTTATTTTAAAGCCCACTTTTATTTAAATAGCTATCAATGGACTCAATTTTTATTTTCTGAAAAAACAAATTACTTGCTGTATAGAAAAATCCGAACTGCTATACATAAAATTTAACGACTATAAATCAAACGCTCTAAAGTACATAAAAATGCAATAAAGGTAAAAAAATTAAAGTGATCGAATGCTATATGACGTAATAAAATGCGTTTTGAAAAGTTACAACGCGGTATAATCAACTTATTTTAGTGTCCATTAGTATTAGATTAACTTTTAGTCATTGCTACCACACGCTACTGGGCACTTTGTTGTTATCAGTAAGAGAGGGTTAGGTTTAGAAGATAGTAAATCTTTTTCTTTTATTGCTAAATTAAATAGTTAGGCAATTGATATAATATGGGTGTATGCGGTGGCAACGATTAACACAGTCTTATAACAAGGGAAGCTAAAACAAGAGATTACCTATAATGTGCAAAATCTTTTTGCATTGTAATAATTTTTTTATATAGCATTTGGTTGGGTCACAAGTTTAATTTTAAACACATCACTTTTCAAATTAGGGTTATTGGCCAATTTTGCAGAAAAAATGTTTTAAAAATAGAAGCCCACAAAATCCTATTACATAATATATGTACAGGGTGGCCTATTTTCGATGCCCATACAGGCTATCTCGGTTATTATTAGAGATAGAAAAAAACTAAGTACGTAGTTTCGATATATTTTTTTGAGAGAAATTCATTACCGTTAACAGATTTTTGAAGTCTTTTTTAATTTTTGAAATATAACCAAAAACCGATTTTTGGCAGTTTTCAAAAATGTTAAATATCTCGCTTAAACGAAAAGATACAGAAAAACTTTACCGACATTTTTGGAATGATTTTTTGTCCTTAATAGGATAGCGATGTTCAATTGTTTTTTTACTCATGTCAATACCGATATAGTATTACACCTAACTTTCTTATTTTAAATGGCAACCATAAGCTAATTATATATTTTTGAAAAGCGCAAAAAATAAGCTTTCAATTCATGTCAAAGTCAACTATGGTTGCCATTTTAAATTCGTTCCACTTAAAAAAATTTACTTTTTGTCAAAAAAACAAATTTTGCAACCTTTAAGGTCTATCAAAGCAGCCCAAATGTCAATTAAAATATACAAAACCGTTTCTCGGACATTTGTTGACATAATAAAATTTAATTTATGGGGGTCACGGCACACTTAATAAAAAAAATAATTTTAGTGAAAAAATTATTTGAGATTATAAAAATTAACCAAAATGGTGCAGCTGTATCCAAAATCACTTCCTCTTTCCAAAAATGTAAAAATATACAGGGTTCCATTTAAAATAACAAAGTTAGGATCATTTCCGGCGAAACCAGAAGTGAAACAAAAGTGTACCTATGTTCAGATAATCCACTTTTTTGCACGTAATATTACATGTCTAAAATTTCATTTGTCTAAATTCAAAACTTCAAAAAAAGGGGGGTGATCTGATTTGAGTTACATCCGGTATATGAGTGAAAAAAATCGAATATTGCTATCTTATCAAGGACTAAAAACCATGGTAAAAATGTGTTTAAAGTTTTTCTGTATCTTTTTGTTTAAACGAGATATTTAACATTTTTGAAAATTGTCAAAAATCAGTTTTTGGCTATATTTCGAAAATTAAAAAAATATCAAAAATCTGTTTACGGCAATGAATTTCTCTCGAAAGAATAAATCTAGACTATGTACTTAGTTTTTTTCTATCTCTGATAATAACCGAGATACTGTCCCTGTAGGGGCATCGAAAATAAACCACCCTGTACATAAAAATTACAAATCTTGTTAATATGTTCGTAGAAGTAAATAAGTTAACTTTCTAACATTGTAACCGCTTATTGGCCACGAAAACTGGAGTGGGGAAGAGTTTGTGCACGTAGCTGTCAGCCACCGCCGCTAAATAAAGTGTCAAGTCCGATTAGGTTAAGTTAGGTTAGGTTACTTTTGGTTACCATTATGTCCTTTCTCCTGGACATATCTATCCTCTCTTTTTGAAATATGCAAAAATGCGTGGGTTTTAATTTCCGCTCTTTAATTTGAAGTTCGTTTATTAAAATGAAAGTTGTGGCTTGTGTACGGGAAACGGGAAAATATATTTTACTAAAGGTAGTTTTTTGTTAACCCCAGCTTATTGTCCCCGAAAGTTCGGGGAAAAATGGTCACCTTATTATATGAAGATTATGAAATGGAAGTGCAAGCCCATTTATAGAGCTAAGAAGTTGTTTAAATAAAATTGATAAGTTGTGCACCTATATTTTATTACATTTATTTTTGTTTGCTTTTTTTTTAGAAGAAAAAGGCATTGAAAGGAACCGAAACTGAACCGTTTTTGCCAAACTGGTTACCAAATCATCATAATATAAACCGATGGATTGGAACGTTTAAATTAATATAACCGCTAAACGAAACTGAACCGTTATTTTTTACGGTTCAGATCCCTGTTTTAAAGTAAATAAAATTCAACCATTAAAAATGGTTCAAAAGTACAGTGACGGACCGCACTGGCTTAGTATGTCCTAATGCTTTCTTTCATATTTTCTGTTTATTAGCGAGATGCTTAAGCGATGTTAGCGCTCAACTCAATTCCTAATGTAGGATAGTGTTAGGTCATGCTTTGTAAAACGCCAGTTTTAGAAAATCTATCAAAAATACTTAGTTCATAAAAAACAAGATGGAAAAGATTTAGTTTGATATTTATTATTTAATTTTGTAGATAAATGTTATTTATATACAAGGAATATTTATTTATTATGGAGTGAGTGATGTGTATATCTCGCGGTAAAAGATTTTGCGAAGGATAATGCGGAAGATTAATTATGGAATTGTGAATTACGACTAAAAGTGGAGTAGGTGGTTTTATTGTTGTGTAATTAGAGTTTGATGTGATAGTATACGGAGGACTGATTATGAAATAATGTTTCTAGGGATTGTGAAGTACTTGGTTTTAATACTTCGTGACGAGAGGTTTTATGAGAAATTATGTAGGGAATTCATTTCGTAAGCTGTGTACGGAGGTGGGTAACGAAATAAGGATTATCCAGTGCGGTTGTGGTATGAACAAATTAAGATCCGCGCGAAGCCAAAGAAGGGTGGTATAGTTTAATAATTAAGAATACTCGTCGAGTGAAACGACTGAAGGAGTTCCTAGTCTGAGAGCTAAACAGGGTGTTTCATAATTGAATGCTGATCCTTGTATTATTCCTTGGGTGATTTTAAGAAAAAAAGTTCATATCAATGTAGGTCCGCAACCGCCGTATTTTTGAGAAACAAGGTGTTAAAAGTTTACTCGAAAACCGTTCGTCGGACAAAAAAAAGTCAAGAGGCCATTTTTACTAAGAGATAAGGAAAAATTATAAAAATGACATTTATTTTGAAAAAAAAAAAACAGTGACATATCATTTTTTTCATTAAAAATATTCAAGGACATGTTAGTACGGACGCCATTGGTTAAAATAGAACAATTTTTTTTTCTGAAAAATTAGTACCTACTAAAATTCAAAAAAATATCTAAAGTTACATCAAAAATATTACGAAAAAACAGATATTTTTTTCAACTTTTAACACCCTGTAGGTATCTCAAAAATGCGGCGGTTGCGGACCTACATTGATATGAACTTTTTTTCTTAAAATCATCCAAGGAATAATACCCCTAAGGATCAGCATTCAATTATGAAATACCCTATATGTTTAATAAACTTATATCTGAGCATGGGAGTTTCTGGCGTAGCATCCTGAATTGTCTATGGCTTTTTTCCAGTGGTATTCTTCATGAGTTTGACTTTGAAATTCCATAAGGTTATGCCAAATCGTTTGCATTAGACGGTTCGTCAAAGTAAACAAATTCTGCGTTTTGTAAGCAATGAAAAACGCCGAAATATTTATTGAGTGTTTATCCCCAACCAAAATAAAAGCTGAGCTTGGTTGTACTTTTGGTAAGTCTTCCCATAGTTTTCAAACGTGGGTTGCCAACTTTGAACCTAGTTATACGAGTACTAAAGGCCTCTACTCATTATCCAACTTGTCGGAGCCGACCGTCGGGAACTCCGTGTTGGGTGTTGTCTACACACCTCCCGACCAGTCCAACCAACACAGCATAAACGTCAAAACTTTTTTTATTATTTTGGCTCTGATGCCATTTGTGGATAACAAATTTATAAATAGCGTTAAATTTTCGGTTTAATAGTCATTATCTAGAGGAATGTGGTGGGATGGTTGGCTTGTTGGATGGTCTGGCCACCCGACCGTTCCAACTTGTCCAACTGTCGGGTTGGTCGGGTGACAGACTACACACTAAACAATTTATCGAAATGGTCGGTAGGTTGTACCGACAAATTGGTAGGTGAGTAGAGGCCTTAAAGATGCACGAAGTTCGGAAGAAATTGTGTTAAAAGTACATAAAACTGTACTGAATGATCGTCGATTGAAGTTGGTCAAGATAGCAGAGGCTGTGAATATATCGTAAGATCGAGCGTATCATATCAGTGCGGAACAAAAACTCAATCGTATGATTATTCCGAGCAGTGTTTGACGTTGTTCAAGAAATTAAAAAAAAATAGAATATCTTGACCAGAAACTATTATTCCCATTCTCGCAATTCATGTATTCAAGTTATTAATCAATTGAATTATGATGCTTCAAATTAAGGCAAGACAATGATAACGTTGGAAAATTTCTGTAACGTAAATTTTTAAACAACTCAAGTTTTTGTAACCATGAAGTTTCATCAAATAATAGCAAAGTAGTTGAATTTCCGTTGAAGGTGTATTTGCTTTTCCATAATGTCTATATTCGACCTTTTATTATATATCTATATTTCCAATAAAACGTTACTGTATTAAACTGTATTTAAGAAAATCTTTGTATTGGTTGCTTCACTACTTTGTCACCGGGTAATGGGGCGACGAATATTATTATTTGCTTTTCGAATCGTTTGAAGTTATTCGCACTAATATAAAACTATTTCACTAACAATTTAACATGGTTATGAAAGTGTATCAGTTTTACTGACTGACTACTGTAGTTTGGATCTGATAACAGTTTTCACGGTAACACCCCTCCGGTGTAGAGATCCAAACTACAGGTTAGCCGGCTTTAAAATTTGTGGTAATTAATATAAATGTATAATAAAAGTATTAATTTTGGTGGCCTGGTCTTGGTGGTGGTGTCGAGCGGTTGGAGGCAGCGTTGGTCCAGATGGCAAGGTTGAAGGAGCGAGCGAGGAACACGTCCTTGGCTCGGCGTGATGAACGGCTTGGCTTAACGTCAGGCGTGGTTGTTGCTTCAATGGCCTCTCGTGTGGTTGTGAGAGCGCGTGGGACTCACACTGGAAGGTGTTGTAGAAGCGGGACAGGTCGTTGGAAGTGGCTCCATGGACGGACTGGATGATGATGACGGTTGATCCTCGGGGGTTAAATGAACAGCGGTTTCGAGATGTTGTTGGTGGTGTGGTCGCTCGCCAGTGGAAAGGCTGCTCACGGAGCACGGTGATGCGGCGCTGGGGCTCATATTGTGGTCGCTCGGCGTGAGGCAGGCGGCTTGTGAACTGGCGATGGTGTGGGATCGACTGTCAGTTGGAAGTGCTTCACCAGGAGCGCGGTTATGTGGCAGTGGGGCGCACATGTATGTCGGCTCGGCTGGATGAAGACGGCTTGTGAGCTGACGTGAGACGAGGTTGACGATGCTGATTCCATGTGGCTAGTGAGGCGTGATACGTATGTCACCCATCCGGCTCGACCGTTTGCCTGGTAGTGGCAGAGTTGCAAAATGACGGTGCGATGGTCGCAGCGGCTAGCTGGATCGAGTGGGGCGGGTCCTCCCAAACGTCGTTTAGGAAAGGCCCCACGTTGGGGGCGCCAAATTGTCACTGGGTATGGGGCGACGAATATTATTATTCGCTTTTCGAATCGTTTTAAGTTATTCGCATTAATATAAAACTATTTCAATAATAATTTAAAATAAAAAATGACAGTGACACTTGGTTATGAAAGTGTATCAATTTTACTGACTGACTACCTACTGTAGTTTGGATTGGTTTGGATGTGGTTTGGATCTGATAGCAGTATCCACGGTAACAACTTAAACTAATACTAAAATCTAATTGTTTATTATGCTGATGTTAGTGATTACATGCTGTAAGCGCTAAATTATTATTGTAATGTTGTACTACAAATATAAATTTTTGATGACTATATCTAAATAACTTAAGTAATACTCTATTAAAATCGTGAAGTAAATATAAAAATAAATTTTCTCTACTTTTATGGAATTTAATAGAGTATAAATCGCATTTAACTTATAACAAATTTTAGTACTTTCGGTATTAAGAATGTATAAAATGATATAAATGCGATAATTGCTACGACTTTGTAAAGTTATAGAGAGATTTACACCGTAGTAAACTCTTGACAAAGTTTATGACTTGCATCAAGCACGTACCGCGTTGAAGAAGTTTTCAACGACTTTGCCTGAAATATCAGAGCACCGCAAGCCACAGTTTGAACAAAATCAACAATTATGTGATCCTTCAATGCAAATAGTTTTACAACTTTGTTAACTATATAATACTCAAAGTGATTCGTGATCGAAAGTTATGTCTATTAAGGCCTTAAATATGCCATACAGAGTCAATTAAATAATTAGGTAAAGGTGACTACAACATTTGTAAGAAAATTAAAGTACTGAAAAAGTTGTATCACACGTCAAATCGTGAAAATATTTACAAAGTTTAAATGCTCAAAAGTTTTGCAATTTATATAGGTCAGAATTTATTTTCTAATTTCAGTTGAGTATATCAATCATTCCTATCCAACCAAATATTGTAAGAGGCTCGGAGGATTCAAATGAAAACCGCAAATATATGTTGGATAGTGAAAAGCGCGTGTAATGGTCACGTCATTTTTGACACTTTAAAAATATGATATTTGACGTTGATGATTTACGATTTGTAAAAACAATAAAAATATAAAATTGTGTTCCAAGTTTTGTAGTAATTCAGAGAGGAATATGTTTTCATCTCACTTCATCGGCATCAGGTGACTAATTGTAACTCATTGTGTAGATTCGCGCAATATAGAGAGAATATCTAGATGTCCATTAGTCCATTGCAAGCTTTTGAACGTTTTCGTGAATTCCGGCTCGCCAATTCGACTTATACAATAGGTAATGGCACCAATAGAAAGATAAAATCAATGCGCATCTAAAGTTAATACTAAAGCTACGATGTTCATGCCGAATTTACATTGGAATAGTAGCTAATGCAAGTTACTAAATCAAGTAAGGGAATTTAGCTACAACGTGTAGATAATTTCGTTTAGTGCTTCCGCAAGTAAACAATTTAGTGACTTTTTGAGTAAAGTAAATAGAAATCATAACTATTTACTTGAAGACGGTATTCCATTTTTTGTCAATTACAAAACAATTTTACTAAATTGGGTGTCGACACGTATCTGTTGTGTAAACGCAAGCCACTACTACGCCAACACTTTGACAAGATTTGGGTTTGCTTCACAGAACATACAGTTTGCTTCTTGATTAGTGACTTGCTTTAGCTACTTGATTTAGTAATAAATCTAAAATTTTATGAATTTTTTAAAGCTGAAGGGCCGTGATTTTCATTAAACGTCAATTTTGACAGTATTTGTCTGTCAATTTAATTAATTATTAACGTCATATCAAGTAAATATTGTTTTTAAATGCATTAAAATAAATAATTACTTCAATGAAGAATGGCTTTCCAAGATAAAATCAGGAGATCTGGTTCCAGCAAGACGGCTGTCCCGCGCATTTGGGCTTAGATGTTGGAAAATTTCTAAAGTATTTTTTTCCAAATCGTGGATTGGTAGAGGTGGTGCCTTAAATTGGCCAACCAGACCTCCGAGCTTAACACTTTGTGACTTTTTTTCTATGGAGTCACATCAAAAGTAAGATTTACAAAAAACTGCAGACAAATATTAATTCTTTAAAAAAGGCAATAGTTGCAGAATTCGAATTAATTAATGAAAGACAGTTAATGTTAATTTTTTTTATAATAGGGTGGGATATTGTTTAATTAAAAATGGAGGGCTATTTAAATATTTTTCACAATTTTTTTAAATTATCTTTAAGGTATAAGCAATTTCTTCTATACATATTTTTAAATTATACTGGAAGAAAAATCAAGTCTGTTATTAAATTGAACTGCAAACAAATCTGTCTCTCCTCGCAAACTATGGCCACTGTAATAAAATTTACCAAGAATATTCTTTATTATTGAATTATTGTTAAAAGCGTTTAAAATAAAAAGGTTTATAAAACTATTTTTTACGTTATTGGGTTAAACAACAAACAAATTTCTCACTCTTCGCAGGCTGTGACCGCTATGAAAGGTTTTTACCATACAAATTTTTTCTCCATTGGAATAATTATTCATTTTGATGTATGTAAAATGGTATATTTTACAAGAAGAGATGAAAGTACATTTTTTTTCGTTAGGTGAGATTTGTTCACGAGCCGCAAAGCGGTGAGTGAGCAAATCGCACGAACTGATTTCATCTCGAGTCGTAAATGCTATTTTTTCTACGAAATTAAATTTATATTATAGAACGAACGTTAATGTAAACGAACCAAATGACAATTGTTATGTATAAAGATTGTAATTAAACTTTTTATTTCTACAGCGACACCACCACACTGACATTGACATAAATAAAATTATAACCTGCAAACGAAATATATTTAATATTAATTTTTGTACCATTATTAGGCTTTTATGTAAAATGCTACATTAAAATTAAATTATTTGATTAGAATATTAACGCAATTATGAGTTTAGGCTTAAAAAAAATTGTTAATTTTACAATTTAATTTTGACATTGACATTATTTTCGCCGCTAGAGACGAAGCAGGGTTGAGCAGATTTAAATCAATTGATTTAAATCATGATTTAAATCAAGTGATTTTTTTTTTAAATCATTGATTTAAATCAGGTGATTTTAAAAAAAAAAATTAATAATTTAAATCACAGATTATATGAGTACAATATAATCTTAATTTATAATAAAACAAAATTGTATTACTAGTAGTAATTAAATACACGAAATTGTGAATAAACCATATCAATTTGCTCTTGTAAAGTAATATTCATTGTGGAAATGCAATAATTCAAAATATAAATGACAAGTTTTTGACGTTAGCGTAGTGAACAGTCAGTTTTTTCAATTTCCACGGCACTCTATTGCTTCAATAACGATTTGAAACAAAATGTCGAATATCTCGAAAAGTATGAGTTTTGGGTATAGGACATACTTAACAAAATATGAAGCTCTTTTAAAGACGAATTCGATGACATAAACAAATACAGGGGTTTGCATTTGAAAAAATCGAGTTACGAGCTTTTGAAAATCATGGAAGTTGCCATCTATTTATAAACACCCCTGTATGTGTGATTCAAATTTTTTCATATCGAGCGAACAGAGAAATTTTTTCTACATGTCTATACCAAATTACAACTCTGTATTTCAAAATAACTTCAGGAGAATTTTTTAAATAAAGACTTAAAACCTTGAATAATTTAGAAAATATTTTTTTTTTTTACAAAGCTGTATAAAAACCTGTAGTATTTTATATTGATGCAAAGCTAAAATTAAGGCGGTCAAAAATATTAAATAAAAAATTGGGTGTTGTATTTGAAATATAAAAGTAGCTATTAGTTCCAGAAAGGTGACTCACCCTGTATATTTGAAAATATTTTTATTGTGTTGTTTATAAAAAACTATAAAATAGCATTTGAATCAACTTCATATCTCAAGCCGTTTAGCCACAATCGACCGATCCCGCACTAATGACTCACCCTGTATATAATTAATTAAACATCATTTAGCACTGATTTTTTCAAAATTCTTAATCACTATATTTAATTTTTAATTTTGACAAAAATTCACCAATGAATTAAATATATTGGTTATTAAATATATTAGCACAAAACAGAAATAGCATGTGAATATGTCACTAAATTCGATAATATGGTACATTTGATTTAAATCAAAAAAATCTGATTTAAATCAAATAAATCGATTTTTTTGTTTTTTTTTTTTAAATCATGATTTTTATCCACCCTGGACGAAAGTAAAACGTTCATGTAGAGTAGGCAGTGAGAAAATTAAAACTTTCATAAGATACATGAGTAGAATAAGAATATTTGCTTCTTTATGTGATGTTAATAATTAATTAAATTGACAGACAAATACTGTCAAATTTGACGTTTAATAAAAATCAGATTAAAAAATCATTAAATTTTAGATTAATATTTTAAACTAAAAATCGTACCTTTAGTCTCAATACCAGTACCATTAGATGCGCAATAATTTTATCTTTCTATTGGTACCATTACGTTTCGTATAAGTTAAATTGGCGAGCAGAAAACCACGAAAACGTTTAAAACAATGTTAAACTTCTACGTTCGAGCTTGCAAGTGGACACCCGGTATATCGTTACACGAAATTGCAAGCATTAGCAATATAGTTACTATTTATTATGTATGTGGTGAATAGTGTGGCGACCAGTTCAGACCAGGCGCATAGAGTCATTATTCCAGAGATAATTGCGGCTCAAGTATTATTGAAAGTTCATCGTTTATTTTGTTTACTTTAAAAGCGTTCTATTTCTTACTAGTACTAGGCCAATCTCAGACGACGAGCTCCGACACACAATGAGTTTTTGACTCTTATCGTACACTGCACAGGACCATTACTTAAACATTCTAAAACGCTCTCAAGGTGGAATTCGAACCCGCGTTTTCAAGCTTGTAACCCACGCGCTAATCAATCAAGGATGGTTTATAAAAAGTTACCAAGTAAATCCATGCATTTTCAGCAAAGTTTAATTATTACATTTTAATGTAATTAGCTTGACTGAGCGCTTTCGAGTAGGAAGTAAAATCTTGTACAAAATGATCTTAGTCTTATCACAATGCTTTGAAAATTTACTATGATTTTTTAAATTTTTAAACAATAATTTTCAGATAATTTCTACCGCTTCGTTCTAAAAGTATTATAAAATACTCCTATCTTATTTGGCAGTGGTGCTGTTACAATAATTTGCACAAGAATGTCGTGTATTGATCCGAAGAAAGTGTAATTTTTGTCATTTATTTAATTCAAATGTTTTGAGATACAAGAACTTACATGTCAAATACTTATTCAAATTACACAGAGCATATCAGTGGCGCACTCAGGATTTTGGAGAGGGGTTAAAGGATTAAAAATATAGTTATTGTAAATTCGATAAAATAAAAAATATAATGTTCACAGCCGGGGTCTGACTTGGGCAAACGGCCCGAGAGCTACTTTTTTGCTTAAAGGGGGTGGGATTACTTCCCCCCGGGTGCGCCACTGAAGCATATGTTTGTAAAAAAAATCGATAAAAAGTGTGACAAAAAGTGTGACTTCTTTTTGATTAAATTTTATGAAACAATCGATAATTGCAAGTAAAATACAGTAACGAATGCTGCTAACGAACAAAACAACATGCCAAACGTTTTCCCCTTCACTAAATTTTAAGTTTTGGTGTAATATCACCATTGGTAAAAAACTGTATTTTAAAATAATATCTAATAAAGTAAATTTTTTACACAGCAGTTCAAAAGTATCAAAAATTTTGCCCGTTTTAAGAAGTTTCTAACGGCGCACATGAGAGCAGCTGTTACTCATTAATCATCTTGACAATTCTTGTTATTGTCTTGTTTATACTTTGCTTGTTTCAAACAATTAAATTTTTTAATTGTTCAAAGTTAATCCAAAGTGTCCCCATTTCGAAGGTTAATGTATTAAAACCTTAATGAACCAAGCTTTTCATTTTGCACACTTTTAAATTATGCAATACAGCAGGGATCCACAAACGAAGGGTTTTCATACTTCCCACGACCTTTTTAAAAAAACATATATAATACCTTCTGCTAATGGCACATAGAAAATACCTACAATGATAATTTATGATGAATTGGTAGCGTTGTAATAATACGGAGAAATAATGATTTAAAAATGAAAATGTGATTTAAGTTTATTTTTTTGTTGTCAGAAAATAAATATAGCTACATCAAAAATTTTGTAAGAAAAATGATTGCTACATTATGCAATACTTACATCTGGAAAAAATTATTTTTAAGAATGAAACATTAAATAAAAAATTCATTCAAAACTAATCGATGGTTATTATTTGAATTAATTTTTTAAAATAAGTGTTTAAAATTTGACACCAAATATTGATACAGTAATTTGGGCATTAACGAAACAATTGCATAGTTGCCGATAATTATTATTGATTGTTATCAACCCTAATTTTGAGAATACCTATTTAAGCAAAAAAATAATTTGTTGTATATTCAGTTCACTTTATTATTTTAAAAAATCCATTTGTTTAGTTGTACTTGCGTTACTATTATTGTTTTACTTATACAGCTATTTCGTGTAAACAATTTTCTTTTAATTCGGCCCATTTATCACTTTTAATACCCCTATGTAACCCTCCTCTTAAACAGTTTGGGGACCCTTGCAGTAGAGTATCAAACTCAACCATATTTTATATACTGTTTAAAAAAAAGTTAATATTTGGTGCAGAATATATTTTTGTACATTTCAAGTGCAATATACGGCTTTTAACCCCCATTGCGAAAAATATTATAACTGTCACTCGAATTTTATATCCATCGTAAACGTTAAAAGACGGCCTTTAGAGGAACGATATAGGTTTTAATAATTGAAGTTATTTCTAGAATACATCACACAAGATCTAACTCCTTTAATTAATAAATAAAATTGCTTTAAGCTAAAGAAATGAAATATTTATGTCACTAATATTTTTAAAAAATATGGCAAAATATGTGGATACCTATCGACATTAAGAATACTCTTAGTAACGATTTCAACTAAATTATTTTGGGACAGTCAATTAAAAATTCAAGTTTTATTTGTTTTATTCTGTGGTCTATTATGCGTAAATTACAAAGAAATGAAATACATTGCTTTGATTATCTGACAATTAAATATTTAGCACTTTAATTGTCAATCATATTATTTTTTTCTACAACCGGGTGGAAAGTAGTCGTCATTTGCACCTCATTTAAAGTCTCCATAGACCGACGCGGTGGCGGTGGCGGTGGCGGTCAGATTTAACCTTAGTGAGTGAGTGAGTGCGTGCGTCCCACTTGTTTCCTAAGGTTACATCTAACCGCCACCGCTACCGCCACCGCTACCGCCACCGCCACCGCGTCGGTCTGTGGAGACCTTTAGTCCGGACAAAATTACGAAAGAGAATTTCAAATTCTCTCGGCCACCAGACTAGTTTACAGTTGCTTGTGTGTAGTGCGCGCTTATTTACATTATTTACTTTGCACTTGTTGCTGTTGATTTTGTGAGATTTTTATATTATTTTGCTTAACCCCTCAACGCCCGCTTATTATTAGCAGAATCATTTTTTTAAAAAATATCTGGGGAAATCGTTAGTTAAACTAATTTTTGTACAATACCTACATATATGGGGACAAAAAATTAGATATTCAATAAAAACACTAATTTTATTTTTTCAAGTTAGACAGGGTGGTCCAAATTCGATGGGATTACATGAGTATCTCGCTTAATAGTCAAGATAAAGAAACGGTTAAATTACCAAAAATGTGCAGTTTTTTGGGACAAACTCAAAACCGTTTTCAAAAATATTCTATCATTTTCAGTTCTTGAGTTATTAGAGAAAAACTGGTTTTTTTGTTATATTTATAACGTGTCATATCCCTCTTATTGTTGCAAATATCGAAAAAGTTGATAAAGATTATTTTTAGTTATTTTGGTGTAAATTTTGATAGTACTAAAAAAATTTTTTTTACGCTCGCCGTTAAAAAGTTATGGTACAAACTTATCTTTTTTTAAATGGAAGCTATAGTTGGCTATGACCTATTCAAATTCCTTATTTTTTTCTCATTCCAATGACGGTCAATCAAATGCTAACAAAGATAATCGAAAAATTGGATCAACAAGATAGCATAAACAAGGCAATTTTAGAAAGAGTGAAAATACTAGAATTGGGTAGCACAAGGGGAGCCAACCAAAATAAACTAATATAATGGGTGAAACGATAAGAGTACTCGAATGGAATGTCAACGGATTATTGCATAGACAACAAGAGCTGCAAGTAATACTTGATGAACAAAAAATAGATGTGTGTCTCCTTGCAGAAACCCACTTAACTAATCAAACTTATGTAAGAATAAGAGGATACCAATTATACCACACGGTACATCCCCAAAACACAGCGAGGGGAGGTAGCGCAGTTATAATTAAAAATAATATAACACATCACGAGGAAACAAAATATGCAACAAGCGAAATCCAGGCTACAGCAGTAACGGTGAAAACTAAGAAGCAATCAGTAACTTTTGCTGCAGCGTACTGCCCACCGAGATACAACCTAAAAAAAGAAAATTATCTAAGATTCCTCAGAAGCCTCGGGGAACGATTTATAATAGGTGGAGATTACAACTCAAAAAATATTAACTGGGGATCAAGGTTAACTACAAGAAAAGGAAAGGAATTACATGACGCCATTGTGGAATATGGATGTGAATACCACTCAACAAAAAAACCAACATACTGGCCAACAGATGTACAAAAAATACCAGACCTATTAGATTTCTTCATTACAAAAAAAATATCGGCAAATTATATAGATGTCGAGGAAGAATACGGCTTAAACTCGGATCATTCAGGAATAATTCTTACACTGAGTGAAACAGTTATTAAAAAAGAATCCAACCCAACATTAGTAAACAAATATACTGATTGGGAAGGGTTTAAAGAAGAAATCAATAACAATATTGAATTATCAGTACCCTTAAGAACAACTGAACAGTTGGACGAAGAAACAGAAAACTTTATGAAAATCATACAGAAAGCAGCATGGAAAAACACTCCGTTCATCACAGGGAAAACAAGGGAAAACAACTACCCAAAGGAAATTCGTGAGCTAATTGCTGAAAAAAGAAAAGCGCGTAAACGTTGGCAACGCACAAGAGCACCTACCGATAAGACAAGTTTAAATAATCTTAGTCAACAACTGAAGAGGGAGATACAGAAGTGCAAAAATGAAAGTTTTAGTACTTATATGAAAGGGCTATCGGCTGAAAAAAAGACGGAGTACTCACTATGGAGAGCTACGAAAAAACTGAAGAGACCAGCTTTACAAGTACCACCTATAAGGAGTGAAGAAGGTAGATGGGCGAAAAGCGATGAACATAAAGCTGAACTATTCGCAGATCACCTGGAACAAACATTTAAACCTAATGAACAATATACTCGTGAGAGTGTAAATAATACAGATCAGCTGCTGCTACCACGGAAGGGTGGGGAGGAGATCCCACTGGTAACACCAAAGGAGGTTGAGAATGACATCAAAAACAATATTAACTCGAGAAAAGCCCCAGGTTTCGACCTTATAACAGGTCTAACTCTCAAACAACTCCCTAGAAAGGGGATTGTAAAACTAACAAACCTAATAAACGCTACCTTTAGGCTGAAACACGTACCAAAAATCTGGAAAATAGCAGAAGTAATAATGATCCAAAAGCAGGGAAAACCACCACATGAAGTTACCTCGTATAGACCGATCTCGTTGCTACCCGTTATCTCCAAACTCTTTGAAAAATTGCTCTTAAAGCGAATAAAGATCATAATCGAAAGAAAAAATATCATACCAACTCATCAATTTGGATTCCGAGAGGAACACTCTACAATAGACCAAGTACACAGAGTCACAGATCTGATAGAAAAAGCTCTAGAAGAAAAGAAAATATGTGCTGCAATTTTCCTAGACGTCAAACAAGCTTTTGATAAGGTCTGGCATAAAGGGCTAATGATTAAACTGCAAACGTTATTACCAGGGCAGTATTGCCAAATACTAAAATCCTATATCTCAGGAAGACTATTCAGAATAAAGCAGGGAAATTATTATTCCGGGCTCAAAGACATAAAAGCAGGCGTTCCTCAAGGAAGCGTGCTAGGGCCAGTTTTATACCTCTTATATACCCACGATATTCGACAAACTAACGGCACCACAATAGCAACGTTCGCAGACGATACCACAGTGTTAGCGGTAGAAGAAAACATCGTAGAAGCAACTAACAAGCTGCAGCAGGCCATAAACAAAATAAGCACATGGACAGAAAAATGGCGCATTAAGCTAAACGAAACGAAGTCGGTCCACGTCAATTTTACCAATCGTAAAACACATCACATCCCAATAAAAATTGGTGGCAACCGATTACCGCACTCAAACTCTGCAAAATACCTAGGAATGACACTGGATGCTAAGCTTCGATGGAGCGAACACGTGAAGAAGAAGAGAGAAGAACTAAACATAAAGTATAAAAAAATGAACTGGCTTCTGGGAAGCAAATCCCAACTATCAATGCGAAACAAAACCTTAGTATATAACCAGATACTGAAACCGGTCTGGACTTATGGAGCACAGCTCTGGGGCTGTGCGAGTAAAAGCAATATTAAAATCATCCAAAAATTTCAGAACAAAGTGGTAAGGGGAATTGTAAATGCCCCATGGTACTGTCGAAACAATGATATCCATAAAGACCTTGGAGCCAATCATGTTACCGAGGAGATTAAGAAATCAGCCAAGAAGCACGAGGACCGACTACACCGGCACGTCAACGTGGAGGTAGTACAGCTTCTTGACAACGCTTCAATAGTGCGAAGGCTAAAACGAACTAAGCCGTTCGAACTTGTATAAGCTCGCTTGGTAGTGTAGTGTAGTGAAGTGGGCAGGCCAGGGACGTGCCCAAGTGGAAACCAGGAAATAGGACACACCGAGGGGAGGAGTTCTATTATTTGTAGTAACTAGTAGATTAAGATAGATTTAAGGTGCTCGTTAGTCAGTAGTAGCTTGACTAGTTGCATTTCAAAATTTAAAAAAAAAAAAAAAAAAAAAAATAATTCCAAATATATAAGGTTCGATGTATTTATTTTCAATAATACGCAAGAAACAAAGGTTTGTTAATTTTTTTAAGATGGGAAACAAAAAGTAGGCTGTGAAAACAAAACAAAAAACAAGAAAAACCGGATTTGATAGAACATATTTAAAAACTGTTCTGAGTTTGTCCCAAAAACTGCACATTTTTGGTTATTTAACAGTTTCTTTATCTTAAATATTAAGCAAGATACCCATGTATAATCGAATTTGAACCACCCTGTACAGTGTGGTGTATTTTTCAATGCTCACCATTGGTATCTTGGAAACGGTAAGAGATACAAGATCAGATAAATTTAGAAAAAAGTTGCACATTTTTATGATTCTTGAGAATCTGAAAAAAAAAACCTGGATATTCTGTATCTTTCCAGATTTACAACAAATGAAAAATGTGATTTTAGAAAAAAAAATTATCTTCCGTACCATTGACGCTTTTTTAATAAAACTTGGTAACCTTATGCTTTTCTTAGTTGAATGATTTAACTAGAAATTTTTTAGGCCTTCTAGATTTCAAGCTACGATGGTTAACTGTTTTATTCCTTATGGTCGACATACTGGATTTTTACACCAGTGGACAGACGAAAAATTAGCTTTTCAGATTGATAACCAACATAACATATTCTTATCGTGCCGCCCGCGAGCGTTGGTCATTTTGCACCTCGGCACAAAACGTCCACGAAAGTACGGTACATGAATAATCACGATATTTTAGGTTTACAAAAAGTTCCAAAAATTATTAAAAATTGACTTAAATTATGTAAATAAACACTGTAAGAATAATCATGACTTTCTTGAGATTATAATTCATTGTCTGTATTAATGCAAGCACGTTAATTATGGAAACATAAAGTGCGACGCTGCCCGAGTTAACTCGGGCTTGCACATTTCTGCCAGTATCACCCGCCCGAGTTAACTCGGATGTGCGCGTTAACCCTTTGCGGTGCAATTAATTTTCGCAAAATTCTACCAATTAATTTTCCGAAATTATAACTAAATAATTAAATTTTTTTGGCAGCGACATCTACTGATAACAGTTCCTTATACATACAGCTACAGGTTTCTAGTTTTAAAATGAAAATAAGTGGCAGTGATAATGACGTCAGCCGACCTTGAAACGCAGCCGTTAAAATATGCCGGCGGGGACGACCCGACGTTGGACCGCAAAGGGTTAAGGGGTTAAAATTAACCCCAGCTACGGATAAACGGTTGGTCTGGCGACATCGTTTATCCGGTAAAGCTTTGGAATTGGGACCAAGAGTGTCGGAAAATCGGTGTTGTACCGTACCTGTATAATGATATTGGCCAAGTCAAACAAAAACTACAGTGTGAAACACATGCACTAGGCCACTAGGGTTTCTGAAAAACCTCATTTTTTACAAACCGCGGTTTTCAAAATCAAAAACCGCGGTTTTCGTTTCGGTTTCGGTTTTTAGGAATTTTTTTACAGTGCCAAAATTATTGTTTAAAATACTTATTATAATAATATTTTCAAGAACATACTGCAACACACTAATATAAAAAGTAACCCCCTTTTGCATGTAAGCAAGAAAATGCTAATGTTTATTAAAATACATACACTAAAAAATTGAAAATATACTACAAAAACATTACGTTTCTGCACTACAATGTACTTATACTTACTTAAGGTTTGCATTTAAATAAAAAAAATTCAAAAACACAACTGTTTAAGTGTTCACCACTTAAACGCGTACGCAGTTTGTGCAGAAATTTGCCCTTATCGAAAATGTTCCTTTGCGTACGTGGATGTAGCTTTGATAGTAGAAAAACAAATTTAGTTTTTTTTTTCTCACCAGTTTTTTTAAATATGGCGCAGTCTTGCTTAACGGAATGAGAAGAGCGATTTATTTGTTTAGAAGTTGGTACTTTTTATTAATACTCTTGAATTGCTTGTTGAATTTCTTCTTTTAGCAATATTTTATTCGTACGTGGCAATTCTTCCAATTCTTCATTGCTCGCAATCGCAAAGTTTTCATCATATTTATTGTTAGGTACAGGCGATTAAAAAGATTTGTAGCCAATGCTAAATCCGATTTTGATGGAGTTTTTAGAGGGTCTAGTAAGCACTTGGACAATTCTGTTATTTCTAGATTTTCACGAGTTTTCATACGTTCCTTGATATTTTTTAACAAATCTTTGCTTATGCCTAAATAATTTTTTTTTACCAAGAAATTAACTACCCTATAAGCAGTGAAAATATTAGAATCACAGCGGTTTAATGCTTCTACTGCTGCACTTACCGGCGATAAAGTTTTGTTTCGGTCTAAATATATTTATTGAAAATTGACATTTTTGACTAAGTATTCTGCGTATAGTTCCTTTAACTTTTAATTTTAAAAATCAACGTAAACGGTTGAGACTAGAGACAATACAAAACTCTAAGAATGAAACTGAAAGAAATAGATCTAGTGGCGTTTCAGGTGATTTAGTGGTTTCGAGTGCAATCATAACCTAACATTTTAGTTTAGTATGGTGATTTTTATATCATTTTTAATTTTAGTTACATTTAGCCATATGATTTAGTACACACACAAGTAAAATAAATATTCAGCAATTTTTTTTCTGAAAAAAAAAAACGAAAACCGCGTTTTTTCAAAGCGGTTTTGCGGTTTCGGTTTTAGCAAGGAAAACCGCGTTTTTGCGATTCGGATTTATCCGTTTCAGAAACCCTAACATGCACAAAGTGATTTTGTCGCCCTTGCGGGACAAAACATCACTTTACGCACTTCGTGCGTAAATACTTTTTTATAATTAAGTTTATTTTATATTATACGGTGTAACTGAAATAGTTTAACATAAAAGTACCATCAACAATCACATAAACTACGTATTTGATGTTTATAGTGCGTTGTGGTGACCACGTTTCCAATTGTTAGGGTCAAACCGTAAACACAATCACAGTAATGAAATTACAATCTGATGTGCTTTTAATTGTTTGAATTTCCACTAAATACATAAATGTTGGAATTTAATTGATTAATTACTTTGTTAAAAAAATATTAACAGTAGTTTGTTGTCCTACTGTTACAACATAATAATTGTTGACATATAACATTATGTTCAATTAGTCCTTTATCTACGATCTCGTTCATATTTAATTAGCTTTACGCTGGTGGCTATCTGTCAGTTATATGCTAAAACCAATATTCAGTTGTTGCTGCTAAAATGTAGTTTTCGAAAATTGCTTTAATATACATATACAGTCTGTTCTACAAAATGGGCCCAAGAGTTTTATGGCGAAACCGCATATATTCTCCAACTTCTGTCGCAGTTAGGTTATGCAAGTCAATAGAGGCTACATTTTAAAAATATTTTCAAACATACAGGGTGCTCCAAAAAAGAGTGGCTTATCAAAGTTATACTTTTTCTCATGGAACACCCTGTATATTTTTACATTTTTGGATTCCTCTTTAAATTTAATTCAAAAAATGTATAAGGTTATACGGGTCTAAAGTCAACCTTTCTCGTGAAAATTGCATTTTCATGAAAATACAGTATTTTCAAAAATTTTCAACATTTAAAAACTTTGAGAAGTCTGAAGAAATTCGCTTGGAGATAAGATTGACAATAGATTATGTAACACTTTGCATCACCTACATTTTTAAAATATTATACAGGGCGTTTTTTACGCTTGGTCAAACTTGTGAAACTTTAAACATCGATAACTCATTTTTTTTTAAATTCAACACCCTATATTTTTTTACACCGTCTTATAGAAAATTTAATTCTCTTTCGAAAACATTAAGGCTGTTTTTCACCTAAAATTGATATTTTCCGATTTGCGATTTTATTGTTAATTATTAGGGCAAAGTAATATTTTTAAGTAGGCTATGAAGGTAGACAGCGGTAATTTGAAACAATTGAAAGAAAAAACAAAACACTTTTAATTTTATAGTTTGACTACACCTTTTTGACATATTTTTATAGGAAAGACTTCTCAAAGTTTTTAAATGTTGAAAATTTTTGAAAATACTGTATTTTCATGAAAATGCAATTTTCACGAGAAAGGTTGACTTTAGACCCGTATAACCTTATACATTTTTTGAATTAAATTTAAAGAGGAATCCAAAAATGTAAAAATATACAGGGTGTTCCATGAGAAAAAGTATAACTTTGATAAGCCACTCTTTTTTGGAGCACCCTGTATGTTTGAAAATATTTTTAAAATGTAGCCTCTATTGACTTGCATAATCTAACTGCGACAGAAGTTGGAGAATATATGCGGTTTCGCCATAAAACTCTTGGGCCCATTTTGTAGAACAGACTGTATATAATGGTATCCGGAAGATTCACCGAAAACCAATTCACCGAAAGCAATTCACCGAATATCAATTCACCGAATAAGCAATTCACTGAATCATCGAAAAATAAATGGATATAAATTACATGAAATATGTTAATCAAAGATCAGAAAGTAATATATTGTGACTGACCATCCTATTCTGTACATTGGTTACACTTTTTTTAATTGCTCTAGACTTGTGGATATAAATACGTAAAACAACGTTTGAGGGTCCAACCACCTTATGAAGCCATAATTAAAAACAATAAAAATATGAGTAATAAGTACTTAACCCCAAAAATTGCAACCAATGTACAAAATAGGATGGTCAGTCACAATATATATTACTTTCTGATCTTTAATTAACACATTTCATGTAACTTATATCCATTTATTTTTTGATGATTCGGTGAATTGCTTATTCGGTGAATTGATATTCGGTGAATTGCTTTCGGTGAATTGCTTTCGGTGAATTGCTTTCGGTGAATTGCTTTCGGTGAATTGGTTTTCGGTGAATCTTCCTAGACCCGTATATAATAATATGAAGCATAATATAATATACAGGATGTCCCTAATTCACAGCTCAACGCTCAACATTGAGTTTTTTGTATTAAAAGCCCTAGATCAGTTAAATTGAAGTTTAATTTAATATTCAATTCAAATTTAAAGATGTGTCCTTGTTATAGAAAAAATAATTCAGGAAAAATTAAATAATATAGATATACGTGTACATAGTTGTTTTGCTTTAAATTCTAAATTTTTAGACTTATTGAAAAAGTAAGAACACTTTTTTGAAACAACTGTTATATTTATTATTGTAACATCCACGGGGTTCCGAATTTATTTGCACAAACAATAAAATACGACCGAGCTTACATTTACTATTTATTTAAACAAAAGACACCATTAACACATACAACAATTAGCATAAACCGACATAACGTTACAAGTCACTATTTATATTCACTAGCTTAACACTAATATTTATATACACTACTACACTAACTATTTACACTAGGTATATAAGTACTATATATATTTTTCACTTGTTTTTTTTAAACAATCGTTTGATATGGTTTATAACTGCATACTTATTAAAATTAAATTATTAGTTAAAAATTAAAAAACAGTTTTCCATTTAATTTACATTCCTCAGAAACTTCATTTACTTTAGCAATAAAGTTATTGAAAGTAAGTAAAGAAACAAGCTAAAAAATAAATAAACTAAAACCAGTTTTAATTAAAATATCATTAACTGTATAATTTTGGGGTTGCACTAAGTTTATTACATTTTGTTTGTATCATTATTTAACTTTAATGAAGCTATATTTTATTGGTGCACCAATTACATGGAAGCAGCGAAGCAGCAAAGGTTTTAATGGGCGAATTTAACATTAATACAGTGCATATTGCACCACAATATGTTTTGTTTAGTAAATATTTAACTTTTGGAGCAATATAAATAAAGTAACGTTCAATGAAGGCATTTACATAAACTAGATTAAACAAATAAAGCGTAATTACATCTGAAAAATACCTATGGAAATGAATGTCAACATAAGTCTAGTAATTTTGTTTAAAATGAAAATAAGCCCAGATTTTTTTCTTTTCTGTTATCATTTAATAAAATGAGAAAAGCACAAATGTTACTAAAATTAATATATCTCTTTAAAAACAAAGGATAATCCATTTTTGACTGCAATTTGAAGTTTAATTTTCAGCAAAAACCTGGAGAAATGTTAATATAAAGTGAAGTGAGTTTTATGCCACTTTAACAGCAGATTTGTACTTTTCTGTTATTATTTTATATAATAGCAAAAGCACGTGTTACTAAAATAATTTTATCTCTTTAAAAACAAAGGATAATCCAATTTGACAGCAATTTAAACATTAAAAGTTTAATTTACAGCAAAAATCTGGAGAAATATAAAATGAAGTGAGTTTTATGCTTTTTTAACAGTCCTTTGCAATGCAAAAATTTTTTGTAAATTACCTAATAAATATTTTTTTACCACGGGTAAATAGCACTTAAAACATAATTTTTTTGTATGATATTTTAATAATGACAATGTATAATACCAAAACTTTTAACCTTAAACTACGAAAAAACTATTAATGTGATTTGGAATAAAAATATTTGGGTCTTTAATTTCATGTATACAGAGTGTTTCAGAAATCACTACCACCTTAAATATTTCGTTTATATATTATGAAATAGCAAGAAAAAAAATGGCATAATAGTTATTTATGTATCAAGGCCAAAAAGTGTAACTTTTTCGGACGCGTCTGGTTTGCTGGCAAGGCCGAAAAAGTACGTTTTGGCCGAGGTGCATATTACATTTTTTGTGCGATCAAATTAAAAACAATTTAAATTTTTAGTAATTTTCAAAATTATAGGTTAGAAACTACGTGACATTCTTTCACTGACAGCTGAAGGCGTATATAATGCAATACCGGCCCTCTCCTTAGCAACGGCCGTAAAAGTTACTTTTTCGGCCGTTGCTAAGCGTAACGGCCTGAAAAGTAACTTTTACGGCCGTTGCTAAGGATAGGGCCGGTAATGCAGTACTTTATGGTTGCTAACGCGTCCGTCAAACAGCTGTTTCTAGTACGATCGCACAAAAAATTTATTTGAAATATTGATGTGTATTATTTTAAACTTTTTTTTACAAATGGCACTTGAATGTTTATTTTATTACAACGTTATAGTTAACGGTCTTATATTTTCAATGATTTAAACATTATAGGTAATACTTTTTTTAAATTATTTTAGTCGAAGAATGTACCTATTACTTGACATGTGAGAGCAACTTTTTCCATAGGTAACAGTTTAAAGTTTTAGGAGCTAATTACAATCAGTGGCGTTTAAAATTCCTTACGGGACCTAGGCCAAGTGTATTTTACGGACCCTTTTTTAAATAATATAATTTCTGTAGAATAGATTTTTAGCTTTTTTATTATTAATATAAAATTTTTAAATACTAATTAGCAACTGAGCAGTAAATATTATACAAATTTCGAACGTCATAACAAAACAAACCTTTTTTTTAAAGTAGTTAGTAAAAATATTCAGTAAATGACACACAAGAGAACTTTACTAGACTTTTGCAATGCAAATTCATCTATGAAGTCATTACAATCTAAATTGTGTACTTCCTTACTTTTAGTGTGTAAGAGTGCTAATGATGATCTCCTAAACTATTTCTAAAAAAATTGTTGACTTTTTTAAGAGCAGAAAGGGTTCTTTCTCTACTCGCATTACTGACAGGAAAAGTTAGTTATATCTTCAACAATATAGCAATTCTGGGAAATCCACTGGATATTTTATTTGTTAAAATAAATTAGAACCTTTCACTTAAGATTACTTTTTCCTATCGATCAGGTTAAATGTAAAAAATGGTTCATTTCGCCACTCAAATCATCAATTGATATTTAATTTTTTTTTTCAGGTTGCTTATGCTTAAATTTAAATCTAATGATTGATTACTTGAAAAAACATTTGAAGATGAATAGATATGTTAACATTATCGAAACACTGAGATTGTCACCCACCATAAAATAGCATGTGTGCAAATGAAGGGGGTAAAAATGATGCCGACTTAACTTAAGTCGGCCCCTCCTATATGATTAAAAATTAGGATATACTTAACAAAAAATGAAGCTCTCTTAAAGACGAATTCGTTGACATAAGAAAATACAGGGGTTTGCATTTGAAAAAATGAAGTTTCGAGCTTTTGAAAATCATGGAAGTTTCCACCTATTTATAAACACCCTGTACGCGTGATTCAAACTTTTTCATATCGAGGGAATAGGGCAATGTTTTCTGCATGTCCTTACCAAATTACAACGCTGTACTTTGAAAAATAACTTCAGGAGAATTTTTTAAATAAAGACATAAAAACTTAAAAATTTTTGAAAATCATATTTTTTTAGTGACAAGGCAGCATAAAAACCTGTATTATTTTATATTGATAAATTGCTAAAATAAAGGCGGTCATAAATATTAAATAAAAAATGCGGTGTTGTATTTGAAATATAAAAGTGCTATTGGTTCCAGAGAGGTGACTCACTCTGTATATATGAAAATATTTTTATCGTGTTCGGAAGAAAAAACTGTTTAAATTAGCGTTTAAATCAACTTTCTATCTCAAACCATTTAGCCACAATCGATGGATCCCGCACTAATGACTCACCCTGTAGTTGAGACAATTTTTTGAAACAATCATTATTGGAAGTGTGAAAATTCTTAGCTACATGCGAATAAAATAAAAAAATTACAATTTTATTTCGCATTTTAAACATATTAGTTACAAATGATATTATTTGCAATTAATCCAATCACGATAATTTAGGTATTAAAGATCTTTGAAACGAACACCTTATACATTTAAAAAGTCAATTCAATTTTTCGTTTTAACGTGAGTGAAATAAACAACATTTAAATAAATTGCTCAAATTTGTTATGGTACTGGGGCTTTTCGTTACAAGAGTACGACTTTCATAAAATAAGACTAAATAAAAATTACCAGTATAAGAAAGAGAAAACAAATTATTTCGATATTAATTCCTTTTAAACTTAACGTTATGCGGACAAGTTCAACATTTGCTCCTTAAACTTACTCCTAAGTTTGTAAATACGGTAATTCATTTTAGATAACGATGTTGCGGCAAAAGCTTTAAGAATTATGTTACTTGCATTTAGGAAAATCCATCTTCAAAACAAGAATAACAATAAATTACTTGTGCTTGTTCTTTTGGATAGCAACACGCAATTCGTGTTTTTCTTATACACCTTATGCCCATTGTTGTTGAGACTCTGGCCACCCTAAAGAAACAAGATTAAAATTAATGTACCACGAAATCGTAGCAATAATTGTTGGGGCAACATAATTTCTTTTAATAAAGTGCTAATACTTTTTCGCTTTTAGTTTTAAAATCGTGGTTCAAGCACATATTATTTAATCGCCCAGTGAAAAATTAAATACACTGTTATATACAGGGTGCGTATAAATTGGCGAAAGCGCTACACGTGGCGATGTTCTCCGTAAAATTCTCAGTCGAAAATCTTTATACAAAAATGTTGTACCATGCTTGCTGTGTCTGCAAGAGGTCCTCAAAGTTTTAACATTCAATCCTTTAAAAACCGTTATTATTTAATATGTTTTAATGAAAAAGCTGCGATTTGGAATAAAAATAAATTTCGACTAATATGTTTTCCTAAATATTGTGTTTTTCCTTTCAAAAATTGGTGAACAATATGTTAATCACTGATTTGAAGGAAAATAATACACCTGGCAACATTGTCATTAGCTGCCATCTCTTTTTCTCGTAATTATTTCTAGTTTGTGTTACACGATACCTAAAAAATTGCAGCTATGTTTACGAACTGAAGGCTTTTAGTTCGAACAAATATTATAAAATACCTAAGTAAAAATTGCTGATAAAAAATGTCCAAACGCAAATCAATGTATGCAATGTTGCCAAATTTTTGTTTCTTTAAATGGTTCCTGAGGCCAAAGGAAGCATGGTACAACATTTTTGTATTAAGATTTTCAACTTAGAATTTTACGAAGAACATCGGCACGTGTAGCGCTTCCGCCAATTTATACACACCCTGTATACATATACAGGGTGTCCCCGTTATCACCGCGAATATTTTAAGTGATGATAGAGGACCTTTTTCTAAGAAAAAATTTCAAGTAAAATTTTTTCGTAAAATCAAATGCTAAGCTGATATCAACACTTACTTGATTTTTTTACACTTCTGCATTTATAAGATTCTGTAGCCAAAAATATCAATTTTATCGTAAAATAATTTGAAGCTTTTTAATAGAGCATGAAATTCTCTACAAAATTAGTTGTATTTATTTTTTGTCTACAGGCAAAGGTTTGAGAGTTATAAAGCAGTTTGTACAAAAAAATGTAAAAAATGTAAAAAATGTAAAAAATGTAAAAAATGTAAAAAATTTAATTGTTTCTAAGACTTTGCAACCGCTGTATCTTTAAAACGAAAGGTTGTACAAAAAAACCGACGGTGCAAAAACAAAATTTCCTACAAATATTGTTTTGTATTTAAAAATGCTTTTAAAGAGAGTGCGATTACGTGATTGAAAATGATGGAGGTCATTTTGAACACTTGGTTACATGTTAATTTTATTGCGTCCAGATGGATTTGCATTGTTTTGCATTTTATCGTTTTTTTTTCTTCAACTTTTTCACTATTATAAACATTTCTATGATACATTTAGTTTTATTGAACAACATATTTATCGAAGTTGTAGTCCGTTAAATGCCTTATCCGCAATAGGCATCCGTTTTGCTCTACGACGTTTCGTTAAAAAGATGCGGCGTTTTTAAAAATTTACATAACTTATTTATATGCAATTTTACAATTTTTTGTTAAATTTGTTCGTTAGCTCCTTAAAAAAATGATAAGGGGTGGTTTGCTGAAGAATATCAAACTTCATAAAACGCTTTGAAACTGACGAGATACATAATTTTATGAATGTTGCCGATGCTATGGCATTTTTAAATACAAAATATCATAATTACCGGAAGTTTTTGTTTTTCGAAAACGATATAATGCAAAACAATGCAAATCCATCTGGACGCAATAAAATTAACATGTAACCACAAAATTACTTCAATACGTGTTCAAAATGACCTCCATCATTTTCAATCACGTAATCGCACTCTCTTTAAAAGCATTTTTAAATACAAAACAATATTTGTAGGAAATTTTGTTTTTGCACTCTATTCCTTATTTTCAGCTTTTCCGGAAAATTGGTTTGATTTTCAAAAAATTTCACTTGACCAAAGTTGTAGCCCATAAAATTTGCTATCCAGAATGGACTGTCGGTTTTTTTGTACAACCTTTCGTTTTAAAGATACAGCGGTTGCAAAGTCTTAGAAACAATTAAATTTTGTAAATTTTGTAAATTTTTTTGTACAAACTGCTTTATAACTCTCAAACCATTCCCTGTAAATAAAAAATAAATAGAACTAATTTTGTAGAGAATTTCATGCTCTATTAAAAAGCTTCAAATTATTTTACGATAAAATTGACATTTTCGGCTTATAAATGCAGAAGTGTAAAAAAATCAAGTAAGTGTGATATCAGCTTAGCATTTGATTTTAGGAAAAAAAATTATTTGAAATTTTTTCTTAGAAAAAGGTCCTCTATTACCACTTAAAATATTCACAGTGATAACGGGGACACCCTGTATATAAAAAGGATTTGTAGTTAATAATTTATTTTATAATAAAAAAATGTTTTCGCACAGTAAAATATTAAACGCAATTTCAAAAATCCACCTTATTAAATACATTTAAAACAAAAAGTAATATACGAAAAAAAATAGATACACGTAGTAAAATGATTTATTTCACAGTAAATCAATTGACCAGTGTAGTAGTGCGTATTGCCATCCAACTTCATACTTCATTCATAATTCGCTCCTATCAATACAAAACTAATAGGATGACCTATCCGACGAAATTCATAAACATATCGATGACGAGGTGATATTAATGATGACGTCATACATGACGTCCTACAAATGTTATTTATAAAGTGTTTCATATGTACCGGGTGGGCAAATTTCGTTGTTTTAATAGAGAATCTCGGTAACTATAAGAGGTATCAAAAAACGGACCGCGCATCCTCGATCTCTTTTTTCGAGAAAAAGTTAATGGTGAAAACTAAAATTCGTTATCGTCTTTTGTTTTCGAGTTATCGCCGATAACTCGATTTTTTGACTTTTCGTTTTATGACTATATTTCGCTTGTTTATGAAAATAAACAAAAATAATTTTGACGTTCTACAGGCACTTTTTTAATAACAATGCAGTGGCGTAAACAATTTTTCAAAAAAAAATCCAAAATTCGAGTTATGACATAAAGTTGTATTTTTTTAAATGAAACCCATAGTTGGGTTATTTTTTGGGTTATTTGAATTCCTTATTTTTTTTATCATTCCAAATATATAAGGGTTGATGTATTTATTTTCAATAATACGCAAGTTACGAAGGTTTATTAGTTGCTTTTTTTAACATAATTATAGTAGGCTCTGAAAACAAAAACAAAACAAGGTGTAAAACCTTTTTGTACGAGTTACGAAGTTTTTGTAGTTTGTTGTTGTGATAAACATTACAAATATTTGAACATAAGATAAACTACAATAAACTACAATAAAATACATTACTGCAGATTCCGACTTTATCGTTGTTTCCTTATTTTTATACATTAATTTATAATGTTTATCATAACAACAACTTACAAAACCTTTGTAACTTCAACCAAATGAGTTTTAAAAGGTTTTACATCTTTGTTTTTGTTTTCACAGCTTACTATAATTTTGTTTAAAAGAAAAACTAAAAATCCTTCGTAACTTGCGTATTATTGAATATAAATACATCAACCCTTATATTTGGAATGACAAAAAAAATAAGGAATTTAAATCAGTCATAGCCAACTAAGAGTTCTATTTAAAAAAATACAACTTTATGTCACAACTCGAATTTCCGATTTTGTTTTGAAAAATTGTCTACGCCACTGGATTTTTATCAAAAAAGTGCCTGTACAACGTCAAAATTATTTTTGTTTATTTTCATAAACAAGCGAAATAAAACGAAAAGTCGAAAATTCGAGTTATCGGCGATAACTCGAAAACAAAAGACGATAACCAATTTTAGTTTTCACCATTAACTTTTTCTCGAAAAAAGAGATCGAGGATGCGCGGTCCGTTTTTTGATACCTCTTATAGTTACCGAGATTCCCTATGGAAACATCGAAGTTTGCCCACCCTGTACAGTGACCATATTTTATTAGCGCAAATAGAGGACAAATAAAGCCACCGGCCATAAACCTGTACCAAACCTCGTCGAATGCCGCTATTAAAAAAAGACAAAATTTATCTTTTCTCGGTGGTCTTTGGAAGGTTGAACATAAAAAATTAATTTAAAAGCATTTTTCACGTCAGCAACAAAAATAAAATATAATCCTTTTCTCAGTTCATATAATAATTACATATAAATGCAAGCTTTCAGTGTTCGACTCTCTATTGTTTTTTTCCTCTGCTCCAAAAGTGATTAATGACAGAAAAGACCCTCTTAGTATGAGCGTTTGAACGCGGCAAACATAAAAAATTCTTAACAATTAACGATGGATTTTTAAAAGGTATTAAATTTTCGAAGAAATGTAATATTGCAAATTTGCAACCCATTTTCTTCAACGGTTATTAAGCTTTGCTTCCATTCGTGTAATTATTCTATAGTTACAAAAATTTTTATACAAAAAAATTATCAAAAAGAGCCCTGTGTTTTGTTTGTAATTTTGTTTTATCGGAATCGAAAATTAAATTTTTCTATAGACCACACGGAATTTCATTAAAAAGTGCGGTACCATTTATTGAAAAGCACAGTATACAAGGAGTAATCAATACAAGTTTGATTAAATGATTGCAGACGTTATTTAAATGATTTTGTATGCCGATAGTGATGTTTTTCCAATTTCAAAATATTTCTTTTACACATGGGTAAAATGTTTGCGTTTTACGTTCAGACAATAAATTGGAAGTTTAAATTATTTTAAAGTAACGAAAGTTTCGCACATTTAAATATTCTGAGATACAATTTTGAGAATGTTTTTATGAAAAGATGAAGCAACACAATTGAAAAAACCATGCTTCGGCGAAGGCATCATTAAAAAAGATTTTGAGAATTGTAGGACATTTGTTCTGCTCTAAAAAATTATATTTTGAGAGGCGCGAACAGTTTCAAAATCCGACAAAGTCAGTATTAGACCACCTAGTTTTACCGTATCCTAGCAGTTTTTAATATTTGAAGCCATGGGCCTGGAAGGCCTGTAGTGCTGGACTATATATACCGGGTGTATACACCCCTTTCTTTCTTTAGTTTTGATTTTAGATAAATGACATTTTAGACATATATGTGCAAAAAACGGGACTTTTTGAGCACATGCACACAATTGTTTCACTTCCGGTTTCGCCGGAAATAACCCCAACATTGTTATTTTAAATGAAACACCTTGTATATTTTTACATTTTTGGAAAGAGGAAGCGATTTAGGAAAAACCGATTTCGCAACCTTCATAGCCGATTAAAGTAACCTAAATCTCATTATGTCATTTCAATTTTACAAAAACGTTTTTTGGACAATTGTTGACATAATAAAAATCAATTTATGCAGGTTACGGCACCCTTAATAAAAAACTAAATTTTGTTTCAAAAAAATTTTGAGGTTATAAAAATTAACCAAAATAGTGCAGTTGTATCCAAAATCGCTTCCTCTTTCCAAAAATGTAAAAATATACAGGGTGTTCCATTTAAAATAACAAAGTTGGGGTAATTTCCGGCGAAACCGGAAGTGAAACAAATGTGTGCATGTGCTCAAAAAGCCCGGTTTTTTGCACATATCATATGTCTAAAATTTCATTTATCTAAAATCAAAACTAAAGAAAAAAAGGGGGTGTACCACACTTCATTTACACCCGGTATATAAATAAGTTTTAAATAAGAATTTTGTTCTTCATTTGGAGTAAAAACGTATTATAGTGCGAAATTGCTGACAAATTAAGAAAAAAAATATAAAAAGCTAAAATACTTTTTTGTAAACCTACCGTTTCTGTAGTGTAAATTTTCAAAGCGGTCCAATCGGGAAGTTCTGGTACAATCTGAAAATCAAGAGTTGTCTTAATCACACTATTTTGTATTTAACGGCGCGTGTACGTGTTTTTGGGTTTGGTGGTATATTCATGGATTTGCTTTTGCAGAACATGGATACGCTTGCATTGATTTTCCCATTAGTTCTATGATAAGTGATTTAACAATGCATATGTATTAAACTGGTTGAATCTATACATCGCGTGTTGATTTATCGAATGCATATAAAATTAAATTTATGAAACGTAATCAGCGGTATATTAGTACACACCTGCGTGAAGCTCAGCAATCGTTAATTAATGTTTGTAATTTTCTCACACGTTAGTCTACTGGTAATCAGGCGAGATACAAACGTAAATTTAATAGCGTAGATGAGCATAAATTTTACGTTAATTGTATTAATTCATCACAAGCAGTGAAAAGCCGAGCGGTACAGATTCGGCTTTTGCATTTTGTAATTGTTTTTTGAATTTACTTTTTTCCAGATTTACAAAAATTGTATTTTTAATCTTGAGCTGGTCTCAAGGAAAAGTTTAATACAACTTTTGTATATTTAATTTTAAGTTAACATGCTGTCATACGTTCCACCCCACTCCGTTAAAAGCAATAACAATCTGCTGTTCAAACGATATAGATAAAAATTGAAACTTTTGAATGAACCAAAATGATAAGATAATTAAAGAAAGTTATACTATTTTATAAATAAAACCATTTTTATCACAATATAAGTCAAACATTACTGATGATTAATTTAATTCATACTTTTTTTTTTGTAATATTTCTTACCACCAGAGGTAACGCTCACAGTTTTTCTAGTTGTACTCCAAAATGTTTGTACAAGTTTTATTACTATACTTAGGTCACCTTTTGTTAACAATAAAGATAAAACTTGCAAAAGGTCACACCATTTCGTATAGATATAATATTTTTATCTGCTCCAAGAGGCAGTAGGTCATATATTATTATCAAAACAGAAATTCTGCCACCACCAACAACAGGGAGAGTAAACTAAGCATTACTAACAAATAAAAATTTTTAATCTCTATTACTAACAAAGTTACAGCATTTTTCCATGATAAATTTGTAAAATAACTAGAGCTTTTTATCCCACTAACAACTACTTATGATATAATAATACAGCGAGCACAACCAAATTAGCTCGTTTCATTTTTTAATTAGTTTTAAAGCTTTAAGTCGTAAATAAACTAAGTATTAAATAATTTTAAAAATGTAGGTATATTGTAGCAAATTCCAAAGTTTCCATTAATTATGTTTTGGAATTTACATAATGTTTATAAATAAATTAATATGCCATGCATAAAAATTTAAACAAACAATATTTAAAATAATTTTTTTTTGTCATTATTAACCTACAATTATTTTCAACGGAGTGTTTTGTTTTTGAGCACCGATACGTAATTTAGTTCCTTTAAATGGAACATTCTGTTTATTATATTTAAAAATGAAAGTATTTGACATTTAAAACAAATTTTATAAATATTTTCACAATCTATTTTAATTTTAATTCACTAAATATTGTGTTTATGCTCCTAATTTATCATTAAAACCGTAATAATTCGAAAAATATTAATTATACACAATATTGATCGCGAATATTTTTTAAGATAATTAAATTGTCGATAAAAAAAAGTAAACATATGTAGGTACATGTTCTATTTATTGATATATTTATGTTAGAAATTAAGCCAAATAGACCAGGCATAAGAAACACACTGCGTATTATTTTAAAACTTTAACTTGTCACCAGCCACCAGTGGCATAGGTAGGATGCTTTCCTGGGGGGGGTTAATAAACGCAAAAAGAGCTGAGGACCCATTTTTTTAGGTCACCACTTTCTTTCAAGTTTTTTAACAGCAGAATGTTTGATGGTTTCATCATTTTAATAAACGGTAAAAAAAAGCCGAAGACCGTTTTTTAGCACAAAATTTACAGTTCTCCGGCTCTATAAAGACAAATTGCGAACCTATGGGGTGGGGGGGTTCTACCCCCTTCTACCTACGCCCTAAATGGTTAAATAATAATATCGTTTAAGAGTCCTGTTCTTGACAATATTTTCAAAAAAAACGCAAATAAGTCAAGAACGATTGATTTTAGGTCGAAAAGAAAAATGTTTTGCAAAATAATTTAATTTATAATATAAAAAAGTAAAAATAGGTGGTAGGGTGTTTCATATACAGCAGTGGTTCCCAACCTTTTTTGCTGCTAACCCAACATTTTGAAGCGCATTTCCTTCGCGACCCAACGAATGGAAAGACAAAAATTAAAGGTCAACTCACACCGGCGCGATCTCGACGGGGGCGCGGGCGCGGTCGCGGTCACGATAATTAGTAACCTGGTTAAGTAAGTAAGTAACATGGTAACCAATTATCGTGATCGCGACCGCGCCCGCGCCCACGCCCGCGCCCCCGCCCGCTTCGAGATCGCGCCGGTGTGTGTGGACTTTAACACTTTGTTTTACCAATAACTAAAAGGTTTACCACTTAAATTTGGGTGCTTTGTATTAAGTGGCGTTTTAATTTATTTTCTTTCGTAGATGAGTTTGCCAACACTTTCATACACTGTACACATTGTAAACGAGACACTCCACTTCGATCTTTAATCTCACCGAAACCATATTATAAAAATTTTAGTTTATATAAGTATGTGTGTGAACGTTTTTGCGCCATTTTTATACGGAACAAAATAATGTGTATTTTACAAGTAAACGGTTGAACCTGGTTTTAGTCACAAATTTTGCATACTGCCAACATTGCAAAAATAGTGACAGCTAAAGTTCTAACCTTACTTTTATGTGATAATGAATCATTCAAGAAGAAAGTTTAAAAATAAATAAATAATTAAAGAAAATGTATTTTTTGTTATTTTCGATGTAAAACGATATAGAGGAGGCGACTTATTTCAAATTGTTAATTATATTGGCAATACGAAGCTGTAACTTCGGTGCATAGAACTTCAGTGTCGGTCGGTAGGTGGTCGGTACTGGTCGGTACTAACCGTTGAATAAAAATATTTTTGTGCGATCGTACTAGAAACAGCTGTTTGACGGACGCGTTAGCAACCATAAAGTACTGCATTACCGGCGTTATCCTTAGCAACGGCCGTAAAAGTTACTTTTCAGGCCGTTACCCTTAGCAACGGCCTGAAAAGTAACTTTTACGGCCGTTGCTAAGGAGAGGGCCGGTATTGCAGTACATACGCCGTCATATGTCAGTGACAGAATGTCACGTAGTTTCTAACCTATATTTTTGAAAAATACTAAAAATTTAAATTATTTTTAATTCGATCGCACAAAAAATGTAATATGCACCTCGGCCAAAATGTACTTTTTCGGCCTTGATACATAAATAACTGTTTTACGCATTTGCACGTCGTATGAACAGCTCACAATCCGATTTTAGGTAAATGCGCATTAACTTCAGCATGTAAACGTAGTATGCAACAACTTAAATTCTGGTAGGGTGATAGGAAGATCATCAGTGGACTACTAGTGTACTAGTAATGTTCAACATAATTTAGTTTATTATAATGGAGAGGGTAGAGGTAAAAAAGTCTGGAGAAGCAGAAGTGCCAATTTTACATAAAAAAATTCTTGAGCCTACGGCCTACGGGCCTACGCTTAACAAAAATCACGCACGACCAACCTAAACAATAACTCGCGACTTAAAGGTTGGGAACCGCTGATATAAAAGAACAAAGTTACGTATTGGTGTGCAAATACAAAACACTCCGTGTAATTGAAAATAATTTAAAACTATGTAGTAAATGACCAAAAACAACTTTTATTCGAAACTTTTTAAAAAATTGTTACCAATAAAAGAGCTATTGAATAATTTGTCTTGTATGGGGACATCGTGTATATTTTATTGGATGTTAAGTATATTCAAAACAAACTTATGTGTATTTGTTTAAATAAATGTTTCATAAAAGTAAATATCCGGGTAGCTTCAAAAGTGTACATGATTTATGATACTGTGGAGCGTCGCAGTTGCTTTGTACAAAGTGTCACTAGATTTAACAGGAAATTATATTTAAAACAAATCTTTTCTCATAAGAACTAAAAGGATACGTAACGACTTTAGATGAAAAATAGAGTATAATCCCGTTTAATAGGATAAAGTGTAAAAGGAAGGAATGAAGCATTCTTGACAAAGTAATTTTACAATAAATTTTAAAGAAGACTCTTTCTTTTGCGTTCGTTGAAAAGTAAACAAAAAAATTAAATCAGAGTTAGGGAGTTGCAAATCAAATATACTTATATTAATCGATAGATACGATACTACGATATTAAATTGGCTCACAAATGAAATGGAAAAGTATTTTCCAGTGCTTTTATCACATTATTGGTTTAGTGAAGTCGGTGAAACTAACGAACCGTTAACAAATCTATTAACTTTCAATAATGCCTTTGTCGATTGTTTCAATACTATCATTTTTTACAAAATAAAACATTTTCGTATTAGGTGTAACAAATACTTAACATAGACAATTATTTAACGTTAATTTTATACTTAGATGTACGAGGATGATTCCGAAAATACTAAGACTGCCATGATTTCTAAAAAAGCAAATGACGCACAGTAGTGTAATTTTTCTCAATGACGGTTTGTTATATTGTTAGCTTGCCCAGCAAGTTCACGGCGTTAGCAGTTAGCATATTTGAGTCGTGATTAAGCCTTTAGCTACGACGCGACGGTCCTATCTACTTAGGCTTAGGCTTAGGGTGACCAGATGTAATTCAGCAAAACTAGGACAAAAAATGAAAAACCAGGACATTTTTGCACTTTTTAAACCAGGACATTTTTTTATAGAAAAAATGTAACCTCAAACATGTAAAAACATATTGAGGTGTTGTATTTAAGAAAATTAAGTTTACGATGTTTAAAGTTTTACCAAGTTTGACCAAGTGTAGAAAACGCCCAATATAATATTTTTTAAATGTAGCTTATAGTCAACGTAGATTTCAAAAAACAAATACTTGCCTTCACAAAGTTCATAAATGTTGAACATTTTTGAAAGTATGCATCACTCAAAATTTTCAAAAATATGTGAATTTTATGAAAACGTTTGACTTGAGCTTAAGACCCATAAAATCTAATACATTTTAAATGTAAATTTAAAGAGAGATCCAAAAAAATAAATATACATGATGTTTATTGCAAAATTTTAAAGTTAGGTCGTTTCCGGTTGAACCGGAAGTCGTATTGCAACCTCAATATTCTTATCGAATCCGGAATATACGATAACGATCAGATACCAAATTTTACCGGAATTGTTTTAATAGTTTTGCAACGTTTTATCGCGAATATGAAAGCATTTTCTACGAGCAACAATAATGCCAACTGTTGCACACTATGACACTAACATTAAACTAATGGTGTTCCACTGACAATAAAAATTATTCATTTTTTATTTTATAAAAACTTATCGAAAACCCGGATACATTTTAAAAATCCGCCCGGACTTCCCCGCCGAAATCCGGACATGTCCGGTTTTTGTAGTTCGGCCGGGTTTTCGATAAATTTTTATAAAATAAAAAATGCATAATTTTTATTGTCAGTAGAACACTGATCAGTAGAACACATTGAATAAAAAGATAAAGGAAGGAGCTTTTAATACTATACTGCAACGTTTGAGCGGCGACGGAAATGACGACATAAATGGCTTCTGATGGCGGCCGGTTTTAACTGGTCAAACAGTCAAGAAATTTAGAGTTTTGTGTGCTACAATGGTTAGCTGCAGATCTTGTAGTCTTACTAGGTCCAAAAATGATGAAGATTAAAAGATTACGTTTCATAGGTAAGTAGACATTAATATTTTGTAGTGTAATCAAGTACTGAAAATTTGATGTGGTCTGTCAAAATGGTATGTCATATCAGTGGCGTGCATTTGTGTACAGCATATTTTTTAACTCTCATAATAAACAATCCAAATATAGGAATATGCTGTCTTTTTTTTAATTCCCACAACCACGAAACAAGAATTAAATAAGTAAATAACAGGCTCAATTTAAAACAAAGCAAATATTTACATTAATCAATATATATTTAAAAATGTTAGATACGCCACTGAGAAGCGGAAACATGCATCCGTCATATTGAGAGGCTAACCTGGACGCCTTAGTATCGCTTTAACGCTCCTTCCTTTATCTTTTTATTTAATGGTAGAACACCGTTTGACCGTTAGTAAGTTTAATGTTAGTGTCATAGTGTGCAACAGTTGGCATTATTCTTGCTCGTAGAAAATGTAGTGGACAACGTCGTCGCCGAACGAGGCGTTCTCTCCGCTAGAACACGCCGCTGAACGAAACGCACAGTGGGGTATTTACTTCATCTGGCTGGTCAAAAGTCGGTTTTTCAAAACAATCACAGCTAAAAATTAATTACTACTTATGAAGTTATGAGAGATGAGACTTAAATAGACAAAGAACAGTTGGCCAACCTGTTTTATTTCCCTGCGCCATCTGTGATACACTCCAGTCAATCATAATTCAAGCAATTATTATATGGTTGTCATTTAACTGTACGTCATTCTTTTAATTGTTTAACTAGTTTTTTCAAACAAGTATTAAAAAGTGTTAAAGTATGGATCATTCCTTAGCAGGTAAGTGAGATCCCTCTATCCCATAATAATAGCAGTGGCAGTTGATTAATTTAATTTGTCCCATATTAATAGTAGCAAAAGAAAATAAATATAGAACGCAACATTTATTATCAAAAAACTAGATTAAATTAAACATTGATTTTGATTGAAGGCTTGGCAATGTTGCGCTACAACATAACTAACAGCTGCATTCGCCAATAATTCCCGTTTAAATATCCACTTGCTACTATTATTATGGGACAGAGGGACGAATATTTTTATATATATATAATCAAATTCCCATCTACCCGTAGGTGTGCGGATCAGGAATATTTTTAAAATACTAAAAATTCCATTTAAAAACAATAGTTTTTTGGTATTTTTTTTTCTGATTTTTAAAGAAACCGGAGCTTTTGTTGTACTTCAGGGTGCGTCCCGATATTTTTCTTAACATCAATACAAAATGAAAGGTTTTAAATTTAAAAAAATTAAAACAGTAGCGGTGGATTCGCGTGAAATTACTTGTTCATATTGGGCCAAATAAACTCTTATAGCCATAAATGTAATTTTTATGGGTCATGGTTTATTTTTGTCGAAAAATGTTTTTTTTTTTTACTTTCAGCATCATTAAAAAACCAAAAATTAACTAGAATAGAAACAGTTAGCCCACAAGAAAGAAAATATCTTTAAAAAAAATCATGATTGGCTTCAGGGTATATTGATGGACCAAAACAAAAAAAAGTGTTTGGGGCGCCTCTCATTAAAGACATTTAAGGAGTCGAGTCAGCGCAGTAAAAGACATGAGACAGAAAAGCTACGGAACACAGTAGATTCGGGAAAATTAATTTTTGCTGCACAGATGAAGCTAAGAGCTAAAGGAAAGAGAGATGCATCGAACATACTAAAAGAAATAAATCGTTCACCAAAACGTGCAAAAAAATACAAGCAAGCGTATTTAAAATCTTTGAAACTAGACAAGGCACAATTGTCACCTGTGCAGGCACTGGCTACGTTTGTCGAAACTCGACTTTTAAGAAAACAGTATGAGATCATTAGATGACATAATAATAAAAAACTGTATCCTTGTTACTCCATAATACAAAAAACAAAAATGGACTGCTATCCAGGTAAACAATCATATCGTGTAACAGACACATTTGCAGAAATACATTTACAGGATTTATTGAGCCATACCGCTAATCGATTGTTAGCGCATTTAAAAGTTTTTGAAAAACTAAGGGAAGATGATCTTAATTCGCTAATAATGATTTCCAAGTGCGGTTAAGGTTATGATGGATCACAGCAGTCACAATTTAAGCAGAAATTTGAAAACGACCGATTCAGACGCAAATAATTTCCAAAGTTCATTTATCTCATTGCAATTATTAACTTGTGGCTCAAACGTAAATCTGGCAAAATTCAACTCCATCTTCACCACGCTATTGCCACCTATCAGAATTTGATTTATTACAGAAACAGTAGATGTTATAAATGAAGAAATTGAATACATACAACATGCAGTAAACGGACTAGAAGAAACGAAAGTTACGTTGGCACATAGCATTTTTTCTGTTAAACACAAAATGATACAAGGATTGTTGATTGACGCTAAAATATGTAATGCTGCAACGCACACAACATCCACAATGAAATGCTATGTGGAGCAACATGGAAAGATTTTAATGTCATATTTAAAAAGAAAGTTATAAATTCTTTGGAATTTGGAATGTCCATTCTACACGCAAGAATTAGCCTTTTTTTAAAGCGTATTACATTAAACTTACAAGCTACCTATACTATAAAAAAGTGGCAACTTAAAGACTGGAAAATGATAAAAATATAGGAGTAGTTTTTTAAAACAAATTAGAAATTCGACAGAAGTTCAGATATGTAATGGGTTTAATTGTAGATTTATCTAAGCCTGGTTTCGGCAATATAAATGACGGTAACACAAGTCGAATTTTTTTTATGGATCCGGATCTAGAGGCCGATATAACAGTACTAGAAAACATATTAGGTGCTGCACACGTACATCCGTCGCCGGACGGCTGCCGCACGGCGAACGTACGTGTGCATCGGCACCGTGCGGCTGCCGGACGGCAGAAAAACGTACGTGTGCAGCAGGCCTTAGACTTCCATATGATTTATCACATAAAACTCATTTTAGAAACGATATCTAGTAGGCATCATCTTCAAATTGAGAAGTTTGCCGAATATACTTTGGTTCAATTATATGCTTGGCATACTATGCACAAAATTCTAGTGCACGGACCTATAATCGTGAAACATGCTTTGATGCTCATAGGACATTTATCTGAAGAGGCTGCAGAAGCACGGAATAAGCACTTTCGCGATTATCGTCAAAACCTTTCAGAGAATCATGTAATCTGGATGTTCTTAACAGATTTCTGCTCAGTTCGGATCCTCTGGTAACAGGCATGAGACCGATGCCAAGAAGAAAATCAAACCATTCGTTGAAGAAACACTGCAAATACTTCTTCCAACTGAAAATACATGTTGAGGAATGAAGAAAATAAAGATAAAGAGTCTTGGATATAACCTCCCTACAAAAGATTAACCACACCTTTTCTTTTGAGGCGTAAAATATATTACAGGTTTTACAAGTAGGAAAATTTAACATGTTGTTTTATTAGAGTATCCTGTTAACCAGTTTTTACTTTCGTTTTGATAATGTTCATCATAAAAAAAACATTTGCAACTGCGTATTATTTAAAATAACTACATCAACCCCTACCTATTTAAAATGAGAAAAAAATAAGGAATTTAAATAGGGTATAGCCAACTATAGCTTTGATTTAAAATAAGGTAAGTTTGTATCATAACTTATTTTCGGCAAGCGTAAAAAAAATTCATAATTATTTTCGATATTTACAACAATAACGGAGATATAACACATAAAAGATATGACAAAAAACAAAAACCGGAAATGATAGATTATTTTTAAAAACGGTTCAATTTTTTTTTTACTGCACATTTTTGGTAATTTAACCGTTTCTCTATCTTGAATGTAATCCCATCGAATTTGGACCACCCAGTTTATCATGTTAATAAAAACGATTGATTGTTTTGACTAAAAATATTATTTTACTATTAGACTTAAAAGATAACCATATTTTGAATCAATTCAATAACTAAAATAATTTTGACCAGCTAGATTAGGAAAAAATGCCCCTCTGTGCGCTGTCTCCGCTAAAACACGCCGCTGAACGAAACGCCGTCTCCGGTAAAACATCCCAACAGAACTACTATACGACGCGCTGGTGTTCAGCACCATTGCCGATCGAAATCTTTTTTTAACCAGGTAATAGTTAAACAGGAAGCGCAAAAATCGTTATTTTGACATGATCTGAATTGCAAATTAAATTTTGAAAGAGTTGTTGTTTACGATAAATAGGGTGGCCTATTTTCGATGCTCATACAGGGTAACTCAGTTATTATCAGAGATAAAAAAAAACCAAGTATGTAGCCTTAATTTCTTTTCTAGAGAGAAATTAGCTGCCGTAAACAGATTTTCGTTTTTTTTTTAAATTCTCGAAATATAGCCAAAATCCGTTTTTTAGTAATTTTCAAAAATGTTAAATATCTCGCTTTAACGAAAATAAAGAGAAAAACTTTAGAATTTTTTTTGCATGGTTTTTTGTCCTTAACAAGATAGCGATATTCATTTTTTTTAACTCATAAAAATATCGATATATTACATCTAACTTTCTTATCTTAAATGGCAACCATAGTTGTCTTTGACATAAATCGAAAGCTTACTTTTTGCGCTTTTGAAAAATATATAATTTGCTTATGGTTCCCTCGAATGCTCTCAGATGAACAAAAACAACAAACGATTTCTATTGTGAGCAGGGGAAACGAGAACCAAGTTCCTAGGTAGGGTTGTTACATACGACTATGATGAATTGTGGTGTTATCATAAAGTCCCAGAATTAAAGTCGGAAAGCTCACAATGAAAATGTAAGGGAAGCCCTAGATCGAAAAATACAAAAGTACAAACAAGTACAGTAAAAGTTATGCACCTAATATTCTTTTTCGACAAAAAGGGATTGTTTACAATCACTGTGTTGTTAAAGGAAAAACTGTTAATGCAGAATATTATGCTAATATTATCAAGACCAAACTTATGCCAAAGATTGCTCTTAAAGGACCAGAATATGGCACAAACGCTTGGATCCTGCATCAAGACAATGCGCCTGCTCATCGAGCACACTCAACGCAGCAAGTTTTACAAGATTTAAAAGTTAAAGTGCTGCCTTATTCACCTTATTCAGTAGATTTGGCCCTGTGTGAGTTCTTTCTATTCCATTAATTTAATAAATAAAATAAATTATTGTGATAGCAATCATGAATACGTTATGATTAGAAAGTGTCCGGTAACGAATGTAACCATTATAAATATTTTAACAAATATTTTGTAGGCAATTTAAAATGTCTTTTGATTCATGATGTATATTTGATATAAAATCCAAAATAAGTGAGAAGATAATATGGTGTCGTTGCACTTTTTATTTCGATGTAATCCTACCTACGAAAAAACTTGAATAGGAACTTCTTAAGCGATATTCAAATAAGTCGTCCAAAAGATATCTCAGCTTTGCGAACTTCTTTTATCACGACTTAGTCGCACAAGACTAACTTTTCCTTCTTTTATCAGTAAAGTAATTTTCTGAATGGACATCATTAAATCAGTTCAATAAATGTCGTCTGTTGTATTTTTTTTTATTAATTTTAACTAGCACGTTGCAGTGATAGTTTTACCGCATTGAAATGAGTTTAACATATTGGTAAATGGAGTTTTGTATTAAATTTCGGGTGATAACTTTAAAATTGGTTGTAAATGTGGTTCCTTTAGTTACAAAATAGTTTTCAAACAGCGTTGTTATTTTAATGACTGTAGTTATAATTCGTTTTGAGCGGTCAAACTTTGTACTATTTCCAATTAGTCAAACAATTAACTACAATAAACTTTTACAATTTTGGTAATTTTCACGTTAACAACTGTAGTAATTAGTATAGTTTGTCTTTGACATTTAAGTCGCTGTGCATTCATCTTATTAAGGTTCAGAGCAAGTCAACTTGTAAGCCTCATGTTTTTTTTTTTTTTTTTGTAAATATCTTATTTACCGTTTATGTCCATTTACACTAATTTATTAAATCCCAAACTGGTCTGTAATTAAAGCTCATTCAGCAATTTTCTAACAAACAAGTAACAAAAAAACGCTGACTATGCGAATCGCATCATAAGATTAAGAAGTCTGGATTACCATAGCGACAACAATCTTAAGGTGCGCTTTCACGTGAGAGTTACTATCGAGAGTTACTCTCGATAGTTACTCTCAGGGGGTTGTCCACGTGATAGTTGATACAGCCGTATTTACTCTCGATAGCACTCGCCGAGAGCGCTCTCGCGAGAACTCTCAGGTCCGTGTACACGGCAATTGTGGAGAGTAAATATTCAAAAAAATTTAAAAACCGCTTTTGCTCGTAGCTCAGCCGTTTTTAGAGTTATTGACTTGAAATTTGAACGTGAGCGGCGCATAGGCAATGTGAATCTACGATTAAAAAATTAGCTAAATCCGTCGGACGGTTTTCGAGTTTTGGCGATTTTCATTTTTAAAAAATTGTAAAAACCTTCCCACCGCATGTCCAGGTACAGAACGTCGCTGGCTAACACGTGACTTAGTCGGTCGCGTGAGTTCGTTACTAACATCGTGCCGGGCCCCCGCATGGGGCCACAGCTAAAAGACAAACAGTTTCTTAATCTGTAAGAATCGGGCTCGCTGATGGTCTAAGAATCAACTTTCTACGACAAATAATAACAAAGTTATGAACGTTTAAAAATGGCACATTTTTCCCATTTAAATACATGTAAATTCGAGCGGGAACAAAAGTGTTAGATTTCCTTTCCGTGTGGACTCGATCGAATGGCTCGAATAAAGTGTTGCATATCAAATTAAACGTCGTTTTTTTCTTTATACGATGGTTTTTTTAAATTCAAAATTGGACAATTATTTACCGAGCAATGGGCGATTTCCTCAGGGTTTGCTAGTTGACACGGCAACGAATGAATTTTGCCCGAAGTTTTTATCAAGTTTTTTGTTTGGTGCGAAGCCAATTCGGCATTTCAAATTGAGAGTTTATCGGTAACCGTAAAGCAATCTTTTCTCTCTTCAAAAATGTAAAGATACTTAAAATCGGCCCACGGGTTATCAAGTAATGAACGATTTCGTGAAAAGAGGCAATTTCACCTCAAAATGAATTTTTTTCGACAAAATTGCACAAAAGTTGTACGCGTTTTGCGGAGCCATTTCGAAATTTATTAAAGCGCATTTTTCGTGAATAGTAAAACGAACCTTGCTCTCTTCGAATATGTGAAGATACTCGAATTCGGTTCAGTGGTTCTCGAATTATGAATAATTTCGTGAGATGATGCGATCGTCACGGCAAAGTAATTCTTTTAACGCCCGCTCGGCAAATTTGCAACGGTCAAACCTTCTCTAATTTAATTTTTTTTTATAACGGGTTGTATCCTTTTAGATTCACCAATTTTTTCCCTCAAAAAATATATAATATAATCTCACTTTCGAGCTAAATTTGAACCTTGAAATTATGAAAAAGCCATTCAAAAAATTATTTTGAGTTGATTTACTAATGCAATAAGTAAAACTTGTATTCTTAGCTTATAATTTATATAATTATCAAACAAAATTGAAATAAAATTTTTATAGTAATATATATACAGGGCGAGTCACGACGGACGCCACGGGGTTTTATGGCCAAACGGTAGGTAGTAGGTACCTATATATTCTCCAACTTCTGTCGCTGTTAGATTATGTGAAGTCAATAGGGGCTACATTTCAAAAATATTTTCAAACATACAGGGTGCTCAAAAAAGAGTGGCATAACAAAGTTATACTTTTTCTTATGGAACACCCAGTATATTTTTACATTAATAATCCGAAGAGAAATTGTAAATATCTCAAACGGTATCCGAGAAAATTAGAAAAAAAAAACGGAATATACAATTTTTGTCTATCAAGTCCTTTGGTGTATAAAAAATTTCAAATGTATAAAAACATCTTCTCTAATTGGTTTTTGTTTTTATAAGTTTGTATGTTATTGTTAACTAAGTTTTTGTCCAACGTACAAAAATGTGTGTGCGAGGGTTGTCTACAGCAGTGGTTCTTAACGTTTTAGTAGTCGCGGCCCCCTAAATATCCGATGGTTTGAGTAAAATAAGGAGCAAAAAATTGTTTTTTTAAATATTTCAATATTTTAAAAAGTAAAAACGTTTTATACATTTTTCCCAGACCCTCTTAAAATCCTTCACGTCCCCCAGGGGGCCGCGGCACCCCGGTTTAGAATCGCTGGTCTATAGACTTCCTATTCAATGAATAAAAAATTCAAAGCATATCGCGTTTTTCTTAGTTATTAAAGTTAATTTTTACGAATTTATTAATGTGACAAGTAATAGACTTTTAAAACTTTTAGCTTGTTGTTTGGTTGCCATGTAAAAGAATAAACTACAATTGGGCTAATTGATTTATAGTGGTTATTGTTTAAAACGTATTTTTTGAAATTTGACAATGAAAGAAAAAGTAAAATACCATGTGTGATACATCAATATTCAGAAAAATAAATGCTATTTGATTATGTAAATAGCAAACATTGCTTTAAAAAAAAAGAGTTTTCATGAAACAAAAACGATTCGACCTAAAAACATTGTCAAATGTAAAGCAATACTCTAGCGAGCTATTATAATACGCGAGATCTCCATGTTAAAACTCGAATTTCAAACATCCTCTACATCAAACTCGCGCGCCGCGGGCCGCATACGATCCGCAACGAACATTTTTGCGGCCCGGTCAATATATCGGCACACAATAAAATATAATAAAATAACAAACCGAGGCAGAATAAAAATAAGATAGGTAGAATTTGCTAAACGTTTTTTTGATTATACTCTTTTTTTTGCTATTATTAAACAAAACAAAATTTTTTTTTTGCGGCCCATTTAAAGTTAAACCTTGTTTGTATGGCCCAAGTTAGCCATTGAGTTTGACAGCCCTGCTCTACATAGCGTGCCGTGACATTAAAAAGGTTGAAAAAAAAACAATGTATGTAGGTAGTCATAGATAAATAATATAAATACTAGTAAAGATGTCGCACAACAGAAATGTCGCTGCAGCGGTATTAATTTTAGCTATTAATAAAAAAAAAAAGTTAAGTAAAAGAAAGTGCTGGATAAGGCCGTGGCTTGACAAGAGAAATGTTTTTGGTGCTGGTCAGACACTAGCACGTGAATTGCAAATTGAAGACGGGCAGCAATTCAGGAATTTTTGTAGATTAACGAGCTGTCAAGTAGAATTCATATTGGAATCTGTGGGACCAATAATTTTCAAAAAAGATACAAACATGCGAAATGCAATATCAGTGCATGATCGGTTAATGGTTACTTTAAGATTTTTTGCATCAGGTAAGTTTATTTAGTACCTAGTAACTTTGTTTTTCACTTCCAAAAATTAATTTTTTATAGCTTTACAATTTTTGTTCAGGTGATTCGTATAATAGCCTTCAGTATCTTTTTCGCATACCTGTTTGTACGATAGGCAAAATAGTAAAAGAAGTAGCTCCCGCTATTTACAACGCCCTTAAAGATAAATATTTACAAGTAAGTTAACAATTTTCATATAAAACAATAACTTTTATTTAAATTAACAAAAATGAATACATTACTAAATGTTTGCTATCAACAATTTTTAAACATTATTTAGGAGCACAGATATTGGAAAAAACCACAACTTATTAGTTAGTAAAATATTTATTCTTAGATCTTGGGTAAACAGTATAAAGTGGTATTAAACATTTATATCAAACAAGAATAATGCAATGTATTCAACAAACACTTAACGGAAGAATATTGAAAAAGAATGACAATGCTGAAAGCAGATTGTACATACAGTAGAACTTCGATTATCCGCACCTCGGTTATCCGAATTTTTGATTATCCGAATAATATAAATTATATACACGAATAATAACACGTTTGCAATGAAACTCTCATTGAAGAAGAACAGAACGGATTTCGAAATGGCCACTCTTGCGTGGACGTTGTGTTTACAATTCAGCAAAGGATAGAAAAACGAGAAATTTCCAAAGGAAAAACTAAAATTATGACTTTCAATAGCGAAGAGATAGTAAGACTCAAGATATGCATTGAAAACATACTGAAAGCAGGTTAAACAATTCAAATATTTAGAATGTAAAGTAACATATCCTAACTACGACGTAAGAAACTAGAACTAGAAACATTCTGCAGAATGTGCAGAAAAAAAAAGAACATTTGGAAAACCTTGTAGAACGAATACCCAACTGCAATTCTGCAAAACCATTTAAAAAATTTTTATTAACAAGCATCTGTTGATGGAGGAACCGATGAATTGCATTCTTCTTCATCTACGGCACGAACTATGGCCTTTCTAATGTCATTTTTTAATTTTCTTCTGATATTATCGGACCGCAGAGTACGTAGTTCCAACGCAACATACTCTCCGAATAAATCATTCTCGTCAGGCACTTTGGCTAGTACTTGAAGAGCAGCTTTTATTGCTTTGTCAGCATCGTCTTCGCGTTTTCGTTTCTTCGAAGAATTTGGTACAAAAATTTCATGAATGTCCTCAGATTGAATCGCCTCGGTTTCATTTGGCGTCGACGTTTCAATGCCATCTTCAGCAGGCTCTTCAAAATTCGAAGATGTCTCTGCCTAAAATTTATATCAAAATTAAAATATAATAAAGACTACAATAATTACAGTTATTAATTATCGTAAATAAGTATAGTAATTGTTGATAGTACAAATTGATTATTATTCTCATAATTTTTTTAGTTTCCACAGAATACAGATGAATGGCTTAAGATAGCAGCAGATTTTGAAAGACGGTGGAATTTCCCTCATTGTCTTGGTGCCCTTGACGGAAAACATGTAGTAATGCAAGCTCCTGATAATAGTGGAAGCCTTTTTTACAACTACAAAGGGACGCACAGTATTGTATTGTTGGGAGTTGTAGATGCAAACTACAAATTTATTTACATAGACGTGGGTTGTAATGGTCGAATTTCTGATGGAGGTGTATTTTCCAATAGCAGTTTGTACAATAAATTAGAACAAAAAACTATACCTATACCAGGCCCTGGACCGCTTCCTGGAAGAAATATGCCTGTACCATACTGTTTTGTTGCTGATGATGCATTTGCTATGAAATCATACCTTTTAAAACCGTATCCCTTTCGTGATCAACCAGCACCCAATCGAATTTTCAATTATCGCCTGTCAAGAGCTCGTAGAATCGTCGAAAACAGTTTCGGAATTTTAGCAAACAAATTTCGAGTACTCAGAAGACCTATGCTCTTGAAGCCAGATAGAGTTAAAGACATTGTGTTGTCAATATGTGCCCTTCATAATTTTCTATTAAATGAAAATGAGTCTGCTTATTTAGGAAATGAGATGATTGATTCAGAAGATGCGGTAAGCCGAGATATGGTACCTGGGCTTTGGCGTGATGACGGTAACCCAGGGAATTCATTTTTTTCATTGGAACGCAGCAATATAAATAATTATACAGCTTCACAAAAGGACGTGAGAGATGAATTCAAAAATTATTTTATGACAACTGAGGGTGAAGTAAATTGGCAGTACAGACAAATCGCTACCTGATGACGATCATTGGCAATAAAAAGTTAATTAAAACTTTGAGGAACTACAACAATTAAAATATCCAAAAGTTTGTAAAATAAACAATTAAACTCTTTTTGTAATGTTACAAATAAATTCTAATGATTATAGTTACTACGTGTTTTACTGAATTAGTAAGAAAATGCTTCAATTAAATAACCGCACTAGTCCCAAAAACAAACAAAAAAACGATTTCGCAACCTTAAAGTTAATTAAAACCACCTAAATGACAGTTAAAAATTACAAAAAAAGTTTTTCGGAAAATTGTTTCATCACAAAATTAAAATTATGCGTGCGACAGGTCTTACCAAATTAGATTGCGTTGAACAGGCAGTCAATCCTGGAACCACAAACTTCAACGCATCGAAATAGGGCCAAATACTTTCATAATTTTCACATGTCCCGCTCCCGCTTTTTTTAGTTTTAATTTTTTTCAGTTCTTGAGACACCTTAAATGAATTAGATAATCTTATTAGTATTTTATTTTGGTACTGATTATTCTCATTACTAATAATCATAGTACAGTGAAAGTCAGTTATAACAAGTTTTTAGGGGTCGTGTCCCATGGTATATCCGAATCCCCGTTATAATTGGCTTTTACTGTACATAGATGTTAATTTTCATGGAAAAGATTTTATATCATATAATAATATAATGTGTGTTTAATGTACAGGGTTGGCCAAATTCGAAAAAGGTCATTTATTTTTCAAAGCAATGTATGTAATAGAATTTATTTTCCTTACAATTAGTAAAATGCCGTTTGTCTCAACTCTCTTTAATTTTCTTAAAAAGGTTATGAATATAAAAAAATATAAGTATAATATTATTTTAAGAACGCTGTGATTGTTCGTATGTCATAAACACGCGCATGAAATGTCATTTTGACAGACGCAATTTACGTAATGTTTAATTTTTTTATACACACAAATACAAAAACATATACGGTGATATACACAATATAGTTATGGTCATTTGGTGACCACACCAGTTAATTCTGATATTGTAAACATGGCTAAATTTTAATGCTGAAAGTTTACATTGTAAGTGGTAAAATCATTGATGCTGCTGCTGTTTATAAAACGCCTATATAACATTTACTTCTATTTTTGTAAATAAAGAAGTTATACCGAAATTTGAAAAATGAAAAAATTCTATTTTTCGTCTTTAGTGACAAAATGAAAAGTGATATAAAAAGTCTGATAGCACAGGCGTGTTTATTTCAAAAAGATAACTCAAGAGATTGATATCAGATTTTCGCTTATTATTATGGTAATCCCGTAAAATATTCGAATTTAGTTCACGGTGTACATAATTTAATTTCATTTTCTTACCTGATTTCTTAAATTGTGCAATTTTCTTCGCACTTCTTCGCCGGAACACGAAAATTTTACACCTATTTCCTGCAAAACTTGGTGTTTTTTCACCCTATTGCGGAAATTTACGCTATTCACATCCCACAAGATTTCGTGACTTTCGTAAACATGAATTAACTCTTTAATTTCGTCCGCGGACCAAGTTTTCGTCATTTTGAATACCTATTTATGAACAACTCTCGAGAGCGACTCTCAGAACTCTCAAGTCGATTGTGTTCGGCGCGCTACTCTCGGAGAGTGTCGACAGCGCGTGTACACGTGAGAGCTACTTGATCTCGGAGAGTAGCTCTCAGCTTTTCGCGAGTTACTCTCAGGGGCTTGTATCCTTGGCGACGCTACTCTCGAGAGTACTTTACTCTCAGGTGTACACGCACCATTATTGGTATGGTATTCAATGTTTCTCAAATTTTTAATGAGGAATGTTTTGTATTTAGCTTCATAAAACTTAATGATATTTACTTATAGCCTAATACTGCGTAAAAAATTGGAAAACTTAAAAATAAATAAATTAGTAGTAATCTGGGACTGAGAACGGAACGAAAACGAAAACTTTAAACGAAATTAACCGAAAATTTTTTAAGAACGAAAACGAAATAAATATTTTCCAAAACCGGTTTTAACCGGTTTTAACCAGTTTTATCACTATTTAAATTTTATTTGTTAAACACAAACCCGAATTCACCTTCTATGCTGGGGAGACTCTATAAGGCAGTAAAAAATCTCGCTTGAAATAAGTGAGCTTCACTTTTTTCCATATACATGATATGTTTTAACAATTTATTGATTATACTTGCAGTTTCGTGTAACTATGTACACTTGATTGGATATATATTATTAATGTGTATGTTTTATTTGGGTTTATAGAGTTAATAAAAGTAAAATTTACTCTTACTTCGAAAAGGCCTAATGTAAAAGAAGATTTGTTGTCTGATGTGTTGCTAGTAAGATTGAATGGATTGTGAAAATGTATATTGTGCAGTATGTACAAACTATTAAGTTAAAGTATATTTCAAGTTAATTTTTTATATATTGTTAATGTGTATGTTTTATTTGCATTTAGAGTTAATATAAGTTTTCTTCTAATATCTTTTTTTATTTATAACAATCCTGGGAACATTTAGTGAACTATCCACTTGAATTAATTCTTTTGTCTTTTGAAATAATTACAGCAGGATCTAATTTAATTTAAATTCATAGATTTTTAGTACTAAAACAAACTTAAAAGAGCACTGCTATATTTTTATATTTTTAAATAAAAATCGTGTGAACAATTTAAACTAATCAAGTTGTATTTTATCTCCTTATGGGTGTTATACTAAATAAAATGGTTAAATGTTAATGTGTTTAACGATTTGGTAAATTTAATATGGCGGCGGTTCGCCAGTCTAAAATATGCTGTCCGTGAGAATCAAAACCCATCGTCATCGTTTATATTTTAGTGGAAACGCAAATATTGTTATCGTATTTATAGAGGGTTGTAGTGACTTGAAAAAAAAATTAAAGTACTCGATTTTTTGACGACAAAAAAATTGTAAAACCGGTTTTAACCGTTATTATTTCGGTTCACGAAAACGAAAAAGGATTTTTTTCGGTTAGAACGAAAAGAACGAAAACGATATATTTCGTTTTTGTTCCGAACAGAAACGAATGAAATTTTTTTCGTTTTTAGTCCCTGGTAGTAATGTTAGAAATATTAAAAAATTTTACCTTAAAAAAATACATTATTAAAACATATGTGTTTGCATACCTTTTTACTTGAGTCATTAATTTTTATGTGGCAATTTTTTCACCCAAACCGTTTTTTACAGCGCAGCAGCTACTACCGCGGTAAAATTCTGAAGCTACTATTTACAATCTAGCGCTTTAATTTGATATTTATGATATTACTTTCATAAAGTTTAATTTACATGTCAAGTACTGAAAAATTATATGATCTTGATTATGCAATTCTAAATGAAATACAATTTCTGTACATGTCTTAAAATTTGTGCTAAATAATTTAATACTTGCCTTAAAAAAATATATTTTTCTTTTATTATAATTATTTTAAATCTTTTTGTATATTTATAATCATATTTTGTATTTATTAGGTACTGCGTATTTTAAATTTAAAAATTATGCTTTACTTAAAAATATGTTTGTACTCGAGCAAAAAAATATTTCAATTTAAAAAAGTTTAAATTTTTTTTAAGGTGGTTTCAACAAAATCATTTGTAACACTGTCGCTTAAAAATGATTTTTAAAAATAATCATTCGCTAGTAGGATTTTCTTATTTTTTAAGTTTGGTTTGTATTTATTTTTAGATTTAGACCTAGACTGTGGCGGAACTGCAAACTCTGTGGGACTTAAAATTCCCACCGAATGTGGCAACCTATAAAGTGGTACTGTATACCAAATTTGGTTTAAATATATCTACTGGTTGGGAAACGGTAAAAAATAATCAATATTTTTTAGAAAATTTCAACACCCTGTATCTTTAAAATGAAGCGTTTATGGATCCATGTTGATATGGAATATTCGCTTTAAAATAAGTTTTTGCATCGACTATTAAAGTCCTGCTATAAAAAGGTGGACCACCCTGTATTAACATATTTTAAAATTTTTGTTGTTTTACCTATAAGTCTGCGTTCACAATGGACGTAGTAGATAATAGATAGCAGATAGTGGTTAGCGCGTAACGCGTAAGAAATCCGTGACGAAATATGTCTACTTGGATACGGTTAGCAACAGACTTGTTTGTAGCACAACCTAACCTCAATTTGCTTATCAAATTGACACTTCGTGTATTCTACGTATTTATTTCTACATGATGATTTGTGGAGGGTTATAACCAGGACCGATGAGAGGGTGGGGCAGGGGGGGCTCTGAGCCCCGGGCCCGGAGGTAATTTAAGGGCCCAGGAGTCCACATACTTTTTTGATTATGGTGTATTAAATAATCACAATTCACAATTTTTTTTTTTTTTTTAATATATTTTTAAATCATTTATTTACTTGGGGCCCATGTAAATTTTTCCCCCGGGCCCGGCGACGTCTCTCGACGCCTCTGGTTATAACGGTAATAAGTGGTATTAAACATAGTTTAACATTGGCGCGATCACGATAATTAGTAACCTGGTTACGTAAGTAAGTAACATGGTTACCAATTATCGTGAACGCGCCAGTGATCGCCACCGCGACGGTGTGTGTGGACCTTAATACTGTCAGTGTCGGAAAAAATAATTAATTCGAAATATTAAAAACATAGATACTTCACTTTGTTTTTGTTTTTGTTATAAATCCGATTTCCATCGTTACTACGTAAATCTTACGTCCATTGTGAACGCTTCCATTTGATTATATGCATTTCAACTTTAGCTACTAACCACTATGTGCTATCTGTTATCTACTACGTCCATTGTGAACGCAGACTTATGTTAAAAAACGTACTTGTAGCACACTTTTTTGTGGTCTTAAAATAATCGAACCTATAAGTCTACTGCCTAATTACATGAGACATAAAGAACATAGTTCTTTTAGAATGAGTTATTTCACTTCTTCCTTGACGTAATGACTTCCCACGTAATTGGCTAAGGTCAAAGCCTACCTCAAAACATCATTCTTTAAGTAATGGGGTTAACAAGATTGTTTTATCAGTAAGTTGTTAAATGTCACCTTCGCCACATTCAAAAACTCATTGTGCTTTAATAGTTACCCCAATTTAAATCAAATCTGTGCAAAATTTATGCATTTATTGAGCAAACTTAACAATAATATTAGTTGTTTATACCACGACAAATGTAATATTTTATAACAAAAGAAGATAAAAACTGTTTTCGTTAAAATAATGCATTATGTATTTGAATTTGTTGTGCATATCGATATTATCATATTTAACGCAGTTTTGTAACTGCAAAGATATGCCAATAGCTAGTTATCGACCACAATTATGAAAAATTCCCCGTCAGTGGAACGAATCGATTAGGCAGGGATTCTTAACCTTTTTTGTTCCATGGACCCCTTTGTCGGTCAGGTGAAAGCCGTGGACTCCTTCTCAGAATGAAGATTTTTTACAAAATGTTTAACAACTGTATTGCGATATGAAAATATTTATTATTTCTATTCAGGACCACAGATACAGCTAATACTATTGTAATTTAACGCATACATTCATGAGTAAAAGGGAAATCTAGATTTCAGTTAGAAGTTAATAAAAATTAAGTTAATTAATTAAGTTTTTGCATCAAAGCTCGCGGACCCCCTGAAATCTTTCTACGGACCCCTAAGGGGTCCGTGGACCCCTCGTTAAGAACCCCTGGATTAGACTTTATTTAAATTATTGTCTTCGCTGCGTTCAATTTTATTAAAAAAGCTTTAAATTGTAAGTAACCCAGGTTTTCACAACAATACCAAATTTGGAAAAAAATACATAATCTTATTACAAACAATTGTCGCTGTATTATTTACGTTTTTCAATTGAAGTGCATATGTATATAAAATTAAATACTTTGGATAATTATACCGCATGTTCATAAAACATGGTACCAAATTTAAAAGGCGTGTATTAATCATCAAAATAAACAAAAAACCATAATAAAATCGCTTCCAAAACCATTCGTTTAGGAATTATAGGTTAATTTATATTCACAGAGTAAAGAAGACGCTGCTGTTTACATCCAACAGTGATGGGATTGTTGTGCTATAATCTTTGTGTTTATTTCCCAGCTGAATAAAAAGTCGTTTCTCAAGTTTATCAGTATTCTTGCCTTTCTAGGCATGTTTATTTACGATTTTTCGATAGAAAAGCTAACTCGCTCAGCCACATCTCTCTCACATGATCGTTAATTACTTAAGCTATCACTTATAAAATTCTTTAATTTATTGTGCGATTAATAAAATTGTTCATAGTTCTGAAACGGCAAATATGCATTTCATGTAAAGAAAAGCTAACTGAAAGGTTACAAACGGTGGGAAAGAATTAATCCACAATCTTAATTGAATGGTTTCATTGCCAATGAACATTAAGGTTTTTTTTTAGATGAGTATTGTATGCCTCTTACACCCTGTAGTAGTAACTTGCAATCAGGTATCGGGTATAAAAAGATTAAAACATCTCGTTTAGCTAAGTTCTCGTTTTTATTTAAAAAAAAACTGTCTTACAGCCTTTGACCAAAATATAGTATTTTCTGTCAGTTCCAACATTATAACTTGGCGCCTTGGCGGTAAACTCCCACAGAGTTTATCTTATTTTATTTCCATTGTATCTATCCCTAAAAGATATTACTGTAAAATACAGATTTATTCTAAATATACATGGTGTCCAGTTTAAAATGAAGTACATGGGTATCTCGGAAACCGTTAGAAATAGAAAATCGGTTTAAATTTTTTTTTTAATCTGTATTTTTTTATTGCACCAGCTACTTTAGCCAACCAGCAATTTGTCTTTATGATAGTTCTACTTAAGTTAAGAGTCCACCCGTTGGTGTCTTCTTTTTTTCTTCTGTATTCTTCTTTTCAAGAACGACACTTTAAACAACCGCACAGTGCTCTGCTTTACACTAACGCGCTAACTCAAACGGCTTGGTCCGTTTAAGCCTACTCACTAGATGTTGGTGGTCCAAGAGCTGCAGGGCTTCGGTGTTGATGTGATCATGCAGCCTTTGTTCATGTTTGTTGGCAAAGTTTTGGATTTCTTCGTCGACTGTTGGCATCCTCAGGTCCCTGTGGAGCTCGACATTCCTCACGTACCACGGGGCATCCACAATTGCCCGGTGTACCTTATTTTGGAATCGCTGTATTATTTTAATGTTCGTTTACCAGCACACCCCCAAAGCTGTATGCCGTAGGTGCATACTGGCTTCAGTATTTGTTTATATATTAGAAGTTTATTTTCAATTGAAAGTTTAGATTTTCTATTCATTAGCCAAAATAGTTTTTTATATTTGATGCTTAGCTCTTCACGTTTTTTTTAATGTGTTCTTTCCACTTTAATTTAATGTCCAGGTTCATGCCTAAATATTTTGCTGTGTTAGAATGTGGAATTCTGTGTTGTTTAATACCACTGGCAGGTGTTCTACTAATCTTTTATTTGTGAAATTTACTTGCACTGTTTTGGTTTCATTTAGTTTGATGCGCCATGTTTTAGTCCATTCGTAGATTTGATTTGTTGCGTTCTGGAGTTTATCTGTCGATTGTTCAATAGTTGTTCCGATGGCTAGAATTGCGGTATCGTCGGCTAAAGTGGTTACTTTCACATGTTGTGTTTGTGGTATATCAGAAGTGAATAGCAGGTACAGTATCGGGCCAAGGACACTACCTTGGGGTACTCCGGCTTTGATTTCTAAATAAATCAAGCTTTAAAGAAAAATATTTTTAATTAAAAAATTTTAACCCACCAAAAAGTTCTGATAAAAAAAACAACAGGGGTCGCACTTTTCAGCCCCCTGTGGAGGTGGGAAAAATATTACTAAGGGAAACCTTTTAATAAGTATAAGACATCTACCAAATATTAGTTTCCTAAATTTATCCAAATTTGAGAAATAAAATAAAAACCTAATCTTACCGCACCCCTGTAGGGGGGAGTAACTTCGAAAGGAGACGTCTAAGGATTTTTTTTTAAATGAAAGACTCCCTTTAATTTTCGATAAGGAATCACCTCCTGAATTTTTTTGCAATACTTAAGAAACACCCTGTATATTTATATAATTCTAAATTCGTCCATTTTTTTTTTCTATGGAACACTTCTTTGAATTGTCACTGTTATAGATTGTACCTATGTATTTCTTATTGTGGTATTACTAAATCTCTCGATATCATGACACTGACACATCATGGCTAATATCACATAGGTAGTTAAAATGTTAAAATGTAGCACTTATTTTATAAGGTGCTTATTGATACATTAAAGCTTCTATTATTCGGACCTCGATTATCCGTATGTCCAATCCGGATTATACAAAACAAATAATTTTTACAAAAAATACTGCAGTTTATACGAATATACAAGCATCACCTATCGAATTCCTTATAAAACAATAATTTATTGTAGGTACTATGTGAATAGATGGATTATGGGAAACTACAGATTTCAATAAAAATAATTTATTCTAGATACCTTTGTTTTCCTTTAAATCATTATCCAGACCAACCTAATCCCCAATTAGTCCGGATGATAGAGGTTCTGCTGTACATATTTTTTTTTATAAGAGTATAAGAACTCTGTGTTCCACATAATTGATAGTTTTACTGTAGTAAGAATTAAAAAAATGTAAATCTTGTGCCCATTTCCTCATACATATATCCTTAAAAAGAAAACTAAAAACAACATTTGTTTATTTTATTGAACTTCGTTATTATTGAAAAGAAAAATTTGGTATCTATAGCTCCGCCAAACATCTTAATTCCAAAGTAATATTAAAATTACCCAGCCTTTTCAGTTTTTTAGATACGATAGTCAATTTTTTATTTCTTATAGATGCTATATTCAATATCTATTATAGCAGTTGAAAATTGAAGGATTCATACCATTATTGACTTAAATTTACGAAAAAGATTAAACAATAGCAACGAACATCAAATATTTATATCCCTTTCCGAAATATAGTCCAAATTTTAAATATGGATATGATTAAATATGACAATGTAACTTATTTGTTTTTTAATATTTTCTACACTTTTAAATCTTTTTAAATATAAAAGATAGAGCGCACTAGATTTTATGCATCGTCGCCTGAAAATAATACAAATTCATAATGTAATTTGCAATTTCCTTTTTCAGTTAGATAAAAATTACGTTAACGATATAAGTCGAAAATTGTCTTCAACACAATAAATCTTATTGCGCCCATGTAAATATTTTATATTAAGAAACACGTAAAAATGTATCGTTTGGTAGTTTCGATTATTGATAAATAATTGAGCTATAGGAACGTGTATTGGGTTTAATCTTGCAAACGGGTTTAGATATCTATTTTACGTTTTCACTGTAAAATTCCTTTCCTAAATTTGGGTCGATAGTGTTCCCTTAATTTATTTATAACCATGTTATTAATTGAAATATCCTCTTCGATAATGCGAATCAATCTCTACATTTGTTAGAAATATGATTGTATTTACTATAAAATTAGTCAATTGATAGCATGAACGTGCAACCTAGCTATGGAATAAAAATATTGAATGTGAAAAATATGAAATAATAAACTGGTGTGGCCACAAAATGACTTTCGCCATAATTATATTGTATGGATCTTCATATATGTTTGTGTATTTGTGTGTACAAAAAGTTTAAAGCGACGTTCAGGCGTCTAATTAACCTCATTTTTGTAAATGACGTCAGTCAACAAGAGGTAAATGATGTCTGTCAAAATAACGTTTCAGGCGCGTGTTTATCAAGGATACTAAACTAATAGTATGGCCCATCCGACGAAATTCATAAACATATCGATGACGGAGGAGTGATATTAATTAATGACGTCACCTATGATGTCCTACAAATGTTATTCATAATGTGACAGATGTGTCATATGTCACACATGTATAAAATGTTCAAGTTTATGTTAATCGACTCATTTGTTTTATAAGAAACCTTATGTTATTTGCCATTAATATTAACGAAAACATATTTTATCAAAAAAATTGAGCTATTCAATTAATGTCATCTAGCTATACTTTAAAACTTGTCATGCAACATAAAATCTAAGACATCGGTTTATACATTTTTGCGTTATTAATGATCAGGGGTTTGGAGCGGAGCGCGGAGCTGGAGCGCGGAGCAGTGGAGCATTGGGTTTTTGCCCGGAGCGGGAGCGGAGCCCGGAGCAAATAATTTTGATTGCTCCACTGCTCCACTTTACTATTATAAACTAAATTTTTTTTTTAATGAATTTTTCTCATGGGTAAGTATAGTATTTAATAAAATTATAAATAAACTAAATTTGATTTTTTTGAAGTAAAATTATTATAATGTAACTTTTCTGAATATTAATTTTCATTATTTTGTATTTGAATTTTGAAAAATTTTAAAGAATTTTTTTTTCTTTTTTTAACTTTTGAAGATCAATAATTTGTTCATTTATCTAACTTCACTTCTTTCTTAGGGTCAAATATTGTAATTTTTGGTCCATTTCCACATATCTCATAAAATTTTAGCTTTGTTTTAAAAAACAAATTTTTAAATGAAAAAACTTATTTTATTAATGGAGCGCGGAGCGGAGCGGGAGCGGAGCTGGAGCAGGCATTTTGATGCCGGAGCGGAGCTGGAGCGGAGCAACTAAAAAATTGGACTGCTCCAAACCCCTGAATTAATGTCACTTCCGGATAGCCAAGTGATACATTAGTCTTATAGGAAAGGACCATTCTATTAATTTAGTATCCTTGCGTGTTTATGACATGAACAACCCAGCGTTCTAAAAAACAATTTTATATTCAAAACTTATTTCCCGAAAATTCGAGAGTTGAAATTGTTGAGGTGGTCTCTAAGAAGTATTTCAAAAATGTTGATTATTTTATATAGTTTCGTAGTTTTACATTTTACCAAAAAAAGTTATTAAAGTTTCTTATAGACCCTAACATAGACTACAATCCTACATAAACGGAATATTTGTATCTATTGCCGTTTTTATGTAATTTAGGATTAACGTTACAGCTTAAACACCCTGTATGTTAGTTAGTATTTGAAAAATAATAAATGCGCGAACTTTGAAACATATTTTTAAAGGCTTTATCGATAACTAATGTCAAAAATGTACAATTTTGAAGTCTGGCATATACACACACGAACGCGCCCGCACGCTCGCACGCACGCACGCGTACACACAGACGGACGTTAACGCAAAAATGGTCAAAACGGGTAAAACTATTGACTATCGCAACTAAAAAATAAGCAGGTTGGGTCAGTTTTAACATAATCACCCATTTAAAGCATTTTTCAAGCTATAAATACTAAGTTTCAGATTTCTACCTTTGCATATAACGAAGTAATTAAAAGCAGTTTTTTAATTTAAAAAACAATACTTATGAACTGAGCACAGTTTATACATTTTCAGTTTAAATTGTTGCTTGGCACGTAAAAACACACTTCTTAGTCAATTTAAGCATCCTTTAATCTCTTAACGATTTCCAAAATCCTCATGTTCTTCATACGAAAACATTAAGTCATTGCAGAATGTATTTGTTTTCATTCGTATTTTAAATAAAAAACAATAGAAATTTAAACAAAGGCATAAAATTAATTAAATTACAAGCTTTTTTGAGAAAAAATGCTTTTTTAAAGAAAAACCTACACCAGTAGTTTCTCCATAGCATTATTTTGCTAAAGTTGAAATTTAATTATTTACAAAGTCCTAAGGCAGGGGTTCCCAACCTTACTGTGGCGCGGGCGCAATCGCGATTGAGAAAAATAGTGGCGGGCGCAAGTCGGATTTAAAAAAAAATAATGAAGTAATATGTACAGGGTGCTCCAAATTCGATGGGATTGCATGCGTATCTCGCTTAATAGGCAAGATAGAGAAACGGTTACCTTACTAAAAATGTACTGTTTTTTGGCACAAACTCAGAACCGTTTTCAAAAATATTTTATCATTTCCGGTTTTGAAATTATTTGAAAAAAACTGTTTTTTTGTTATATTTATGATGTGTCATATCTCTTTTATTGTTGTAAGTATCGACAAATATCATGAAGATTATTTTTAGATGTTTTTATGTAGATTTTGAAATTATTAAAAAAAAAAATTGCACGCGCCGGTAAAAAGTTATGACACAAACTTACCTTTTTTTAAAAGGAAGCTATAGTTGGCTATAACCTATTTAAATTCCTTATTCTATTCCCGTTCCAAATATGTAAGACTATAAGAGTTGATGTATTTATTTTTTAAAATACGCAAGTTACAGAGGTTTTTCAATAAAAAAAAAATGAAAAACAAAAAGTAGGCTGTGAAAACAAAAACAAAAACAAGAAAAACAGGAAATAGAATATATTTGACAACTGTTCTGAGTTTGTCCCGAAAAACTGCACATTTTTGGTAATTTAACCGTTTCTCTATCTTAACTATTAAGCAAGATACCCATGTAATCCCATCGAATTTGGACCACCCTGTACATACTGGCGGTATATCGGGTGATCGAAAATGCATAATGCCTGTTAACATCGGCCCGAAAAAAAAAGAACCAAGTTTATGTTGGTATCGTAGTGTAAAAGTGGGATATCAATGTCGTAGTATTACAGGTAGGGTGGGGATCAGTGGCGTGCGGTGACTTTTCAACCAGGGGATGCTGTCCAAAAAAACGAACAATTTTTTTTTTTTTTAATTAATTTTATTCTACGATCTTTTTTACAAAATTCGTCTATAGCAACATCATACAATCTTTTTTCATTTTTCATATTTAGCAACAATTTTTTTTCAATTGATATTAAAGCGAGAGCAGAGTCTATCGTCATTTTGGCTGCTTCTGGTGAATGTTTTTATTCTTTTCATTGTCGAAAACGATCGTTCAGCCGATGCGCTCGTGGAAGGTATAGTGCGAATTAATTGTATTAATTTAAATACTTCTGTCAAAACATCTTTTAGCTCATCTTTCACAATTAATTCTTTTATGCAATTTATAGATTTTAAATGAAAGTCGGGAGTCGAGTACAAGTAAACTAATTGACTTTTTAACTTCATAAAATCAAAGTATTTTCTATAAGTTGGCTGAAGTGATTGTAATAGAAAATCCGGAAAATTCTTTTCATATTCTTTAAATTTTTAATCAAAAATTGCAATTATTATTAACCACAGTTTCATCCATATTATGGGTCGTATTAAATAATAATCAAAATTCTAAGTAGCGAAACAGTGCACTAAAAATAGAGTTAAGCTTATTTAAATAGAAGAAGCTAAAATCAATTTACAACCGAAATGATTATTTTGTAGCGTGCGGTAATATCAATCGAGTGCGGCTGCCCTACCATTATAACAGTTGCCCCACACAGAGGAACCATGAGAGTAATCGCTTCCCGTAGCTGTTAAGTAAAGCAACGATGCGGGCAATAGACTAGGGACTGCATCGCAGTGCGCATGCGCCAAGAACGCAAATTTCGAATCTACAATCAGAAACGCATCCCTTAGTCGGGCTCACAATCGCTAGCGCTGTGTATCGCACACATTTCGTCAGCCGCTCGCTGGATGTAGATTATATAACGCAAATTTTCGAGCAGGCAAAACATCGTATATAATAAATAAAATTATCACGTAACAAAAAATAAAATCAAAGCGAAATAAAGCTACACGAAATTCAAATATGATACGGAAAAAAATATTCTTGACGTGAATTTTAGGGGATGCGCCGCATCCAACGCATCCATGGACCGCACGCCGCTGGTGGGGATGTACTGCAGTCAGTGTTGCCAATTTAGCGAATTTTTCGCTAAATCTAGCGAGATTTTAAAAACTAAAGCAACTTTTAATTTCCTTACTTTTAAGATTTTATTGTTTATTTTTCTCGTTATATTAACACTTTGTAGCGGGCGCATGCAAATAGCTCCACGTGCGCCCGCGGGCACAGGGTTGGGAAGGTATATGAATTATAATCAATGTACACGTTATTTAGACTTTAATTGCAAACTTCAGTCATGTCAAGTTTTTTAAATTTAGAAAATTTAGTAATATTAACTAAACAAACAAAAGCAAGTAAAAAACCTAAAACTGAACAAAAAATGAAAACAAAACCCTTATATACTTATATTATGCTTTCAACAGTCTTGAGCGAAAAAGAGAAAGAGCTATCAAAAATGTAATAACGCAGGTAGATAGATGTACCTGGATAAAATAATACTGAAGACCCTAATTAGATTTTTGTATTTACAAAGATACTCTACAAATACTTCGAATATGGCCAACCGAAACATATCTAATGTACGTGAAATTGCTGTAGCAATAAAAATAATTATTTTACAACCAATGGACTATGATTAGGTAAATAAATAAATAAAGCGAAGGTTATTTGATCCCGACATTCGTCAATTTTTTATTCTTGTGTAGATCAATCGATCTTTCATTGCCTTCTTTTTAACTTTCAGTGTATCTCTAGACTTTTTTCTTGTTGTGAACGTATCAGAGTTTTTTTTTTTGTACGACTGCAATTATTGACGTTTTGTAAGGGTAAGGGAAGGAAGCATACTCTCCACTAGAAAGCATTATTAACCAAAGATCCAGGTATAGCGGTAAATGGAAAAACGATAATAATAATAATAGAGACGCAGAGGATACTCTCATATTCACAAATGATATATTCGCATTCAAAAGTTACTAGAACGGACAAACACATATTGTGACCAATGTGCTTTTAGAGTCTAAAGAAAAATAAATTTATGTTCATTTTTAAAACTTAGAACATCAGAGCAAATTTAACAATAGACGTTACACAATAGAAAATCATTTAATTTGAGAGCAAAAACACTCCGTTGCTTTATGGGATAGGGAGCTGGGCCTCAAAAAAGAGTACGTTAAAAACTTAAAAGCATTTGACATAATGGTGCTATGGAAAAATATTGAAAATTAAATGAATTTGAAAGATACCAATATGGAAGTAGATACTTAAAAGAATAAGAAAATAATGTGAAAAAATAAAAAACATTATAATGAGAAAGCTGGAATATCTGGAACATAACCTGAGAGCAAAGAAATATGAACAGCTTAGAGTCATCATACAACGAAAAATTAAAAAGCAAAATAGTCCTGGTTTACTAACTTGAGAGAATGGTTTAAATAAAATAAGATCGGCTATGTTGATAGCAAACCTCTGAGAGATAGTATTAGAAGATAGAAGACAAGTCAGTACTTCCTAAGTTGTATCTGCTTACTAAATGATATCACATTTACAAGCAGTACAAGAGGCAAAAGCACAAGAGAATGAAATTAAAACCTTTGAAAACAAACGTGTTAAATGCAATTATTCTTCTGTAAAATGAGCATATGCACTCAACAAAGTTTTTGACTCTATATCTACTTTAAATTTATGACTAAAAGTTGCAAAATGTAAAAAGGGTTTTAGATTTATTAAAAGCGTTATATGAACGAAAAAGATTTAAGATATGTCATATTTAGAGTTCGCAGTTAATCTCCCTTGTACATAAATAACAGTGCATGATAATATTTGAAAAAAAACGTGAAATGAAAAATGAGAAATAATGATAAGTGAAAGTATAGTAGAGCAATGTTTACATTTAAAAATTGTCTGATATAAATTGAGCTAAAAGTTAATTTCATCTGTGTGAGTGATTCGTGCGATATATTGATTTCCATGCCATAATTGTTTATTCACAGACATAAAAAGTGTATTAGAAATTAAAAATGAATGAATAAAACCGGTCTCTCGTTATTTCATGAAATATTGAAAAAGTTTCGAAGCAATTAAAAAGTTTATATTTATTACATAACATTATGTTGAAAAATTAACTAAAGCTTTCAACTTGAATGTTTGAGTTTGGAATGAACATGTGAGAGTACACGATAAAACGCTCAAGTTTTATAATAAATGTTCTACCGTAAAGCAATTCTCTAGTTATAAAAATTTATATTAACACAAACCTAATTGATCACTACTTTTTAAATGGGATTTTGCGGTCTTACATTTCCAATTTAATTTAATAAATACTTTCACAAATAAGAACTCGTTATATCGTGTAGTGGTAGACGATAAGTTGTGCAGAGTGACAGATCTCGTATAAGAAATTTTATACGACTGCAAAATCTTATTAAAACAAAGCGAGGTAAAGTTTAAGATTGTGTCTATACCACATTACAAATTTTATTTATTTTAGAATTTTAAGTAACTTTCTTTTACATTATAAGGTTATTTCTGCGATACTGCTTATTTAACCTTTAGGTGTTTTTTTAAAATTATAATTGAAATCAGTACTCTCTACCCTACGGTGTAGATGTGTGAGGGCGTAAGACATTTCTCCACCCCCGTCTATCCTTTGCTAGGGTTTCCGTTTGACTGTTCTAAAGTTTCATAATCCAAATTTCCAAATCTGATTTCGCCTTTAAGTATTATTCATTCTGATATCTTGGTCATTGTATATAAATTGTTTCCGGGTTGGAACCGCGTCGAAGGTTTCTTCATAACCGACGTTTCGTCCTCCTTTGTAGGGGACAGCTTTAGGGTTGTTTAACCAAAAAATGGTTAGAATTTAAAGGTGGGCTTTCAACTTTGCATAACATTTTGAAATCAATGGGCGGTAGAAAAATTTTAAGTGAGCAAAAACATGTTGCAGCTAAAGTAACATTTTTAAGATAATTTTTGCAATATAAAAAATTTTGTGATAATGTCAGATTTGTGTACCTGGACGAAACTTGAATTTATCAAAATGGATCTTAAATTCGTCAGTGGGTACATGAAACTAATGTAAAGAGTATTCCTAGCAAAATTAAAAATGAGGGCAAACGTTTTACAATTTTACGTGCGGGTAATGATTTAACCCTAGACTAGAAGCCCAATCTACGTCATTTTGACGTACACTCCAACACATATTTTCGCGATCTCTTTCGCATGCTTGCTTAGATCCATCCGAGCCAACTAGGTACATGCCCAGAGCTAACAGGAGACAGCAGTCTCGCTTTGATAAGTGCGGCCATTTTGTTGTTATAGCAATGTTCACGTCGTTATGACGTATGTTTGGGCTTTGTTAACTTTTGCACTTTTCGAATTTTCTGAATTATATTTGACTTAAGTGATTTATGTTTGATAAGAGTTGATTAGTTTTTCATAAAAAAATACAAAAAGTTGATTTTTGTAAACAATTTGTAGTATATAAGAAAAAATTACAAGGATCTCAGTTTTCGTGCCATTTTTTGTATGTTTAATTAAAGTGAACATTTCAGAGTTTAAATCAGGGGTCGGCAACGCGGTGCCCGCGGGCACCAGGGTGCCCGCCAAGCAATTTTAAAGTGCCCGCCGTTTAAATATCTAAATTCCAAATTTTATATAATTGAACAACAAACACTCGTAGTTGTAATGAATCATTTTAGTAAATTATTTTTTTATCTTCGCCATTTTAATTGTTTAAATTGTACGATCAAACTTTTGACTGAAAACTGAATGTTAGCCACATCTACATAGTGCTAGCTAGATGACTAGACTAGATGAATCAATTTTCGACTACTAAAGACCATAGAAAAAGACTAAAGACATCTGATTCCGCATATAGCGAACTATTTTCTGTCCCCACTATCCTAGTATACTCTGTCCAGCCACGGTTTGCTATGTTTAACATTCGTAACCTCTGTTCGTACATAAACCTGTCATTTCATGAATTTGTATTTCGAGTTGTAAGTATGCCTGTGATTGTTTAATTTAATTTGATTGTTTTTGTTTATTTTATTATTATTGTAGCCGTAATGGAAAAAAGAAATAAGAAGGCGAAGACACATAATTTTAATGAAGAGTGGACAGAACAATGTTGTTTCATTTATTATAAAGAAAAAAGTGTGTGCTTATTGTGCAATTCAAGTGTAGCGATTGCTAAAAAATGTAGAGAGAGATTTCATCACTGTTCCTGTTGTTAACTGCAGAAACACTTTTTGATGACTACAAAAATAAAAAGGAAATAACGGCAATAAATGGCATCCAACTATCAGCGAGAACAGTAAATCGAAGGATCGAGATGATGGCTACCGACATTGAATCACAGTTGAATAATGATATTCAAAAAAGTGTATTCTTTTCATTGCAAGTGGACGAGTCCACCGACGTGTCAGACACTTCTCAATTATGTATTATTGCAAAGATAGTTTTTGACGACTTTTCTGTAAAAGAAGAATTTCTGAAAATTCTACCTTTAAAAGGACGTACAAGAGGCAACGATATTTATTCAACTTTTAAAAATTACGTACTGGAAAATAATATACCTTTACAAAAATTGTCCGCAATTACAACAGACGGACCAATGCCTGAGAACTGGCAATTCAGCGTATGTCCCACATTACAACAAGTTGGCCGCAGTTTTCCAATGCCAAATCTCTCATTAATTATCAACTTAAAATTTGAATTGATGTATTAAAAATGTATATAATAAATTTATGTTGCATTAATATTTTTATGTTTAAATATTACCCCCCCTCCTCTTCATCGCGCGGTGCCCGCCGAACAGTCGCATTTCTGAAATATGCCCTATTAGTAAAAAAGGTTGCCGACCCCTGGTTTAAATAAACAATATTTTTTCTAAATTTCTGTTTTTTTATTTACATAGAAAGTATTTCACATAAACCATACAAAAAACTAGTATTTGCAGTAAAGTTTATTTAGATAGAGCTCTTTTATAATTTTATAATGAAAAGAACATCAACACGGGATAACTCCCATCTATTAGTAGGCAGTGAACATGTAAAATGATTTTTCCTTATTTAAAGAAAAACTACAAGAGTAAAGCATAACAAACCTTATATCATTGAAACGATAAAAAAATAACCTTTTTAATAAGACCACAGCCAACTATGACTTCCATTTAAAAAAATGCAAGTTTGTGCTATAACTCGGAAATCGAGAGTGCTATGAAAATTTCGTTAACATATTTAAAATCTACGTAAAAATATCTATAAAAGCCAATTTTTATTTTTGTTCTAACTCATATGGTTACGGAATTATTCAAGTTTAAAAAAATCGACCTTTTTCAGTTTTTTCAAAATATTTCAAAAAGTTGATGACGTAGGTCAAATTTGTAAATGGCATCAGATTTCGCTTTAAATTCTGCACAAATTTGCCAATTTAAACGTTTCTGTATCTCTAATATTAACGGAGTTACCCATACAACAGGTTAGAAAAATGGGCACCCTGTATTTACCCAGTATTGTATGTCAATTTTTAGCCAATGTTGGCCCAATGTTTTGTGCTACTGGGGTTGTAACTCTTCTAATAAGCAAGAGTCCCGATTGTGCTTGTTTATTACATATTAGCCTCAAACAAGTTACATGCAAAGGCATAATAATACATCCGAAATTTGTATGTACAACAAAAAAGTTTTATATAACGCTGGTACACCTAGTATATATTTTGGATGTGATTTTTTTTCACCGAAATCCTTACTTATATGAGAAACACTGATTGGAATGAAAATCGTTCTTTGGAATGCAAATATGCTTTTTCTTCACTGCATGTTTCTGCACGTATCATAAGAGCTGCCTTGTTTTGCATTTATTTTATTAATTCAATCATTTCGTAATGCGGTTAAAAAAGAAATGGAATGTGATGATTTCAAAAACTTATAATTGTGGACTAAATACAACTTTGGTGAAGAAAATAGTCCCTGGGGATAGTTATTGATTATCTGTTACTTAAACGCAAATCTGGAACAGTTTAACTTATTAGCGTAATTATGATCTTATCACATTTTCGCGTAGGAAGTTATTCAAGTAACCGCGTCTACATTGTTCATCGACGATTATCCGTCCTATCTTAAAGACGTTTAACATGAGACACAACCTAAAATAAATGATCGCCAGATGCTGCCGACGATAATTTACGCATGATCCTACTTGAAGTCAATCTGCTAAACTTTTTATGTGAATTATTTAAAGAGAAAACACGAAGTAATTGGAAAAAACTTATCTGCGATACTAGAAGTTTTATCAACATACTTATTAAAACTTCGGAATTGAATAATAATTGAGTTAAACTTGAGAAGTTACGTTTTAAAAGAATCTTGTACAGTTTAAGAAATTAAAATTTCATGGTCTTATGTTTGTAAACATTAACAAATGTTTACAATAACACAAACAAACCAAAAGTTTTTTTTAAGAAAAATTTTAATTTCAGTAATTGGGTGTTAAGGAACTTAAAAATCATTTAGTTTTTTGTTTATTATTTTAAAATGGTTGTATTTTTTGCAGTAGTAAAAAAACTTAAAGTAGTTAATCAAATTTTTAGTTTCATTTTTTTTTCGTTTTCTTATTAATAAATAGCCTTATTGGCAGCCAACACTAAAAATTAGATTAACAGAGAAAAAGCAAAATTATTTCCATAATTCTATCGATTTGTGTAAATAAATTTAATGATATAATTCGATACATCTCTAGTACAGACTAATACAAAAAAAAAACACAGTCGAAACGAGTTTCAGTCAACAATTCTATTTAGCTTATATTGGAATTTACAGTTTAACGGTTTCCATCGAAGCGGTATAGAAATGAAACTGAAAGTCCATTTGAAAGTGTATAATTTATTGTAATACTCTTGCCTCTATGGGAATTTTACTACAGAGGTACGATATAGAGATTTGGTTAAATTAGTAAAAGTTTCATGTATTAAAGCTTAATACGAAGCAATATTTAAATATTTGTGAAGATGCATAGTTCACTAATCAAAAGCAGAAACTCAAATATGGTGGTTTTTTATTTACCTCAATACTTTTTAAGTGTTTAAACCCTACAGAAGAATAAGAGGAAGGCCCAAAACAACATGGAGGCAAGGGGTGGTAAAAGCTATTAATCTAGGAAAACTAAGATGAAGATACCGAAGATAGGAAGAAATGTTGGAGAGGAGCCGAAAAACGTTGGCAGACGTAAAAATCGGAATATATACAGCGTGGTCCACATAAAAGGGCCACTATTGTGATCTCGTTAACGGTAAGAGCTACAAAGAAGTTTAAATTAGACAAATTGTTCCTTTTCTGAGACCTATTCAATGATGCTTTAATGTTTAAGAAAAGTTCCATGGCATGCGCTAGATTATAAACAAAAACGAAAAGGGACATTTTTTGAGAAACAGTAGATTTTTTACCTACGGTAAAATGACAACACTTATTTGTTTCAATATTCTTTAAATTCATGGCACTCTATAGCTTCATAGGGACTTTTTAACGAATTTTATTTGTTTTGAGCTTAAATATCAAAATTAATTAATTAAACCTTATATTGTTGAAACGAGAAAATAAAATGCTTTTCTATGAGGTCATAGCCAACTATAAATTGTTTCCATTTACAAAATTGCAAGTTTGTAATTTATCTAAGGATTTAAACTAAATTGAAACAAATGAATGTTTTCATTTTATAGTGCGTACAAAAATCTTTTTCCGAAGAATATTTTGTACCTTCAAGTATAACCTAGTTATAAAAGATTTTAAAAAAATGCCCATTTTGATTTTTGTTGATTATCCAGCGTGCCATGGAACTTTTTAAACATTAAAGCATAACTGTGTAGGTCTCAGAAAGAGGAACAATTTGTCTTTTTTAAACTTCTTTGTAGCTCTCACTGTTTACGAGATCTCAGTGGCCCTTCTATGTAGACCACCCTGTATTACATATATAAAAATAAAATTATGAATTTTTGTGCATTGTGGTAAATTCCCATGTAAAATTAAATGTTGGTTTCACTTTTTTATTGCATACCCAATTGGAAATATAATAAAGCTCTCAAATTTTGATATTGGGTGTCATATTGGATTTTTACTGGAATGATTTTCATTTGTATATCTCTTTTCGATTATCAAAAATTGCAAAAAATCACAACTGTCAACAAAATATTGTTTTAAGCGAACAGATTTGCTTAAAATCTATTCTAAATTGTTAAAATGTGTTGACCGTGACACGCAATTATAAAGAGACAAACAATTTATTATCTATTTAGATACAAATCCAGTATGGCGTTAACAATAAAATCAAAGTCTTAGTGCTACATTTCTTTAACTACGTGTGCTATGGAAAAGTAATAACACCAATTTATTTGCCATGTGTGCTTGTGTTACATTGCAGTTATTTAAATCTAGACGAGTTAAAAAAATAAAAAAGTAAATAAGATAAAATTAATTTAAAAAATAAACACTTGAATAAAAATTGAAAAACTTTTAACTTTTAATGTTGCTTATTTATAAGTTTTAATATATTAATTAAACTGTTTGCTAATTAGACCAAATCTTTATATCCTAAATTAGGGAGATCCCCATCGAGACCCGTATTTAGTGGAGAACTTGTACTGAAATGTGTTATGTCCTATAGACTAATAAGAATTTCATTTAAAACAGTCTAAAACCTACATTTTATAAAAAATTATTTTGTAGTAAGTAATATTGTAATAGATGGTTAATACTTGTAAATTCAGTTGCACAAAGCAACACTTAACATTAACTTGCATGTTTAGTCCAAAACCAGACAAAATCCCAGCACTGTGGCGCTGATATTGGCTAGTTTTAGTGATAAACATGTCAACATATAACAATTAAGGCCCGATTGGGCAAAGCAACACTGGTGTTAAGTTAAAATACAAGTTAATCCCTGAAACTAGGCAACATCAGCGCCAACTATGCTGCGATTTTGCCTCGTCTTAGGGTAACGTGTTTTAATCCCAGGTTTAGCTTTTATGCAACTGTTTCGTTGTGCAATCCGGCCCTAATATTAGATTAGATGTATGTTAATCATAGTTATTTATTATTATTTTATAAGCATTTAAGATGTTTTTTGTGATGTTTTTTGTCTAATTCTTTAAATTAAAATAAATCTGAAAAAAAAAAATTTTAATTGTAATAATCCTTCAACATTTTTACGTTTTAAAAATTAATTGAATAATATTATTGCCTAAAATTTTATTTTTATTAGGCTCAATATTTTGTACGCATTTGTAAATTATCATTAATACCATTCACCACAACAAAATTTCGCATTAGTAGACTCTTGCATTTACTTAAAAAGTTTTTTAAAATGTTAAAAGCGAGCACATATTTATTTGCAGAGAACATTGTAGGGGCGGATATTTCAGAGGAAAATTTCATGACAGTTATGCAAGTGTTCAAAACTTTTATCTTTAATGTTAACATGGAAGGCATGTAGCATACGCTGGAAACGCAGCAAAAGTCGTTTTAACTTTTCATTGGGTTTGATTTAAATTTCGAAACATGAAAGCAAAAGTTGTAAATTCTTGTACTTTTTGTAAGTTTTTTTTTTTATACATCAATTTTAAACCACAAAATATCTTTTTTAAGGATACGTTAACATGCATGCATAAAACATTAATTTCCGAAATAATATAATTTGTTGAAAACAAAAATAAAGACAAAAAATCTTACCAAAAACGAATGAGAGTGTTTAATAATTATTTTAAAAGACAAATTTATTTACAGTGAACATGGAATAGGCAAGCGACTGAACACGTTAATTCTTAATTTTCCCTTTCATTTAAAGTGTAAGTGACAGGTACAAGTGCTTTTCGTGACATTCAATTATTTTTAAATGTTAAGTTAATTTTGTTATAAAAGTCTGCCATCGTTTTAGTGTATAAAAATTCGCAATGTAAAGCATTGAAATGAGCCGAGATAAATGATAAAAGTAACTAATGATGGTTAACATAAAAATTTTGGTAGAAACCTATATGTATAATTTAAATAAGATAAACGTGAAAAAAATTGAAATGAGTTATGCAAACATAAACATAAAAGTAAAACGGTAAAGAATGTTCTGGAAATTTTTAATTAATCAAATAAACGATTATTAGTTATAAACGAAAGCAGTAAATTTTAAGTTAATTACAAAACATTATTAGGTTTTACTGATCAGGGAAGGTCAGGGTATGTTGTCGCTAGAATCTAATCAAGGTGTGTTTATTGCATCAAGAACATCAAAACTAAATGTTTGGCAGTTATACGTGCCATTGGCCATTTCCTTCGAAAAAATAGGGGAAAAACTGGAAAGTTGAATCATAAAAGTAATTTTTGCAATCGGGTTGGGCATAAAACCATCAGAGATTAAATCGAAATTTTTCTAATAACTAATTCACGCATCCTTTGCAAGTAAAATCGTGCAGAGTTTTTGTAAAAATCTTAAACGGTTCCGGAGAAAAACGTCAAAAACGAAACCCCTACAAAAGCGCTATTATTTGAGAAGTTGTGGTATATCTGTTACTACTAAATCTATGCGACTTGCATAGGCGTTTAACATAGGGAAAAGCGTTTTTCAAGCGCATCGTTTTTCGCATTTTTCTCGGGAACCGTTTAAGATTTTTTTTAAAACTTTGCACCATTATACTTGCAAAGGATGGGCGAATAAATAAATTTCAACCCGATTGCAAAAATTACCTTTATTATTAAACTTTTCAGGTTACTCCCTATTTTTCCGAAGGAAATGGCCAGTGGCACATATAACTCTGCAAAACATTTAGTGTTGATGTTCTTGATGCAATAAACAGCCTTGGTCAGATTCTAGCGACAAAATATCGTGATTCTCCCTTGTGAGAATTAATTGTTTTTGAGATGTTATTTGAAGTTTACCTTTTTCAAAGACCACTATTGTAAATGACTATTACTGTACAGGGTGGTCCAAATTCGATGGGATTGCATGGGTATCTCCGTTAATATTTAAGATAGAGAAACGGTTAAATTACCAAAAATGTGCAGTTTTTTGAAACAAACTTAGAACCGTTTTCAAAAATATTTTATCATCCGGTTTTCGAGTTATTGAATAAAAAGTGTTTTTTTGCCAAATTAATAATGTGTCATATCTCCGTTATTGTTGTAAAAATCGATAATATTTATAAAGGTTATTTTTAGATATTTTTATGCTTAATTTGATTATATTAAAAAAAAAATTTAACGCTCGCCGTTTAAAAGTTATGACACAAACTTACCTTTTTTAAATGGGAGTGATAGTTGGCTATGACCTATTTAAATTCCTTATTTTTTCTCATTCCAAATATATGAGGGTCGATGTATTTATTTTTAATACTACGCAAGTTATAAAGGTTTTTTATTTTTTTTTCTCTAAGAAAATCATAGTAGGCTGTGAAAACAAAAACCAAACAAGGTGTAAAACCTTATAAAATTCATGTGGAACAAATTACCAAGGTTTTTTTATTTTTTGTTGAGATAAACATTGTAAATATTTGAACATAAGATAACAACAACATAGTCCGAATCAGCAGTACGTAATCTAGTATATTGCTGTTTATCTTATGTTCAAAAATTTTTGATATTTATCTCATCAACAAATTTAAAAACCTTGGTAACTTGTACCACATGTGTTTTATAAGGTTTTACACCTTGTTTTTTTTTTGTTTTCACAGCCTACTATGATTTTCTTAGATAAAAAAACTAAAAAACCTTCATAACTTGCGTAGTATTAAAAATAAATACATCGACCCTTATATATTTGGAATGAGAAAAAAATAAGGAATTTAAATAGGTCATAGCCAACTATCGTTCCCATTTAAAAAAAAGTAAGTTTGTGTCATAACTTTTAAGGTCTCTTTACACACATCAGTCACGGCGCGTCTCAGATCCGTCACCGTTTTGTCTCAGTCATACCCACGATGCCTATTCACACACGTCAGTCAGGCGTCAGGCAATATCGGTAAGAAGATATAGCAAGTTTGACTGTGAGGCGCCGGAACGGCGCCGGGACTGTGACTGACGGACTGACAAGATAATCGTGACTGCGCCGGATGAGTGTAGATGAATCAACTTAAATTGCATGAAACGATATTTTTTATAACTGACGGTTGACGGAACTGACGGATCGGAGACGCGCCGTGACTGATGTGTGTGAAGAGACCTTTAAACGGCGAGTGTAAAATTTTTTTTTTTAGTATAATCAAATTAAGCATAAAAATATCTAAAAATAATCTTCATAAATATTTTCGATATTTACAACAATAACGGAGATATGACACATTATTAATATGACAAAAAAACACTTTTTATTCAATAACTCGAAAACCGGAAATTATAGAATATTTTTGAAAACGGTTCTGGGTTTGTCTCAAAAAACTGCACATTTTTGGTAATTTAACCGTTTCTCTATCTTAAGTATTAACCGAGATACCCATGCAATCCCATCGAATTTGGACCACCCTGTACAGCCCGCATGCATAGTAAGTGGGTCTCTACGCGCAGTAAGCATAAAGCACAGTTTTATTAAAAGAAAGATCAAAGTAGACTCACGTCAAACCCCTCCTGCATTGTAAGCAAAAACCACAATTGCCTTGAAATGTCAAAGTACACTTACGCCAAACTTGGCAGTTAACAGCGTACATACAAGTGTGCTTACTATTAACCTAAAAACCGATAAAATTGTTTGTATTATGTAATCGCAGAAAAAGTAATCTACATAACACGAGTTGTAAAGCAATTACGCACCCGTGGAAATACGCACGCCGCTATGCGGCTCCTTGCGCGACATTTCCAGTCGTGCGTAATATTTTTATTACAACTCTTGTTATGTAATATACTAATTTTAGCTAATTATTTTTTTTTAGCTGCAATCTTCAGTCTCATACATAAGATGTAAACCACCGCTCTTTTAAATTACGTTTAAATTGTAAATGTACAAACCTATATCTACATTGTGCTAAAAACACATTAGATACCTACATCAAAATAGCTTGTGAAATATCTGCAGTGACAAAAGTAAGTTATTATTAAGATATAATTAGAATCATTTATCAACCACTTAATAATGCAAATTTTATGCAGACAACCAATGAAAATGTATGTTAAATAAAAAATAAAAAATCCATCCTGCATTTCCATTTCAAGCAGCTTCGAGAAAACTTTTACTTTTTACTACTTTCTGTTGCTTTATAAATATTTTACAGGGTACTTTGACTGATCTACTGTTTGATATTTTAATTAAAATATCTCGCAAAAGAATATTTATTAAAAGATTATGTGACAGAAAAGTCTTATAATGAGTTATTTAAAATAATTGCGCCCGATGCCGTCACTATGTTTTGCCTTAATTTTTACAGAGCTTAAGTTAATTACACTTAATAATGTATGTTGTATGGCATTTGAAAAGGAACTCAATAAGTCGGTAATTAAAAATAAAAATTATACCATGTGTATCAAAAAGGACGCAACCCTGAAGATAAAAGAGAGTAGAATTTATGTTCAGGTACACTTTATGCCATAATATCAGTCTGATGACATACTGTATAATAGGTTAACCGTGGCTAGTAGTTGAATTGAAATTGTCACGGGCCAGTCTCTCATGAACGTTTATTACTTTGCATTATCAGCTATGCCGTGTTCCAAAGACAAACGTGTATTTATTGTTGAGACTTGTTATTAGTATAAATCGCACAAACGTTTGATTCAGGAGTTTGAGTTGAAGTATCCTCAGTCTGCAGTTTCCAACAAGTCGACAATATCTCTGGGTGAGCGGGTGACAAGGGAACCTCACTTGGTGGTACTAAAGTCGGTTGATGGGACTAAGATTTTCCGAAAGAAGATCGTGAATGAGGAAGAGTACCAACTTTTTTGGCCCCGGAAACTTAAAACTTACCGTTGAAACTGAATTTTTATTAACAGTGTTGGCCGGCTTGGGCTCTTTCGATCCTGTACAGATCCAGTACCACAAAGTTTATTAATCAAACGATATATTGTCGTTTAGGAACAAAAAAATAACATTTCTTTATATAATTTAATACACAAGTATCTACTTATTAAATATAACATAAAGATACTGTGTTCACCATCATAAAATATTATTGTGCAAAATAAATATTGAAACTAAGTTTCTAGTGTTTTTATTTGCTCGACTCCTTAACCCCCGATTCCGACTCCCCATCCCTGATCATGACCAGCTTCCTCGGAATATTATTCTTAGGTCTTATAAATCAAAGTTAATAATTCATAGAGTAATTACAGATAAACACAAAAAAACCGTTATGACTAACCTGACCATTCGGTTAAAAGGTTGGTCTTAAAATTGTAAAAAGCATCATATCATTTAATGCTGCGTTATAAGATCACAGGTACTTTTATGTTGGTTATCGGGTACTGAATTTTAAAAAGTGTAAAATAAAAATCAAGCTTAATCTAATTTTGGTTTTTGTATGTGAAGTGGGTAGGTACTAAATTAATTTTAAAAAATTTTGTTCTTTAGACTAAAGAGATAAAAGTTATCAATAATTTAGAATAATTTCTCAACCAACTATTTTATAAATGCATGCGTTTTGGAGAGTATTTTAATTTTTGTCAAAAAAATTATGTACATATGTAATAATAGTTTAATTATGTACACATGTAATAATAGTTTAATGTTGTTACGAAGGTTTTCGCGGTTGTACTTTGTTGAACTTGGTTCTAGGGTGCTGAACCGCGTCTGTTTCTGGTCTCTAGAGAGACCGAGTTTTCGACGTTTCGACGAGGTCACACTCGTCATCTTCAGGAGTCTTGGTTGACTGGCGATCTGTGTCGTGTCTGTGTTTATATACCCGTTTCTGTCATGCTTCGCTGAGCGTTTGCGCTTCGTTGGTTCCGTGCTCGGCTTCTCGTGACTGGTCCGTCGAACGGTTCTGTGTTGTCCTTTGGTGGTGGTCGTCGGCTTCTGGTGTTAGGTGTTCTTTGTGGTTCCTTTATAATGGTTGGCCGGTGTGTTTTTACTGTTCTAGTACGGTCGAACAGTGCGTACAAAACCTTCGTAACTTGTACCAAATGAGTTTTAAAAGGTTTTACACCTTGTTTTGTTTTTGTTTTCACAGCCTACTATAATTTTGTTTCGAAAAAATACTAAAAAACCTCCGTAACTTGCGTATTATTAAAAATAAATACATCAACCCTTATATATTTGGAATGAAAAAAAAAAAGGAATTTAAATAAGCCATAGCCATCTATGATTTCTATTTAAAAAAATACAACTTTATGTCACAACTCGAATTTTGTTTTTTTTTTTGGAAAATTGACTACGCCACTGCATTTCTATCAAAAAAGTGCCTGTAGAACGTCAAAATTATTTTTGTTTATTTTCATAAACAAGCGAGATACAGTCATAAAACGAAAAGTCGTAAAATCGAGTTATCGGCGATAACTCGAAAACAAAAGACGATAACCAATTTTAGTTTTCACCATTAAGTTTTTCTCGAAAAAAGAGATCGAGGATGCGCGGTCCGTTTTTTGATACCTCCTTATAGTTGCCGAGATTCCCTATGAAAACATCGAAATTTGCTCACCCTGTACAACCATACCATTACAATGTTGTAATATAAATGCTAAGACTAATGAGATAAAGTAGTACGTTAAACTGGCTATAACATAATCTAAACGGAAACACCAATTCCAATATATAAATTACCTGACAAATTTTATCAGTGATATTCCTCGAGAATACATCTGTCTATGCCATTTCTATCCCGAAATGATTAAAGTACATCCTTCACCCAATATATATCAGAAGCACAATAAGACTTTCAATTTGTGTGTTACAATTATTACTGTTGTAAATCGTGATCGATTGAAGTTGGGAGGTAATCAAGAAGGCTTTGTATACGAGCTTATAATCCGAATACCGTAGAATCGGTTTGTATAGATCACAGAATACACACATGTAATTAGGTACTCTATTTGAGCAAAATTAATGTGTCAGATGATTAATGACTAAATATCGCGCATGTTTTTATCCAATTAAATAAACACAAAAGTAACATTTTATTTTTGTATGCAAAAATTATCACTCCAAGACTTTTTTAACTAAAAAACTTGAAGATTACCAGAAGCAATAATCAAATAAACTTCTCGGTTTAGTTAAATGCATGTAGCTTCTGAATTAAAATCTTTAAAATTAAATCAGTGATTATTAATCGTTTGCACTCTCCTTAGACTTTTATTTGACTACATTTTCGCTGCTGTTTTTCTGTTTATTCCATAGCATGTATCATCAAAAGCGTAGCTTAATCCTAACATCGAATCAGAATCTGCATTACGCTCTTGATGTAAATCGTTATTCCCTTTAATCTGCCGCAAATACAGCACAAACACTCTAAAAAATACAGTTTAAAAATAAATCTACTCATGCTCGTGTTTTTTTTTGTTTTCTTAGGCCGTTTGCTCTTTTTTGTTATTTGAAAACTTTAACTGTTATAATTTTACTATGCAACCTTCCAATAAAAAACAACACTCCAAATTTCTTGAAATTAATGCAAGTGATCGTACCGCTTGTAATTAAAACAAGCATTTATTTTAAAGAGAAGATTAGTATGAATTTATTCTAGTTGCTCTATCTATAATTGTCTAAAACTGTAAATCCGTTAACGCTATGATTTACATTTGATTTTTAATTAATTACTGCTATAAAAACTTAAATATAAGTGTCTATATAAGTAACTAAGCGAATTATTTTTTTAATATTTTACTTTAATTTTAGTTAACATCATTTGTTTATTAAAGGTTAATAATAATAATTGTTCGTAGCCTGCAAATTTATTTGGTTTTTTGATATTTTCTTTTGTTTGTTGTTATTTGGTAAAAGGATATACGATACTAATCGAAGGACCAAATGCAAGCCAAGTTCTTAAAAAAGCAATAGTACCATTTGCAAATAAATGTTGTTGTATGTATCAATAAAAAAAACAATTTAAAACGAAAAGTATTGATCTATAAAACAGATTTTAAAAAATTATTAAAGATGTTACACAACTTAAACTATACCCACATCATTTTATAAACAGCATTATGGATAAAATTTCTTAGAAATATTAAATATTGACACTATTAATTGCATAAGTGAAATATTAAGAAGTGTGGAAAAACACATTAGATATACAAAACTGGTTTATATAAAGAAATCTTTACTCGCGGAGCTTTCATTTAACGATGTTTTAATAGACTTTGATAAAGTAAAAATGTGAAATAAAAATTTTAATAAAATAATTATCGTGGAGACAAAAATTTTTAAAGCAAAGGATTTTTTTTTAATGATAAAACTTATTTAATAACACAGATTAATATATGTAGTTTCAGAAGAACGTCGTTGCCAAAGAAAATTATCTGCTTGTGGGTAAATAGATCAATAAATAAGACTGCTGCTAACGAAGACAAAAAATGTTAAAACTGGTTAGGTATTCTTGGGGAGATTTTTCATTAAAAAAATAAGTGATTTTAGTTAAACCTGTTTGTATTTCAAATTAATTACTTCAATATTTATAGTAAGACTTTATTTCGTGGCTTTAAATAAGCTAGTTTAAATAAATTTTAAACAAGCAACTAACCATATTTCTAAAAAATCTAAACAATCACGTTTAAAAGCCCTTTAAACTTTAAAGCACTAATAATATTTACGACACCTAGATTGCAATACATAAAAAAAACTAAATTGGTTTGACATATTAAAATAGTTGAAAGATTAACCAATTTTTTTAAATACTCCAAGTCAAATATTCAGATTTTAAACGAGGTATATAAATACCTCCACAACTTAGTTTGTGGCAGAGATATTCTCGCACGTTTAATCAACATAATTTTATGAGAAATTCGTTTTACAAACGCTCAGAACGTGATGTTATAAGCTGTTAGTTACAGATTAATCGCTGTTGATTTAAATTATATGCAGCATGTAATCAAAACAGAAAACCCGAGAACGGATAAGTTAGTTGACACAAACGCATAAACTTGAAAGGGTTTGTAATTAGGTGTTAGAAATTAGATACATGACAGGTTACATATATGATAAATTAATTAACGCATTTGTTTTCACAGTTAAAATAAATTTACAATAATAACAAAAATTATTTTTTTAAATTAATAAATGTGTTGTTAAATAGTAATCTTGCACAATCTGTTTTTAAAAAAGTGTTATCGTTTAAATGACATCGACAATTTAGATAATATCAGTTATGTATGTAGTGAACATTACTGTTTTATTTTAGTGTTTAAAATTTTGGTAGTTTTTTTATTTCAATCTATAGCATCTTTTATGCTTTATTTGCTTGTGTAAAAACGTTAAAATATACAATTATAAAATGAAATTTAAAAAGTAGCGCTACGATAAGCAAAAATTTCAAACATAATATACTGTTTGTACGGTGAAAGTTCTACAGTAGAAGCCCGTTATAACGCGGATTTGCGGTGGCTGTTTCCGACCCACGTCATATAATAACCGTGGTTTAACCTTATGATCTAATGCTAGCTCTACACTCTCGCCCGAGCCGCTCGGACGGCCACCCGGCGAGTGGTGCCTAGACGAGTACTACCTTCCATACTCTCGCTGGCACTCGCCGAGTGGCTCTTTAAATATTTAAAAACTCTCCCAAGATGGATTGAGTCAAAGTTGCTACTGCTATTTCTTTATGTGCCGTGAGCTACTATAGTAGTACGATAGTGCATTAAAAAAATAACGATACATAGGAAAACTTTTAAGAAAAATAAGTTTAGAAGTTGTTAATTTTTAACAAAATTGTTGTATTTGACTAAACAAAACACGATCGCTGTAGTAATTGACATTGTACGTATAACTTGTCACCATAATAATGATTTTTCGTCGAAAATTAATAAAACATAGTTAAAAATTGTCAATTACTACAGCGATTGTGTTTTGTTTAGTTAAATACGATTTTATAAAATATAATAAATAACTTTAAAACTTATTTTTCTCAAAAAGTTTCCTGTGTTTGCTTATTTTTTTAATGTACCATTGAATTCAGAATTTAATTCTGTATCAGGGTCAATAAAAAAAATTATACCTACCATGATTTGTCAAACAAAAAAAAAGGCAATCGCCAGTCTGACATATTTCGTGGTAGAAAAAACATATGTACGTCATTTGGTAAAAAAATTTCCATGATTTACAAAAATATAAGGTTTATAGGGGTTTCCTCTTAAATTAACAAAGTTATAGGGGTACGACAGTCAAACTGACTTACCCTGTACACTAAACTCAATTTGTAATTCAAGATTTTTTTAAATCAACAATATACCTAATAATAAAATAAAGGTTTACAGAAAAATAGACAGTTAATTTGATAAAACATTTGATATTTTGCATTGCAATTTTGATTGAATGTTTTTATATTTATATTTTTATTGGAAAAACATAAAGTAGTGAGTGAGAGTGTGGATGGGTCGCTCGCACTCGCCACTCGCCTCCTTTCACTCGCCCGCCACCAAATACCGACTCGGAACGGAGCGCCGCGCCGGCGAGTCGAGGCAAGCGAACACGAGCCGAGGCGAGCGCACCCACCACACTCTCGCGCTCGGACAGACTTGCGTTCACTCGGCGAGAGTGTAGAGCTAGCATAAGGGTTTAACCCAACTGTTAAAAATTCTAATATTTTGGTGAAAAAAAACTAATTTTAAAATTCTTTTTTATTACATCTTTGTAATTTAGTAAATATAAAGTAAAAATAAACTCTCTTCGACATCATAAAGTAAATTCAGGAACTAAAAAATTACAATTATTTTCAAAATACGTATGTGTATCTCAAATCAATGTACAGGGTGGACTATTTTTGATGCCCATATCTCGGTTATTATCAGAGATAGAAAAAAACTAAGTACGTAGTCTCGATTTATTTTTTCGAGACAAAATCATTGCCGTAAACAGATTTTTGATATCTTTTTTAATTTTCAAAAATGTTAAATATCTCGATTAAACAAAAAGATAGAAAAAAACTTTAAAGACATTTTTGGCATGATTTTCTGTGCTTAATAAGATAGCGATGTTCAATTGTTTTTTACTCATATCAATGCCGATATATTACACCTAACTTTCTTATTTTAAATGGCAACCATAAGCAAATTATATATTTTTGAAAAGCGCAAAAAATAAGCTTTCGATTCATGTCAAAGCCAACTATTTTAAAATGCTCGAGATACACTAAAATAAGCGAAATGCTAAATACCTTAAAGTGGTTAAGTATACGTCAACAAATTACTTTTAACTGCCTTTTTTTAATATACAAGGCAATAAATAATTTTTTACCACGTTACATGACTAAAAATTTAATACAAAACTGTAACATTCACGAATACAAGACCAGGAACAAAGACGACTTTAGACTACCAAAACTAACGAAAACAAATACACAGAACGCCTTGTACTACAAAGGGGTCAAGATTTTTAATGAATTACCTGTGGAAATTAAACAAACAACTTCCATATCAAATTTTAAAAAACCATGTTTCGAATATGTGAAAAATAATGTTAAGATTTAATAGTTAAGAAAATATGTACAAATAAATATAAGCAGCATTAAGATAATGTAAAATTAGCTAAAAGCTAAATAAAGATTTCTTATTATTATTATTATTATTATTATTATTATTATAATCATAGAGCAAAATGTAATACAAAAATGACTTGGATTTGTAATAAAGCGCTCCCTTCATTTTTTGGATTATTTATTTAAAAATATTGACATAATTTATTACATCCCGGGATCCCGGGAAATCCCGGGACAAAGGCCGATTTATTCCCGGAATCCCGGGACAAGCAAAATGGTCAAATATGAGAAACCCTAACCTATATGGATACAAATATTAAAGCATCACTGAATAGGTCTCAAAAAGGGAACAATTTGTCTAATGTAAACTTCTTTGTAGTTCTTACTTTTTACGAGATCCCAATAATGGCTCTTCTACGTGGACCAATCTGTATATGTATATTTTTTAAATATCATTTTTGGGGTTTACTCGTTAGATGAGCCATGATTTTTTTAATTGGTACAACTGTCTTTCCTATAAGTTGAATTGGAGAGCAGGAGTCCACAAAAACGTTTAAAACAATATTAAATTTCTATTTTCTAGTTTAAAAGTGGACACCCTGTATATACAGAAGATAATTCCAAACAGGTTGCTTATACGAGGATGGTTCAAATTTAATCCGTAATTTTGTTTCTGTCCAAGAAAACTGATCAACTGAAAAACAATTTTTTTCAGTAATGTAGTAGACTATCTAGAAGCCGCACGCGTTGTCATTGTTGTTTCAATTGTTTTTGTTTAGTTTTATCTACTATAACAGAGCAACTAGTTCATAACTCTGTTGCGCAACGTATTGTTATCAGATTTCTTTGTAACAAAAACGTTAGATCTGCTGAAATTTTTCCAAGTCTTCATCAATAATATGGAGAAAACACCCCTTTAAAAGGCCAAGTGTATCACTGGTGTCAAAGTTTTCGGGAAGGTCGAGAACGCGTCGAAAATCTGATAAGGTGAGACGTGCACGATGAGAATATTCAGCAAATTGACGAGCTTATTCGTAATATTCGACAAATATGTGTACGTAAAATGCCAAGCACGCTACAAATAAGTGTGGGTAGCGGTGAACAAAAACTTTTTGCCACATTGGTCTCAAGACTGCTTTCTTTGGAATAAAAACAAAGACGTTGTTAATTGTAAACAGAGTTTCTTAACCGTTTTAAACAAGAAGGAAACGCGTTTCTGAATACCTTGCTTACATGTGAGGAAAACTGGGTTCATCATTTTACTCGCGAGTCTAAACGGTCAAGCATGGAATGGTGCCCAAAACCCAAAAAAGCTACAGTCATTGCATCGGCCGGAAAGATTAAAGCTACCGTCTTTTGGGATGCAGCAGGTGTAGTATGTACGGATTTTTTGACCAAACACCGAGTAGTTAATGCCAATTATCACTCTCAACTACTGTTATCTGAGCGCGTTAAATTCGCTTTTTGATCAAAAAGGCGACACCGATCGACCCTAAGCGTGGTTTTGCTTCACAATAACGCCCGTCGCCATAATGCTCAGTTGACCTAGAACACAGTGGCTAAATTACATGGGCAAATACTTTCATCTGTTTGGACCTCTATAAGAAACCCTAGTCGGCCGAAGATTTGAAGATAATGATGCGGTGAAAAACTTTGTGCAGAACTGGCTACACGCAACCAAAAACTTTTTATAAAGAAGATATTATGAAGCTTCCAAGAAGATGGCAAAAGTGCATAGAGTTAGAAGGAGAGTACGTCGAAAAATAGTGTGTTGTTTTGTAATTTTTTTGTTAAAATGAAGCGCTACAAAAAAAAATCCGTGTTAAATTTGAACCACCCTCGTATCAACAGAAAGAACACGGAGGGGTCTGAGATCGCCAAGTTTTATACATTGCAACATACATAATATGTATATTATTGTAACATAGTACAATACATGATGGATAATTTTATTTAACGTAAAATCTGTGAATTAAAAAGAAATACATACGTTTGTAGAGTCGCGTTTACGATTTTCTGTTTTGGTAATATATTAACCAAGTGTTATTGGAACTTATAGTCTAAAGCTGGATTACATATTTTCTTTAAGTTGGGTAGATATACTTTAACAACCGGTTTAATAATAAATACACAACAGCCGATATTAGCTTTTCTTGTAATTTTATACTGAAAGAAAATCATGTTCACTTCAAACATGTAAAGCAACTAATATAAAATGTTTTTGTTTACGACTCGAAAAAAAAAAACGGTTTAACGATAAAATGTATTCTACTAATAGAAAATAAACTCATTAAAATCTACAACTTAGCTAGAAATTTGACAGAGGTTTACCGTGTATCGTGGATTGAAAACAAACTAAACTCAATAAGTTGCTGCGGGTAACCGGAAATGACAAACTGATAGACATGTTTCTGTCAAATGCAGTGTGCACTGCAACGCAAAGTTAATTACGATTTAATTACTTTCCTTGTTTATTAATCAGGACAGTTGCAGTCGAATGCTTTTAGTCCGCTCGTGTGCACCTAACTAGTATGTTAAAATGCTGTTTGACTATTTAATGAAAATGATACTGTGGTCATAACACGTTTTTACAAATATCTCCTACTTAATTCTATTTAAAATAAAACAAACGTAAACAAAAGTGGACGCTGCAATGTTGTTTATTTGTTTATTAATAGTGTTGAATGAAAATCGACCTTTTAAATAAAATTTCATAAAAGCTCTAAGCTTGTAAGTAAATGAGACGTAAAAATTTCTTTTTGTTATCGATAAAATACAAGAATTTTTTCTTGTTCGTTTTAAATTTGCATAGCTACTTCATTTTTTGAAGATTCCACATAAAAAGTCGATTTTCATTCAATATTATTAATTTTCATTTTGGATATTTTCTTTAAGTCACATTTTATTAATAAACAAATAAACAACATTGCAGCGTCCACTTTTGTTTACGTTTGTTTTATTTTAAATAGAATTAAGTAGGAGGAATTTGTAAAAACGTGTTATGAATATTTTTTTAAAGAACAGTTGTTTTAGCCTTGGCACAGTTAATAATATTGGTTTATGATATTTTATGTAAAATGTAATGTTACCTAAATAATAAACTTAGACAGTAAATTAAGTAAATAATGTACTAAAACAGAAATTGTCTTTACAAAATTTTAAATTAAACAGATTGTTTGCATGCGTGATATTTCTGTAAAAGTCTTTGAAATTAAAAAAAAATTCAATTTAATTAAAAGCAAATAAAAATTTTTCAATTTTACAACCGTTCAATCACACAATATTGATCGATGTTAAAATGTATTTTAAAACCGTAGAATTGAATTTTTAGTCAGTATATTGTGACGCCCGACATCAATTATTCATATTTCAGTTAAAAGTTATTTCATTTATATTTTAAATGCATCAAGTGACACTTTTACTAAAATTTTTCGACACTCGAAAAGGATCAATGTATAGGGGGTTTTTGCTTTAAAATAAATGTGACCATTTTATAGTTACCACTAGGGGTGTGCATCGTCAGTGTTTAAGTTTAATCATCAACAAACGATTTTTTAAATAGATTTTTGCTTTTTGACTGGGACACGCTAATCGTGTGATGTCTATTATAATTATGTCTACTGGAAAGAATAGAAAAGACGCTCGCTTATTTAAAACACTTTGGAACAAAATCCTAGAACAGTCGGACTAAAGCGGTTTAAAATCAACCCCCGCAAAATATGTTTGCTTTAGAATTATTACTATTACATTACAATTTGTGAGAGTTGAAACTTGAAACACCCTATAAAAACGGTCATGAAGCATAATATTATTAAATAAATTGAAAATAAGACTGTAAAGGGTTATACCTCACAATATGTACCTAATGATAGGCACTTCACCATTTGCTATTTGCAATAAAGTGAATATTTTCACTCCTTGTATGTTAGTTTTTATTTCAGTAATTAACTAAAACAACAAGGTTTGTGATTCCGTTCGAAACGCTTTGTTTATCAGTGGCGTACTGAGTCCAAAAATATTGGCTGCCAGGAAACAAAGGGGGCCCACCCACAACTATAAGGTTATCATTTAAACTTTGTAAGAAATAAATAAATTTTATAAAAAATACATACATTTTAGTAATTTAGTAATCACAATGTACAAGCTGGACCAAATTTGACTGTTTACAAATAGTTAGCGAAAATCTGATATTGGTCTCTTGGGCTATTTTTCAGTGGAGGCGCCGAGTTGGGGAAAGTCCCTTGGTGAACAACACTTATTAGCGATGATGGATGATGAATGACGTTGTGTGGTTCAAACTGTTATGAGGCTGCGCATTACGGCATTGCGTACTCTTCCGTAATGCCAACCTCGTAGACTTTCTTACTCAGCAAATAAATGAAACAACTAATTCAAGAGTTGGAGATAGTCTGTCTTGTAGCCGTAACGTTTTGTCGCGCCACAACGCTGGTCTCTTCTTGCAATTTTTTTCTTTCAACTTTTTCAACACCCCTTCGTAGTGTTGTTTGCCATTGGGACAGAAATTCAAAATGCACAACGCCATCAAAATCGATCATTGATTTTCTGAGTGTCATCAGTTGACGTCAAAGGCCTTTCTGGTCGAGGATCGTCTTGAACTGACTTACGACCACTTTTGAATCGTGTAAACTATTCATAGTTTTTGAGTGGCACAATTTGTTTCGAAAAGGAATAGAGCTTGTTGAATACGATGAACGCTCAGGACGTCCTACATCGAAGTGTAACTGAAAATTTGGCAATGAGGAAAGTTAGTGTGTGCAATATTGGTGCCGAGGGTTTTGACGGACGATCAAAAAGCAAACCGAGTGACGATTTGTCAAGAACTTCTCGATCGTGTGCGTGATGGACCAGATTTCTTAGACAATGTTGTCACTGCCGACCAACCGTGGGTGATCGAGTACGACGCGGACACAAAGCGCCAAAGCTCAGAATGGGACACCAGCGCCTCGCCGCCCCAAGAAAGCTCGCATGAGCAAGAAAGATGTAATCCATGTTGATTGTCTTTTTTGACTCGATTTGACTCGAAGGGGGTGATTCACAGGAAGTTTGTGCAAGCTGGACAGACCGTGAAATTGATTTTCTACGTGGGAGTCCTTGAGCGACAGAAAACGAATCGTCCGCATCCGCCCAGCCATTGCCAATTCCTAGAAGCTTCACCACGACAATGCGCCGAGCCACATCGCGCTCGTCGTGGAAGAGTACCTGGCTCGACAAAACGTGGTAACGCTGCCCCAGCCAGCCCAGTTGTCGCTCGCCCAGACTTCTTCCTCTTCCCCCACCTCAAGTCGGCGCTGAAAGGACATCGCCACGGCACGGTCCAGGCAGTACAACAGGCCGTGACGAAGGAACTAAACAGCACTCTAGTCGCCGCGTTCCAGAAGGCCTACCAAGAGTGGCAGAACCGCTGGAGGCAGTGTGTTGATGCACAAGGGTGAAGAATATTAAGTCGTTGTACGAATAGTGGAAATACATTTTTTGTTATCGAGTTAGTCCGACTACTTTTGGGACAAACCCTGTATTATGTATGTGTTCCTTTACCTATATGGAAACTATCAGTGAAAGTTTTAACTCCGATTAAAAATAATTTCGTGGGGGTAGGGGACGATCTGATTAAAAAATAGAAATAAGAAAAGTTCTGCCGTAAAACTGTAATTTTGGATGATGGTAAAGTACTCTACATTATCTAACTTTGAATTGAAACACGTTTGAACATCTAAAATTCAAAAAAATCGCCTGCGGCGCATTTTAACCGCCCTCCACTTTTTTGTGTCGATCTTCGTTGGCTTTTGAAAAAATAAACAGTTGGCAACCTCTGTTTAGAGAGGCGGCAAATTCAGGGACCGCCCCGGGCGGCACAAACTCTAGCTACGCCACTGCGGGCCATGTACGACCAACGAACTGTCAGGGGCATGCGTAGCATCGATATAGCGGATAATAATTATAGGCTCTCATGGCACGCTATATCGATACTACGCATGCTCCTGACCGTTCGATGGATCGTATATGGCCCTGCTGGAACAGACCTTTATATCTTTTACAGTCGACATTGTAGTACGGAACAGGCTTTCCAATTTTAATGAAAAACATGTATTAGTTACAAAAATTTAAATTAAAAAATTCGCCACCTAATTTTTTTGGCCCGCTATACCTGCCAGTTACTTTTGCGCGCTACCCGCACAAAATGTATTAAAATCTCAAATATAGTCAAAATGTGTTAAGGGAGAAAGGGACCTCAAAACGTGTAAATCCGCCCAAATCCCGACTTTTCGCGATCACATTACTTTCTTCACGCTTCTTATGGCGAAAGTAACTATGCAAGATTAGTTCACATTTTTTATTTACTTTGTGAACTTGTTGATACAACCATGTCGTCATTCTGCTAGATTTCGTTACACTATTAATTTATCAATAAAGTTTTATGTTATATCAAACACACTCGATCTCTTCTATGCCTTTGCAAGTTATTTTATCATAATGGGTTTTATTTCCTTCTGCTATGCGCTGTATTATCATATACAAAGAATAAAGAGCATTTGTTACACGTTTTAAAACACATTTAAAAGAAATTTTAAAGTATATGCTGAATACTTTACTAAAAGTTTCATATACTACAGTTCTTCAAGAACTTTAATCTAAGAACGAAAATAATAAAAATATTGTAGCCCTTGATATTCATGAATGTAAATCTGATTTCTTTATTTGGTCATTTATTTCCTTTTAGCAGCAAAATACTATCAAAGGATAAAAATGTTTTGATATACTTAAAACAGTAACCACAAGCAGGTTGTACTCCACACAAAGGCGCATTCTCAAAAGGGACGCCATTTAAAGACGAAAAACATCAGTAAATTTTTATACAGTGCTCTTATTCATAAAGTAAAATTTTACTACACAAAAGACGTGGCCAATCATCTCAACATAGATCCTGTTTTCCAGAAATTCGAAATAGAATAAAAAAGAATCTTTGGATAAGGAGCATACATGAGACAATAAATGATACATATCAAAACTTTAAAATCACTTTTTTTTACCCAGTTGTGAATACCTTAATATCATCAATAACAGGAATCATTGTACAGTTGAAACAATACAATGACGATTTTTTACTTATCCACGACATAAGCTCATAAAAGAATGGAGCATTGAGGATTTATTGAAACATTTTAAAGACATGTATACATATGTACACATAAAACTGAGCGACGATAAAAATTCGGACGATCGGATTATTGACGATTGAACTTTGTATGCGGATTTAAAGATTGCTATGTTTTTTTAATAAAATATGTCTCCACACAATGTTTTAAATTATATTTATGAAAATAAATTAAGCAATACGTTAAAAAATACTGCCATTGTGTTGAGTATTTAATTAACGTCAAGTATATTTGTAGCTTCGAAAAATGAAGTTTCTCAAAGCTAAAATGAATAAAAAATTATTTGAGAACTATGTCTAAAAAACGGCTTACCGATTTATCAATAATTTCTATAAAAAATACTGTTATGGACGCTTAGGATATAAAAGGTTTAATTAAAAGTTTTTTTGACGGCTAACGCTAGAATTGTTTTTAAAAACAAATTTTTTGATTATTCAAAAAAGTTGTATGCTCTATTTTCATGCACACAATATTTTATAATTATGTAAATTTAAAAAAGAATTCATTTTAATTTGCAAATTTTGTATTATGGGGCCATGAAACTGCACAAAAAAACAAGTTATAAATTTCTAAAGGCGTCTTTGCTTTCACCAATAATCTCAAAATACATACATTATCTAATTTTTATGCTAGAGTAACAAAATATAAGCGTTTAAATATTGAGATTTATTATTTTAGAAAGTTATTGCGATAAAAAATATTGTTGATGTCGAGTTATCTAAATTTTTATCTGAAATGAGTAGCCTACTGAAAATTTCATATGCAATTTTAGCATCTTTTATTTAAAAAAAATTAAATACTAAATTGTTAATTAATTATTGGCAGTTAAAATGTACTTATAAATGTAATAATTTATAATATTGGTGCTGAAAAAATCTATAGTAAAATGTAAGTTTATAAAAATCTGAATATAAAAAAAAGCAATAGAAGTAATAACTATCAACTGAGAATTTTATAGCAAAAATGTATCTAAAGTTTTTTGAGATTGTGTTTTTAGGAAAGTAAATAATGGCACGTCCAATTTATTTTGTGGCATCTGGTACTATAACTTTTACTCCAAAAAAATTGACAAAGCCAACATCAGCTATTTATTAAAATCTTCCAAAATTCGTATAATACTAAAATAAAAACTGCTTGATAGAATGTAAATGGTAGGGTTCAGTAAAATGTCAGTGTCGAACGATTTATCTTTCTATAGCAGTCTGACCTACGTCCTGCTGAGATTTGTCAACGAAAACAACAGTTGTGTCCACAACTAACTAATATAAACCTTCTGAATAGCGTAAAATACTATTTATTAGTGCCATCATTATCCATAATTATTATTTTACTATACAAGGGCGTACCTAAATTCATTGATAATTTGAAAAATATAAGTACCTACTAATCCCCAATAATATTATTGTTTTTTTATCGGTCATTTAAGCATATCGGAATTTAAGAGTCTGAGTACAAGGAATGCTTATATTCAGCTTTAAGTGAACTAAGCTCAGAACTTAAATTTGCCGCTGGTATAAAGAATTTAAACACAAGGTATTTTGTTCAGTAGGGGTGGGAGATATAAAAATTTCGATATCAATATCAAAAATATGTCGATACTTTTCGATATATCGATTTTTTGATAAAGGGCCGGCGATTATAAAAAAAAGGTCGTCGGCTATGAATTTTGTACCAAAAAAATCTGATTAAAAGTGGCTAGTGGAAAAAAAAGTCCTTTTTTCTTATTTTTGTTATCGATATCGAGAAATATCGGATATCGTTGGGTCGATATCGAATTATCGGGGGTAATTACACGAGAGCTTTGTTTTTATCCGGCCAAACTTGCGTTGCTAGGAAAGTCGACGAGACAAAACTGTCTGATAAAACAACGAGTCCGTAGGACGAGTCGTTTTATCCTTGAGAGTTGTCGAGTCAAGAGTTGCCTAATAGCAACTAAACTTGAGTTTAGTAAAAGCAAGTTTGTCCAGGATGAAAACAAAGCTTGAGTGTTCGGTACGATAACTTCACGAATAAATTATAACCTTCAAATAATAACTAACAAAACGTCAAAATCTTTTGGTTAGTTACAATCACATAAGTCGGTTGCATGGTAACAAAAGTTACATGCAAAAATGCAAGTGGATATTAGTTAGGTACTTTTTATTCGCTGTCATAAGTCATAACGACAAAACGTGACGTCATTATGGAGAATTTAACATATGAGTGCAGTTATCGACGATATTTTTCGATTGCGATAAACCGATATATGATGTCGTCTTACCACGTGTGCGGAACATTCTTCGTCCACAATTCTTCGTCCACAATTCTTCACCTCCACAATTCTTCGCCCACATTTCTTCGCCGCCACAATTCTTTGCCGCCACAATTTTTCGCCGCATACAAGCATATCACAAATTTTGTTTGTAAATGTAATTGTTTTTATTTATAACGTAATTTTTACAGATTATTTTACACCAAGTTAGGTTCGGTCAGGTCAGGTTAATTTAATTTTTATTCATGCTATAATAACATAAACAAGATTAAAATTCACAACATACGCTATTTATGTAGCAATTTTTAAACATAATATTAAAACTACGTATGGCGAAAGTAAAAAAAAATAAGTATTAATATACAAGAAACAACTTCAGGCTAATGTAAAATAATCTGTAAAAATTGCGTTATAAATAAAAACAATCACATTTACAAATAAAATTTGTGATATGCTTGTATGCGGCGAAAAATTATGGTGGCGAAGAATTGTGTAGGCGAAGAATTGTGAGCGAAGAATTGTGGGCGAAGAATTGTTGGCGAAGAATTGTGGACGAAGAATTGTGGGCGAAGAATGTTCCTAGACCCGTTTTACGACTGTTGCAAGACAACATTGTAGATGACAAAAAAGTTGTCAGTCGTTTTGGCCGCATCAGCTATCTGGGCTTAAAAAAATTGAGCGTTCAAGAACTTGTCATGCAACTTTTTGACTATGGCGGTTACAAAATTAAACCAAAATTATGATAGGCAACTTACATTTCCATTTTTGATGTAATTACCCACCAGGATAGTCGTGTATGGATTCACAAAGATGGGCAAATTCTGACAATAAGCAAAAACCAGATCGTCATGAATACGTATGTAATGTATGTAGTTTTCTTTAGGAACACCGGTCATTGTAATTAAGTTATATGCCTAGAAAACAGCTAAGGCGAAATGGTTTCTTGAATTATCCAGTACAGTTCAAAAAAACAGGATTAAGCTCCAATGCAAGTTCTCATATAGCAGCTTCAACTTTCCAGTTTATGCTGTAAGAAAGATAAAAGCATCAAACGTGCTCACCTGACTTGGCAATGTGTGACTTTTGGTTGCTTTTTCAACTTAAAAGAAATTTTCGGAGTATAAGGTTTTTGTGCGAGGAAATTGATACTGTCGTTTACGATTATTTTCAGGTATTCCAAAAACAATTGGTTGGAAGCTTTTCGGGAGTAGAAAGTAAAAATAGTAAAAAGCGGTAACAATCGCTTAAGGAAGTTACTTTAAAATATTTTAAACAGTCTTAGAAAACCTTGTCCTTATTGTTAATAAGCTCAGCTTGACCTTATAAAGACATTATCAAATTAAAAAAGGCTTAGGTTTATTACAAAATTTAATTGTTTTACTTTCATAAAGCTTTTACGAACTTTTACAAAAGTTTTAAATACATCAACGACTGATGGACCTTTGCGACATTGTGAAACTGGTGCAACGTAATAATTATCGTACTTTTAATCACAAAGTAAATTATTAGGTAATGGAGAAAACATGTTTCATTTTTTGTGTCGATAAGAAAATAAACTATCACGCTAATTAGTTTTTTTTTTTATATTTCTGTGACGTAAAATAAAAAATGGTAGATTTTATTTTCAGACAATGAAAGTTCAACCTTATTTTATTATTCGCTGTATATTGAAATAAATATATAACACACGAACAACCAAAAAATATTGCAAATACAGCATGTAAGCTTTTAAGATGTATGAGAAATGAGGCACATGCGACAACATAATTTGTTCATCAATCTTCATTCTGAATTACAGTATATTACAAAAAATCTAATTCAAATTTTTTGTGCTGATTTTACCTAAAACACATATTTTCAGTGTAATTTGGGAGATTGTTTAGAATTGTTAATGGTGAATTTGTGTACTGTTCTGCTGATTCAGTAAAGACATCCAAAGGAATTTCAATAAAAATCCTGTGAGGCCATAATGTAAATAAATAATTATTTTAATGAAATAATATAAAAACAACGAAAAGATTGAAAAACTCCCCACCATAATTTATGTATGGCGTCACAATGGTCGACACTACATTTAAATAGGAAGGAGTCCGGTGGCCTCTACAAAAATAAAATTATTGAATCTATAAAGCAGTCACCAGGGACTGTCTTGGCTTTATGAGGGATATTCATAGCGGTCCCTAAAGACCCCCATGGATTAAGGTGTAAAGTTTAGTACCTTTATTTGTAAATATACCGGATGTAACTGAGTATTGGTACACCCCTTTTTTTTTTAGGTTTGACTTTAGAGAAATGAAATTTTAGACATATCCATGATATGTGTAAAAACCCGAATTATTTAAACAGGTGTACAGGGTGGTCCAAATTCGATGGGATTGCATGGGTATCTCGGTTAATACTTAAGATAGAGAAACGGTTAAATTACCAAAAATGTGCAGATTTTTGAGACAAACCGTTTTCAAAAATATTTTATCATTTCGAAAATATTTATGAAGAATATTTTTAGATATTTTTATGCTTAAATTGATTATACTAAAAAAAAATATTTTTATTCTCGCCGTTAAAAAGTTATGTCACAAATTTACCTTTTTTTAAATGGGAACGATAGTTGGCTATAACCTATTTAAATTCCTTATTTTTTTCTCGTTCCAAATATATAATGGTCGATGTATTTATTTTTAATAATACGCAAGCTATGAAGGTTTTTAAGTTTTTTTATCTAAGAAAATCATAGTAGGCTGTGAAAACAAAAAAAAACACGGTGTAAAACCTTATAAAACTCATGTGGTACAAGTTACTAAGGTTTTTAATTATGTTGATGAGATAAACATCAAAAATTTTTGAACATATCTTATGTTCAAAATTTTTTTGAAAAGTGTTGAATATCTCAACAACTACGGGGTTTAGACATAGGACACCCTTCATAAAAATTGAAGGGGAGAAAAAATGTTATCAATTAGAATAATAAAACAAGGATGTTTACGTTTGAAAAAAATGAGTTATGTCGCTTTGAAGTTTGGAAAGTTTGGCATTTTTTGTGAACACAATAAATTTTATTTTTTTATTTTTAAAATGCTAACCGGACTAACATTATTGTTAAAACTTATTTCTTAACTTCAAGAATCGAGGTCGCTACGATTTTTTAAAGTTAAGCCTGCTTATGTCAGATTTTTCGGAAAAAAATTAATAAGTTGGCAACACTGTCACAAAATCAAAAAATGAAATAACATTCATATAGAGGTTAAAAAATGACATTCGAAGACCTAAAAATATACAGGGTGTCCCATTTAAAAAATCTTTGTTTTTGCTATAGCGCGAAAATGGAACACCCTGTATAGTTGAAAATAATTTTACGACGTAGATCTTTTTAAACCAATAATTTTATGCTTTTAAGTTTTTTTCTATCTCCTACGGGCGGGGGGCTCTATGAAAGCCCGACGTACTAATGCAGGACCCTGTATATGTGTACGTACTATTTATTTTGTGGTTCCTAAAACTTGATAAATACTTACAAAAAAAAAAATGTTGTATGTTCAAAGTTCGAAAATTACTGCAAATAAAATAACTTAAATAGAAATATTATGAAGGACAATGTACCTACCTAGTAAAACAAATATTGTAATTTAGTAAGAAAACTAGCATTTAACGATGGGGTGGAAACACTAGAATATTACGATTTATTTACGACTGAACATAATTTGAAAAATGTCAGCAAGGCCAAAGCAAAACAAGCCATTCAACAGGAAATGTACATTTACATCGTTATGAAGCTTTCAGTTTCTATTAAAACTGTCTCAGTCATTCATGTCGGATTATTATTGGTGCTAAACGAGACGTTTCTAGACGGTGTACAGAAAAAAAAGAAACGGTGCTACTTTTCCAAAGTCGCAGAAATCATTTAAAACATAGATTTTACTTTAAAGGTTAATACATTATAATTAATTAAGTTTCAGACTGGCTAAAATTCTTTTGTAAGCTCTAAAGGTGAAAAAGGTCACTTAAAAGGTCATTTGTGTACTTTTTTTCTGGCAATTATATTGACGAATATTTTTTGACGCTACAATATAAGGCTACAATCACAGGTCTGAAATTCCAATTTTGGTGTTATATGGTAATAAAGAACTGTGTCATGACCGTTTTAAATGAATCTAGGTATCAACAGAAGCGTTACGTGTTTTAAATTCATGTATGATAACAGCTATGATATGAAACACACGCACAGTCACTTTAAATGAGTTGTGAACGACAGAGCAAAATATTAATGAAAAGCTAGAGATTCTAAATACTATGTTACATTTGCTCATTTGTTTTTTCAACGTTTTTTTTTTACCTATTAAATTGAAGCAATAAAAATTATATTGAAAAGATTTTTTTTGTATACTGTTTGTGAAACATAGGATTTTTTTAAAACTACCACTACATTTTTTTTTCTCCAGATTTTTTTACTATTTCTGGCGCAGTTTCTCATTTAGAGCAATATCTAAATATTTGGCTGGTGGAGTATCATGTATTAAAATATTCTTGTTGTGACCGCTAGTAAGTGTTGAAGCTTTTAATAAATAAAATTGATTGATTTTTATTATTTAATAGTATCTTGGACCACGTTATAAGCGTTTTCTCTAGATATTCTGGTGGTTCTTCCACGACGTCACTGACTGCAGGAATCGCAGCGTCGACGACTTCTTCAGGTAACATGTCTTCCTAGAACGTTAGAGATTAGCATGATTTTCTCTTAGTCAACTGCTTTTTGAAAATGTGATTTTGTACTATGTCCATATTATTGTCTTATATTGTTTAGCCATGAAGTTCTTCCGCGCCCTGGTCCTCGCATTCCATCAACAATTTTTTTTTAATGAAATGTAGTAATTGGTATATCGTCGTTGATGTAGAATGCGATGGTGTTTTTTGGTTGTGGCAGATCAGTGGTGCATAGAACTGGTCCTCGTACTTCTTTTATGGAAATTCCGTTTTTATTTTCTTTAGCTCTGACAAGGGAGGGTCACGACTCACGATACGTTGCCGCTAGAATTTGATTCAGGCTTTGTTTATTGCATCAAAGACATCAAAACTAAATGTTTTTCAGAGTTATACGTGCCATTTACTTCGGTAATATACAAACCTCGATCATTTTCCACAGTCTAGGTAAATACCCAAGTAAAAAAAAGCATTAAAAAATGGGTTATTTTTATGATTCTTTTTCCAAAAAAATGTTTATTCTGTGATTAAATTGAATCTTGGATGTTTTGGGGAAATATTTTCCCTTTTGTCTTTGTTATTTCTTTAGGCGGAGGAATAATTTCTTTTTCGACATGTTTCGTTTCTTTAACTTAGTTTCTTACTTCATTTAAAGATTATATCTAATTCTGCAAAGGGGCCTGCTTTTTGTTTTATGTTGTAATTGTATGTTTGTAATTTATGGTGGGCAACCTCCGGCCCGCGGGCCAACTCCGGCCCGCGTAAAGTTCTAATCCGGCCCGCGAGATCTTAAGAAGAAATAATAAATAAATATTTTCAAAAACAAAAATTTGAAAGAAAAGAATTAGGTTAGTACCTAACATAAGGAAAAAGGAGACATCTACAGTTTAATTTTCGATATAATTCGTCTTATTTAAATTAAACACACATAGGCTACATCTTTGTTCATAATTTAGTACTAACGTCGTTACATAGAGTCGTAACGCAGAAACTTCGGATATGTTCAATAATCGTTTAACGTCGGAAATGTTCGACAATTCGTTTTTCGTTCGTGGAATCCCCCCGTGTAGTCACGTAGTGTCGTAGTAAATGAATAGTCGCATAGTTTTAGAGTGAAATATTTAATTAAAATTAATATTTATTTATTAAAGGTAATAAAAAAAAATCTCGTATAATTTAAATTTTAAATAAGAAAAATAATTATAAATATTTATTTTAGTTCTGAAAGCAAAATGGCATCGAACAACAGTAAAAAACGAAAAGTTGATTTGGAAAACAGAGTTTTTCAAGATAAATGGACGTCGCAATATTTTTTTATTATTGTTTTTATATTTTCAGAAAAAAATTCAAGTAATAAAAATGTGTCCATTAACTACTAAGGCCCGCGGACGAAACGTAAATCTTATTCTGGCCCCTGTTATACAAAAGGTTGCCCACCCCTGGCTAGCTCACATCATTTACTTGGAAATGAGATTTAGTTGTCTAATTATTGCAAACATCACTTGTTTAGGAAATCATGGCAAACTTTGATAAGGAAATTTTTACAAAATTAACCATATCTCGGTTGATTTTTGCAACAACTATATTTTTTTATTTTTTACTTTTTTTTTTTTTAACTATGTATTTTTAAAAAGCTAAAAAAATTCTCTTTCATATAACAAAGCTATGACCAACTAGGGTTTTTATTTAAAAACTTTTTTTTTCTTTACCTATATCCTGAAACTCAAAAAAAAGCTAAATAAATTTTAGGTTTGTTTTTAAATTAGGCATAAAAAGTTTGATAACATTTTGAATCTATTTTAAAAAATAAAGAAATTTTTAAAAATGATGAAATTTCATTTTCGTCTGTAGTGTCAAAATGACAAGCGATTTAAAAAATCTGATTACATAGCCGTTCTTTCCTCTTAAAAAAAAACCTAAAGGGACCAATATTAGATTTTCGCTAACTATTACGGTAACCGAGATTCCTTGTAAAACATTCGAATTTGGTCCACCCTCTATTTTGTTGCCTTCCAGAGAAAACAGTCAATGTTACTATAGTTAGTGTGTTAGTTCTGTTAAAAGACACCGATTGATTTATTTGTAACGTCCCAGATCTCTCATTTAAGCTTTTGGAAATTTTATTTCATACTTCTTTCTTTTTATCTACAGATGATCTTGTTTGGTGATTTTTTTTAACTCTTCTTTTCGCTGCAACCAAGTCACATTTTGCTTTATGCTAGTTACGTACTTTTTTAAAACTTTAGGGTTGCAATCTATGCTACTTGTACGTCTGCAATAAACTTTTCTGCTTCCTGTTCAAGGTTACCTGTATTCTGTTCACTTGATCTTCTTTAAATACTTCCCAATCAGTCCATCTCTTTGTAAAGTTTAAAAGTTTTCTTTTCTCGTTACTCTATACTTATCGTTAGCTGATCGGTGAGTGGTCTGAGTACAGATCAGTTTCCTCTGCAAAATTTATTAAGTGGGCTGATATTTTTTTTAGAAATGAAGTAATTAGAAGGTTTACTTGCAATACATGCTATTCGCTAAATGAAATGTGTAAACAACCCTTTTGTTATTTTAAATTGCCATCGGTTATTAAATTAAGTATCTACAGCAGCTTTTAAAAACCAATGTGAGATTAATTTAATGTTTACTCGATTTTCAAGACGGAGTTATTTCAAAAATGTATCACGCGCCTGTTATTAATTTTCTTGGGACGTAAATTCTGCGAGCAAAAAATAATTTACGATCAAGCGGCTTGCGAAACAACAAATGTAAAAACTCTACAGATATAACATAATCTAATAGTGTTCAATCAGTGTTGTCTTAAAAATCGTTTTGGCGAGACGGCCATCGTATCGACCAATTTATTAAATGAATCATATGGAAAAAATATTTGCTCACTCTTTTGATAGCGGTCGCTAAAACAGATACTTGTTTATCGATTCCAGGCATATTTTGTGGATGATATTCAATTTTGATGAATAAATATGAAATGAAGTATTTACATGTTAAAAAAATTCCAACCGTGTTCCAAAGTTGCTAGAAAATTGAATTCTGTCGTATGTAAACTGGCTCTTCGTCGCCGGAAATTAAATTTAGTGTGTTGATAAAAAGGTCGACGGGTTTATGGTTAAGAGTAACAAGAGACCAAACACTTCACGCTCTTTCTCAGTAAATAATGAAATATACCTACGCATAATTTTAATTAAAATATTTTATAAAATTACGTGTAAAATTAGCAGATTAAGAATACATTTTTAAATATTATGCCAAGAATTTTTAGATCTACTGATGCAAAAAAAGTCGTTGAATTATTGAAATAGTTAATACTACAAATCGTCGATTATTTGGTATTTAAATCGCTTTGAAATTATAAGTAGTAGGTACTTCGTTTTTTTATCATTATAATTTTACTAAAACTAGTCGGAGTCGACTAATCTATTGTTTTTCTTTTATCTTATCACCCCAATTACTTAACTACGAAATAGTTCAAATGGCCTGTACTTAGTTTTCCTTAAAATATAGTCACAATTTTCATGTGCTTAAGCGCACTGCACAATACTTTGCTTTTCACTAATCACTAAACTAGCGCGAAAGGTTTAACCCTTTTGAGTCGTCTTCGTATGTTTCCATTATCCTAGATTTGCAGTAGGTACTTTGGAGTAGATATGACTATGCAGCCTCTCTTCATCTGTTTGCATTTGTTTTCAGGTTTCAAATAACTCTTTCTCATAATTTTTTGTATTATTTTAAATAAGGGCACTTTACTCCTGAGAATATTACAAAAATCGCTAAAATCTAGTGTCCTATGACTTTATATTAAACTTTTTTCATTTTAAAATTAGTTTCAGACCATGCACCAACTTTCATCAAGAATAAAATTTTCTGATAAATCAATAATAAAAAACTTTTCCGTTTGTTGCGACTTTTTGAATGACGCTGTATATATTTGTTGCAAAAAATAACCGATATATGGCTAATTTTATGAAAGTTTTATTGTCAAAGTTTGCCATGATTTCGTAACCAATTGATGTTTGCAATTAAAAAACAACTTAACGTCATATCCAGGGGTTTGGAGCAGCCCAATTTTTTAATTGCTCCGCTCCAGCTCCGCTCCGTGCTCCAAATATTGTTAACATTAAAAAACAAAAAATTGATTAAAAAAAACTGTTTTTAAAGTCAAACTTTTCATTTTATCGGATATGTATAAGTTGGTCAAAAATAACAATATTTGGCCCTAACAAACAAGTGATGTTAAATTAATGTTTGAAGAAACAGATTAATGATCTTCAAATGATGAAAAAAAGGAAATTTTACTAATAAACTGGAGCAGTGGAGCAATCAAAATTATTTGCTCCAGCCTCCGCTCCGGGCAAAAACCCATTGCTCCACTGCTCCGTGCTCCAGCTCAGCGCTCCGCTCCAAACCCCTGGTCATATCTAAGTATGTTTTTAACTTTTTAAGCAAATCCGTGTATTCTTCTGTATTTTACTACTGTTTATGGTGGTATTGTGAACAGGGCTGAATTAAAACACTTTGAAAAGCTTAATATGTTTGAAGTTTAAACTGCAACTAATAAAAGCGTAGCGGCTGCTGTAGAATTTACTTAGATATGACGTTTACTTGTTTATTAATTGTAAACATATGTAACTTGTTAACGAAATCATCGCAAACTGTGATATTAAACTGTTCACAAAATTAGTCATATCTCGGTTATTTTTTGCAACAAATATATAAAATGAAAAGTAATATAAAAAATATAATAACACGTGTATTTTTATCTCAAAAAAATAACCCAAGAGACCAATATTAGATTTTCACTTACTATTATGGTAACCGAGGAGATACCCTAATAAAACATACGAAGTTGGTCCACCCTATAGGTACCTATACTAATGTGCCGCCCACCGCTTATCGCAAAGTATTCGAACTCGGCTCTTGTTCACAGTACTATATTCAAATGTAAATAAACACCTTGCAAGCTGCTTGCTTTAGTGTCAAGTTTAAACCGACTAATTAAGGACTCTCGAACACCTCTAACTGAGACATACATAACTTTCTCACCCGTTATTGATCATGTTTACTCCTCACCTTCCTATGCAATGATGTGCTTTATTACTCGATTTAGTGTTAATGCTTTCTGTAATTATTATTTAACTGATATATCAATCATTTACACAAGTTTTTGAACATTTTTAATTTAAACATGTCATTTACTTAAAGTATGTAATGCCTAATGTTTTAAAATTGTGCGCAATCGTTTTCAAATTCTGCAAAGAGAGTTTATAGGCAATGCATCATGAAACCAGCTTATATTTAATCCCACTGTGCTGCATCTGCTATTAATTTTCGGAATACTATTGACAAATAAAAGTTGTTAATAACACAGTGCGATTAAAAATGATTTTTACTTTTGCAGTTAGCTTGATGATAAAATTAAAAAGTTGTTGGTATTGAATATAAAAGTTTGCTCTAGTTACTTAAAAAAAAAAACTACTAATGTCAACTCGCCAACGTAATTTCGTACAAAAATATTTAATTTCAAATATAAATTTTGTTAAAAGAAGTTAGTAGTTAGATCTAAATATAAACATTTCAGCGATAAATGTGCTCTTTTAAAGAGGCTATAATTAAGGCGTTGGCGTATATTCGAAGCTTCAGACTTACAACAAACAATTTAACAATATAGTTCTTGATAACGATCTTACGTTCCATGCTTTTTTACAACATGTTAATCAAACCAATTAAACTTTTTCCTATGTTGCAAAAACAAGTTTCATGGCTGGCCTTCGGTGCTTTTGAAAGTTGTTGAACACATTCAGCATTGCCTTGAACAAAACTCGAGTAATCCGATGGTTCCATCAATTAGGTAACATAAACTTTTAGAACTACCAAAATTGGTCAATTGAAAATCTTAATGTTTATATTATAACAGAATTGTATCTTATTAAACATGAAGGGTCGTGTGAAACGTCACGTAAACGTATTATTGATCCGATTTTTTCATAATACAATGCTGAATGATATCAACAATTCTTATTGGAGCCGTTAATAAATCATTTGCAGATCTACACGATCAGGGCCGGATTTCCCATAAGGCCAACCTAGGCCATGGCCTAGGGGCGTAGAAGTCAGGGGGCGTATAAACAGATGAAATAAAAACCAAACTTTAAGAAATTTTTCAGTAATATTTTGAAAAATTGATAAAATTCTGTTTTTTTTAAATTTACATCCATATATATTTATTAAATAAATTGAGCGGTACATTTACGTTGTCCATCTCTACAGCTTGCGCTGTCTTGCTCATTGTCAGTCACAGGCAAAAAGAATTTGCTATTTCTCTCTCACACTCAGCGTAAAGGCTTGAACACAATGAACGCGAACTCTACGCGCACGACTGGCCTGAAACAGCGCTGCATATAATAGCACGAACGTAACCTAACCTAAAACTTGTGACAGTTTTCTTGAGTGAGGAGAGAGGAGGTACATAACTACATACAAGTGAATTATAATTTTTATTTTGTCATAAACGGACAAGTATGTATCTTTTTTCTTGATATAATCTATTAATAATACATTTTGTTGTGCTATTTTATTTCGACTTGTTACTTTGGGTGTTTTATAATATAGCAGCTTAGAGCTTACATACTTTGTAATTAAAAATGATAGTTTAATAATAAATAGTCATAGGTATTCAAAAATAACATTTATATAAAAATATTACATACAGTGTGGCTGATTTTTCATTGTCCAGCTTTTATCTGTTGAAGTATTAATGTTACCAAAAAAAGTTAAATGAGAAACTTATTAAACAAAAGCTTGTCTACAAAATGGTGCTAAAAATTTTGTTCCATAGCCTACCTGTTTTTCGGAAAAATATCCAACTTTTGTTTTTTAAATAGAACACCCTGTATATTTTTACAGAATCACATTCTAAATCAATTTCTCTTCACAAAGATATAAGTACCATTTTGCTTTTAAATTATGCTCAATATTTCAAAAAAAGAGAATTACTATAGTAGGCTGTGATATTGTTTTGTTTATTGCAAATGCCTGTAAAATTTGTTTACATTAGCAAACACTTGTCAAATGAGACAGAAATAAGTGTAATTATGATGAAGAAAAATGGACTATACAAATAATGAAAAAGTTGATATGCTGTGCTGTTTCCACAGCCGACTATAATCATTCTCTTTTTTTGAAATATTGAGCATAATTTAAAAGCAAAATGGTACTTATGATATATCTTTGTGAAGAAAAATTGATTTATAATGTGATTCTGTGAAAATATGCAGGGTGTTCTATTTAAAAAACAAAAGTTGGATATTTTTCCGAAAAACAGGTAGGCTATGGAACAAAATTTTTAGCACCATTTTGTAGACCAGCCTTTGTTTAATAAGTTTATCATTTAACTTTTTTTGGTAACATTAATACTTCAGCAGATATAAGCTGGACAATGAAAAACCAGCCACACTGTATAGGTCCGTCAATTATTTATATAATAATAATAAATTAATATTTAAGTATAATTTATTAGAGTTAAAAATTAGTATGTAATCATATAATATTAGATTTAGATGTAAATCAACTTTTTGAGGGGGGGGGGGCGCAGAATTGTGCTTTGGCCTAGGGCGTAGAAATGTGTAAATCCGGGCCTGTACACGATGATAATCACACATGGATATTTTTTCCATAGTGGAGGATCTGCTTAATGCTTATGCTGGAAGCAAGGCATGAAACGGTTAACCGTTATTTTTTGTCAGAAAAAGTGATTTTAAACCGAAACCGAACGTTATTTTTAAAGGCAAAAAAAAACGGTAACCTTTAACAAAAATTTAAAAAAACCGGTTTTTTTAACATCTTTTTTTAATAAAAATTACGATGAAAAATACAAAATCTGTATTAAATGCGAATAGTTTACCTGAAGTAATTACTGAACGTTTGATTGTAGATTTATTATAAAATTATAAATAAATAATATCTTTTCATACTTTGCATTCCTGATCTAAATAATTTTAAAAACCGGTTAATTTAACCGGTTTTTTAAACCGGTTTATAATTTAAATCGGTTTTTCACACTAAACCGGTTTTTTACGAATAAAACCGGTTTTTCAACAAAAACCGTTATAAAAATAAAGTTCTCGATTTCGGTTAACCGTTAACCAAAATTTTTTCGGTTTCGAGCCCTGGCTGGAAGTCATATTACACAATTTTTTTGTTTTGTACACTCTTGTGCACAAGAGCAATTTGGCCGTGGTCTTTTTATCTAACACACTTCGATTATTTTTTGTCAAGATATTTGTAAAATTCAGTTTTTCGAAATCGTTCAATGAGCACAATGCTTTACTTAATTTTGTAATTAACATCACACCTAAAAGGAGAAAAAATGGGATTGAAACTAAAATGCAAAAACAAAATTCATGAAATTTAGAATTAAACAAGTAATTGGAAGAGCTAAAATTCTAAAAAGCTAGAATTCGCGGAAGTGGAAACATTTAAATATTTGGGAGTTATGATATCGAGAATAGGAGAAAGAAAATATCAAATAGAAGAAAAAATTACAAACGCCAATACAGCTTTTAATGCTAATAAAAAATTACTGAAAGTAAAATGCTCACAAAGAGATCTAAAATAAACATGTACGATACAACAATTCGACCTATATTACCTACTTACTATACGCCGCTGACATAATGACTATGACAAAAAATGAAGAGAATGATTTGAGGATATTCGAAAGGAAACTCATAAGGGCAATACTTGGACCAGTTAGAGTAATGGATAAAAAATGCAGAATTAGAAAAAATGCAGAAATTACGCAAGAACTGAAGAAAGGAGAAGGTCCATGTCCTGGCCCCCCCCACATTTGAAATGTAACTTTTTTTTTAATGTAGAAGGTTGTGCTAGCCTTGTGCTGGCGTGCTTTGTTAAAATTTTTGATTGTCCTGGTTTCGTTAGGCTACAAATTCAATTTTAATTTGGGGGGGCTGTGGACATGATAGCCCCCCCACCACGTAATTTAAACATTTTTTTTAGACAGAAATGTTGTGCTAGCCTTGTGCTGGCGTGCTTTGTTAAAATTTTTGATTGTGCTGGTTCCGTTAGGCTACAAATTCAATTTTAATTTGGAGGGGCTGTAGACATGATAGCCACCCCACCACGTAATTTAAACATTTCTTTTAGACAGATATGTTGTGCTAACCTTGTGCTGGCGTGCTTTTTTAAAATTTTTGATTGTGCTGGTTCCATTAGGTACACTACAATTTTGATTTTAAATTGGAGGGGCTGTAGACATGATAGCCCCCCCACCAAGTAATTTAAACATTTTTTTTAGACAGATGTCTTGTGCTAGCCTTGTGCTGTTAAAATTTTTGATTGTGCTGTTTGGTTACGGTACGATTTTGGTTTAAAATTCTTAATAACTCGAAAATTGTTGCAGATAGGTATAGGAAACGCTAACACAGATTGATGCAGAATGTAATTTTGCATTAGAAAATGAAAAAAAAGTTTGGGCATTGTATTTGAAAAAAACGAGTTTTAGTGGTCTGAAGTTGTATTAAAAGAAAATTAAGTTTTGGACACCCTGTAAGTAATGCATCGATTGCAAGAATTCCAGGATGTACTCCAAGGTTTCTTCTAGGCATAGTCTAATTTAAGCGTTTTTTCTTCAAAATTGGCGGGGTTAGATAATATTAAGCATCACGATGAAAATCTAAGAATTTTCAAAAAAGTCCAAAAATTTTAAAAATGACTGCACTTAGGTATAGGGAATGCTAATAAAAGTCCCTCTAAAATAACGTTTTACATCCAAATACGCTAAAAAATTGACTATTGTATTTGAAATAAGAAAGTAGACGTCAACTTCTGGTATTTTCGGAAGTGTCGCCATCTTGAGAATATTTTCAATAAACAGACCAGATGCCATTATGGTCATAACCAAAATTTCAGATCCATACCCTTTTTCATTCTTCATATATTTTTAAGTACCGGTCTCAATTAATCACCCTGTATAGTGTATATTGTAACAGTCAAAGAACATTCTTTAATATTTACAAGTATAGTTAAAATTTAAAATTGTACATCTGTGATGAAAAATCAGCAAAAAGTCTTTATAATAAAATTTAAAAAAACACGTGCTTGTACTTTACAGTATTATTTAATTGATGAGTGGGATATGTAGCTTTATTTTGATTTATGTCATTAATAATTTTAATTGAAACTGTTATAAATTTTTTTAGTGCCATAGACACATTTAAAATACATAAAATTGTTTTACATAGACGAAAATTATAGGACAAACATTGTTACAACACAGCACTTTAAAATATTTCTTACAAATGTCCCCCCCCGCCTATTATTGCAGAAATAATATTAGACGATTTATTAAAAACAATAATGCCAAAAATATCTGATAACATCCCTTTTTAAAAGAAATATGTAGACGATTTAATTTTAGGCGTTCCAAAATCCAAAGTCAATAACATTTTAAACTTATTCAACAGTTACCATCCAAAAATTTAATTTACCTGTGAGACAGAAACATATTATTCAATAAACTTTTTAGAAGTCACCCTTTTCAGAGATAACAATAATGGTTCAATGTATACAAAAGCAAATCTAATCATGTCTAGAGCCCTTCAGATTTTAAACCAAAATCGTACCGTAACGAAACAGCACAATCAAACATTTTAACAGCACACGCCAGCACAAGGCTAGCACAAGACATCTGTCTAAAAAAAAATGTTTAAATTACTTGGTGGGGGAGCTATCATGTCTACAGCCCCTCCAATTTAAAATCAAAATTGTAGTGTACCTAATGGAACCAGCACAATCAAAAATTTTAAAAAAGCACGCCAGCACAAGGCTAGCACAAAATATCTGTCTAAAAAAAATGTTTAAATTACGTGGTGGGGGGGCTATCATGTCTACAGCCCCTCCAAATTAAAATTGAATTTGTAGCCTAACGGAACCAGAACAATAAAAAAATTTAACAAAGCACGCCAGCACAAGGCTAGCACAACATTTCTGTCTAAAAAAAATGTTTAAATTACGTGGTGGGGGGGCTATCATGTCTACAGCCCCTCCAAATTAAAATTGAATTTGTAGCCTAACGGAACCAGCACAATCAAAAATTTTAACAAAGCACGCCAGCACAAGGCTAGCACAACATTTCTGTCTAAAAAAAAAGTTTAAATTACGTGGTGGGGGGGCTATCATGTCCACAGCCCCCCCAAATTAAAATTGAATTTGTAGCCTAACGAAACCAGCACAATCAAAAATTTTAACAAAGCACGCCAGCACAAGGCTAGCACAACCTTCTACATTAAAAAATAAGCTACATTTCAAATGTGGGGGGGCCCAGGACATGGACCTGAAAGGAGACATAATAACAAAAATAAGACAGCACAGGGCGAGATGGTTGGGACATGTCTTTAGAGAAGATGAGGGCACCCAAATCAAGTCAGCGTTACAATGGGATCCCGGAGCAAAGAGGAGACGTGATATACGATCTAAGTAGGGCAGGGGTGAGATTGGAAAGAAGAAGCAAAACATAGGACAGAATGGAGAAAAATTTGTTCTTAGTGTATGGTTATAGACTGGGACTGATATAGCCACCATATAATAATTTAACGTTGTACCATAAATTTTACATGGTACTTCATTGTCGTATGCAGGCTCTATCAGAGGAGGGGCAAAAGGGGCAGATGTTCCGGGCCTCACAATTTTGGGGGACCTTTTTCAAATTTATGGGCCTTAAAATGTTAAACATGATCTGTCCTGGGCATTTAAAATGCTTAGATAAAAAATAAATTAACTCCTCTGAACTAGTGTTTAATTGCATTGTTCTTTAGACTAAAGAGGTTACCAGATTTGGTTTATGTGACCAACTTTGTTTTTTAAAATTGTAAACTTTTACAACCTGTTTAAATAATGCTTGAATAAGTTTTTAATGTTTTTTTAAATTTAAATTAAAGCAATTAATTTAATAGCAACATCAGTTTGGAATTATTAGAAAAAAGCATTTAAAGAGTGAAGTGAAAAGTTTAAAATTTACCTATCGCGCTTTATGCTGCTCTGTAAAAGCTTCTGCTTGCTTTAAAAATATGTAAAATGAACACAATATATGTTACTCGTTTTTAAATTGCAAACGTATATTGCACTTTAATATTTAAACTTTACCACAAACTCGGGATTTTTAATTTATTTGCATGTTAATGAACCACGCTTAGAGCTATTTAATTTCATTTACAACACACGATTTGCTTTGTGATGCAACAACCCGCAATTTTCTGGACGAACGAAGAGCATGAACAGAGAATTCAAACAGTGTCATATATGTACACAAGGGCGACAAACTAAATTTCATTAATTAAGAAAGCTTTGCGGTCAACTGTTATTATTGTGTTACCTTTTTTATACACAAATAACTTTATAAAAATCATCAAAATTGGTTATTACAATAATATTGCATAGAAACTGCCAACACAAACATTATACAAAAAACGGTGACATTTAAAAACGCACCGTAAGCAACCAAAGGAACATAAAACACAATCTGACAAAAGCGTACCAAATGTGAACTACACTCGAAGCTATCTTCTTTTAAATAAATACTTTTGCAGACAAATGAAAGCGTTTTATGTCGGTATGTTGTTCTGTCTTTTAGAATGATATATATCCAACATTTCAAACACATCCTTAAACAACTAAGTTCCAATTAATAACAAAAGTCAATAGCTACTTGTTAATAGTATTTCTTCAAATATGAAAATCTTAAAAGTGTAATATTTTCAGCAAAATGCAAAATTAAAAAGATTTGATAGTTTTAAATTTTTAAAGAACATGCTTACAAAAGGGCAATTTCATTTATACTTAAAAAGTTTCGTAATGTTTGTAATCACGCTGAAACTTTAGATGCATTGTATAAATGTCACTAACAAAAATAAGGGGATAAGATATAAGAATAGCATAACAATACAAAAAAAGTGTACTTGATTGAGCTTTGTAATTATCGCGTTGAAACGGAAGTTCGTTTCGGTTTGTATCATGTAAAATGAAAAAACAATCAATGCTCAGAGACATATTTATTGATAAACATATCTTCCAGTGTTTTCTATAACTCTCAATAAGTTTCGTAATGACTCGGTTGTAAAATCCCTTGGATTGATACGAATAAGTAAACATTTCATTTTTGACCTCTTATCCTGATATCAATCCATCAAAATGGTTTTGTAAACTGTTTAAGAAATGATAATCCAACGGAGCAAAATCAAGAGAATAAGGTGGGTGCAGCATTTTTCCAAAGCCAAATTTCTTTGCACGATCCTTGGTTAATTTTATAGTATGAGGTTGGGCATTATTGTAGTGTACCTTCCTTTGCACTTGTTTTTTTTTTTCTAGAGCAGCTTTCAAAAGACGAAGTTGCTGGTAATAAACAACAATAATTTTTATCGTCTGATTGTTCTCCAATACTTCATAATTGATTACTCCCGCTATACACTCAATATGATCTTTTAGGATGAAGGCCTTTTCTTGGTTCCTGGACTTGACGGTCCTGATTACTGGATCCACTGACGTCGACGCTTAACGTTATGATAAAGGATCCATTTTTCGTCACCAGTAAGAGGCGTGTTTAAAAATGGATCTTGAAGCTCTCGTGTAAGCAAAGACACGTTATTGGCAATTTTCTTCAGATAGGTCGTGCGGAACCAACTTTCCAGACACTGGCACTTTTTCAATCCTCTTCAAATCACGTAGGGCAGTTAAATAGCTTACATTAAATTACAAATTTCCCTGGTGATAGTGATATATAAAAATGATATAAACAAATAATGCTTTAATAAATGCTGTTTAATATCTTCAGTTCAATAATCGGAACGAACTTTCGTTCCAACCTTAGATGAGAAATATTTTACTTACTTCCACATGTCAGGACACAACACTTAAAATATTCCAGCAATTACAAGTAGAAATAATTATTATTACTATGATGAACTTAAAAAAAAGTATAGAACTTTTTTTGTACGATGAATTTCTAACAATAGTACTCTAATATAATTGTAATTCTTTTAGCTTTTGTGACATTCAAATATTGAATCAGGAATAAGGTTGTCAAAATCTTGAGATCCTAACAAATTGAAGTGCCAAATCTAAATCAATCTTGTATTTTGAGGTTGAAAAATAAATATCTGTGTAAATTGACGTAGCTAGGATCCACATGCAATAAACATATTTGTTGAGTAGAGAGACAGCGTTGCAACATAGGCGAGATTAATTTCATTTTGTATGAAAAACATTGTACATACTTTGTGTAACAACTGATGGGCATAAATGTTTATACTGCAGCAAATAATTTAATTTGTGAAAGCAACAGTTCACTCTACATTTAATTAAGCGTATAAAATTAATTGCAGTTTTGTATGGCAGGTTTAATATATTACTAACGCGCATTCAATCATGCAATGGGACTGAAAAATGTGTTTAAATTCATGAACTTTACTTAAATTTAATTAATCTTTTATTACAATACGTATTTCCTTACGTAATATACGCATTCACAAATATCATTAAAATACACGATGCAAACGTGACAGCACTGATAAAGCACAAAAATTATAGACGTTCAGAGTACTACAGAACGATCGAGATGTCTATTACGAATTTTATTGCAAAAATATTTGAATATTGGCAATATTTTACGTCATCTCAACAAATCATGTACTTCGTTAATATGTAACTAAAAATAAACCTTTAAAATTGTTATTTAAACTGTTTTCACATTCAATTTAGTATATAAGTGCCCAAGAATGATTTATAAGATGATTATAAACACAATTGAACGTAGAACAGAACTGTTAAACATCAATACAAATATGTAAATTGGTAAGATATTTCATGCAAGTTTGCTAGTTTTTAGTGTTGATAGGTATAGTTGTTGGTATTAGAGTTTGTCTCCCGGGATCTCGACCCTTTTCAACCTATTTTATATTTCCCGGGAAATACTTATTGTCCCGGGATTTCCCGGGATATTTGTAAAATGTTATTTTCGTTTACTTTGTGTTAAGATCGTTGTAATATTATTATATCGTATCAGAATTTATTATAAATATCTTTAATAACATTAAATTAAGGAAAAACTTTATTCTTATTTTAAAATAATGTTTCTGCTTTATAATAACGAATTATGTACACCTGCAGTATATAGTAAAGAAGCCCGGTCTCCATGACAAAGTTTATGTTATCAAAATACGTTTACAGTTCCATTTTTGTGTATCCTCGTAATGCAAAGCAAAATAGCTTATAAATGACATGTTATTAATAAAACCGATGTGTCTACTGCTAAATACTCTCAAGACGATTCACCTACAACAGAGACTGAGAGATCATTTTTAGCAGCAGGACTTTTTATTAATAAATAAAAAAATAAGACTATGTAACCCAAGCATATAACTAGATAACCTTTGTTTTCTTAAATCATCTTACAAAATATCATTGTAAAAATTATGTTATTATTTTTACTTAAGTAAAATTGCAGTAAAAAGCCTTCGCAAACAACAAAACTTTTTTTTTTACAAAAAAAAAAGAACCATACGACTACTGATAACGTTTGTTATTAAAGTTGCTCAAGATATCTTCATGGGATTATTTATTTAGGCCCGATTGCACAAAGTAACACTATGGTGTTAAAATACAAGTTAGTTCCCAAAACTAGGCAACATCAGCGCCAACTTTGCGGCGATTTTGCCTAGTTCTAGGGTTAACGTGGTTTAACCCCGGGGTTAATCCCAGCTTCAAATTTTATGCAATCGGGCGTAACTGTTTGTTGTTCGTTATAATTTTTGATAACTAAAATGCATCTATTTAATTTTGAAATTCCCGCTGCAACGGATTTTGTATTAATTACTGCACATTGCAACGTGTTTAAAATTTCGGTGTAATTTGGAGTGTAACTGCTTGTATCATTTCTCAATCAAGATTTCAAATATTCTTTTGTATTTTGATATTGAAATGTAGATTTACGAAAATACCGATTCGCACAAAAATATTAAACAGAACCTGGACATTTAAACTTTTAGCACATTCAGTAGGGAACCCTTATCTTCTATTAAATATTTCCAAAAGTTGCTTTAGCATAAATATTATTTTGTAATCTGAATTTTTCTACTTGTATATTGGCATCAAATGGTAAACTTGTAAATAAAATTACAATAACCAGTTGTTTAAAGTCTTGAAAGTGGTTGTCAAATTCAGCAATGACGTTTCTAATTTCTTTGATCTATTTATTTTCTTTAAAATTAGTTTAAGCAGAACTGTTTAGGTGTGCGATCATATTAAAAAAAATATTGAATATTTTTATTTTTAAGTTTGGATACAAGTAGATTTAGTTTCTTTTTGAAAGCATTTATAGAACTAATCAGATGAAAAATTATTTAATCTGCACCCTGTAGTTATTTATGAAATATAATATACAATAATTATAATTTATAGGTTTGTTCCAACACCGAGTTTATTACTGATTTGTTATTAGTTCATGAACTGTTTTATTCGCATGCGTGAACTATGTACTACGAAATTTAATTGCACAGTATAGTCGTTGTTGGAACGCTTTTACGACTGGCCTAACTGTAAATGACATTTGCGTCTATTGGGTTCATAGAAATTTGCGCATCGCTAAGGTAAACACCTTAAGAATGTAGTACTAAGTAGGGTTGGGAGAGCGGCATAGCTACCTGAGCTCACGTTAGTTATGAACAGCGTAAGCGTCTAAAAATTCCGACAACAATTCGTCTTTCAGTCCATTTACTGTTATGATCGTCCGCAAACCCGTACACGAATTGATTTGAGAGGTGTTGGAACGGATTACTGACCGTCCGGTGAACTATCAGAGCCTGTGTTGGAACGCGATATTGATACTGCGCAAACTCAAATCGTTTACTGTACCGTGCAAACCGCTGTTGGAACAAACCTTATATAATTAACATAACGGGATCTACCTATAGATAGCAATAATTGACATCTATACACTACAGACTAAATCCTAGCAACAGAAATGTTAAAAGTATATACATGTAGTTTATAAAACAAATCCAAAAATCTTCATTTTTATACAGTGTTAAATAGCTAAATATATTCTGTTTATTTAAAATAACATCATGGAAAGATGAAATCTATTGCTGAGTTAGTCATCAAATAAATATTTATCTACATTAAATAATAATTATAATGATAAAATGTTACAGCAAGAGTTTTGTAAAGGCGGAGTGTTATTTATTGGTAACAGTATTAAAATTTAATTTACAATAATTTACATTCTTTGCTAATTACTAATAATACATGTGCGGTATATACATCTATACAATGTGTTAAAATTTATGCGCGCTCATGCAAACTGCAATTACATTAACAAAGATATGTGAAACTTTTGCAGCGTGCTTAATGTAATTATAAATTCCATACGGTATAGAGAAATATATGCAAATTCAGCCGGGAATAACTATAATATTTGCCAGATAGATATCAGTAACAATTCGTGCAGATTTTACGAATATGGAGTACAGTACCTATATACCAATTATTTTCAAGTTATCAAAATGCTTGTTTTCCAGCTATATTAAAAACGGCCGTGTTACAACTGCTTTAGGAGAAATAATTTTGATTTAAAAACATGTGCAGAGAACGAATAAGCTGGAATATGATTGGACGGTATGGGAGTTTTCCTCGCAAGCATACATTGATCATATATGTCAGAACGTTAAATTAATTTAATTATCTTAGTACCTTCTGTTTAAAGATCAGATATAGTTTATACAGAATGTAAGTCTCCACATGGAAATCTTGCTTATCTTAGAAGCTACAAGGTCGGTTAACAAATCTCCATAATTTGGTGCTGAATTCTAATCTTAAAAGAAAATCACCATATAGTTTAAAAATTAGATTTAAAAATAAATTTAGTTTTCATTGCAATGTTGATTTTAAGAAAAGTCATTAAAACGGCCCAGTGCTTTGAATTGTTTTAAGTAATCTAAAATTATTTTTTCTGCAATCGTCACTAAACTAGCTCAATAAGTTCCCAAAAGCGGCTGTAATAATAATTTTTACTGCCTAGGCAGTGAAAAAGATTTTTAGGCAGTAAAAAAGTAAAATGCGCTACGCTCATTGGTTGAATATAGAAAAATTGAGCGTGCTTTTGTTCAAAGATACATATATTTGACAGGAGAATGAGAATCTGACAGATGAAGTAAAACTGTATGTATTTGCTTGATTTTTCGCTATTTCTTTGACGATTGCAGAAAAAATTTAATATGCACGTCGGCAGTAAAGTTCCTTTTTATCACTCGCGTGGTTATTCACAATCGTGATAAAAAGTGGAACTTTACTGCCTTGGTACATAAATAACTATTTTTTGCTCTAATATTTGGATCCTATTTTTTTAGATATAAAAACTGACGCAATAAGTTAACGTGGTAAACTAATTACGCTGATCTAATTGTAGGATACATTTATGTACAATAGGCGTTTTTATTTTAGCGGAATGAGACAGAAGCCAAAAAGTTGACGGGCTGAAATCATATATTATGTTGTCGCGGATAATTATTTTTAGGCATAAAAATAAATTTCTTGTTAATTGTCGCATTCGTTTTCAAATGTCGTAAGAACAAGTTAATATTAAAGGTACAGTAATTCCTTCATTTACGCGAGTAATTGGTAAGACAAAAACAGCGCGTAAATGAATACCGCGTAAATCCAGCCATGAAAGCATGTTTAAAATAGGGATCTGATCCATATTTTCAAATATTTTACTCTTACTGGGCTGCAAAAGTTTAAACTAAAGTTTTTTTTGAATATACGTCCATATAAGAAGACACTTTTTAATGTAATTTATAACCATCATTTATTTTCATAAAGATATCAGTTGCTTGTCTTTAGAAAGAGTCGGTTAAAATCGGTGGGTATAAATATTTTGTAACCCTGGATTATATTGCATTAACCTTAATTTGATTTTTAAATCAATTCAATCTGGTGTCTAGTAGGCTATTTATAATTTAAATATTTTTCAACCGCGTGTAAATGGAGACAGCGGAAATGGAGAGACAACTGTATTTTAAAATGTGAAGTATTAGTCTTGTACTTGTACAATAATTAAATTCCTATCAAAACAAGAAAAAAAGTGTGGAAAACATCCAAAATGAAATGCAAGCAGGTTTTGAATATGCTTATCCTGGAATACTATAGTTTATAAGTGGTTACGTTTAATTAAACAAAGTAGAAAATCATACAAATGATCGCAGTGGTGGCCCAAGTGACGTCACAAAACATTAGGTAAATAAAAAATAAATAAAAATATAAGTTGCTCTTATGAAAACCATCGACTTAAGCTTCGATGAATCGCAAAAACTGCTTAAAAATAATTTATGAACGTACTTGAAACTTGAAATATCAAAAGTAAGTGCAGGCTGAGTATCGAGAAATCTGTCACCGCATTTAAAAGAAAACCGAATTCAATGTTGTAAGCAATTAAACTGTGTAGAGCGAATCCAGCAAACGTTATCAAGAGGATTGTTACAAGCAATGAAATTAGCAGACGATAATTTACTAATTTATGGACTAATACATGAATTAGTCTAAGCACATGCGTCAACCGTGAACTTATTATAAATGTATAAGTCGCTGCTGGAACGCTTTAACGACATGCCTAAACTGTGAATCACATTTGTGTCTGTTGGGTTCATAGAAATTTGCGCACCGCAAGCGTCAACTTCTTAAGAATATCAGTACTACATAGGGTTGGAAGGGCGATGCATAGCTACCAGAGACGACGTTGGTTGTGAATAGCGCATGCGTCTAAAAATCCCAGCGCTAGTTCTTGCCTTCGTTCATATTCTATTTTTACCGTCACGTATTAGGTTTGTTCCAGCAACGCTATGTACTATCCCGTATTTATCAGGATTCTGGGCATTATTGATATCGCGTTCCAGCAGCGTTTTTGATAGTCCATCGGACGGTTAGTCGGCTATTCCAGCTATTATAAAATTAATACATGAATTAGTTTGTGGACGGTAAAAACTGTTCATAAACGAAGGCAACAATAGTGCTGGGATTTTAACACGCATACGCTGTTCACAACTAACGTGACCTTTGGTAGCTATGCATCGCTCTATCGCTCTCCTAATCCTATGATGTTACCGGTTTCTTAGGATGTTTACACTTGCTATGCGCAAACTTCTATGAAGTCTTTAAAGCGTTCCAACAGCGGCTAATACATTTATAAGTCCACAGTCGACGCATGTGCTTAAACCAATTCATGTATTAATCCATGAACCAGTAAATTTTGGTCTGCTGGAACAAACCTATAAATTCTAAAACAGCTGGAACAGCCGTCTAACCTCCGGTAAACTATCAAAAACGCTGTTGGAACGCGATATCAATACTGCCCAGAATCCTGATAAATTATGGGATTGTAGATACATAGCAGTTCTGGAACAAACTTATGTTTCTGAATCAAAACAGGAGCCTATGCAGGCCTTTGAAAGTGTGAGGCCCTAAGAAGGGTTTAGTGAAAATTGCTCGAAAACAATTGCTCGAAGGAAAATTGCTCGAATACAATTGCTTGAAAAACAATTGCTCGAATGGAAAATTGCTCGAAGGGAAAATTGCTCGAAAAAATTAAAAAATATTACATTTTTATAAATACAAAATAATTAAATGTACTAGAAAAGTTGTTTACATTTGTTTACACTTAGAAAAATGTATTTAAATTTATTTACAAATACATGTACACTTATTCAATTTGTTGTTGAGATAAACACTTTAAATATTTGAAAATATTATATACTCCTACTACATAACTGCTGATTCTGACTATATTGTTGTTATCTTGTTCAAATATTCATAATGCTTATCTCAACAACAAATAAGGAACCTTCGTAACATGTAGGTACCAAACGAGTTGTAAGAGGTTTTGCACCTTGTTTGTTTTTTGTAGTATATAATATTTTCAAATATTTAAAGTGTTTATCTCAACAACAAATTGAAAAAGTGTACATGTATTTGTAAATAAATTTAAATACATTTTTCTAAGTGTAAACAAATGTAAACAAAAATAACTTGCATATTATTGAAAATAAATACATTAACCCTTATATATTTGGAATGGGAAAAAAATAAGGAATTTAAATCGGTCATAGCCAACTAAAGCTTCCATTTAAAAAAAGGTAAGTTTGTGTTAGAACTTTTTAAAGGCAAGTGTACATTTTTTTTTAAAAGTAATTTCAAAATCTACATAAAAATATTTAAAAGTAATCTTCATATTCGTTTTCGATATTTACAACAATAAGAGATATATAACACATTATAAATATAACAAAAAAACTGTTTTTCTTTAATATCTCAAAAACCGGAAATGATAAAACATTTTTGAAAACGGTTCTGAGTTTGTCCTAAAAAACTGCACATTTTTGGTAATTTAACCGTTTCTCTATCTTGCCTATTAAGCGAGATACCCATGCAATCCCATCGAATTTGGACCACCCTGTACAGTTGGTTGGAGAGATACTGGAAACAGTGATTTGAGACTCGCCGATGGAGTATAAAAGTAAAGGCCAAACAATCACAGGTTTATTTTACGCTGGTGTTCTACATCGTTTAAAAAAAGCCACAAAGGGAAAAAGGAGAGGTAAAATAAGTAATAGCCTTAATTCATGACAATAAATTAGTTAACACAGTACATATTGCCAAGGCTGCTTTGACGCTATACAAGTGTGAAGATATTAATCATCCACCATGCCGTTCTGACTTGGCACCCAGTGACTTTTTTCCGTTTTCGAATTTGAAAAAGCATTTCGCCGATGATTAAGCATTAAAAGCAGCTATAACCGAGTAATTTTTAATTTGTTGATTGGTTGCCATGAAAATGACAAAAAAAACTCCAACGACCGGCTTACCTGCTTTATGGTGGTTGTTGTCCAAAACACACTTTTTCAAATTGACAATGAATGTAGAAGTAAAATCCTATGTGCGATACATAAATGAACTTATAAAAAAATCTATTTGATTATGTAAATGGCAAAAATTGCGCCTATAAGAAAAAATAAAGGTGGATGTCATAAAACAAAAACGAAACCACCTAGGAAAAGTTTGTTATCTTATTACCATGCGATTCGGCTTAAAAAGTTCCTCAGGCAAAGTTTATATACATTTAAAATATCTTATATTCCAAGGGAGTTATAGTCGATTTTCAAAAATCGTTATTTTCCGGTTTTTCCTAGTTTTATCGGATACCGTTTGAGATATTTTCAATTTTATTTCAAATTATTAATATGCACAAATTTTAGCAGCTTTGCTAAATTAAAACCTATATCCTAGCTATTATAATAAGCGAGATCTCCATATTTAAACTCGAATGTCAAACACCCTTTATAATGAAAAATTAAAATATAAAACTTGAATATTTCAGTCTCTTCTTTCTTTATTCTGGGAATATAAAACACCCCTCTTGTACTACCAAAAATCTGTATAAAAAGTGAAATATAAAGAAATAAATACAAAACAGTTCTGTACCTATAGAAAAAAGAAAATTACTTGGTGAATAAATATTAATTTATAACTTTGTAAAACCATTCGCAGAAAGAACTTAAATGTAAATTTAATTATTTCCATAGGAAATACAAGTAATTCCGGTGAGCACCTGCTGTTATAGGAAATAAATCAGAAGATCGAAAACATTCAATCCAATTTTTAATGTTTGCCTTTCAATGCAATGGCAATTTATAAGGATCAGCGATCACCGCAAAACATGTTTTGAATTTCGATTTGTGTTAGTAATAAGTGTTCAATAAAACAGAGTAATACCTTGCACTTATTTTAAACCGAAAAGTCTAGACGTTTCACTTAACTTTTTACTACCATTATTCGGTTACATTTCACTTTCCTTCTAAAAACAGATACCCTTTTAGAATAAAGCTAGAAAATTGAAATTTTGGTATCCTCTGTAAATGATGAAACGTTGAGCGACACGGATAGTAGACAATTTTAAAGTAGATGTAATACTTTTGTTGAATTTTTGTTATTTGTAGGCTAAAGTTAGATGCATAAAATTAAAATGAACACAGTTTGTTTTCTTTTTAGTATTCGCTGCAACTAAATTACTAACTTTTCTAAATAGCTTTTCTCATCCATCATTTAACTGCACTTAATATTCAACAGACAATTATTTTCCTTGCAACACCGCCGTAAAGTTAAAACCAAGAATAAACTACATTACGCTTCGTTAAAAATATTTTACTTTGACGCGCTTTTAGTTGAACGTTACGAGTCCATCAAGTCAATTCGAGAGCTGGAAACTAACTTAGAATGATGAAATGAGCATCGACTTTATAGTTTAAAACTTCTTTCTAAAACAATAGAACCCCTTTTATGCATTTTCATCGAATTGAAAGTTAACGGGACTGCCACCTTCCTTTTCATTAGTAATTGCATTTACGCATCAAAAAGAGTAAGTGCTATAATAAATGTTCAAATCATTAATGTTACTTGCTTAAAACAAAAAATCGTTAAAAATTTAACTTAACGTGACACTACAGGTTAAAATTTGCACTAATATTTTAAACATAAAAAAATTGAGAAAGAAAGCTCGTTATGAAGTGTTGAGTTTTAACAAAAAGCGACTAATAATATTTATTCTCACTAGTTTATCGTGCCAATTTAAATTATTTATTACAGTCTTAATAATCTTCTGTAAGTTCAGCATTAGATATACAGGTCGATCCAATTTAAAGGAAAGACAATGGTATTTCTGTTATTATTCAAGATAAACACAAACATTAACAAATATTTGCTATTTTCATAAATTATTTACAAAAAGATTTTACCATTTCCGGTTCTTGAATTATCGTCGAAAAATATAATTTCATAATTTTAATGTGTCCTGTCACCGTTATTTTTTATAGATATCAAAGTAACTTTTTATTTATTTATTTTTCACGCTATCTCTAATACGAGCTTTTCTAATGGCTACCATAGTTGACTTTGAAATATTAAATTTTTCGTTTGAAAAATATATTATTTGACAGTTATTTTAAAAACTAATAAAGTTACAGAAATTTTTTAAGTGATATTTGCAAATTAATAATAAAAATTTAGGGAAACACTATTTTATGTTAAAGCAGTTCTTTATAAATGTTACTGCTAACGTCTGCAATAGTAGGTATCTAATAATATTAACGTTACCTGTCAGAAATTTTTTTAAATCTCTCCATTTGTTTAAATAAACCTTTGTTGTGAAATTTAAAAATCTTTCATGCAAATTTAATTATGGCGATAATATAAAATATCTGTGGCTGATGGACTACAGTCCAATGCCAAACAACCCAAAAAAAAAAAAAAGGCAAACTGCTTGGTAGACATGCTTGGGACGCCAGACATTATATAGCGGGTGTAAATTATTTTGGTACACCTTCACTTTTTTCTTTAGATTTGATTTTAGAAAAAAAAAATTAGGCATGTGCGAAAAACCGAATAATTTGAACATATGTACCCTATTTTTTCACTTTCGGTTTCGCCGGAAATGACCTTAACTTTGTCATATATATTTTTAAATTTTTGTAGTAAAGAGAAAGCAATATTCAGTACAACTGCACCATTTTGATTAATTTTTATAACCTCAAATAACTTGATTAAGTGAGACCTGCATAAATTAAATTTTATTGTCAGCAAGTGTCTAAAATACGTTTTTGTTATCTTTAATTATTGCCATTTTGGTTACTTTAATCGTGTTTAACTTTTGACCTTTTTTTATAATGAACTTTATCACATGATAATTATCGTCGTAAAATGTTGATAACCAAGACACGTTGCCAATATAATGTAAATTATTAAATAAGTTACATACTTCCTGATAATTTATAATAAAAAAATGTTAAGATTTCGTAGCATAAAGGTCAAATTATAACCTTCTTTTTCATAATTTTTCAATAGTAACCGCAGTCTACCTTCCTAGCCCACTTGAAAATATTACATTGCGATTTCGAATTCCTTAAAAAGTGTTGATTGTCATATTTAATAAAATGGTTTTCACAAACAAACAAAAATAGGACATACCTATCAAATAATTTCTAGCTGGTTGCAAATTATACAATTAATCATGATCATATTAACGTCAAAGTGACAGTTTTAACAAAAAACAAAAAAAATATTTTGTTTTTCACTTTATTTATTTTTTGTATAAGATCATTTGATTAAAAAGTTGGACATGAATTTTTTCAAATTTTTGTGATAAAATATCAGTTTTGATATTAAGTGTCATATATCATTGAAATCAGAAGACAAAATGCTATCCGACTATGAGATCAAATTTTTTTCGCCGTATTTAAAAAAACGAAGTTGATGATGTTTCTGAAGAGACGAAACGTTGTTGTAAATTTTATGTTATCTCAAAATATAAAGCGTAAGAAGTTGCGGTGGAGAAGTGCTTTCAGATTGTCGATATCTTTAAAAATGTAGGCAATAAAACAAAAATCTATTTTTTCAGTATTTCTTGAATAACTTTAGAACTAAGACAGCTATGAAAATTTTCTTTGCAGATATTTGTTGAACATCCAATTTCGCAACTTTGCCCTAATTTAACCGACCTTGTAGCTCTTAAGATATGCGAGATCCCCATGCATTTACTCGAATTTGGGACGCCCTGTATAAGAAAAGTGGTTTGTCGATGTTTCACAGGTTTGACCAAGCGTAAAAACCACTCTATGTAATATTTTTTAAATGTAGCTAGTGCAAAGTGTTCATTAATTTATTTTCAATTCAAAACAAATTTTTACTATTATTTGTATCGCTCAAAATTTTTATAAAAACGAAAACGGCTAACTTTGGACCCATATAATTTTATACATTTTTAAAAGTATCTAATAATAGTAGTAATAAATAGTAATTCAAAAATAAGAAAATAAAAATATACAGGTCGTTTCATTTAATATTTTAAAGTTTGGGTCCGTTTCCTGTTGAATGGGAAGTCGTATAGCAACTTCAATGTTTTCATCAAATCCGGATATCGTATAACGGTTAGATGTAAAATTTTATTGTAATATCTATAATATAGCGTTTCAGATATTTGTCTGTTTCCATACTTTTGCAAATAAAAATTCATTGCATAGAACATTATTAAAATATTCCTGACACAGCATTATCTTAATAAGTTTTAATTATTATTTTTAACGTAACAACATTGCAAAATATTTTATTCATAATTCCGTTGATTAAAGTACATACATCAAATACCTATATAAAATTTTTATTGTTTTTTGGGATGTCCAAATGCACCCTTGGGCCCCCTGGTTGCGTCATATATACATATTTTAAATTGGAACAAAATAAGTATTTCAAATATGTTAAAGCCATTTGTAATTAAAAAAGAAACACAAGTTAATGTTACAACTATTAAATCTGTATCTATAATTTTTTTTATTGCTGTCATTAAATTCCCTGTAAAAAATGTAAATCTATAGGTGTACGTCAAAAGAGACATGACACAAAAATAATTTTACAGCAACGCAACCTAAAAACCAAAAATAAAAAAATGTTTTCCAGTTTTAGTTATTTACTCCTGTTCTATTTTTATAAAACCTATCGAACTTGGGCTACCACGTGTTCCAGAAAATGACTAAAACTACACTTAACTCATAAAAAATGTTTTTGAAGATGCTATGGACGCCACGCCCCCGGTCGTGTAAAAATAAGGGACGCGCCCGCTTATGGGTTAAAACATTATACTAATAATGTTTTTTAAGTGACGTGTTCTTACATTTATAAAAATTAATGCATGTATTACAATTTTTATATACTGGCATATCGTGTACCACATGTTAGTAAAAGCTATAGGTAAATATTAATCAAAAGTTTTGAAAATTTATAGTGGTATTTACATGCTAAGAAGAAACTTTAAAAGTAAAGGCATTTTAAACTTTTTCTTGTGTTTTCATATAAATGTAATTTTTCTTTTGCTTAAAACCGCTAATATTTCGTACAAACTAATTTCACAAGGAAAATAAATAATGCTTGTTCATTTTAATAAAATGATAATTAGAGCTGTAGTTGTTTCGACTTTTTTAATTATTCTCATTCACAAGGTTTTGCAAGATGTATTACAATTATGCAGTAAAAGTATGGTGGAGGCGTCGGTTGTCGCAATAATAAGTATCAGCAGTTTTAATGAAACAGAAACTTCTTGTCGTTTAGTTGGATTTGAAGCTGTAAAGTTGTTTTCTTTTTTAGGGAAACACCGAATAATCCCAGAGGAAATGTATTTTCGAGCTCTCAATTGCAACTTTTTCCAAGCAATGAAACAGCTCATAAACTAGAAGAGTTGTAAGCAATCACGCGATAGTAGTTTATTTTTTAAATAAAAGCGATCATAGAGTGTACAAAAATAAATCGACTGAGTATTTTAGTTTGATCAAAAATAAACATTTTCAAATATTTCGTTGACATAAGTTACTTATGTTTGTGTGTAATTCTAGGTTTAAATTAAGCCCCATAAATTAAAGATAATTTTATTGCGTATTTAATTGTGTGTACTTAATTTTTTATATTTCTAGCTTTACTACACTTGAGCGTTTATTTGGTATAATTTTTTTTTTATGCAGCATGTTTTAGTAAAAACTCTCCAACAATGACTTATTTATTTGAAATAAACTGGTGTGGCCACTAAATGACTTTTGTCATGTATTGTTTGTAAAGAAGACATCAAGAATTAACTCAGGCTAGTAAGATTAGTCGATATTAAATCAAAATATTATCAAATATGTTCATATTTGACGGTCACTATAATATACGTAATGCAAGATTTTTAAACAATTGATCTCGATTGACTAGTATTTGGCATTTCATTTTGTCCCTAAAATTTCTATAATTAAGTATATTTTTTCTTTTGTGTAATAATTTAATAAAGTCGAGAAAAATATTTTGTTTGAAAATAAGATTTGTGGCTCGAAATAAAAGGAAGGAACACGCGTTTTTACTTTATCGAGATAACAAGCTTAAAACAAGTTTCCTACTACTTAATATAAAGTAAACTTGTAACTTTCGTTATTTTTGTGTTTTATTTGAACATTGTAATCTACTTATCGTCTTAACCTTTAAAAAATGTATATTTGTTGCTTTATGTACAACATTTTAAGCATTAGTTAATAAAAATATCAGCAAAACAGCCTTGTTTTAATATTTATAAAGTTTTGTAAACTTTTTACTTTAAATGTAGAAAATACTACTTCTATTAGTTTATTGATTTTCAGCATTTTAATTATTATCCATTATCTATTATAATTATCCTGTAACTAACTCGCAGCGCCGGAACCAGGCGAATACGATACCATTGCTTAGAATAGAAAGACGATTTGCCCTGTTGATAAGGTATTATGGATGACAATTATGATTCGAATCGATAAGGCAGTTCGGCAATTCATTTAGTAGCACTACATCACCTAATTTTCCCCATAAATCAATACCGACTAACAAATTTACTTAAACTTAGTTCAGGTTAATCCCGCACTAGTTCGTATTTGCCAATGGCAATTATTGCTCTGTATTTAATGTTGTATCTATTTAACCCTTAACCGCCCAGTAGTGTCCAACGGACACATTTTTAAATTGATTTGCATACAGAATTAAGTGTTTATTTTATTGCGAAATCACTTTGTCTAATTTATCCCCTATGTTTTATCTCTCAAATTCTCTTACCAAACTTTTCTAAAAGAAAATAATTTTTTTCTAATTTAACAATTTTCATAAAAATAACGTAACTGCCCAGTAGTGTCCAATGGACACGCATATGCAAATCTTCAATATTTTATTAAAATAAAGTAGAAAAACGTTTATTTATTGTTATTTTATTACATGTAATAAACATTAGGTATAATTTATTAAAACACTTGACACCAATTATGCTTTTTTGGAATGTTCCGAACAGACATTTTCATTGCATTCATTGCAACACTCGTTTTGTGTTTCTAGATATTATTTTCGACGGGCAAATATGGCACCGCTTTTTTTAAACCAATGAATGCAATCAAAATTGGTGTCAATTGTTTCAATAAATTATAATTATTACGTGTAATAAAATAACAATAAATAAACGTTTTTCTACTTTATTTTAATAAAATATTAAAGATTTTCAGATGCGTGTCCATTGGACACTACTGGGCAGTTACGTTACAAAAGCTTACTGGACGGTTAAGGGTTAAATACATTAACCGTTAACCTATAATATAAAGTTGAAAACTACGCTTCATTTTATTATTCTAAAATTAAGCGAAGTGAACATTAATTAATTGTTTGATTTAATTATTTTCCAAAGGTTTAATACATTTTCTAAAACAGTGGTTTTAAATTATTCAAAACGTAGATCTTAATGCACACATAGACATGTGTCTAGCTTGTCGATTATTTTTATTTTTAAAATATTTTCTATAATTTAAATCTTAGTGGTTAACTGTTTTATAAAATTCATCAACTAAAAATAAAATACTAACTAGTCACCAAGTTATGATAATGCAAATACGTAGATAAATCATTACTAAATTAAAAAATTAAATCTAAAACAAAGCTTAATCATAAGTTGCTCTCGAAATTAATTTTTAACATAATTAGTACCAGGAACGGGTCATGAGGGTAAAGGACAAGGAATTAAAAAAAAAACAGTAAAATTTAATTTAGCGACAATTTATTTAACGGCAATGAATAAATACAATGTAACAGTTTTAATTTTTTAGAACGAACACTTAACTATAATCGTATAAAAAGTCAATTCTACTTATATGCTATCAAAAAATACTTGCAAGAAATGGAATATATTTTTTTCATAAAATTTTATTCTTATTTTTAAAGTTGGTGCATAGATTAAAGCTTATTTCAAGATTAAAAAGAATTCAATAAAAATTCATAACACTAGATTTTAGCGATTTTAGAAATATTCGTAAGAGTAAAGTGCCTGTATTTAAAAAGTTACAAAAAAAAATTAAAATAAAACTCTTAAAATAAGGGTACTTAACTCTAGGAAATATTTAAAAAATCGCTGAAATCTAGTGCCATATAATTTTTTATTGAACCCTTTTTCATCTTAAAATATGTTTTCGACCATGCACTACCATTTATCACAAATAAAATTTTCTAAAAAATCGATAAATTACTTTTCCGTTTGTTGCAGACTTTTTGAATGACGCTGTACATCATCTTGCACACTACTATTACTGTGTCGCTAATAATTCAATATCTTATAAACGACACGGATCTAATACCACACATAGCAGATTTTACTAAGTTTAGGAGGTCAAGGAACAATTTTACAGATTGAATCAATACTCAAACAACGATAGTTGGATAAACAGCGCATTGCAAGGAAATACCTATTGAAGTTAATTACAAATCTATGCACGGAAAGCTACGTAGTCAATTATGTATTTATGTATCTACCTATAAAGTTCAATTAGCAGAAAATTATACCGTGTTGCGCAAAAGAATGGAAACAGACAAATATCTAGAACACTATGTTGGATAATAATGAAATTTTGTATCCGACTGTTATTGTTCGTCCCGGATTCGATAAAAATATTAAGGTTGCAATACGACGTCCGGTTAAATTGGACACGGACTCAAACTTTAAATTTTAAATATGTTTATATTTTTGGTCTTTTTTTTTTGAGTTTACTTTAACAATTGTATGTAATTACATAAATGGGTCTGTTGTCAACCGTTTTCATAAATTGACATTTTTATGAAAATTTTGAGTGAGCACTTTCAAAATTTTCAACATTTAAAAACTTTTAAAAAAAAATAGAAATTGGTCTGAAATTTGATTAACAATAAATTAATTAACACTTTGCACTGATTAAATTTTCAAAATATTAAACTTAAACATCGATTACTAATTTTTCTTGCACTTTTTTTGCAGTTTTTTTTGCATTATCTTATAAAAAACTTAATTTTCCTTCAAAAACATTCGGCATCTCTTATACCCACAGTTGATATTTTCCAAAATATCGCGACTTTTTTTAATTATTAGGGCAATGTAATATTTTCAAGTAGGCTATGGAAGGTAGAAAGCGGTACTTATAAAAGAATTTTAAAAATAAACAAGAAAATTGTAATATAATCTTTCTCTCAGAATTTCTGCCTTTTTTACCATTAAGATGTCATTTAGACCATTCTTTCGTTTAAATGGAGGTTTCTTATCAGGATCACAATATTTTTCATACAATTGAGTTTGATCGTTTGCCAAGTCCTAAAAACTTGTTGATAATGCATAAGCTACGTGAAAAAACGCTGATTTAAAAAAAAATAGTTTCTGACCTCTGACCTGTATTATCATTAAAGGAAAACATAAAAAGTTGTAATTTGTAAATAGGGGAGACCGGGGATAAAAGTAACATTTCTTTGTTTTTATTTAATTTCTCATAGATTATTACAAATTTTTTACATCCAAATTGGTTTAATGATAGATTGGACATTTGTCTTGCTTCCAAGATATTTATTTCGTGCGTTTCGTAAAGCTACTGTTAGAAAAAAAAAAATTCTTTAGTAAGACAGCTGTTACTTTCAACCTCAACGTTGGGGCTAAAAGTAACAATGATTGGGGTAAGTTGTAACGGCAAAATAATTTACACAGCTCATAAGTAGTGGGTAAATATATTAGTATTCATCAACAAAATTAATATTTTATTCAAAAATACACATTAGCAAAATGAAAAAATAAAAAAATAATACAATACAAAATGATAAGTGAACAGTATGGCATACCAGGTAAGGGCGGTCCCAAATTATTAAATTTATACTGGATCATAATAACTTTGTTTTATTTTTTAAAAAATCTAACCGCCCTTAAACTGACCGTCATTCATTAAATCAGTAAAAGAGGGTCAGGTTAAGTTGGGTTGGTTAAAGCTTTGTTTACATTAAGTTATAAATATTAAGGTAATAGAATAAAAACAATGGTGGCTGGTAGGAAAACCAAAAGTACCAGATCTTACCAATTTACATGGGTTTTATAATTTAAAATGCTTTTTAAGAAATGATTTAGCTTTACATACATTTCCATCATTAAACCGATATTATGTACTGAGTTTTATAATTTAACCATTTGGAACTGCAGTTACCAGGTTTGCCAAGATTATAAGTACCTACATATTTAAAAATGTGAATCAAAAAGATACAACAAACTGGAAAATTATTCCGACAACTCTTGTATATTCTCATCTACGAAGAAAGCCACCAATTATGTGCTAAGCGTGAACATTTGCAAGTGAAAACATTAATTGGGGTTGGTTGTAACACTTTGTTACTTTTGACCCCAAGTGTACACCAAAAAAAATTCAGGGAATCCACAATTAACTACGATTCTAACGTCAAATTGTATTGCATCCACCAATAGCCAACTAAATTTAGAACAAAATAATATAGGTACTTTTTTGTTCCTATTTTAGAGATCGCCTAAAAGTTACTCGACGGATGAGACAACGCAGTAACTTTTAGGCGGAAAATAGTGACTCTGGCTGGCAAAAAGTTAACCTCTATGACAGATGAAAACTAGCAATGAAGGTAGGGAGCTGGATGTAACTTAACATTGCAAAAGCGTTTAGGGCGATATAAATCAAAAATTAAAGAAACTATAGGCACTGTTACAACCTACCCGTGTTACTTTTATCCCCGGTCTCCCCTACAAAAAAAATATTTTATAGGATTTAGTATTTGTCTCATCACACTGGTTCAATGAACACATGTATTGTATGAATAATTGAAACAAACCGATTTTAACCTAAGAATGGTAAAATAAGATCTTCATTATAAAAAAATATTAACTTTTGATTTAATTGTTCCATAGCCTACTTACAAATATTAGGTTGCCCTAATAATTAAGCAATAAAATTGCGATATCTCGGAAAACATCAAGTGTAGGTTTAAAACATGATGAACATTTTTGAAGGAAAATTAAATTTTTTATAAGATTGTGTAAAAAAATATAGGATGTTGTGTTTAAGAAAAATGAGTTATTAATGTTTACAGTTTCAAAAGTTTGACCAAGTATAAAAAACGCGCTGTATACTATTTAAAATAACTAGCTAGTGGAAAATGTCAATTAAGTTTGTGTTAATCTAAATTTTAGATAAAATTCTACCGCCTTTTTAAAGTTTTAAAATGTTGAAAATTTTTGATAGTGCTTAATCGCACAAAGTGTACTAATTTCACCAAAACGGTCAACTTGAGACCCATATAATAACATACATATTTTAAGTAAATATAAAGAGGAATCCAATAAGTAAAAAATATACAGGGCGTTTATTTTAAAAATTTAAAGTTTGAGTCTCTTTGCGGTTGAACCGGAAGCCGTCTGCAACCTAAATATTTTCATCGAATCCGGAATATACAATAACGGCCAGATACCAAATGTCATTATTTAGTATCTCTAATAGTATTCTAGACTTCGACAATGACCAAAAACCAACCAGCAATGACAAATAGAACAAACCTAGTTTCTTTCAGGAGTACGAACCTGCAATTAGGAAATGTGCATAGAAGACAATAATTGCAGCAAAATAGTACACAGGATAATGTGTATTATTGCTGAAGGAAATTACTTTGACTATATTTAAAATAAAATCTTAGTGAATATTAAGTTTTTTTTTTAAGTACATTCAGCCATGTGACAACTCGAGTTGTTTTTAGTGGTTCCATGATAAAAGAGAGCAATGGCAAAAAAGAACATGACAGAACAGAATGTGAACAAACAGAACATGAAGAAACAGAACAGTGATAGAAGAGAACAGTGTCAAAACAGAACAGGTGTAGAACAGAACAGTAACAAAACAGAACATATTAAATTCAAATTAAATATTCATATATTTATTGCAGATTTGCCATACGGCGCAAGAACATTAATTTGTCTTCTTGTTGTTCATATAATTCTACCGCCGCTGCAACTTGATTACTTAGATTAATATATTTCTTTCTCTGTAATTCAGTGCGACCAGTATTACTATTAGCTAAAATTAATCTTTGGCAAGCAATGTCCTTCCTTAATCCATCGAATAGCTTCCAAATGCTAGGGTGACTGCAATGAAAAAGCGAGTTCAAAGCATTGTGGAATCCTTCGCAACAATTTGTGGTCTTCGGACATTTTTGCGAAACAGCCTCGAAGTGATTCCACAACTCCACTGGAAACATTGGTTGCCTCCCAGCTGGTCCTTCTATGTAGGATGAAAAAAAGTATGCCAGTACCTCATTATACAGGGTGGCGCGCGGCAGACGGATGGATTTGAAGACGGCATTGCTCCCTTTCTAACGGTCGTAGAAGGTTGAAAGTGGGATAATGCAAAAGAGGGGGACGGGAATTTTATGTTCCACGCGGTGTGAGTCGCCATAATGGAGTGGTCCGTTGAACAACGTGTTTTTTGTGTGCAGACCTATTTTTCGAACGCCCGTTCGATCGTCCGCGTGCAGCGTGCCTTCCGTTTAAGGTTCAATATCGCACCCCGCGGCCGAATTCCCCGTCGAAATCAAATTCTTGCGTGGGTTAAGGCATTCCAGGATACCGGAAATGTGTCCACGATAAGAAGGGGGCCTCAGATTACCGTCACCACCCCAGAAAACATCGAGAGGGTTCAAGCTGCAATTGAAGAATCTCCCAGGCGTTCAATTCGGAAACAGGCAGGTGCCCTTGGCATTTCGAGACTAGGGATTGTAAATTTACCGACTTTTTGAATTACCGGTAATTCGGTAAAATTTTCAACCAAAACCGGTTTACCGGTAATTTACCGGTAAATCATAATATTATATGTACATATATTGGATATAGATATAATTGTTTTTTTTTTTAGATTTTCGCGGTTACTAACATTTTTAATATAATTTTCGGAGTTTATCCGCGTATCCCTATAGGGACAGCTTGCCGAAACGTCGAGCCAATTTAAATATTACGCGGATAAACTCCGAAAACCACATTAAAAATATATATATTTATTTAGTATGTAACTGATTGGGATAGTTGAAGCCTAAACTATCACAATAAGTTTCATACAATATATCAGTTAAGAGCCATCAACGTAAATTTTTTTATGTAATAATAATAATATAATTCAATATAAAATAAGAGTACACAGGGTGTTCCTTTCCATGGGACACTATTGCTATCTCCGTAAATAATGAATATACAAGCTTAGTTAAATGGGACAAAAGTTAGCTATTTAGGAGTGTATTTTAAACCAGATCTTGTTTTGTTTAAAAATTCCATGGCTTGCGTGATTTAACGGAAAAACCGAAATCGATCAAAATTTTTAAACTTAATTATCTCGGTTATTGTTGCGAATACACAAAAACGCCAAAAGAAAAATGTTTTGTAGACTTAGTTTGCCATAAGAAGACGATAGTCAGATATTTATTTATAAATTACCGTGCGAGATATTTGACAGAGAAGTGAGTAAACAATCATATTCCATTTGTATCTATTTTCCCCTTATTTTTTCTCCCTGAAAATAAGTCAATAGTCTTTTTTGATTATTTGATTTAGATTTTGATCATTATTGGAAAAATATTGTAAAATTACCGGAATTACCGGTAAAAAATTGGAAAATTACCGGTAAAATTTAAAGAGCCTTTTTTGCGATTTACCGGTAAACCGGTTTACCGGTTTACCGGTATTACAATCCCTATTCGAGACGTTCCATTCAACGAATCGTTAATGAACATCTTCATTTACACCCCTACAAGATGATTGTCGTCCAAGAATTGAAGCCACGTGATTTTAAAGCCAGACAACTCGCTAGTGAAAACATGCTTGCTGCGTTGCCTCGAGACGGTGTCATTTTCTTCTCTGACGAGGCACATTTTCATGTCAATGGATGTGTCAATAAGCAGAATATGCGCTATTGGAGTGATCAGAATCCGAAAGAGCTCCACCAGAGGCCCCTGCACTCCGACAGGGTGACAGTATGGTGTGCAATTTCAAGAATTGGGATCATCGGCCCTTACTTTTTTGAAGAAAATGATCGAGCGGCTACAGTCACTTCTGCACGTTACCTAACCATGATCCAGGATTTTTTCTTGCCTGAATTGGAAGGGATGGAGCTGGAAGACGTCTGGTTTCAGCAGGACGGGGCCACAGCCCACACAGCAAGGGTTTGTATGGACTTTTTGCGAAACAGATTCCCCGGGCGCCTCATCTCCCTAAGAGGCGATTTGAACTGGCCAGCGCGCTCTCCTGATTTGGCCCCCTGCGATTTTTTCTGTGGGGATACCTAAAATCCTTGGTATATAACGATCGTCCCAGGACCCTGCAAGCCCTCAAAAACAACATTCAAGCCCAAATCGCCGAAATTCCTGTGGCAATGCTTCAAAGAGTGCACCAAAACTTCGAAAAAAGGCTTTCTCAGTGTTTGAGGTGTGAGGGGCGCCATTTGGGCGATACTTTGTTCAAAACCGGGTAAACTTAAATTTCCCATGTTAGTGAATCGGGAAAAAATATAAAATTTGTTCATTTTGTAACAGTCTGCGTTTTATTTCATTTTCAAATCCATCCGTCTGTCGCGCGCCACAATATTTGTCCTCATCCGGATATGTGGCTGCCAACTGATTATAAATTTGCCTCACATCTTGTGATGGGACAAATGATAATGCCGGTAAACTTTTCAACATCAATTTTATATCAATGTTCGATTGAAAGTTTTCTTTCAGGCCAACACTATTTACCTTTCTTATTACACTTTGCGTCAAATGAAAGTAGCAACCTTTAATCTCCGCTTGCGGAAAAGCCACTCGCGCCGCGGAAATACACGCTTTTTCGAAGTCCACTAGAACCCGTTGTGGTGCTAGGTTTGGAATCAGCTCATGTAGTATATCAAACATCCTCCTGTATGTGTTGATATCTTTTTTAGTTAGAAGGAAATATATACATGGCGGATATGAGTTTCCAATCCTAGCATGCCATGTATATAATTGGTAAAATATTGTCGGTGCTTTATCAAAGGTGCCATCTCCAAATAGCGTATCCTTTTTCAATTCTGGCAGAAGCTCGTGAGTTCCAATGGTTATAATACGTTGTGGATCGTCAGCTCCAGTGTCGTGTAAAATGAGATCCTCGTATTCGCCGGGAATCAAAAAGTTTGTCGTATCCGGATTAGGAATATTCGCTGTATTCTTGTTTTTGAACAGATTCCTCATCAATGACGACTGCTTGGGCAAGTGTTCTAGAATATCCATTGATACATTTGTCAGGACCTGGCCAAGAACAATCCTAGGTGTTGCGCCAACTGCCTTGATGTCATCCTTCATCTTGGTTTTCAAAATATTGGCTTGTGCCTTAGCAGGATTGGAATCATGGGAGTGTCCTGGTGCGTCTCCCAATATGCTTCCGTCCTGTGTTTTCAACATTGCCTTACATTTGGTCGAAAAATACACTCGACATCTCCATGTTGTAATGTTGTTTAAGGCCACCCTGTACTTAGTGTACTCGAATCCCTGGTAAAGAAGAACGTCATTGCCTTTCTGAGTCCGTGTGTATTCCATTATAAATAGATCCGCTTAAGAAAAAAGTTTTAGATTTAGATTACTTAACATTTAGCATTTTGATTTGTTGGATACGAGATGCTTATCTCCAGAAAAAGAAAGAATAGATGATAAATTAGATTCACTGCGCGGTTCGATCACTTGGAATTGAAGAGTTGTTGCGATCTTATCGAGCGAAAATGCAAAAAGGCACTAAATAAAATATTATTTCTCGGCAAGCATTTATACCCCAACCGTTCTTTCCATAGTTCCAAGAAAGTAAATAAACATAAGTGAAAGTCACAGTCGGAACAAGTTTACTTTAACGGACTTTGTCAGAAATTGATAAAATTAAGTGGACTAGTAAAACTGGACGTCCTGAGCTCAAATCTATTAAAATTATTTGGCGCTCTCAATTACTTAGCGTAAAAATTCATGATAAAAGTTCCGTTTGACAGTTAGGTTAGGTTTTTTAATTCGAATTTTCTCATGTTAGGATGGCTAAATTGTCTGTGTAAAGTGTACAAATATGATTATAAGGCATACATGAAACTATATTTGCATTGATTTTGTGTTAAAATAAGCTAAAAATAACGTAAATCTTATAACATACCCAAACTCACAACTGTCATTTTTTGCCGTCTTGAACTACTATTTTCACCTTTCTTGACCTTTCTGAGTCGTAAGGTGGACTCATTTAGATCTATAAGGATCAGATCAGTTTCAGTTGGAACTAACATTTTAATTTTAAGCGACCGTAAATTTATTTTTTTAACTTTTAACTTGTATGATTCGATTATCACTTTCATTAAAGCAACATCTATCACTTCAGTTTTTACCCAATAATCAACTGTGTGTACGCGCGTGTGTGTATGTTCCAGACGTTAAAATTGAAAATTTTTGACATAAGTTGTCGATAGAGAGATTATATTACAAAGTGCGTGCGTTTATTTATTTTTTTAAATATGTATTAACTAATATCTGTTTACGTCATTGTTATGTATCTTACTTTAACAAATAATACATAAACGTGATTTAACATAACTTTATTCTGCTTGTCACATACTCTGTACATTTTACCTACTGTCGTGTCTACGACACCTTACACGACCTATAATCTAACCTTCTGATGAAAGAAAACACAATGCCGATGGAATAGTGTTGCGCACAGCGGCACGTTATCTTATTTTAGCGTTCCCCATTATTCAGCTTCAAAAAAAAAAAACTCTTACCAACCTCAAACCTGACCCTCTGAAGAAAGTAAACAGAATGCCAATGGAATAGTGTTGCGCACAGCTGCACGTCATCTAATTTTAGCGTTCCCCATTAATCAGCTTTCAAAAAAAAACTCTTGCCGACCTCTAACCTGACCCTCTGATGAAAGTAAACAGAATGCCGATGGAATGGTGTTGCGCACAGCTGCACGTCATCATATTTTAGCGTTCCCCATTATTCAGCTTTAAAAAAAACTCACCGACCTCTAACCTGACCCTCTGATGAAAGTAAACAGAATTCCGATAGAATAGTGTTGCGCACGGTTGCACGTCATCTTATTTTAGCGTACCCCATTATTCAGCTTAATAAGAAAAAACTTTTACCGACCTCTAACCTGACCCTCTGATGACAGTTAACAGAATGTCGATGGAATGGTGTTGCGCACGGTTGCACGTCATCTTATTTTAGCGTTCCCCATTATTCAGCTTAAAAAAAAAAACTCTTACCGACCTCTAACCTGACCCTCTGATGAAAGTAAAAAGAATTCCAATGGAATAGTGTTGCGCACAGCTGCACGTCTCTTATTTTAGCGCACCCCATTATTCAGCTTAAAAAGAAAAAACTTTTACCGACCTTTAACCTAACCCTCTGATGACAGTTAACAGAATGCCGATGGAGTGGTGTTGCGCACAGCTGCACGTCATCCTATATTAGCGTTCCCCATTATTCAGCTTTAAAAAAAAAACTCTTACCGACCTCTAACCTGACCCCCTGATGACAGTAAACAGAACGCCGATAAAATATTGTTGCGCACAGCTGTACGTCATCTTATTTTAGCGTTCCTCATTATTCAGCTTTAAAAAAAAACTCTTACCGACCTCTAACCTGACCCTCTGATGAATGTAAACAGAATGCCGATGGAATGGTGTTGCGCACAGCTGCACGTCATCTTATTTTAGCGTTCCCCATTATTCAGCTTTAAAAAAAACTCTTACCGACCTCTAACCTGACCCTCTGATGAAAGTAAACAGAATGCCGATGGAATGGTGTTGCGCACAGCTGCACGTCATCTTATTTTAGCGTTCCCTATTATTCATCTTTAAAAAAAAACTCTTACAGACCTTTAACCTGACCCTCTGATGAAAGTAAACAGAATTCCGATGGAATGGTGTTGCGCACAGCTGCACGTCATCTTATTTTAGCGTTCCCTATTATTCAGCTTAAAAAAAAAACTCTTACCGACCTCTAACCTGACCCTCTAATGAAAGTAAACAGAATGCCGATGGAATGGTGTTGCGCACAGCTGCACGTCATCTTATTAGCAACGTTAATGACCCTGCCTTAATCCTTCAGTCTAACTGCACAAAAATATTTTCTAACCCTAGATTGTACGGTATAAATTAACCCTAATTTAATCTTTTCAAGAATTTGTCGATTGAACAGGTAACATTTTGTAAATTTATAGGAATAAATACAATGCCACAAGTACCTATGAAAAGTATTTAATTTTAAACATAAACATTTGATTAACACGAGTAAGCTAAATTTTGGTAGTATATTAAATGAGCATAATGATCAGTGAGCGTGGAAAAGAACTAATTGTTTACGATTCACGAAAATTGTAAATATAAATATATAAGTTCTGTTAATGCATTGTTCTGTTCTATGCCTGTTCTGTTTTGCCACTGTTCTGTTTTGCCACTGTTCTGTTCTATCACTTTCTGTTCTGTCATGTTCTATTCTATCATGTTCTGTTCTGTCTTTTTCTGTTTGGTCCGGTTACCGTTTTTAGTAAGCTATGTCAAATGTCACCTTTACCTAGATATTAACAGCATCAATAGAGAGGTATCTTACATGGTTTAACAGAAGTTCTACACATACACAATGTTCATGAAAAAAGAAAAGAACCAACTCCTAAACAATTCAAGATAATGATAATCTCGATTTTAAAAACAACTTCCTGGAATGGTGCATGCAATCATTAAACCAATTCTTAATCCTCAAATACACATGGGTTCAATTTAAGCCGACAAAAACTTATCTGAATTCGGATTTTGTCTTGTTTCTGTTTTTAGATGTTATTTAATTTAACTTTTTCTGATGTTTAAGATGGATGTTTTATACTACAGAATAATGTCCAAACGAGATTATTAAAATAAGGAGTTGTTTAAAACTATAATAATTTTTTTATGAATGACGTTTATCATTTGCTACGTTTATGTTTTGTTTGAAAACCAGGAGAAAATTTCGGATTAAGATTATTCGACAACAACAGCGTTTTTACACACTCAGGAATAATTCTGTGGTCAGCGGGAAGAAGCACTTAAGTCAAAAAGTGCAATTTTTCAGAAGCAACGTTTTTTTACTGTACTGATTATCATGTGAGTTTAAATTTTACTTGTATGGTATATTTTACTCAAAATTAAGTATTAAATTATCACAATATGTCAACATGATGAAATTTTTTAATAAACACTAAATACTTGACTTAAACTGGCATGAAATAAGAATAACTTAAGTAGTTTTTCACAAATGTAAACAAATGGATATATTCAGTTTAACTCGTTTATTCTTAAAAAATATATTTTTTATGAAAAATTTAAAAAAAATTAATGGAGTAAACATAAATCCTCATTTTTAAACATAACTTTTATTATCTTTCGATTACACACAATTTCATTGCAATGGAAAAATATTATTTATAAAAATACGTGAAATGGAACTAACATTATAAACAAGAAACACAAGTGCCGAAATTGCAAATAACCAGTATAAAAACATAACAATATGAATGGTATAAGGTTAATAATTAAAAAAATGCACTTTTTGACTTAAGTGCTTTTTCCCGCCGACCACAGAATTAATATCATTTATTTTTTGCTTTTTATTTACTCTTTACCTATTATATTTACACAATAATACAAAACTTTTTCAATAAAGCTACTTTCAAAAATCCATTAACTATGGGTACATAAAATAATTGAGTGTTCAAGCAATCGAAATTAATATCTTTATGAAATTGTAATATTAAATTTTAGTTTTTAACATAATATACAGGGTGACACTAATCTACATAATGCTGTATGGGTAACTTTGTTGTTATAAGAGTTACAGAGTCAGTTAAATTAGCAAAGTTGGACAGAGCTTCATGCAATTTTGATATCTGACATATATCTTCAACTTCTTTAAATATTTTGAAAAAACTGAAAAAAGACGACTTGTCTCAATGGTTCCGGAGCCACCTATCTTAAAACCGAAAAGTAAAATGATTCATGTTTATATTTTTTCGTAGAATTAGAAAACAATATTTAAAAAGTCATGGCACACTCGAATTTTGATTTATTTTCTTTAAAGGCAACCACAGTTGGCAATGAATTGTATAACAAACTTATTTTTTTCTGATTTTAAAAATTAAGGGTGACCATATCTAGGTATGTTTATTACTTTTTAAAGAAACTACAAAAAAACTAAACTATTACTACATAGTATAAGGGGGCCTTGGATTTAGGCAATAATGTAAATTTTTTTGCTTTATACAGGGTGGTCCACATAGAAAGGCCGCTATTAGGATCTCGTAAACGGTAAGAACTAGCTATTTAGCTATAAAGAAGTTTAAAAGATGAATTGTTCCCCTTTCTGAGATCTATTCAGAGATACTTTAATAATAATGAACAAAAATCAAAATGGGTATTTTTTTTAAATCGTTAATAACTCGGTTATACCTTGAAGGTACAAAAATATTTTTGGAGGAAACGTTGTAGATTTCGTTATGCACTGTCAAATAAATACATTCTTTGGTTTCAATGTCTCATTGTCTCTGCTAATCTAGCATTTTTAGATTGTACATAAAAAAGTGATTAAAATAAAACAACTGTCTTGAGAAAATTATGACTAAAATTTTTTAAACATTATTATAACAACACAAAAATAGAAACTTTTAATTATCAATATTGCCATGAAAACTTATAATTCATCTCAAATGTAGAAAAATTCTTAGTGAGGTAATTATTATTATTTATTTGTACATACCTACCATGATTTTATAATAATGTTGTTTATTAATAACTAAAAACATGCAATAGAATCCAGTATTTTACTTAACCATCAAAATTTAGAATCGACCGTTGACGCTTTTTTTTAAATACCATCTAACAATTTTTGCCGTTAATTTCAGTTATTCACAAAACATCCGTTTTAATTCACATTTCATCATAACTTGATGCAGTAACCGGCTCAACTTAAACTTTCATAAAAATAGTACACAGAGTTGTGGTTTTACAAAACCTATTTAGAAAAACACACAATATTACTTTGTATTTTTATTACTGACAATAATTTTATATTATTGATAACCTCGATTTTCATAAAACTAGTACAATTACTGTAAAAATATTCGTAACGGCTATAAAACTTATCTAGTTTTGAAATGTTATTACAATTTGGGTAGTTTTTGTTTTCATGGAAATGTTGATTCATGAAAAATCGTTATGTAAGGAGTTTTTGCGCTTGTTTTCTTAAATTTTATTCATAGTATCAAACTATTAGTAAGTATTTTGTATTATATACAAGTTTAAATATCAAAAGATGATAATAATTAAAATAAAACCGATGAGTTGTTTGTAATTTGTTTTATCTACATGGTGAAATCACTAGACAGGGTTGTCACTCAAAAAAATATTATATCATTTTAGATATTAATTGTCATATATAATTGAAATTAGAAGACAAAATGCTATCCCACTATGAGATTAAAAATTTTTCGCCGTATTTAAAAAAATGAAGTTGATGGTTCTGAAGAGACGAAACGTTATTGGAAATTTGATGTTATCTCAAAATGTAAAGCGTAAAAAGTTGCCATGGAGAAGTGCTTCCAGATTGTCGATATCTTAAAAAATGTAGGAAATAAGGCAAAAAAACGAAAATCAATTTTTTCAGTTTTTCTTAATTAACTTTTGAAATAAGACAGCTATGAAAATTTTCTTTGCAGATATTTGATGAGCATCTAATTTCACAACTTTGCCCTAATTTAACCGATCTCGTAGCTCTTAAGATAAGCGAGATCCCCATGCATTTACTCGAATTTGGGACACACTGTTTAAAGGGTTTAAATTGCAGAACTTTTTTTATTCGTCATTTTTTTGAAGTTTTTATTTTACAGCTCTCATCCACATCCTACTAGAATTTATCATGGAGCGGTACACAATCGCAGAACGCATACAAATCGTTGAATTTTGACGAAAATTCACGTTCTTTTGTAGTAATATTTCGCAAAATTCGTGCATTTTCCTCAGATAATCGTGAGCCAAGTGAAACCACAATTTAAAACCTAATCAAAAAAATTTTAAAAACCGGTTTACTACAAGATCTGAAGACATCAAAGCGTACTCGGGATTGCAATTCAATCGACAATTATGTCGCAGTGAGTAAGAGTGTTGAGGAAGGCCTAAACAACTCAGTTCTTTGATAACGATGCTGGATGGGCTATTTCGGTCAATGGAGTGCGTTATAAGAACATGCTGATCTACTTTGTGTGACCTGAACTGGAAAATAGGGATATAGCGGACCTCTACTTCCAACAAGATAAAGCCACATGCCATACAAGTGGCGAAACAATCAGATTATTGTGTTTCAGGTTCCCAGGTGGTTTGATTTCGAGAAATGGCAACAACAAATGGCCTCCAAGATCATTCGATTTGAGACCATTGGACTTTTTTGTTTGGGTTTATCTCAAAGAAAAGTTTTTGCCAATAATCCACAGTCAATTCACGCTTTCAAAGCCGCTACTGTTGAGAGCCGGATCTTTGCGAAAAATTTACCAAAAACTTCAAGAAAAGGGTGGCGTTCTGTAAAAAGAGCCGAGGTGGCTGTTTGAATGATATACATAATACATAATCTATATGTCCCAACTCTATACCGAAATTTAAAAAAATGTAATTATTTTAATTTTTTGAAATTTTATTTAAAAAACATATCCTACATCTCTTGTCTTGTGTGATCGGTTACAATTATGTGTATAAAACTTTGTCGACTTTAGAACTGCAATTTATTCTCTGAGTATTGTTTTTATGTAGAAATATCGACAACATTTTATGCTATAAAGAAAACGAATGACGTCTCCAGAGGCAACCGCGGCGAATATGTTTAGTACAGTGAGCTCGCGTTATAAGCAACCCACGATATAAGCAACTCGCGTTATAAGCAACACTCGATATAAGCAACTATCGTATCAAAGTACACGATATAAGCAACTGTCAGTGTGACAGTTAAAAATAGAAATATCTAAAATACTATTGCAGATATAACAATGAAATTTTGTATCTGGGCGTTATGGTATTTTTCGGATTCGATGGAAATATTAAGGTTGCAATGCGACTTCCGGTTCAACCGGAAACGGACTCAAACTTTGAAATTTTGAATAGAACATCTGTATATTTTTACATTTTTGAATTTGTCTTAAAATTTACTTTAATAAATGTAAAAGGTCTAAAGTCAACAGTTTTCAAAATATTTACATTTTTACGAAAATTTTCAGTTTTTTTTTAACATTCAGGTTATTTAAAAGGGCAGTAAAATATCTTGTGTAATCTAGATTAACAATAGATTTTTTAACAATCATTTTATTTTTAGGAGATTATTAATATACAGCGTCATTCAAAAAGTCTGCAACGAATGGAAAAGTTTTTTATTATTTTTTTCTCAGAAAATTGTATTCTTGATAAAAGTTGGTGCATGGTCTAAAACTAATTTTAAGATGAAAAAATATCAATAAAAAATTATATGAGACTAGATATTAGTGATTTTTGAAATATTTTAAGAGATACAAAAAAAATTATGGACAGTTTTTAAAAATCCCAAAATAAGGCTAGATTTAAATTTTGACGGTCAAATTTCAATTTTTATTTTTTTAAAAATTTTAACATTCAAAAACTGCAACAAATAGAAAATTTTATTTTTATCGAAAAAAGTTATTAAGAATCTAAAAACCGAACTAGGTTTAAATTCTGAGGGTTAAATTCTAATTTTTATTTTTTAAGAAGTTTCAACATTTAAAGTTGCAACAAATGGAAAATATCCTGACTTTTTATTCAACTTTTTTTCATCTTAAAATTAGTTGTAGACCATGTATGTACCAACTTTAACAAAAATAAAATTTTCTGACAAATTGATAATAAAAAATGGTTCTATTTGTTGCACTTTTTTAATGTTTAAGTTTCTTAAAAAATAAAAATTAGAATGTGACGATCTAAATTTAAATTTAGGCTTATTTTTAGATTCTAAATAGTTTTTTTGTTTCTTTTAAAATAAGAGCACTTTATTCTTGCGAATATTTCAAAAAGTCGCTAAAATCTAGCGTCCTATGATTTTTTATTGAACTTTTTTTATCTTAAAATTAGTTTTAGACCATGCACCAACTTTTATCAAGAATAAAATTTTCTGAGAAATCAATAATAAAAAAATTTTCAGTTTGTTGCAGACTTTTTGAATGACGCTGTATAATAATATAATAAACTCGTAGGTTAAATTACTAAAATTTTTTGCCTTGATATAATTTACCAAAGACCATAAGTTCAATTTATGATTGTCGGTGGAATTAGCACACGGTATAATAGTACCTAACTCGTTGCTTAGATATTTTTCTCCCGGGAATATTTTTTTACGTGTATGAACAAGAGTTTTGTCCGGTAAACACTTGTAAAATAAGGCCGTTTCATCCGCTCTGTATACTTGCCATGAAATCACATCATATTTTTTTATTTGAGAGATGTATAAGTACATAGATCACGACTAAAGGTACGTGGCACGCGCGTATTTCGTTTGAAATAGGTACGTACAGATCACCATAGCAACGCGACAACGATCGCGTTGTATGGTGTAAACTTTTATTTTTAGTTTTACTACTAAAAACAAGATTTATTTATGTTAAAAATCGAATCGTTTCTATTTCTATCATATAAGCAACTTTCACGTTATAAGCAACTTTTAGATCGGAATTGGCCGCCGTTAGTTGCTTATAACGCGAGCTCACTGTATTATCTATTCTTATGCATACTTATCGAACTACCAAGCAGGTTACCTGGCGTTGCTCGGGTCGTCGACATTTTTTGATAAGAGCAGTTCAATAAACTCTGAGTAGTATTTTCTACATTTTTGAGCAAAACTATCACCACATAAACTAAGTCTACTAAAAGAATGTTTTTTTAAAAATGTTTTAAGCTTTTTAGTGAGCTTGATAATATTTTACTCAAATTTATAGTAAGTTTTTCAATAAGTGACAAAGCTTTATCCATAAGAGATTTCAAAGCTTTTTTCTTTGTTGACATTTTAGATAATAATTTAAAATGTTCCATGTTGTAAAATCGTTGTGTGTCCATGTACTGCATTTTAGGTTTTGTAAACATTGCCAATAAGGCATTAGTACCTACTTTTGCTTTTCTTTTCAATATTATTACATACAATAAAAAGTTTGATAATTGAAGCACAAATATTAAAATTGGCAATCGTGAAATTTAATGGTGAATATTAAAAATAAGGATTTTATTTGTCTACCGAAGAGATAAAACAAAAATGCAAAAAATGTAACTCAATTTTTATTTCAATTTTTTTCCTACTTTGGCTTTCGTTTTGAAAACGTGCCCGTCACTTGTCATCAACAACAGCCTATTATAATAATAAATAGTTCGAACACAGTCAAAATTGGCATTCACACTCCGGCAAGAAAAGTGACACTTTAAAAGCTTACCTGTAAACCTCCAACTATACTATAGTGGTGAGAAGTAACAGGCATTTACAATATTTTTTTGTAGAGTTTAGGCCAGGATTCGTCTCAAACATTCACAGTTTCTTAATCATTTTAATTTTAAGTTTTATGGTTATGTTACGTTTTTTGACATACTGACAAGTTTCTGTTTTTGAGTTGTGTTACTTTTCTTGCCCTGGAGCGATATGTCAAAAAATAGTTTAGAAGTAACAGTGGTACATTAAAACATGAAAACTGTAGAGTCAACACTGAAGATGAAGGATGAAACGTCAGTTATAAGAAAACTTTTAACGCGGTTCTAACCCAAAAACCAACTCTACAAAATAAAATAGGTTATCGAGGTTATTTACTTTATATTTGTTGTTTTTTGCACAGGCTACTTAGATTTATTAAATATTTGTTGTTTTATTAAAAAAAGTATCTCAAGACAAGTTTAAAATTTGTGTCAAGTTATAGCGAATTTAAACGATTACATGATGCATTAAAGAATATGGTGCTATTATTTACCTATTAAAAAATTATGAATAAAATTTTAAAATCGATCATCTACAAAAGTACACTTTATTTTATTTAATTTTTGTTTTCTATAATTATTTGCATTTTCTTTCTATTACCAACACTTTATGGAAGACTGCTAATTACTTGAACTACTTTTTGTCGTCTCATGTTATAATCGGTGGTAAATAGGAGTCAATAGAAAGTAAAAGAAAAATGCTAATCGATAAATATGCGGGACAAAGTAAACTAAAAAAGAATAAAAATGCCAATCTACAACAAAAATAAGTTATCTGCGTCAGTGGGCTGCATGTGATTGTTTTTATTTGGTCCTTGTGTTTTTATTTTTAATTTTTACGCTAACATAACACTTACTAGTTCTCGCAATTGAATACATTAAGGAGGATAAGCGTTTTATCTTTACCGTTCACTAATAAAATTCACTAGTCATATTCTTCGTAGAAAACTAAATTTTACAAGACTAAAAACTAATATAAATGATCTTATTTTCATCTCAGAGTAATGTTTCAGCAAATATAAGCGTCACTTTCTTTTATTTTACCCCCAATATATTAGAATCTATGTTCTCGAGGCCCTTCATACTGGCTCACATGACACATCGGTAAACTTAAAACTGAAATGGGTTTTTTTGACACACTTTTTTACAGCTTTCACTACGATGTTTCCAAATAAAAAGAGACAACGTTGTATATTACCAATCAGAAAATTACCTCCAGGTCCATACGGCAAATGTTTATCACATACATATAATGTGCGCGAAAAATGTGTGAACTAATGGAACAAAATAAAAATAACATTTTTTGAAAAAATTGTCTGATAAGTCTATTTAATTTTTTAAGAACACACATTTTTTTAATAGACTCATTTCCTGATTTCAATTTGTTTTCGAGTACTGACGTAATCGACAATTTTCCAAATGGTAACTCCTTTTTTTCTTGATTCTGATAGAGCTTTTAATTCTCTACAGGACAGTATGAAAATTTGGATACCTTACATAAGAAATTTTTTGAACAAAACACAACTGAAAATTGAAAAATCTAAATTATATTATTAATAAAAATTAATCAAAAACACTGTTGCTAATCAAATTAAGTGTTCGAATCGTCATCCATTGGTTTCCTGACAATAAGCAAGCCTATTTACAATTTTTTCTTGTCCCTATTGAATGACTTCTGAGCTAATTCGTCCCTAATCCGATTTTTTACATCTTTTAATTTATGTGGTCTGTCGACGTAGATTTTCGACCTCATAAAAAGTAGTCAAGGGGTGTAAGATCCATAAACCTTGGTGATCGCCCAATCACCCCTTGCCTGCCAATCCACCTTCCAGAAAAGTGACTGCAAATAAAATCACGAACAGGACGTTCAAAGTGCGGGTGTGCACCGTCTTGCTGATACCAGATAGTATTATATGGTAGATCAGGATTATTCCCGTTCGAAAAAATTTCTGCGAGTGCAGGTATAAGTTTATTCCCCAAAAACTCCAAGTATCTTTCTCCTGTAAGGTATTCTTCAAAGAAAATCGTTCCTAATATTCTATTGTGGATTATTCCTGCCTAGACATTTAATTTCTGTAGATGTTGAGTATGTCCCTCAACGCCCTAAACCGACCCATGAAAATTTGCTGTACTGCTAATTTTTCTTTGTAATAAAATTTAGGTTTTTTATTCTGGTTTAAATTTGAACTATCAATAGAATAAATGTTCCGAGCTTAATTTCACATTTTTATTTGTTTACCTATTACAACACCAACAAAAAACTTTGACCATCGCTGAAACAAGATCGATATTAATGTAAACACTTACTAAGGACTTTAATTGTTTTTCCGCAGGCAACTGAAATGTGTTTCCTAAATAATATTTTAGAAAAAAACTTCAGTACTTATAAGGAAAACGTTTATTAATTAATCTCACTCGGCACGTATTTACAGAATATTATAACTTTATTGCGTTAAAATTAATAAAGTTTACCGGGTAATGTATCAAAACCGTTTTAAAAAGCGTAGTTAATTGCTTTACAATATCGTTGTAAAAGTTGGATAAGCGAAGTTGCGCATGAAAAGTTTTAATAAAATAGATTGAGAACGCTCTAATACATCAAAATTAAATCTGAAATTAGTATGAGATGTGTTTTACGTAGCTTACTATCCAGAAAATGTTTTTTGATTAGTAATTGCGAAATTTATAAGTAAAAACAAGTTTGGTGGGTGTCGACTTGCAAGTAAGAACATAGGAGTTTAACATTGTTTTAAACGTTTTCGTGGATTGCTGCTCGCCAATTTAATTTACAGGAAAGTGAATGGTACCAATAGAAAAATAAAATTATTGCGCATCTAATGGTACTAGTGTATTAATTAAAGTTACGATTTCTAGTTTAAAATATTAATTTAAATGATGATTTTTTTAATCTGAAAGGCTGTCATTTTCATTAAACGTCAATTTTGACAGTATTTGTCTGTCAATTTAATTAATTATTATTAACGTCACATCAAATTTGTTTTTTTAAATACATAGGTAGGTACATCAAAATAAATCATTTCTCCAGTGGAGAAATAATTTACATGCTAAAAACCTTTCACAGCGGCCACAGCCTGCGAAGAGTGAGAAATTTGTTTGCTGTTCAACCCAATAACATGTAAATAATACAAATATAATAGTTTAATAAATCATATTATTTAAAACGTTTTTAACAATAATTTAATAATAAAAAAAGTTTTCATGGAAAAAAGCTTTTTACATCGTCACAGTTTACAAGAAGAGACAGATTTATTTGCTGTTCAATTTTATAACAGACCGGAACCTTCTGCCAGTATAATTTTAAAATATTAAAAAAAAAATTAAAGAAACTCCTTGAATCTTAAAGATAATAAAATAAACATTCCTCCATTTTTAATTTAACAATGCGCCAGTCTATTTATGTCCGTCTTTAATTAAGTAATTCGAATTATTCTGCATTTACTGCTTTCTTCAAAGAATTAATGTTTGGGTGGCATCTTTTGTGAATGTTACTTTTGATGTGACTCCATAGAAAAAAGTCACAAAGTGTTAAGCCCAGCTATCTGGCTGGCCAATTCATGGCACCACTTCTACCAAACCAAGGATTTGGAAAGAAATCATTTAACAAAATTTCTAACATCTAAGCGAAATGAGCTGGTCAGCCGTCTTGCTGGAACTCAGATCTCCTGATTTTATCTTGAAAACCCGTTCTTCATTGAAGTATTTATTCATTTTGATGCATTTAAAAAAAAATGATGTGACGTTAATAATTAATTAAATTGACACACACTGTACTGTACAAATTGACGTTTAATGAAAATCACTGCCTATCAGATTTAAAAAATCATAAAATTTTAGATTAAAATCTTAAACTTAACATTGTACCTTTAGTATTAACAATACAACACTAGTACCATTAGATGCGCAATAATTTTATCTTTCTGTTGGTACCTTTCCTGCAAATTGAATTGGCGAGCAGAAATTCGCGAAAACGTTCAAAACAATGTTAAACTTCCATTTTCGAGCTTGCAAGTGGACACCCGGTATAGGTAATGAGTAATTTCATTTTCCATGTTAAATTTAATTTTCGTGCCGTCCTACTGTTGTTTAAATTTTATATTTTACACAAGGGAAAAGTTTGGTTTAATAAACTACTTGTTTTAAACAAATAAATTATTCTACCATTTAGTAGTAGTATTGTCCGTAATAATTTTTAAATTGATTCTCAAAACTCCGAACAATTGACTTAAATAATACTTCATAGTACGTAAAAAAAGTTAAACGTTTAGTTCCTTAAAATTTTATCGCTTGTAATAAGAATTAAACTAATACGTTTACAACAATGTATTAAATAGTTTATGAAAAATTTCGAATGAAAAGTTGTTATTTTTAAATAGTTTTATAGCTGCATTAGTTTTTTGATTGTATTTTAATATTATAACACAAAGATCATTTGGTTTGATATGCTGTTTTGTGAATCCCACATCATATTTTGATGTTAAGAATAAATAACTGGCTTACAAACAATTTTGTCCCGATAATTGATTATCTTTTCATTCATTAAAGCCTACTTCAGCAACAAACTTTCTCTACGTTAAAGCATTTACTGAATCATTACCAAAGGCGCTAAAAGTTCACTCAAATATTTTACGTAATTAAGAATCCCTAATCAAATCTGTGTACGTGGTATGTAGATTTACAATCAAACCACTCAACTGAAAGTGGCACGCAAGATACGTACAAAAACAGATTTTTTTAACTAGAATATCTTCATGATTTTTGTTAACAGACAAAAAGGCTAAGGGAAAAATTGCGCATAATTAAAGAGACTACAAAAAAAACTTCATTCATTTGTTCATACAGTGGACACGGTTATAACTTGCGGATGCTGTAGCAGACCCGCGTTATATACCTAATAACCGCGGTAGAACCGAATTGTCGGAAATCTTATTTCTTATACTAAACAACTCATTTTTTATTATATCTTTGTTATTTACTAAATGTAAAATGAACTCTGTTTACCATCATACAAAATATACAGGGTGTCCCAAATTACATTTCCAGCATGGGGATCTTGCTTATTATAAGAGATACAGGTTTGTTTAAATTAGATGAATTATTCCTTGGTATGAGAGGAGCCACAATCAATTTTTAAAAGTACAAAATTCCTCGTGCTTCAGATGTTATAGCAAAAAATATGAAAATGTCGAATTTCTTTTTTCTCTCATAACTTTTTTGTCTTAATCATTAGAACAATTTTATTTGTACTTTCTTAAGGCACTTTTTAATGGAGAATGTAACTGTTATTTTAGATTATTTTTAACACCTACCATTTTCGAGATATTACCCCTAATTTCATTTTTTCTTATGGGCCGCGAAGTTGGCTATGGAATAGTTGAATGTGCTTTTTATTCCTCTTTAAAATGAGATATTACTTGCTACATTTATTTTTATAAATAAGTCACAAAATCAAGAAAAATCGTATTTTATCTATCACTTATCAAGCTATCTATAATAATAAAAACAAAAAACAACTAATTAAGTGTTAAATGACAGTTACCATTTGTCTGCGGTATCATTTATTAGAATTTTATAGTATTGTTGAGTAATTCGATAGTCTTTGTAGCAAATTTGTTATCATATAATTATGAGCACATTTACAACTAATCAAAAATTGTATATGTTGAAATGCCACATTATTTACAATAGAAACTGTGTAAAATAAATAATCTAATTATTTATTGATTTGTTTTAGATTTTTGGTTGGTTTATCGAAAAAAACATGTTCTTTTAAATTTATTTCCAAATTTTTGTAATTACGCATCTTTAGTTGCCTTTTCTCGGGATATAGCTCTAATTATATTCGCTCAGCTTCCACACAGTTTTTATGGCAAAGAATGTAGCATCTCAACAAGTCAAATTAATCGCTATTTTTAAATGTTGCCATCATTATAACAATTACTACAAAGACGATCGAATTACACAACAATAATGTGAAATTCTAATAAATGATATCGCAGACAAACGGTAACTGTCATTTGACATTTAATTAGTTGTTTTTTGTTTTTATTTTCATAGATAACTTAATAAGTGTTGGGTAAAATATGATTTTTCTTGATTTTGTGACTTATTTATAAAAATAAATGTAGCAAGTAATATCTCATTTTAAAGAGGAATAAAAAGCACATTCAACTATTCCATAGCCAACTTCGCGGCCCATAAGAAAAAATGAAGTTAGGGGTAATATCTCGAAAATGGTAGGTGTTAAAAATAATCCAAAATAACAGTTACATTCTCCATTTAAAAGTACTTTAAGAAAGTGCAAATAAAATTGTTCTAATGATTAAGACAAAAAAGTTATGAGAGAAAAAAGAAATTTGACATTTTCATATTTTTTGCTATAACATCTGAAGCACGAGGAATTTTGTACTTTTAAAAATTGATAGTTACTCCTCTCATACCAAGGAATAATTCATCTAATTTAAACAAACCTGTATCTCTTATAATAAGCGAGATGCCCATGCTGGAAATGTAATCTGGGACACCCTGTATAGATACAAAAATATAACAATTGGGTAGTTTTTTTTTTAAATACAAATACATACATAAATACCTTTCTAGTTAAGTTAAATTACAATAGTAAAGTTAAAAGTATCATATAGCGTTATTTTGATTCAAGTAAATATTAAAATATCAAAAACTTCCATAATCACTATTTGAAAAAACCCGTCAAAACAAAAAAGGCACAAAAAAACGCGGTATATCAGAACGCGCGTTATAAAAGGCGCGTTATACCCGCCTTCCTTTGCATATAATTTAGATTGTAATATAAATGACAAAGTTGCATTTGTAAATTGGAAACCATAGTTGATTTTAACAATTATAAAAGCTTATTTTTTTAACATGATGTTATTTAACAATTATGTTTTAATATAAATTAATTATTGTTATTAGTTTTATTTTTTTAATTTTGTAGATGAAAGCTTTTTATATTCTTGTATTATTTTAAAATAATAATGTGTTAAGAAACAAAAGATAGAGATAATTTTGCCTAACAACAATTAATTTTTGAGTTATTTTTGCCATGAATTATATCAAATTTAAATTACAATATTTAATTAATTTTTGTTTCGTGGCATATTGGCTCCTTAAACAATTATTAATAATTTTAATTAATATTTTTAAAAAACTATAAAATGAACATTAAAACCTCAAATGTTTTTAAAAAGATAGAAAATTAGGGTTTATATTTATCTCAAAGTCCACGATAGTTTCCAATTTAAAAGAAAAAAATGCAACTTTTTAATTTGTCTTGCAATCTGATTAATACTCTATTAAATAATAAATTTACCTACGTATGTATTATGTATGTATATTAAATGTTTTATAAGAATATTTACTTTTCCTTTTAATTTATTTTTTTAATAGAAAACGGTAATAAAAATATTTAAGATTTAAAAAATTGTCTAATTTAAGTTTCAAGTCTGTATACAGGATGGTTCACATAAAAGGACTCGTAAGCGGTAAAAGCCACAAAGAAGTTAAAATTAGACAAATTGTTCCCCTTTCTGAGACCTATGCATTGATGTTTTAATTGGTATTTTTTTAAATCGGTAATAACTCGGTTATACTTGATAATACAAAAGTATTTTTGGAGAAAAATATTGAAATAAATGAATATTTTTAATTTACAGTGCGTAAAAAAATTACAACTTTTTCCCAGAAATATTTTTGTACCATCAAGTATAACCGAGTTATTGACGATTTAAAAAAATGTCCATTTCGATTTTTGTGTATTATCTAACGTGCCATGTAGGGATTGTAAATTTACCGACTTTTTGAATTACCGGTAATTCGGTAAAACTGTCAATCAAAACCGGTTTACCGGTAATTTACCGGTAAATCATATTATTATATATATTTATATTATATTGTTTCTTTTTAGATTTTTTGCGGTTACTAACATTTTTAATGTAGTTTTCGGAGTTTATCCGCGTCTCCCCTATAGTGAGAGCTTGCCGAAACGTCGAGCCAATTTAAATATTACCCGGATAAACTCCGAAAACCATATTAAAAATAAATATATTTATATACATTTATTTATTATGGAACTGATTGAGATAGTTGAAGCCTAAACTATCCCAATTAGTTTCATACAATATATTAGTTAACAGCCATTAACGAATCTAATATATTTTTATGTAATATTAATATAACACAATATAAAATGACAATATATAATATAAAATAAAAATATTACAAAAAATATAATCCAGCATTACAAAAAACACATGAAAATAAAACTATTCTTAACATAAAATATAAAATGAATTAACATAATATACCTATGTTGTCAAACTATTAACATTATTTTTTATTTTAAACTTTTCTTAAAAAATAACCACGTAGAAAATATAATTTATCTTAACTATCGTCTCCTAATTGCGACCTAATTTTTGTACAAAATAATCCAGCCGCGGGGGGAAAAGCTTTTTCGGATTCTACTACACTAACTTGTTGATCGAGTAGTGAGTAAACAATCAAACAATCATATGCCATTTGAATGCTTTTACCTTTTTTTTTTTGAAAATACGGTTTACCGGTATTACAATCCTTAGTGCCATGGTACTTTTTCAAAACATTAAGGTCTCAGAAAGGGAAACAAATTGTCTAATTTAAACTTCTTTGTAGCTCTTACCCATATATCGTATGCTCTTACCGTTTACGAGATCCCAATAGTGGCCCTTTTCTGTGGACCACCCTGTATAGCGTGCGATAAATTTACAAAATGATAAAGCATCGCTGAAATGCTTCCTAAAATAAAAATATTTTGTGTCATCTTCCGCCTTTGTATCTCTAACCGTCTACGAGATTCCATTGGTGTCTCACCTATGTGCTATGTAAAACTTTTTTCGAGTCACTGAAATCCTCTTACATACATATAATTAAGTTTTGTTTGCGGATCAAATGTTTTTCCAACAACCACAAAATCTGTTTAAGCAGCTTTTCATTACAACGAACAGCGAGAATCACGTGAGGAATTCAAATCTGCACGGATGTCTGACGCTTTTTTGAATACTGTAATGTTTCAAGTAACTACAATGATAATATCTGGTTGCAGTGATGTTTATATAAAGCGAAGTAGCAATCAAGTTAGCTCAGTTTATTTAGATAATTAATCCAGCATAATGAAAGATGTGCATAAACAGTAAAACCACAATATGCTGCAGGATATGTAATGTTGAATGGAGAGAAATAGTTATTTACGTAACAAGACCGGAAAGTGATACCTTACTGGGCAAGCAGGCAGTTTTTGAACGAGCTGTGGAGCGATTCCTAAAAGCATACGAGTCCTACAGAAGAAAACAACCTACAGGTGAAAACTAGCTTGGTGGTATAATGACGCTTGTTTGACAGCGCAAATCAACAACACAATTAATTACCATGGCAACCACTTACTTTCCGGTCTAGGCCGGTAAAGATGTATTTTCCAGCCTAAACATTGATCGGAAACTACTGATTTTCTGGACGGACGCAGAAAAAGGTAGTTTATAGTTGTTTATTATAAAACGATTGAAAAGGTCTTGGAGATTGTAGTCGTCACAATGAACCAACTTAATTCCCTTTTAAAATGAACTTGATCGTCAACAAATATCAAACAACTATTTTAGTACATCTTAAAACAATAATGGATGTGCAATACTTCTGCGAGTATAGTATACAGGGTGCCCATTTTTCTAACCTGTTGTATGGGTAACTCCGTTAATATTAGAGATACAGAAACGTTTAAATCAGCAAATGTGTGCAGAATTTAAAGGGAAATCTGATGCCGTTTTCAAATTTGACCTGGGTCATCAACTTTTTGAAATATTTTGAAAAAACTGAAAAAGGTCGATTTTTTTAAACTTGAATAACTCCGTAACCATATAAGTTAGAACAAAAATAAAAATTGGCTTTTCTAGATGTTTTTACGTAGATTTTAAATATGTTAACGAAATTGTCATAGCACTCTCGATTTCTGAGTTATAGCACAAACTTTCATTTTTTTAAATGGAAGTCATAGTTGACTATGGTCTTTCAAAAATTTTGATCAACATGAGAGAGAGTTTTATAAACGAAGGTATAACAAACAATAAATAATTTTATTTGACAAACTCAGATTTTGTTTTTAAAATTTGTAACTGCCTAATAACTGCACACTAACAATAAGAGACAACTCTTAAAAGTCACATCGAAAAAAAAAAGAACATCAACACGGTATAACTCCCATCCATTAGTAGGCAGTGAACATGTAAAATGATTTTTGCTTATTTAAAGAAAAACTACAAGAGTAAAGTATAACAAACCTTATATCATTGAAACGAGAAAAAAATAACCTTTTTAATAAGACCACAGCCAACTATGACTTCCATTTAAAAAAATGAAAGTTTGTGCTATAACTCGGAAATCGAGAGTGCTATGAAAATTTTGTTAACATATTTAAAATCTACGTAAAAACATCTATAACAGCCAATTTTTATTTTTGTTCTAACTTATATGGTTACGGAATTATTCAAGTTTGAAAAAATCGACCTTTTTCAGTTTTTTCAAAATATTTCAAAAAATTTATGACGTAGGTCAAATTTGAAAACGGCATCAGATTTCCCTTTAAATTCTGCACAAATTTGCTAATTTAAACGTTTCTACAAGCCACTATAGTGCTATTTAAAAAAATTATTTTTTGTTAAAAAACCAATTTTGCAAACCTTTAAAATCTATTTAGATAACTCAAATGTCAATTAAAATTAACAAAAAACACTCGTGGACAGAGCAGTTGTATTCAAAATTGCTTCCTTTTTTTTTTAATGTAAAAATATACCGGGTGTTCCATTTGAATTAACAATGTTAGAGTCATTTCCTGTGAAATTGGAAGTGCAACAATAGTGCACATATGTATGTGCAGATAACGCGGTTTGTTTCACATATCAAATGTCTAAATTTTTATTAATCTAATATCAAAACTAAAGAAAAAAAGGGGGTCTGCCTGATTTCAGTAACATCCGGTATTTATTTTGCACTTAAAAGTTTTGTTTTTTAGCACTAACTGCATGCTATGGACATGCCAAACTGTAAACAATTAACACTTGTCCTAATATAATTACTTTTATACAATCTCAAGGCGATTCTGTAATGCTAATTCAATCGTAAAGACAATTACTTCAAAACCTATTTGATAGCAACAATTACGGTTGGAAAAATGCAAAGTTTTGTTGTTTATAGTTGTATAAACCCTCGGTAAAAAATTACTATCAATAAAAACGCGTTGAACACCAAAATTAATTAGTGCAATAAAAAATGCAAGCCATAAATGTTATAAAGGATGTCTCAATTTGCGTGAGATTTCAGGCTCTTCTATTTTATTACTTGTGTTAAGAAGTCTGTTAAATGGGAAAAGTTGTAAAGTTTTAAGAGTGTACTAACAAGGTGCTCTTGTTTTCTAGGTGTTTCAATTTTCTAGATAAAATTTAAAACAGAGCACTGTTTTAAATCAGCTGATACTTTCTTATTTAAGGGGGTACTTAATTAGGTTTTAAACTTTATTCGTGCACTTTTTTACTGCCAGTCTGATGACACTAAAGTTTTTTTACTTTACGTCTCGTGATATAAAAATAAAATTTGTTATTTAAATTTGCAGTATGTAAGGGTTTTACATTTAAACATACAAATTGTTTGTTGTCTTTTACATTATCATTATATATTTGTTTATAATATTAATAAAATTAAATTAAAAAATAAGGTAATTATACATTTGCGGAAATATACAGGGTTTTCGTTTTTCGAGAACCACTAAGTGATAGGAGTATGACTTATAAAAACCACAAGATAAACGACATAATATATTTACACATGTATATATTTTTAGAAGCTTTTATTTGTAATGTAGGTTTCAATTAATTATAGTAAATTATTGTCGACTATACATTTAGGTTCAAAAAACAGTGAGCAGTTGTGTTCAAAATAGCTTGTGTTTCAAAAAATGTAAAATTATTATAGGGTTTTCTATTTGAAATTACAATCTTAGGGTCATAACCGGCGGAACCCGAAGTGTAACAACAGTGTATATACAGGGTGAGGCATCACTTATGACACCCCCACTTATTTTGTTATTGGAAAGAATGATCAAAAAAAGTTTCAAATAAAAGTTGTTTGATACGCTATTTCCCAAAATATTGTCATGTCAATTTTTTGTTTTCTTTTGTTTTTTTAGGAGTTACGGCACCATATTTGTTTTTTTTAATGGCACCATACATATTTTTTTATACGGTTTGAAAGACATTTTCTTTCTCTTATTTCTCTTATTTAATCAATTACCAAACGAATTAAAATATTCTGTTAATCTGCATGCGTTTAAAGAAGGTTGTAAGACCCATGTAAAACTGCAATTTTAATTTGAAGTACTAGTTGTAAAGATTGATGTATAAATAGTTTCTTTTATAACTAAATAAAGCCTATTATTATTATTATTATTATCTCTTTCCAACGCACTTAAACTTTTATACCCTTACATAACAACATTTTTAAGAAAATCGCAAAAGAACAATTTTGTTTTAAAAGCGTACGGTATTAATTAACTTACATTAGTAGGCTTTGAAAATGATACCAAATGGGAAAAGATTTTGAAAGAAGTTAATAAGGTTACAACGGTTAACACAAAACTACTGTAATATATTTTTTACCGTTCTGTATCATTTACAACGCCTACTAATTTAAATTAATTAATACCGTACGCTTTTAAAACAAAATTGTTCTTTTGCGATTTTCTTAAAAATTTTGTTATGTAAGGGTATAAAAGTTTAAGTGCGTTGGAAGAGAAAAAAAATGTCTTTCAAACCGTATAAAAAAATATGTATGGTGCCATTTAAAAAAAACAAATATGGTGCCGTAACTTCTAAAAAACAAAAGAAAACAAAAAATTGACATGACAATATTTAGGGAAATAGTGTATCAAACAACATTTATTTGAAACTTTTTTTGATAACTCTTTCCAATAACAAAATAAGTGGGGGTGTCATAAGTGATGCCTCACACTGTATTAGTAGGCTTTGAAAATGATACAAAACGGTAAAAAAATTATTACAATAGTTTTGTGTTTACCGTTGTAACCTAATTAACTTTTTTTAAGATCTTTTACCGTTTTGTATGATTTTCTAAGCCTACTAATGTAAATTAATTAATAAAGTACGCTTTTAAAACAAAAATTTTCTTTTGCGATTTTCTTAAAAATTTTGTTATGTAAGGGTATAAAAGTTTAAGTGCGTTGGAAAGAGAAAGAAAATGTCTTTCAAACCGTCTAAAAAAAATTGTATAGTGCCATTAAAAAAAAAAAAAATATGGTGCCGTAACTCCAAAAAAACAAAAGAAAACCAAAATTTGACATGACAATAGTTTGGGAAATAGTGTATCAAACAACTTTTATTTAAAACTTTTTTTGATAATTCTTTCCAATAACAAAATAAGTGAGGGTGTCATAAGTGATGCCTCACCCTGTATGTACAAAAAATTAGGTTCCTTGTACGTATCTCATATCTAATATTTCATTTGTCTAAAATGAAAACTAAAGAAAAAAGGGGTGAGCCTGATTTCAGTTACACTCGGTATACAGGAATTTTAGTTTTTTTGTCATTATCTAGTGTACTACAGATTCTTTAACAAAAAAGTGTGAGCATCACTAAACAGCACCCTTAAGTATCTTTTACCGTTTACAAGACCCCTATGGAGTTCTATAGTGATAATAAATTATTTCGAATAATTTGCCCCAGAAATAGCACCAATTGTGAATAAACCAATGCTTCGCTTGACGCGGGATTTCTAATTGGACAAAAGAAAACATTTGAAATAAATTCTTTTCACAAGTTGGATTTTCAATTTATACTTGCACGTAAAGCTATAAAAGTGTAAAATTCCTTGCAATAAACTCTAACGAAACAATTACAAAAAAGTTTTTATTGACATTATTCTGAATGAATAGGAACATAAAGAAATTTTCTTGTGCCAATAAATGTGTTAAATTTTTTATATTAGATCGCGTTCGTTTAAATACTTTGTCAGAGACTACAGTGGAACCTTTATATTCTTTCGCCTCTAAATCCAATCATCTAAATAATAATCGCAGATATTATAATGATTATTTTTTCAAAATCATTATACTCGTCACATTTTTTGGCGAAAAAATCCAACATTCGTCACAAAATTTAAAACAAACAAACAGACACAGACAACACTAGTCAAGTTTTTTGCTAAATTGAGTGCTATTGAATCACCGGAAAACGGACAAAGAGACATTGAACACCAAAATGGAAATAACTTGATGTTGCAATGGAAAAAATAATAATTCCTTACCCCCTCTTTAGCTTCTGCCATAATCGCTCCTTAACAAAGGTAAAGTTCTGGTTAAATTCTTATTTCTTGATGTGTTAGATTAGGCGCGGGGAACGGATTATTTCAACTATAATAAATTTCTTTGGGAAAACAAATTATTCCGTATTCGCCCGATTCCGTATTCGTTCGTCCCCCAGAAACGGATTGATGACGAATACGGAGGTCCCACTGTACTTAACAATAATTATTAGAACAACATATTGTTATTACGTAGCAAGATGATTTAAAAATTAAATCGCGTAGTTTGCAAAAATTTAATAATAAAATTAAATTTTTATACATAAATTAAATAAATTTAAAAGAAAATTAAAATTAAATTTAATAAATTTAATAAGATGGCAAACGCCATTTTTAATACAAGGTTGTAGTGTGGATAAGCATTAATTTAACACGTTCACTGCCAACCAAAATTTTGTTCCGACCCTCAAAGGCAGGGCCGGTCTTACCTATGGGCAATCGCCCACGGTCTTCTATTAACAAGGGCGGGATTTTTGACGTTCAGAAGTGCCATCTTCATCTTGTGCAGTTTTTGAGGAATTAAGTATATTTTGCAGTCTTAGAAACATTCTAACCTAACTTTAAAATGTCATTTACCGCCCTACTCCCGTGCTCCCGACTCATCCAGCGCGTGTCTGTGTGTGTTTACTAACTTCACAGTAGAAAAAAATTACCAAAAATATGTTGGTAACTATGTTAAATTCTTGTCATAAGTTATCATAACGTAATTTATTTTTTAGTTATTTTATTCTCGAGGTGTTAAGTGTGTTTTTCTTGTCTGTTTACATAGTGATTGTGTTGTTTTTTTGCAACTTTTCAATAGTGCGAGTCAACAATGTATTCAAACAAGAACAAAAAAATTAAGCTTTCGGGTCATTAATATAGAAAAATTAGGGCAGAAAAAGAAACCAGTGCATTAAAACAAAAACAAGCACTTTTAAAATTCTTTCAACAACCAGTCGAAGTATCAGTAGCGTCAACGAGCCAAAGTACAATAAATGACGAACTGGACGCAGTAAGTTTTATTGATAACACATCCAATATTAAGGAAATTTCGAATATTTAATCTCATGATTTCAATTTAACAATCAAATGTAATAATCAAATCCAAGATTTAGTAACAGAATCGATTGTTAATGTAAGTGTAGTCAGCATATCAACTGACCCAGCTTTATGGCCAAAATTAACACAATATTTCCATAGCATACACCAATGTCGAAACTTTTTGATCGCCATTTGTTCATTATTTTTAAGCAGAATGTTATATTTATTTAGAATATTATGTATTTATTTTTAAAATTGTAATAGATACATTTTTCCACAATTTTTTTATTATAGCCCAATTTATATATAATAATATGTATAGGTATTTAAGTGTTAAAAGATGTTTGTTAAAATATTTCTTTTATAATAATTTTCTCGCGGACAAGGACGGCCTTGCGGTAGGTTCGTATGGGGAAAAAAGTGGCCTTGTAAAAAGTGATGATCTTTTTTTGCCTTTAATATAGGCGAAGGGCGGCCGAGAAAACATTCGCCCACATCTTAAAATTCTCTAGGACCGGGCCTGCTCAAAGGCCAACGCGTTTTAATAAAATATTTAATGTTTAGTATATTTTATTAAACGGTGTAACTGTTTACCAAAACAAATTTTAAAAACCGACACCAGGAAAAGTTGAGGTTCACCTTTCCCTACAAGCCAGTAAAACCGTAAAGTATGTCAAAATGAGCCAACATCGACTGGTCGTTGCGGATTTCAGCATTTTTTTTCCTCTTGCAGATTTAATTCAAACGTAGCACTATTTTGTGTTGCAAATGGATTTCCAAATATTTTTTTTCGATTTGTTTTAAGGGATGGAAAGAATGTCCAGTTTATGTTTCCAGTAAGTGCAAAGTTTCGGTTATTAAACTGTTAATTTAAATTTTATTTTGCTGTCAAAGAAAACGTTTCCAATTTATTTTTATTTACAAAACTTTTGCATGTACCTTATATTTCTTTTAAGACAACAGCTTATTTGAGGAAGAAAGCGGATTTTTGTATGATAATTCGATGTTAAAATATTTAGAGTATTAAGCTGGTTATACAAATCAGATGAAAAAGCAAATGTAGTAATTTAGTCGCTCAAATAATCACAGAATACTGATTGTTTAGCTGAAAAAATGAACATCTCTTTATCCAACTCGGGCATACGTAAAAGTACATTTATTTATTTTTATTTTATTTTTCGGTGCACACAAGGAATATGCTCGCGGCACACAGGTTAAGAAACACTGGTTTAATATTTAAACATTATTGAACAACAAATTTTTGCCTATAGCATGAAAATAGAAGAAGCATTTGCTAGCCTTTGTATTTATGTTTAAACTATTCAGAAATCTCTTGCGACATAACTCGAACACACTTTGTGAAATTTTACAACATAATTTTTGTAGTTATGTTTTATTTTTTTCAGTAAGACCATGTTTTTATAAGAAATTGTGCCAAAAATTTATTTTTAAAATATAAATGTATTTGCGTAACTGTAATACCGACTACTGATATCAGTTATAAAATGGTCTCTAAACTAGTAACTAAAACATTTACTAGAAAATACTCATGCACAAAATTAATAATATAAAATTAGTTTAGCAATGCATAAAAATCATTTTATTTTCATTAACCTAAAATTTTTAATTCTTGGACAGTCATAATTTTATTTTACCTCAATACTGTAACGCTTTATTAAAAACCAAACGAAATAAAAAGTACACTCTAAAAACTGATTTGCTATTTACAATAAACTAAAATACAATTGTCATTAATATACACTAAAGACTTCCTATTTATTTATAAATATACACTAAAGACTTTCTATTTATTTATAAATATACACTAAACACTTATTTATTTATACGCTTAAGTCCAATTTATTTATCAGCACTATTTGTACGATAGTTATTTTCCAATACTCCTATTCTCGCGCGCTAGTACTACCGTGATTTCGAACGGAACTCTCTCCCCAGGTGCTCATGTGTTATACGGCGGGCGAGTTTTCTCGAACGAAACCCGGAGAAGAGACTAGAAAGATGATATATTTCTAATTCATGAATCTTTGATTGGCAACTATGAATATAGTCCTGCTAGCCGGGTTGCATACCTTGTAGGAATCCATGTTACAATACTATCAACAGTCTGGCAAACTGGCATTACGCTTTGTGTTGTTCAGTCTTTACATTTGATATTAAATATTGACCTTTTTTTTGCTTTATTAAATAGTAGTAAATCTATATTACTTTATCAAGATTATTAAAATAACTTCGAGACAAACCTTACTTTCAAACTCATAAAGTAAAAGCACAGATTAAAAAGTCGTTTAAGATTAATTTCTTTTACATGGGGTAATGCTGAACACAACGATCCAAGTTTTTTTTTGATTATTTGTCCTGTTAAGTCAATGATGCTAACGATTTAGCGTAAATTTTGTTCGAACGAACATAAAAGCAACGTTTATTACTACAATTACCGCCTTAATTTATAAACTTTCGGTTATAGCGACGCGAAAACAAAAAGGTAACTAATTTATTGTTTCTAATTTAGCTCAGCTAAAGGAAAAAGCCTAATTTAGTTCACGAGCACCTTGCAATTATCAAGAATTAACTCTGCGTTAAATTCCTACGTGACTGTTGAAGGAATAGCGTCACTAAACCACAAAAATGCCACATCCGACTGTGAGGTTCAAATTTAAGCTTCAAAGTAAATATCTTAGGTTGCAACTCTATTACAAGAGGTCTGTAATAATTTGGATTTACGTTATGAACACAATTATACTGGTATAAAGAAATACTGTTATTTTTATTCGCGTGTTATCATAAATCCATACGCCTTAGAACTCCAGAATGATCAGATTTTTTTCTGTATTGTATTTAATGGAAAAAATTGATTGTCATAACATATCATATTAGGTACTTTGCTTGTTTCGACTTAATACTGGCACTTTTATTGCTTTTTGTTAATTGCTTTATACAAGCAATTCTCAATCGATGGCAGGTGTACCACCTTACGCGAAATATAATGAATGTTATACCTTGTGCTACATTACTTATTTATTACTTCTACAACTTAATAGTGGGTGGCCAAAAAGTCCGTTCGGTTTCTGTCATACTAAACTTCAAACACTCTAGTAAGTAGCTAACTTCATTTTGCGCCTTGCGACTGCGTACGCGTTAGATATTTGACCGTTCGACTCGGAATGGACCATCTGCATCAACTTGGCTACTTCAGCACGCTCGATGTATGGGTTCCACCTGAGGTGATTCGTTGCAGAAACGTGAAAAAACGATACTTTTTTTCAAAGAATGGTAACAGGACGAAAAGTGAATAGTCTATAACAGTATGGACAACAGCAACAGCAGGACTTCACCCGAAGAAGGTTATACTTTCAATTTGGTAAAATTGAAAGAGTGTTGTTTATAACGACCTTCTTTTCAGAACAGGATCATTAATTCAGATGTGTACTGTGATTAGCTGGATAAATTAAATGCAACAATCTACCAGAAGCGTCCAAACCTAGCTAATCGTAGGGGCATTCCATCATGACAATGCTAGTCCGCACATTTCTTTGCAGAAGTTACTGGAGCTTGGCTGGGACGTTTTGCCAAACCCTCCATATTCGCCCGACCGTGCGCCTTCAGATTTTTACTCATATCGGTCTCTTGAAAATGCATTGAATGGACAGACCTTTAACTTTGAAGAGGATGTGAAAATTCACCTGGAAGAGTTTTTCGTCAGTAAAGACAAAACATTGTTCGAGCGGGAAATTATTAAGCTGTCCATGGATCGCAGAAGATACTGGAACGAAACTGCAATTGTATGTATCATTGATTGTTAAAAACTTTCGCCTTATTTTCGCTTGAAAAACCGAACGGACTTTTTGGATAACCTAATATTTCCCAGGAGATTTATTGTGGTGGTACCAACATTTTCGAGTTTTTCCTTCAATGGCTCGCAATAATTGAAGGGTTGAGAACACCTGCTTAAGACTAATGATAAGATAACGCACATAGTTCTGTATATAAATGTGGTATCAGTGCAAGAAAATGTAAACAAAAATATGTTCTTATTTGGAAAGATATTTTAAACAAATTTGCAAGTTATTAGCTTGCTACAGGCAAGCTGTTCAATTAAATTTAACAATTGCAGTGGACTCTTTAATGTTCGAACAACTTGAAACTCAAATGAAAAATTCGAGGAAATCCGGTTTTAAAACTTGATGAAAAACTTGCAAGTCAAACAATGAATTAGTTTTTTAAGCGTTTTATTTGTATTTATTTTGTTATTTCTATATTGTCTTTAATAATACACATTCAGTAATATCACTCCTACTATTATTATTGATTTATTACTGTACAACACTTTTTATCTATTATAAATAAAAACATTCTATCATTGAAGTTAAATAAACTCTTTTTATCACTATTTACCAATATCATCTTTTAAAAAAGGCATTAAAAATGTATTATATTTGGTAAATATTGCTGGTCTAGAACTGATTAACTCAAAGTAGATTATTTCTTATGAGTAAATTTCACTCGAATGTCGAACAATTTGAAAGTCGAACCGTCTCCTGGACCAAATTTTGTTCGCAGTTTGCAGTTCCGCTGTATTATTTAAGAAGTCTTTAACAAACATTAACTTAAAAAAGTCATAAAAAAAAAAATATGCACAGAAATATGGAACGTGTCATAAACCCTTTTTAAGGTTTTAACTCTGTCCTTTACATTAGCACATAAAATTATGTTTTTCAAGAGCTTTTGCATTACGAGTTCATTAGGCCTTTCACGAATGAAGTACACAGTTTGAAACATATGTAGCTAAAGCAACGCTTCGTTACCTGAGAGTTATTATTCACATAGGGGTAATTTATAATTTTTCGGTGGCAGAGAGCAAGTTTTGTCATATTTAGGTTAAAGTTATACTAAAGAGCAGATACAGCAAATCCAAGGAAAATATAAACTAATATCCTACAATAGCTCACGACAATAACAGAGAAGTACCTTTATTTTTTAATAAACATTAAACTAAAACGTAAATTATGATATACAATTTATATTTCGTTTAATTTTTCATTGATCTGTTCGAGCTTTTAAATAAATGAATACAATTATGATGCTGCAGCGATAGCTATATATTATATAATTTATTCAAAAGTATTTGAAAAATTATAAAAATATGTTGTGACGCCTGGCGTTAACTATTTTTATTTTATTTCATTGTTATTATATTTCATTTACTTTTAAATTAATAACATGAAACTAATACTGACGCATCTTTTACTAAGCATGTAACACTTTAAAAGGACCAAGTTATGAGTATTTCAGTTTTAGTATACAAATTAAAGTCAAAATAATACGGTCATTACTTGGAGTGCAACGTTAGTGTCAGTGGCTTTCGTCAAGCAACAAACGATTTGTTGATAAATTCATCAAGTAGACGCACTACTCGTACTAATTATGTTTTCATAGGAAAGAATGACAAGGATCCAACTACAATGAAAAGGGGATGACAACAGGGAACCAAAAATCTTGGGACAGTAGGGCTTAGGTAGTTAAGAACCAACTACCGAGAAATGTACAGCCAGTCAGTAGAACAATAATGGAAAATAATGTTGAAATTATTGTCTTTTATTTGTTTCCTACTGTGTAATAATTGCTCTGGCCCTGTGCATTACGTAAAACAACGTTTGAGGGGTTCAACCACCGAATAAAGGCGACCACGAACCAAAATTAACAACAACAAACATAAGAGTAATAAGTAGGTACTCTACCAACAGTGCGGCCGATATACAGTACGGTCCAGTTCAATGTATATAAACGTTTATTCCAGTCCAGCAGTGCATTTTTTATCTACTAATTCATGTACTGAATTACTGATACATGAACGGATTTGCACGTAAGTACGCGTAAACTGTGGACAGACAGTACATGTGTTTATTTGATTTAACTGTCCACCAAAACGATAAAATGATATTTACTAATTGCGCAGAGTGTATTGCTGTATTGGTATTGTATTTTGTACTAATGTACATTATGTTGTTGAACTATTAAACAATTATTCTTTCGTTAACAAGATGAAATGTTTAAGTATTTTCACTTGTTATGCGAATAAGGTTTCATGATTTTGAAATCCCAAAGGATTACTTTACTATTTTTTAATCTACGTAAAGTATTCTTTACAGTGGTAATTCTTTTGCGGTCTTTTTGTGTAATTTAAAGAACAATGGATATCAATTTCCAAAATAAACACGTTTTATGTGGTTTTAATTACTATTAAGGTCTCTTCACACACATCAGTCTCCGATCCGTCAATTCCGTCAACCGTCAGTCAAAAAAAAAAATTATTTCTTGTAATTTAAGTTGATTCATCTACACTCGTCCGGTGCAGTCACGAATATCTCGTCGGTCCGTCAGTCACAGTCCCGGCGCCTGACAGCCAAACTTGCTATTTCTTCTTACCGATATTGCCTGACGCCTGACTGACGTGTGCGAATAGGCATCGTGGGTATGACTGAGACAAAACGGTGACGGATCGGAGACGGAACTGAGACGCGCCGTGACTGATGTGTGTGAAGAGACCTTTAGGCCCTATGCACACGGAGCAACTCAAAACAAACGCAACTGGTTTGTGATTGAAATTACTAACCGGTTACAAACTCATTAGTGATGTAGCTCCACACACGGGGCAACTCAGAAGTGATCGAAATCGGTAGTTTCTGTGTGGTCATGGATGGTGGAACATCACAAACTTTGTGGGCTAAAAATCCGTTAGATGGCGATAAGTTTAAGAACCTCTGCTTGCACTGGGTGGAATCTTATTTTGAACAAAACTGACTTAAAAATTCGGTTAAAACGTTCTTAAGCCCGTGTGACACGGTATAGTTTTCTATATAGAAATCTGTACCAAATACTATACAGAAAATCTTATATCGTGTCATACAGGTTTTTCGTACAAAATTCTGTATAGTTTCTTGCACAGAAAATACTATACGACTTTTCCTATTTCCATATAAGTTTTGATATAGAAAGTGCGTGCTACAGATGCGCATTCAGTTCGTGAATAATAGCGGCTGATTTTGAACATCTGCAGCTAAAGGAAATAAAAGCAATAGAAATTCGTGTTAACAGTTAATTCTTGGTAATCCGAAGTAGGATGATGTTATTGTTTAAAATGGCAATTACAAGGGATAAATACCTTGTTTTAGAGGGAGTGCATATAGGTAGAAGTACAGATTACAAAGAAATAATTGATAGGGGTGGTAATGGCATATGGCTCGAATGAGAATGCGGCAGAAGAGGATAACAGTAGTGGTATACTACGGTTCCTGCGACAGTTCGATTGCATGTCCATCCGGAGCTTACTATGATCAATGTTTGAAAGTCGCGAAGAAGTCTTTGAAGGTCGTCGACAATGACCAGAGGGTGGTTGCTGAAGGAGTCTTTGAAATGTTTCAGCAACCACCCTCTGGTCATGGTCGACGACCTTGAAAGACTTCTTCGGCAACCCCAAAAAACACACCCTCAAACATTTCAAAGACTCCTTCAGCAACCACCCTCTGGTCATTGTCGACGACCTTCAAAGACTTCTTCGCGACCTTTAAACATCGATCATAGTAAGCTCCGGATGAATATGCCATCGAACTGTCGCAGGAACCGTAGTATACCACTACTCTTATCCTCTTCTGCCGCATTCTCATTCGAGCCATATGCCACTACCACCCCTATCAATTCTTTCTTTGTAATCTGTACTTCTACCATCAATACTCAAAACCCAAAACTAAAAACCCGAAACTCGCATTCTGTTTGGGTCTTATCTGTTTATACTGTTTAGGCGCATGTGCATGGTTAGTAAATTGTATATAAAATATGTCTCCCTGTCACACACAGTTTCAAACGTTTGGAATTCTATATTGAAATCTGTACAAGAAAAACAATACAAGATATTCTCCCCGCTGATGCAATCGGCCGAACAAGCAACTAGTTGGTGATTCAAGTCCAAAACGAGTTGACAGGTTGAGTTGCCTACAACTGATTGCCAACGCGTTGCCGACTGGTTTGTAACGAGTTGCCCCGTCTGCAGTGTCCTATTCAATTACACAGGTTGCAACTCATTGCGGACCGGTTGGTGATTTGCGTCGGTGATCAGTTTGTTTTGAGTTGCTCCGTGTGCAGAGGGCCTTAGGCATTAGTTATTAGGGTAGACGATAAACCGGTAATTTCCCCCTTTGTTTACTAATGATTAATTACTTAAAATGTTTATATTGATTATTAGTACATATTTATAAATAATATTCCTATCTAACTACCTTCGGGTAAATAAGATTGTTGTTAAAAAAAATATTAAAAACCCATAGGATCGCAACAAATCGATAAAAGGTCGAAGAGCTGTAAATTTTGTGCTAAAATATTACAAAAAACAAGCTATACACGTTATTTAGGGTCAAATTAAGGATTATTAGCGCTTTAATAACTTTTCAAATTTTTCGTGAAAAAAGGAAAAAGTGCAACTTAAAATTTTCGACCAAAAATACGATTTTCTTTAAAACCAAAGCAAATGGCTTCAAACATCTTTTAAACTATATTTATAGCCAATTTAAGGACTATTAGCCTTCAAATAACATTTTTAATTTATAAGTATCCTGCTGTAAAAAATATACTAATGACCAAAAAGAAAGGTCACTTGCTCTTTTTGCCGTTTATTAACACCCCTGACAGCATGAAGCATTCTCCTGTTAAAAAAGAGACTGGTGACTTTGGAAAAAAAAGGTCCTCGGCTCTTTTTGCGTTTATTAACTCCCCCCCCTTCATTGAAGCATACGGCCTACGCCACTGTACAGTGTTATTGCTAAATCAAAGTATTTATTAATGTACGTAAATAGTCTCCTCGGATTATGAAAATAGTAATACTGAACCAAAAATAGGAACAAATCCCGAAAAATCGGGAACATGCAATAATATTTTTTATAGTATTTCTTGAACTAATTGTTGAAATACGAAAAAAAATTAGAAAGTCTTTAAGTTTGAAGTTCCTTATTAAGTCATTAATTACACAGGCTGACAAAAAAATATGTTGTGAAAACTTTTTGAACAAATGCATTATGTATTTTTGGGTGCTGAAACTGTATATGGCATCAGTTTATTTGTATCACCTACAGTTCTCTCACAATATGACCTCGATTGTATTAAAAAATGGGGCAAATGGGCTATATAAAAAAATATAAAAACTTAGCTGATACTGCACTTTTGTTTAATTATAGATTTTATTTAAGTTAACACACCCTATGTGTAAAGTGGTTTAATACATAAATTTTAAGTGTTTATTTTTTTGTATTTCCTTTCTCTCTTCTCTTTGAAGCTTCTTATGTAGCGTTTTCTCCGATGTGATGCATTTTGTTGTTCTCGGTGAAGTGACCAGCAATAATCACCCATCATGTTCATTCCACCGTCCCTGATAACGTTTCTCCATCACTTTGATGTCCTGGTGACACCGCTCCCCCTCCTCTTTACACACATCACCCAAGTTGTCAGGAAAAAAGTCAAGATGGTTGTGTATAAGGTGGACTTTAAGGCTCATCAGACATCCCAGATTTTTGTACTTTTCTATCATATTAGCTACCATAAGCACATAGTCTGGGACTTTAACATTGCCGAAAAACTTAGTCACAACTTGCTTCAATTATATCCAAACCTTCTTCTCCTTTGTAGTCATTTTTGTTTCAAAGTTGGAATCGAACATCATTCTACGAATGTCAGGCCCAACGAAAATCCCTTTTCAGTTTGGCTTCTGTTAATGAGGAAACTTTTCACACAAATACTTAAAACATTCACCATCTTTAGGCAAGGTTTTTACAAATTGTTTCATTAAACCTAATTTAATGTGAAGAGGTCCGAAAATAGTCGGTTATAGGTAAATGTTGCAGAGTTTATTTACTTTTTACTTTTCTTTATGGTTTAGCAACAGTTTATGACATCGCAAGCGAACACGGATTTTTTGTTTTGTTTGAGAACCGCGAATGATGTTGCAGTATCAAACAACTTACTTTGTTAATATGTTTTCTTAGAAAATATTTTTAAATTTTACGATATATAGAAACAACTATAAAAGTAAACATTACCTTACATCTTCTTATTTCTCTCAATGAGTTTATTCCTACAGAGACAATACAAGTTGGTTAATGTAACAGTGGCAAATGGCAAAAATATTTGCGAAACTTATTTGGACAGCCTAAAAACAAATGTAAGAAACATAACTTAGAAATAAATATTTTTTATTAATTGAAAGATGCGAGTAATTTTAAAGTTCGCATCATAATTATTTTACTATCACACGAATTTAAATGTTTTTTATTCGTAAGTGGTTTAAATCGATTATTATACAAAAGAATTTACTTTTCCAACAAGTTGCCGTGACATCAGTATGCATTGACAAAATTCGAAAATCTTTTTATCGGATCTTTAACGTACTTTAAATAAACAAAGAAAACAACTTTAAAAAGTAACTATTTTAGATTCACAAATCATTTTTGTATTTAAATTTCAAACTGTGCATAATATAACGATATAAAAATCCATGGTTGAGGTATAAAAACACTAAAATATTTTGTCATTTTTATATTTTGTGATTATGTAAATCCACCCTTATTGCTTATTAGTCTAATAATCCAAGCTGTTCGATAGACATTAAACAAAATTTAAAATAAAAAAAGTTTTGAAAACGTTTAATAAAACAAAAAATACAAAATGCAATAAAGTTATAATTGCAGTTTGAAATTAAAAAGTGTAGCTGCGAAGCCAACTGTGATAAACGCAAAAAGAGAGCAGAGGATCGTTTTAATTGTGTTTGTTTTTAAGCAAACTCTGTAGTGCTTTAAAGCTTTTAAATTAATTATACGCGAATATAAATTCACATAATAAGGTAAATAAACAGCTCCTTAAAAGTTTTGAGTATGTGTAAGTGTGAAAGTGTGATGGGAACAAAGTTTTAAACATATGTATGTATGTGTATGAGTATAAACGCGTTTTTCCTGTTACCGTAAAAGACTACTTTTGTTACCTTTTCAGATTCATGAAAGCTTCTTTTTTTTATATAGCAATAAATAGTTTGAAGTTAGTAAAGTTAGTAAATGACCTAGCCTAGATTATCAAATAAAATCAATGTAAAGGTCGGTTACAAACACACCTGGTAGGAGTAACAGGCCTTCATTGTTTAAGACTAATCTTCGTAACTAAACATAGGTATTTGTGTCTAACAAGCAGATACCTAAGTAACCAAGTAAGATACCTAAACAGTTTTGTCAAAGACACTCTATAAATAATGTAATGTAAAACAACAATTGTGGCGTAATAAGAGATATTTTAAATACAGCAGCTTAATGTAATAACAACATTATCATATCACAACAAAGCGATTTACATAGCAGCTTTACGGGTAATTAAAACGTGCAATAAATGTTATATATGAACATTTATCAAATATAATTATTTTATAAACCCACAAGTAAAAAAATTCAAAACATGTGGTTTAATAAAGTTTTGAGCAATCTAGAAAACCTGCTTAATTTAACAGTAGTTTATATTGCTATACCGAAAAATTGATTAAAGGCTACATCAAGATATGTATATGTGAACACCAAAAACAATAGGAGCTTAGAAACTAGGACCTATAAAATTGTTACAAATAAGCGTAATCAAAAAACAATTAAATTTTTTTCCAAGTACTCTTATATCTTGTCTAAATGCATTTAAAACTCCGGTCTATTTATTGAAAACTAATGTAATTTTACAAACTAACAAGTAAATGTTGTATTCAGTTCCTAAATATCGTGAAAAGCTAAAAACCATATTTTTTTGTTTTATTTATAACCTTTTTATTATACGCGGTAAAAATTTGAAAATTGTATTCGAAGGTAAGGTAATAAGTTTAATTTTTAAGATGCAATAGTCAACTGTTCTATATCTTATAGGTAGGTGTAATGCTTCCAATTACAGTTTTCAAAACTTATGAACAGAGTAGACCAAATTCGAATGTTCTACACTGTATCTCGGTTACCGTATTTGATTTACGTTCTCACTGTTAGATTCCATTCACAATTTTAAGTCCATAATCCTCTATAACTTGTAACTTTTTGATACCCGAAGTATCCTTCGAGATAATGCGACACGGTATATCTGCATTTTTCCAAAAGGCTGATATTGATTAAATTCATCATAATATTTGTCAAGTAGAAGCATAAAAATTCATTATGGAGTCCAAAAAATCTAAATTTGAAAATCGCTTTTGCAAACTATGCCGAGTGGATCAATTTTAACAACGCGATGCGATTGACGCTTTTGTTTAAACCAGGGCTCGAAACCGAAAATAAATTTGGTTAACGGTTAACCGAAATCGAGAACTTTATTTTTATAATGGTTTTTGTTGAAAAACCGGTTTTATTCGTAAAAAACCGGTTTAGTGTAAAAAACCGATTTAAATTATAAACCGGTTTAAAAAACCGGTTTTAAAATAATTTAGATCAGAAATGCAAAGTATGAAAAGATATTATTTATTTATAATTTTATAATAAATGTGCAATCAAGAGTTCAGTAATGACTTTTGGTAAACTAATCGCATTTACTACCTACAGATTTTGTATTTTTCATCGTAATTTTTATTAAAAAAAAAAAAGTTAAAAAAAACGGTGTTTTATTATTTTGGTTAAATGTTACCGTTTTTTTTTGCCTTTAAAAATAACGCTTTCGGTTTCGGTTAAAAATCACTTTTTCTGACAAAAAATAACGGTTAACCGGTTTAAAAAACCGGTTTCATGCCCTATTTTAAACTGCGAGTTCCAATTTTCAAATTGCCAACTGTGTTAATCTGGTTCGTAACCGTTAATTTCGTTTACGGAACTAATGGGACCTAAGCTGCTTAGCGTAAGCCATTTTTTTTATTGTCAAAAATGCCTTTCGATCGGTAGACATGTTAAAACCACCAAAAATTCGTATATGACGTTCATAAAGATAAACGCCTCATAACTAGAGCGACAGAGAAACACACCTCATATTCGGGGCAAGAATATGAGAAAATTTCTTAATTACAACTTCTATTTATTGATTAAATCTTAAACATCAAATAAATGAACTTTATCGTTTAAATTTATTGTTGGTTATAAATTTGTGATAATCATTATGTGTAAAACACATCCTAATGCACTAACTGTCATGAACCCTTTTTATTATCATTTAATTTCTGAGGTATTCAAAAACACATGTAGGTACTTTAGCTGAAATCATTGGGTTGTATGATTCAATTAGGCTGCTGCAGTGCTGATAACACTTACAGGTAAAGTATAGGGACTGTATGAAAGAATACTTTTAATAGCTCATTACATTAATACCGTTTTCATGTTTTAAACGATAAACTATAAACACAAATCATACGGTGAATAGCACAACAACAATATAAAAATATATAGCAGAATTGGTAGCTTATATTTACTGTAAAATCCTGAAATATATTTGACGTAAAGGAAGTCTCCTATAAATTACCAAACCAAAAAAAGTGCGCAACATTCGCATTCACTTTACAGTTTCTGTTGAGTACAAAAAGTTACAGAAAAAGTAACAGGCGTATAAAATATGTTTGCTTTGTCACAAAATTTAATGCGGGCCTTATCAAACAAGAGGAAATGTTTTGTTGAACAGATACATGCTGAGTTGCAAATAATCAGAAAATTGTGCTGGTTGATAAAATAATTTAATACGTACTTGACTGCAGTAACGAGAGTTTCACTTGCTTGAAGTTTCCACAAACGTTTCACCAAGAAAGTTTTGTCCGAAGCTGTTTGAGTCGAAGCACGAAATACAGTAAGCTCCGGTGAACTATGTTTTCAGCGCAGGCGTTCACATTTACTTTAAATATTTGCTTTGCAATGGTTTTTGGTTTCTAAAACCATGTTATATGTCATACTGCTACTGCGTAATACCATGTTATACTTGCAAATGTAATTACTTACACATACGAATATTTCGAGAATCTTTTCGCTAATAAAAATAAATATTTGCACAAAAACACGAAACAAATAATAAGGACATAAAATATTGTAGAAATTGTTCTATACAGGGTATCCCAGATAACATTTCCAGCGTATTATAAAAGATACAGGCTTACTAAAATTTGATGAATTATTCCTAAGAATGAGAGGAGCTACAATCTATTTTTAAAAGTACAATATTCCTCGTCAGAAGAGATGTTATAGCAAAAAATATGAAAATGTTGGATTTATTTTTCCTCTCCCAACTTTTTCGTCTTAATCATTAGATCAATTTTATTAGTACTTTTTCTATGTACTTTTTAATGGAAAAAGAAACTGTTATTTTAGATTTTTGTTATCACTTTCCATTTTCGAGATATTACCCCTAATTTTATTTTTTCTTACGGGTCGCGTAGTTGGCTATAGAGCAGTTAAAGGTGCTTTTTTTTCTTTTTAATGAAATATTACTTGCTGTATGTATTTTATAAATAAGTTACAAAAGAAAAACCGTATTTACCAATCACTTATTAATTTTACATGTTGAGATACTAAGTACATTCTTTACCATAAAACTGGTAGAAGCAGAGCGAATATATTTAATAATATATTAAAATAAATTTAAAAAAGTATGCTTTCTTCGAGAAACCAACCAAAAATCCGAAACAAATTAATGAAGAATTAGAATGATCTGTTTTTACCGAGGTTTTCACATTTCTATGGCAAAGAATGAGGCATCTCAACATGTCGAATTTTTCATTAGTTGTAAATGTGCCCATAATTATATGATAACAAATTTGCTACAACGGCTGTCGAATTACACAACAATACTATAAAATTCTAATAAACGATACCGCAGGCAAATGGTAATTATTTAATTGGTTGTTTTTTGTTTCGTTTTTCATAGATAGCTTGATGAGTGATTAGTGAAATAAAATTTTTCTTGATTTTGTGACTTATTTATAAAATAGATATAGCAAGTAATATCTTATTTAAACGAGAAAAAAAGCACATTTAACTATTCCATAGCCAACTTCGCGGCCCATAAGAAAAAGTTTAATTAGGGGTAATATCTCGAAAATGGTATCTAAAATAACAGTTACAATATCCATTAAAAAGTACCTTAAGAAAGTACTAATTAAATTGATCTAATACATGAAACAAAAAAGTTATAAAAGAAAAAAGAAATTAACATTTTCCCATTTTTTTCTAGAACATCTGACCTAGGTACTAGGAATTTTGTACTTTTAAAAATTGTTTGTAGCTCCTATAATTCAATTAAAGCAAACTTGTATCTCTTATAATAAGCGAAATCCCCGTGCTGGAAATGTTATGTGGGGCCCCCTGTATATGTTACCACTAACGTCCGAAATGACGTTAATGTTAACAATACCTAAACCCTTCAGTAAAAGTTAAAAATTAAAAAGGGTTTTGAACTTTAACAAGGTAAGTTCAGGACGAACTAATTTTTGTCAATATTAACTAAGCGTTGGTAGGTAATTTTCTTTTAACTTTTTTTTTTTAATTTAAAAAAAAAACTAATTAAGAGGCAGATATGCCTGGCACGCAGGACTTAAGAAGAGCGCGAATTTTTTTTTAGAGAGTGTAAAGTTTATTAAAATACCAACCAATGGTGTTCTGAAAAATTCTCAGCATTTTATTCTAGAATCTTTGTATGGTTTCGATATTACTTTTGCTGGCCCACCCTCACAATTAATTGTATGACGTATATCCATGCAGGTTTAACACCCGGTAATTCATTTATTAATTATGTATTGACAGTTCAGAGTTTCTGCCTAGAAGCCAATACATTTTTCTGTATTTAATGTTTAATCCGTCTTATTTTTTGTGTGTTTTTCTCATCTGAATTTAGCATCAAAGTCCATATCTAGATAATTATCCGTATAAGTGTACAAAACAGTATAATGGTTAAGCATAATTGGTATACATGTTTAATACGTATGTTTGTGAAATTAACATAGACTGATTTATTTTTGTCAAGTTTAATACGCTAGCGTTTTATTCATGCACTAGTCTTATTTAAAGGCTTTAAGCTTAAAGCTTGTCAACAGCTTCTTTTTTTCCAACTGCCAAAACACACGTATCGTCCCCAATTGTAACAATCGTAGTTTGTTCAGATTTTGGTGTATCATACGCGTGTAATAGTAGTTGCAGTAGTAGTAGTAGAAGTGGACCTAAAACACTACCCTGTGGTACGCCAGCTCTTATTTCTCTCAGTTCTGTGTACTGATCTTCATATCTAATTTTGAACGACCTCTCACTGATGTGATTATACTAAAAAAAAAAAAATTACGCTCGCCGTTAAAAAGTTATGACACAAACTTACCTTTTTTTAAAGGGAAACGATAGTTGGCTATGACCTATTTAAATTCATAATTTTTTTCTTATTTCAAATATATAAGGGTTGATGTATTTATTTTCAACAATACGCAAGTTATGAAGGTTTTTTAGTTTGTTTTTTTAAAAGAAAATCATAGTAGGCTGTGAAAACAAAAAATAAACAAGGTGTAAAACCTTATAAAACTCATGTGGTACAAGTTACCAAGGTTTTTTAATTTGTTATTGAGATAAATACGAAATTTTTTGAACATAAGATAAACAACAATATCCTACATTACTGCTGATACCGACTATATCGTTGTTTTCTTATTTTCAAATATTTACAATGTTTATCTCCACAACAAATTAAAAAACCTTGGTAACTTGTACCACATGAGTTTTGTAAGGTTTTACACCTTGTTTGGTTTTTGTTTTCATAACTTGTACCACATGAGTTTTGTAAGGTTTTACACCTTGTTTGGTTTTTGTTTTCATAGCCTACTATGATTTTCTTAGAAAAAAAAACTAAAAAACCTTCATAACTTGCGTATTATTAAAAATAAATACATCGACCCTCATATATTTGGAATGAGAAAAAAATAAGGAATTTAAATATGTCATAGCCAACTATCGCTTCCATTTAAAAAAAGGTAATTTTGTGTCATAACTTTTTAACAGCGAGCGTAATTTTTTTTTTTTTTAGTATAATCAAATTAAACATAAAAATATCTAAAAATAATCTTAATAAATATTTTTGATATTTTCAACAATAACGGAGATATGACACATTATTAATATGACAAAAAAACACTTTTTATTTAATAACTCGAAAACCGGAAATGATTGAATATTTTTGAAAACGGTTCTGAGTTTGTCTCAAAAAACTGCACATTTTTGGTAATTTAACCGTTTCTCTATCTTAAATATTAACCGAGATACCCATGCAATCCCATCGAATTTGGACCACCCTGTATTGTTTTGGTAGGAGTGGTTTTAGCTTTAGCTATCGAAAGCCTGAGCAACACTGAGAAATAAAATTATTTTTTTCTTCTAAGGTTTTCTCTAAAAGGTCAGTAATTCTATGGTTTCATGCTTGTTTCTGAATTAAAACTTATGCAGTGAACTTGTGCACTTTTTTCTATAAAAGGTAAAATTTTTTTAAGAATAGTTTTTCATATAGTTTTAATAGGAAGTGTAGCCATGATGTCGATCTGTGTGATGATACTTTATTGATGGGTTTGTCAGATTTAAGATACATGACAACTTTTGCTATTTGCCAGCACCTAGAAACATATATGAGTCTAATTAGTGGCGTAGTAAGAAGTGAATGAGGTCGTGTACAAGCAGAGTTAATAGACCCTTTTAATAAAGTTCTCGTCTTAGGATAGGTCGCAGTTAAATAACAAGTTGTTGTTTGCATCCTTGCCCCCTTGGCTTGTGGGCCCGTGTCCATCGCACCCGCTGCACTCCCGATTGTTACGCCACTGAGTTTAATGTACAACTTGAATAGGTTACTCATTTTGCACATACCTTTTCTGGACAGTTACTTTAGGATTTCTCCGGTTATGAGATCGTATCCTGTTGCTTTCTTCGGATTCATGTTTATTTTGATTTCTAGTGTAACTTCTTTTGGTGTTACTGGTTCTACTCTTAAGGTGGGGTTTCTATTATTATTGATAGGTTCTTATCAGTATGCATATCGTATAGCTAAAAGGTATTTTCCAAATGGTTGGCAAAAAGGTTTATATTTATTTGCTGCTTCTAGCCCATAAGCCATCATAGTTCCTTAGTGATGGATTTTGCATCTTAGGTAACTTTATTCATTTGGTGATGGACTTCCATAAAGATGGTTTTATTAATTATTATGATGAATACAATATTTTGAAATGATGTCTACAGGAATTATTATTTTTCTTTTTAGATCAAAAATTGTACAGGTAATGTATTTAAAAAATAATATAATTTTTAGAATATCTGTAATCTAAGTTTACTACTAAATGCTTTACAGTTTGCAATAATTTTTAATCTTGTGAATAAAAGTTCAGAAAAATGCTAATAAAATTTTAAAAAAATATTTTTCATTAATTACAAATTTATGTTTCTATCAGATATTTTTTAAATAAATCGTTGAACAAACCTTATTTGTAATAAATTATTCGTAAAAAATTAACTTTTAAATATATTTTGGTAAAACTCGTTTTTTGGGTAATGACTTTATTTATTTTAAAAACTAATTAACTGTATAATGCAATTTTTCTATTGATCATATTTCCTTAGAAATTGACAAGATATATAATCCATTTTCTAATAAGTGTTCAGGGATCGTTTTATGAACGCTTCACAGTTCGTAAACATTAATATACTTTAGCAGCTGATAGACCTTTTTTCAAACGTCGTACTTATTCCCAGAAGTAAAATGTTCAGTGTGCCGCAGAAACTCATTTATTATGTCAATTGTTTCATTTACACATAGTCCATTAACACCAAGTGTTCATATCTTTTTGAAATCAGCTATACTTCTTTAAAAACCGTCCTATTGTTATCCACTCATTCGATCTGAAATGGTTATACACAAAAGCTGAAATGAAGAAGACGCTGATACTGCAAACCCTTTGGCATGCGACATATGCGAAACGGTCCAGAGTGCCATTCAAGGTAAATGTCTTAAATGAAGTCCCAAATAACATAGTTTGCTGTCCCAAGAGAACATCAACCGCACTTTCTCAATTTGTTGAAACACAAGACACCGCTGTAGACCTTTTACGGCTCCGCAATTTATAAATAATTAATTAATTGTTTAAGGTTTCCAGCTTGGGTGTTGGCAAAAATTAATACAGTAAACCCCGAACACTGCGATTCGAGATATTCGCTAAATACATATTAAGTGTTGTTATACTTACTACCTGCACTCTTAAGAAATCGTTTTAACTTATAAACAAATAAAAGAGAGATAGTAAAAAATACTAGGTTGAGAAAAAACAATGCGCAGAAAAAATAAATACAAAGTAAAATATCTACAGCACAAAAATTACGTTCATATTAGAAAAAGATTGTTTGCACAAACAAAGGATTTTCTCGCAGTAAAAAAAAAAATCTTCTGCCCTAACCTGACCTGACCTTACCTGATTTGACCTGACCCAACCCTAGAACTGACAATAGGTAATCAATATAGCCTACTTTTGATAGAAGGCAGTACCATTACGCTATACCAAGGCCAATTTCATTCAAATTCGTGCCGCTACAGCAGATTGGATTATGAATGAAGTTGGCCATGGTAATACGCACACATAGCAATTTATTTATTTACTGTGAAATTAAGCGTTTTACTGTGTGTATTTATTTTTTTATTCTAAACCTTAAATAAATTTTTACAGTGAATATACTTTTATTGGGAGGTTGATTTTTTTTAATATGACGAAGAAGTTAAAGTCGTTTTTTTATAGGATAATATTATTGAAAAACGTCGAAATAAGTGTACAGTAGTTATAAAAAAAAAATATTTTGAAATATAGAGTTTTAATTATCTCTGCCATTTTTTATAGCTATGCAGATTACTGAATACTTGTAATTGCATTTTTTAAAACTACAAACATATACAGGGTGATTCTTAAATATTACGAAAAAACTCAGGTGGTGATTCCTTATCGAAAATTAAGGGGGTCTTTCATATATGTTTTTTCCTTAGACGTCTCCGTTCGGTGTTACATCCCCCTAAAGGGCAGCGATCAGCTTTTTATTTTATTTCTCAAAATTGGAGAAATGTAGAAGACTGATATTAGGTAGATATTTTATATTTATTTAAAGGTTTCCTATAGTAATATTTTCCATCATCTCCCACCTTCACAGGGGGCTGAAAAGTGCGACACCTGTTGGTTTTTTATCAAAACTTTTTGGTGGCTTAAAATTTTGCAATTAAATTTTTTTTGAAAGATTGGTTTATTTAGAATTTTTGTTTATTCTTTAGTTTTTCTCGTAAAACCTAGTTTTTGAGAAAAAAATAAAATAAGTAAACATGCACTATTAAATATTCCTATATAAAACGAGTCATTTTGGTGGTTTTGTGTTCATATTGGGTAGAATCGACGGGTGTTATTCATTTTGACGTTTACGCGGCGACAACGCTAAGACGTTTGTCAATTCTACCCAACATGAACACAAATAAACCATGGCAACCGCTAAAATGATTCGTTTAATATTGGAATATTTGATGGTTGATGTTTATTTATTTTATTTGTCACTCAAAAATTGTAGGTTTTACGAGATAAACTAAACAATAAATAAAGTTTTTAAATAAAGCAAGCTTTCAAATAAAAGGATTAATTGCAAAATTTTAACCCAACATAAAGTTCTGATAAAAAAATCAACAGGGGTCGCACTTTTCAGCCCCCTGTGAAGGTGGGAGATGATTGAAAATATTACTATAGGAAACCTTTTAATAAGTATAAAACGTCTACCAAATATTAATTATTCTTCTACAATTATCCAAATTTGATAAATAAAATAAAAACCTAATTTTACCGCTCCCCTTTAGGGGGGTGTAACTCCGAAAGGAGACGTCTAAGAAAAAAACATATATGAAAGACCCCCCTTAATTTTCGTTAAGGAATCACCACCTGAATTGTTTTGCAATATTTAAGAAACACCCTGTATAATAAATTTAAAAATTCAATAATATTTATCTATAAAATTTAAAAAATACCATACACACTGGAACTTTTTTAGTACTCTGTAAAGAATTATTGTAAAAATCTAGTTGTCCTTTTTGATTCTTATATTTGTTCTTTATTGTAATGCATACGACAAAAAAAAACGTAAGCATCAGTTGCGATTTAAGAACTCGCGTGTATTGCGAATGTATTATTTTTGTCCGGTTTTACCTAACAAAAAAAAACTTTTGTTGAAATAATACAATAACGCAAATTAAATTTTGTCAGGTATTTTTAACTAATTACAGTTATTTATAATCCATTTTATTGTCTATTTTGTTTATTTTATAGTTCAGATAAAATTAATTAATTTCATTTCCACTAAATAAACCTGCAACCTCATTATAGTTAGTCATTGATTTAATACAAAATAAAGTAAAGAACATCGCATATAAACCGATATCTATCATCTGTGTCAGACTAGACCTTCATTTTTTTTTTAAAGGTTAATGGAAACCATACATTATTTGCTGTCAATATCGCATAAAAATTTATTAAAAAATTTCCAATACTGACAAATTAATATTAAGCAAAGAAGCTGTAATTTTGACACACTTTTTACATATTTTGGTTTATAAAGCCTTATTTAAAAGCTATCTAATAATTACTTGCATAAAATAAAATACTTTTACAATAATTTTATTCGAAAATTTTATACATTTAAATACTTACAAACATTGTATATATTCTGGCAAGTACTTTTAAGCACAATACGCTTAATGCTTTGTAAAAGTAAAACATTAATCATTTCAGTTAGTTAATGACAAACATTAAATAATTTAAATTACTTAACCAACCCCAAGTCGTCAAAAATCTTTTGATAAAACAGAAACACTTATGGCATACCATTCGTGTTTGTGCGTAATTTCGAATATGAAAATATTGCTAAAACTTGTAGTGATACACTTACCAAAAATAATATTTGTATACCATGAAACTGAAGGAGTCTTCGGTCTCCGCTTTGGCGTTCTTTTTGTTATTCAAACGTACACCAAGATAAATAAAATGATTTAAGTGTTGGTTATCAAGTTTGTACTTTTTCAGGGCTGGATTTACCATAAGTATAAATAGACTGAAATAGGGCCCGCGCTCGACCTTAAAATATTACTGTCTACAAACATAAATATATTGCACGAATATTTTGAGGACATTTTCATTTAACCCTTTCAGTCCTGTCGGGACATATAGTCTTAGAGACATTTTCACATATACTAAACATGTATTAAATGCTCAGAACTGTATAGGGATTTGGGATTTTAGTATTTTATGGTCAACATCACCAAAGACAGCCGTGAAGAGATGGATTGAATGAATGAATTTGTTCTATTTGGCCGTAGGCGCTGAGAAGTGCACATGGTGAACGGTGTTGGGACGTATACGACCCACTGTTCTATACTGTTGGGATGTACATGTTCCATTTTTATATTATGCTTATTATTAAAAATTATTTAAATATTAAAATATTGAAATTAAAAAAATCATTTTGAAAGGGTTAAGCTTTAACAAACAACAAATACAAACTTTGGCAAGAACAAATGCAAAGCTTGAGACCAACAGGTCCAGTCGTTTTCGAATTGTGATTTTTCTACCGTTGGGTGAAAAATTGAATTTTGATAAAATCGAGTACCATTTAGTAATCAGGTATCTGTTTTTAAAGATATTATTCATTAAGAAAATTTATGATAACCTGTTAAAAACATTAGCAGATCAATGTGCTTTTTTTTCTCTTCCTATTCTACAATTAAATACTGGGTTACAGCATTTAACCCTTTCAGGTAAAGTGGGTTCACTGCGAAACCACACTTTTAAACATTTCTAGGCTGAAAGTATAGCGGTTTTTACGGGTACCCACCCATCAATGTGCTCTATAATATCGCCATCTGTTAATCTATAGCGTAAAATATACTAAAATACATTCAGTAGCCAATTGAATACATAATTGATTGATAAAATAAAAGTGATTTCTGTGAAAAAAGTTACTAAAAGGCCGTTTCAGGTGACATTTTTTGCATGAATCATTTCAATATGTTCATAAGTGAGTACTTCTTATAAAAGTTTGAAAAACTTTTAAATTATGTGGTTTCATTATGTAACCACTATGCGTATTGGCACCAAATTATTCATAATTTTAGTCGATAAAAATTGGGGTTTTGCCTCTCGACGGTAAAAAAACTGTTTTTTTAAATATCATGTAAGGTAACTTTTTTTTGGTTATAAAAATATATATGCTTTTATGTGAGTGTATAGCATAAATTATAATACTAAAACTCATCTACCTATTTATTTTGTTCCACCTACCTCTAATGCAATGTGGTTTCACTGCGTAACCACATGATATTGTTTAAATAAACCATTTTTTTGCTAAAAAGAACATGAATACTTTTCATTTAAGTCGTATTAAGTGTATATACAGGGTGAGTCACGACGGACGCGTCGGAGTTTTATGGCGAAACTGTTTATATTTTCCAATTTCTGTCGCTGTTAGATTATGTAAGTCAATAAGGGCTACATTTTAAAAATATTTTCAATCATACAGGGTGCTCCAAAAAAGAGTGCCATATCAAAGTTATACTTTTTCTTATGGAACACCCTGTATATTTTTACATTTTTGGATTCCTCTTTAAATTTACTTCAAAAAATGTAAAAGGTTATATGGGTCTAAAGTTAACCGTTCTCGTGAAAATTGCATTTTCATAAAAATACAGTATTTACAAAAATTTTCAACATTTGAAAACTTTGACAAGTCTGAACAAATTCGCTTGAAGATAAGATTGACAATAGATTATGTAACACTTTGCACCACCTACATTTTTAAAATATTATACAGGGCGTTTTTTACGCTTGGTCAAACTTGTGAAACTTTAAACATCGATAACTCATTTTTTTTAAATACAACACCCTATATTTTTTTACACCGTCTTATAGAAAATTTAATTCTCTTTCGAAAACGTTAAAGCTGTTTTTCACCTAAAATTGATATTTTCCGAGATATCGCGATTTTATTGTTAATTATTAGGGCAAAGTAATATTTTCAAGTAGGTTATGAAGGTAGACAGCGGTAATTTGAAACAATTGAAAGAAAAAACAAGAAACTTATAATTTTGTCGTTTGCCTACACATTTTTGACATTTTTTTATAAGAAAGTTGTAGATTTACCATTTTTACGTTTAAATATAGGTTTCTCATCAGGGCCACAATATTTTTCATATAATTGAGTTTGATCGTTTGCCAAGTCCTAAAAACCGATTGATAATGTATTATATTAGGTACAAGAACGGAACGCTGATTTAAAAAAAAGTAATGCTGACTTGCCTAATTTTACATTTAAAAAAAAAACATGGTTGGTACTGTTTTCGGTAGAGTGACGTAGTATCGTATCGTAAACAGACAAAAAATGGTTTATAGGATTTAGTAATTATCTTATAACACTGGTCCAATAAATAAATGCATAAATAATTTTAAAAAATCTCAATTTAAACGTAAGTATGGTAAAACCACAACTTTTCTATAAAAATATGTCAAAAGTGTGTAGGCAAACGACAAAATTATAAGTTTCTTGTTTTTTCTTTTAATTGTTTCAAATTACCGCTGTCTACCTTCATAGCCTACTTGAAAATATTACTTTGCCCTAATAATTAACAATAAAATCGCGATATCTCGGAAAATATAAATTTTAGGTGAAAAACAGCCTTAATGTTTTCGAAAGAGAATTAAATTTTCTATAAGACGGTGTAAAAAAATATAGGGTGTTGTATTTAAAAAAAATGAGTTATCGATGTTTAAAGTTTCACAAGTTTGACCAAGCGTAAAAAAACGCCCTGTATAATATTTTAAAAATGTAGGTGGTGCAAAGTGTTACATAATCTATTGTCAATCTTATCTCCAAGCGAATTTCTTCAGACTTGTCAAAGTTTTCAAATGTTGAAAATTTTTGAAAATACTGTATTTTCATGAAAATGCAATTTTCACGAGAACGGTTGACTTTAGACCCATATAACCTTTTACATTTTTTGAAGTAAATTTAAAGAGGAATCCAAAAATGTAAAAATATACAGGGTGTTCCATAAGAAAAAGTATAACTTTGATATGGCACTCTTTTTTGGAGCACCCTGTATGATTGAAATTATTTTTAAAATGTAGCCCTTATTGACTTACATAATCTAACAGCGACAGAAATTGGAAAATATAAACGGTTTCGCCATAAAAGTCCGACGCGTCCGTCGTGACTCACCCTGTATAAAATTTCATTTAAAAAATTTAAGTATTATATTTTATGCTTAAAAGGGTTAAACAGATTAGAAGGTATGTTATGGACGAGCAGAGAACAGAAAGATCAATTTCTGCGTCAACACCGGAAAACACATGATTTGATTTTGGAAGAAAGACTAATCGATCTTAAACGACTAGCAGAGCCTTTAATTTTATTATACGAACGCGTTTTTCATATTGTACATATAAAATCGGTTGTGAAATCAGCAAAATGGATATACAAATGCCTAAATGCTAATCAAAAGCGAATGAGGGTGGCAACATTAATATCGATCTGCAACCAATTTGAAGATGGTACGTCAAACTAATTGAGTCCCATTGTTACAATAAATGAAAATAATATTTTTTTTGTCTGATCCAGAGACAAGAAAAATGTTCAAAAAATAAAAACCCTTCGGACAATTGTCACCGCTCAAAAAAGTGTTAATAGGACGAAGATTACCTCAAATGAGATGATGATCGATGCTGTAAAGACTTGGTTTGCAGACGAGAAAAAGGTTTTTTTTCCGTAAGGGTTTACAGTTAGGTACTTTAAACGTTGTGTTTAGTGCATACTACATACATTACTCTAAAAGCCCAAAAATTGGTAAATCTTAGAATTTGCCATAGTGAGTTGGTATAAGTCCGAAAAAAGATTGTAAACGCTTCCATTTCTGGCTTTAACAGGTTTTTTTCATTAAACGTTTTTTTTAACCAACCTTTAACACCTTCATTTGGTCAGTAATAGAGGATTAGGTTAAACATTAGTTAAAGCTTTTTTTTAATGAAAATTAAGATAAAGCTAATTTCGGACTTTCACCAATACTATGACAAATGCTAGAATTTACCGGTGAAACCTAAAATTTACCAATTTTCGGTCTTTTACAGTAACAGAGTAACACATACACTTAAAAAGTGATTATGTAGAATTAAATAACATTACTTTGCATATAAGTAGTTTCCTTCCTTTTTTTGTTTCCAGGAAAGGGTAAATTTAAAATTATATTCCCAGGAATCTCGAGAATCCTGGGAAATTTAAAATATTAAAATTAAACAAAAAAAAATTAAAAAACAAAGTAAATTGTAATCAGCAAATAGTAAAAATAACAATAAATTATTTCATTTACTATTTGTTTAAAATTTGCATTTTAGAAATAAGAGAAAGTCAAGGTGAAGATGATCTTTTTTATTTTAACCAAGATTTGACGCCGCCGAAACTACCCTTTCGCTTTCAATTGGGGTGAAGTGTGTCATCAACTAGATCGGAAACGTATCAATACCACCTTGTAGGCCCTGTGACAGCGAGAATTATTATTCTCTCAAGAGGACGAAAGGACCCAGTGGCGTATTTAGGAGATGGATGGGGGAGACATAACACCCTAGATACAATAAGACCTTGTTTATCTCTTGCGTTCTTAGACGACAAAGCGCTTAATGAAACAGCGTTAAACGAGGTCAATTTAACACATAGGAGTAGTAAATAAGGAAAGGGGAACACGCCACTAAAAATAAACAAATTTTACATTAATTTTAAGTTATTTTTATATTAATTTGCTTTATAATATATGCTACATAACACATAAACACATATGCACACAGAAATATAAAGTTCATTTTTGTGCTGAAGGTCCTGGCTCTTCGGAAATTCTTAATTTTTTTGCGATGAAGTCGTCTAGTGTCATTTGTTGCTCTCTTTTTTTCTCGTTAAGCAAATGTCGGTTGCAGAAGATCACATCCAAAACACCTCATCTTGCTTTTCAGTCTTTTTAAAATAGCGTGGACACTGTTTCACTGCTAATAAACACAATGCACGAAAACAAACGCACCAAACAAACAGATTTAGAAGAAGTACAGCGCTACGTCGAATTGTCACCTTTTGCTGATTGGTTCGTGTTCAGAAATAATCATATTATATACGAATCAATGAAATGCCGCGATAATTTGAATCAGCCTACATTATTTTTTTTTAAGTCTATGAGCAGACCGCGTTATATCGAATCAGCGTTAATCAAGGAAGCGCTAAACTAGGCCTTACTGTATATGAAACTAGAGGCCTATGTAAAGCACTGCTGGACGTGTTCAACCAATTTTATGAAAAAGTTCTTATATATGTTACGGCCAAATCCCGAAATCGGCCAGTGGGAAGTGTCCGGCCAATTCGAGAAATGGCCAATGTCGCTGGTAATTGACTGGCCAATGTCCGATCTTTTCGGGATTTTCGGGATTTGGCCGACCAGTTTGCGTAATAGCATGGATCGATCGGCCAACGGTGGAAGAAAAAAGTCAAGAGCAGATTTTGGTGAAACAAACGGTATTTGGGATTTTAGCATTGTCGCGGCAATTAGCATACCTATTACCTAAATGTTTTTTGCTTTAAAAAAAAGCGTAAAAAGACCTCTAACCTGACCCTCTTTTACTAATGAAATGAATGACGGTCAGGTTAAAGGTCGGTTAAAGTTTGATTTTAAAGGAAACAAACGGTATTTGTGATTCTAGCACTGTAGCACACCGGAAGCGAAAGATCTGTCACCTACCGGACAGTATTGCATCAGCACATCGAATTTTGGCCAGGGATTTCCCGCCACTTCGCGAAATAATCGGCCAAAGTAGCATATACACTGTTAAATCGGAACTTGGCCACACCTCTCGGCCAAAATACGAAAGGGCCGGTCAATTCGGAAACTGGCTGCACTTCGGGTTTTGGCCGTAACATATATATATTTTGATACATATTATAATTCGTTCGTGTGTAAGGCTGGACGAATACAAATCAATTTAAAAAGCTCCCACCTTGATTAATCACCCTCCTATGAAAACATCCTGCCTATGCTACTGGAATGGTCGGGTTAGTATTTTAGCCGAGGGTCTTTTGAAACATGAATCCGGCCCTGTACTTTTCCATCATATTTGAAAACTAATTTCAAAGCATTATAAGCCTTTCATTTACAACAAGATGATTTTTAACGGTTAACAAAGTTCATGCAATCTTGATCTTTTGCTCGACGTAACATTTTTAAATGCCTCTGTATGAAAATATTTATGTGTGCTCTGGTGGTACAAAGCGAATCGATTTCGTTAATGTACCGTGCTGCAATAATACACTATTATACGGCCAATGTGTGACCAGGTTTTCGACTTGAACGATTTTTCAGTTTTTTGCAGAATGGTGTTTTGTTCAACCTTGAATTATGAGCTTTCTACAACGTTCATTACTCATTCATTCTTGAGATAAAGCTCGACAATGGTGCTATAACAAATGCCAGTTGATCTTCGTACACACTTCACGCGCTTGAGCCCTACAAAATTCAATTACATTTTGACGATGAAGTGCAAATATATATTAAATACGTTTTGCAGCTTAATATCGACTATTAAAACATGAAATCATTTATCGTAAAAGTGTGCAACATTTTTAAGAGTAGGATAACAGCAACAATTAAAAAAGCTATCTCAAAACTAATTAAAATACCGAGTGATCAAAGTTACATGTGCACCCCTATAACATCTTTGTTATGGGAAAATAACACTACCAACCTTAAACTTTTGTAAGTCGATCATTTTGCACAAGAATGTGTATAGGGTGGACCAAATTCGAATATTTTACAGGTTATCTCGGTTACCGTAATAGTCAGCGAAAATCAGATATTGGTCCCTTTGGGCTATTTTTTAAAGAAAAGAACGCCCATGTAATCATATTGTTAATATAGCTTTCCATTTTGGCACTACAGACGAAAAATAAAATTTCATCATTTATTAAAACACAATTAAATGTTATGCAGGTTTTTTATTAACATTTCAATGCTTAATTTAAAAACAATTTTTTTTTGCGACTTTGATTGTCCAGATATGAAGTAAATAGAAACCCAAGTTGGACATGACTTTACATAAAAGAGCATATTTCTAAGCTTTTTAAAAATATATAGTTTTATATATTCGTTTCAAAAAATAATCGAGATGTGGCTGGTTTTGTAAAAAGTTTCTTATCAAAGTTTGCCATGATTTCGTAAACAAATGATGTTTACAATTATTAAACCACTAAACATATTCAAGTATTTTATAACTATTTATAACCTACAATTATTTTTAGTTAAATAGAGTAATTTAATTCCGCGCACCAACATGTAACTTTTTAAGTTTAATTAGAATACTGCATATTTTTGATTTTATTAGATTCCATTTTTTTTTTCCAAAAATATCAAAGTTGTTTTATACGTAACATTAATTATTTTTGAGTTATTAAGTTTTTTTTTTTAGTTTAGACGAATCTATAACAAAATATTCATATTTAGCGAAATAACAACGCCAGTCCAAAATTTTTTGAAAATTTTATTAACAATATATCTATAGTGGCTTCTGAATAGTCAAACTTTTAAAATAATATTTTCTCAATTTAATTTTAATAATGTTTGTTTTTTCGGCCCATTCAGCTGAATTATAAACATCAATAAGTCAATGTTTTAAATGAAACACCCTGTATTTTCTTACATTTCAAGTCTGGAACTAATATTTGTTGAGTATTTGCCCTTTCAAAGATAATGTAATAGTTGTAAACAGGTGATATTTGTCAAAATTAAAATAGTAGGCTTTAAACGTCTTTTTTTTAATTCCGAGTATTAAGGGTTTATTCATATTTTTATTTCTTTTTAAAATCTTTCCTTTATAAGCTTCTGGGTATAACAAGAACAGGAATATTCTTATTTTCATTAAAAAGTAAAAGCTTAACAAAGTGTGAATTAAATGAATTAATTAAAATTTAAATTTGTATCAAGTATTTGTACAAGCAGATGCTAAGTAAAATATCTTGTCAAAGTAAGTAAATATCTACCTGAATTACAGTCTAGTCTAGACCACATTCAATATACCTTAAAACGCTTCTAAGTAACAAAATCAACGATTCTAAAGGTAAACAAATACTAAACTACAAAGATATGATATTTGGAAAGTTCATGGTGCTAAAGCAGTGTTTCTTAACCTATGGGTCGCGACCCAAAATTGGGTTGCTTGGCACATTGAGAGGGCCGAAACAACATACGATACTTAATAAACGTATAAAAATGAGTTTAAAAATGTGTTATTTTATTAATCTTTGCTGGGGTCGCAAAACCAAAACTATTGCCCTAATCTGGGTCAAGACTCAAGAAGGTTAAAAAACACTGTGCTAGAGACAGAGTGAGCGAAAAGGAGGTCCGGCCTCGGGCTGACGTTTTTTTTATAAATTTTATAAATTAAATTTGACTAACCATGTATCTTTAATGAGTTCGTATGTTTTGATTAAATGGCATACTAGCTCAAATTAGTTTTTTGCTTTTTTTACAAACATTTCATAGTACATATAACCCTACTAAAAGTCTAGACCGATGAAAAGCACTGAAAATGCTCTACGAGAATACACCAAAAAAATTATACCAACCAATTAAAAACAAAAATCGGTGACAACAAATAAATGAAGGTGTTTAAAACCTTTTTTTTCCGTCAAGTTGTAGCTAAGACTGTCCCATTTAATAATATACAGGGTGTCCCAAATTCGAGTAAATGCATGGGGATCTCGCTTATCTTAAGAGCTACGAGGTCGGTTAAGTTAGGGCAAAGTTGCGAAATTAGATGCTCATCAAATATCTCCAAAGAAAATGTTCATAGCTGCCTTAGTTCAAAAGTTATTTAAGAAAAACTGAAAAAATTGATTTTCGTTTTTTTGCCCTATATCCTACATTTTTTAAGATATCGACAATCTGAAAGCACTTCTCTACGGCAACTTTTTACGCTCTATATTTTGAGATTACAAAGAATTTCCAACAACGTTTCGTCTCTTCACAACCATCATCAACTTCATTTTTTTAAATACGGCGAAAAATTTTTAATCTCATAGTCGGATAGCATTTTGTCTTCTGATTATAATGATATATGACACTTTATATCTAAAATGATATTTTACTACAAAAATTTGAGAAAAACTCATTTTGTCCAATTTTTAAATCAAATAATCTTGTACAAAAAAAAGCAAAATAAAAAACAAAACAATTTTTGTTGTCAGTTAAAACTGTCACTTTGACAGTAATATGATCGTGATTAATTGTATGATTTGCAACCAGCTGCAAATTCTTCGAATTTGTGCTTTTTTTATTAAAAATGACAACCAACACTTTTTACAGAATTCAAGAAATGTCATAATATACACAAAATTTTGTTTTCTCATGGCATGCTTTTTAATTTTCAACAGTTTATTGAATACTTCATTAAAATCAATTACAGTATCATATTTAAACACTTTTTATTTTCCATAATTGGCGAAAATTATTTTAAGAATACTCCGCAATACACGAAGGCATAGCGAATAAACTAATTAATTAAAACCAGAACATAGTGAAAATAAAAATTGCGAACAAAAGCACAAATATCTAAGAATTTATAGCTGGTTGCAAATTATACAATTAATCACGATCATATTAATGTCAAAGTGGCAGTTTTAACAGAACAACAAAAAAACAAAAAAATTGTTTTGTTTTTTATTTTGCTTTTTTTTGTACAAGATCATTTGATTCAAAAATTGGACAAAATGAGTTTTTCTCAAATTTTTGTGGTAAAATATCATTTTAGATATAAAGTGTCATACATCATTGAAATCAGAAGACAAAATGCTATCCGACTATGAGATTAAAAATTTTTCGCCGTATTTAAAAAAATGAAGTTGATGATGGTTCTGAAGACACGAAACGTTGTTGAAAATTCTATGTTATCTCAAAATATAAAGCGTAAAAAGTTTTTGTAGAGAAGTGCTTTCAGATTGTCGATATCTTAAAAAATGTAGGATATAGGGCAAAAAAACGAAAATCAATTTTTTCAGTTTTTCTTGAATAACTTTTGAACTAAGACCGCTGTGAATATTTTTTTTGCAGATATTTGTTGAGCATCTAATTTTGCAACTTTGCCCTAATTTAACCGACCTCGTAGCTCTTAAGATAAGCGAGATCCCCATGCATTTACTCGAATTTGGGACACCCTGTATATGGTATGTTGATAGTTAAATCACAATTAAAGTCGCGATAGTCTTGAGCCCATTTTGTAGAACAGACTCTATATTAGCAAAAATATAAATATGAAGTAGGTAACTGAAATAAACTTTTTTATTAAACCTTTGCATGTTTAAAGTTTATTGTACGTATAGTATAGACCTATATATAATTTGGGCTCTTCTGCCCATCGCTTAGGTGGTTTTCCTGACATTCTTTCTGGGGATGCCACTTCCTGCAATCTTTGGTATATAACTGTCCTGCATTCTTTTTGCATGTTCATTCATTTCATGATCTCTGACGTTTTCTTGAGAATTATACATATTGTACAATTCAAGGATTTCTTTACTTGGTACTCTATCCATAAACGTTCTTTTTCTACTGTAGATATTAGCATTCTCATCATTCTTAGTAGGTATTGTTTAGTTCTGTTTGTCTCTGTGCGTAGTTCGGTGGCTTATGTTAGGGTGGTCTTACAGCACATTGTATACATGAAGTTTACTCCCAAGAGCCAAATATTTATTCCTTCCAACCACATCTCTGAACCTACCAGAAATGGCTGCCACTTGAAAACTTGTTGTTGTACTTCTCTGTGTATTACTATGCTGCTTGAAAGGTATATTACTGTATATTTAAATGACATAACTTGTTCGATAACCGTATTCTAATATACATCGTAGTGGATCTTTCACGGGCGTCGAAACATTTAGTTTTGTCTTTAGCCACTATCATATTATAGAGTTTTGCTGTTGTTATTATTTTGTATAGCAGTTTCTAAAGGTCATCTTCGCAGTCCAATATTAGCACCACGTCATTTACGTAACAGGAGATAATATTTATTTTCTTTATCCCGATTGTGTACCCATTCATTGCCCTCACGCTGTGAGTTATACTGAAAAGCATTGGACTGAAGGGACTCTCGTATTCCGGTGGATGTGGTAAATTTGTCTGTTAACGCATTATTAACATGTTTCTATCACATCATCGATAAAGTTTATAAGTGATATCCATACGTTATTTTCTGTCAAATGTCGACGATTTCTGCTGTACGAACACGATCAAAAACCTTAAGGAAGTCAATAAAACAAAAAAGGCTGGTGCATTATAATCTATGGAGTTTTCGCATATTTGTCGAAATCAACGTCAATGGTAGATACATATTTTTTTCAAATTTTCAATTGCACCGGCATTATCTACGATACGAAGGTGTTTAAACTTGATCAGTAGTATTTTCGTTATCATACGGAATTGAGAGTATTATACCTTTAATATAATACTGTATTACAAACATTATCCAAACGCGCGTTTTTACAACATTCATTCATTAATACTTTTATTTGCTTTTTATTCCGGATTTTAATGAAAATTCTATAGTTTCAACTTGACAGCGTTGTGTCACTTTTTTTTATCGTAACGCGGAAGAGTTAAGGGCTCAGCTCAGCCTGGCTGAGAGATTATATTGACATTTAAGACAAGCGAGTGATTTATTGACAAGTTTTTCATCAACATTAATTTAACAAATACCGCCAACATAAATATGTATGTGTAAACTTAAAGAGTGTATATTCCAATATATACAAATATATATTCCACAATTTTAATGATACATATGTGTATATTAGCGTTTCTCTCCCAAGAGCCGGGAATTCTGGTCCATTGTATATTTTCCGGGAATTACCTATTGTCCCAGGAAATCCAGGGATATTTAAAAAATGTTGTTTTCGTTTATTTTGTGTTAGGATCTTTGTAATATTATTATAATTTATCAGGATGTATTATAAATACCAACACTAACATTAATTTATGGAAAAACTTTATTCTTTTTTCAAAATAGTTTTTCTGCTTTAGAATAACAAACTATGTACACCTGTAGTATATGTAAAAAAGCTCGATCTTTATGACAAAGCTTATATAATCAACATACGTTAAGGCCCGATTCCATAAATGCTAAACCTAAGATTAACCCTGGGTTGAACCCGGTTTAACCTGCTTATACAGGGTGTTTCGTAAAAATTACGAAAACATTCGGGAGGTGATTCTCTATCGAAAATTAAGGGAGGTCTTTTATATTAAAAAAATTCTTTAGACGTCTCAGAGTTATACACCCTTAAATGAGAGCGGTAAAATTAGGTTTTTAGTTTATTTCTTAAATTTTGATAAATGTAGGAGAATCATATTTGGTAGATGTTTTAGACTTATTAAAAGGTTTCCCATAGTAATATTTTCCCTCGTCTTCCACCTTCACAGGGGGCTGAAAAGTGCAACCCGTGTTGGTTTTTTAATCAGAACTTTTTGGTGGGTTAAAATTTTGTAATTTAAAAATGTTGTTTTTAAGCTTGATTTATTTAAAACTTTTTTTTTAACTTTTCTCGTAAAACCTACAGTTTTTGAGTAGAAAATAATATAAGTAAACATGAACCATCAAATATTCCAATATTAAACGAATCCTTTTGGTGGTTGCCATGGTTTGTTTATGTTCATATTGGGTATAATTGACGGACTTTTAGCGTTGTCACCGCGTAAATGTCAAAATAAGTTACACCAGTCAATGCTACCCAATATGAACATAAATAAACCATAGTAACCACCAAAATAAATCGTTTTATATTGAAAAATTTAATGGTGCATGTTTACTTATATTATCTTTTACTCAAAAATTATAGGTTTTACGAGAAAAGTTAAAGAATAAAAAAGTTTCTAAATAAATCAAGCTTTCAAAATAACATTTTTAAATTGCAAAAATTCAACCCACCAAACATTCTGAGTAAAAACCAACAGGGGTCGCGCTTTCCAGTGCCCTGTGAAAGTGGGAGATGATTGAAAATATTACTATGGGAAACCTTTTAATAGGTATAAAACATCCACTAAATATCAATTTCCTACATTTATCAACATTTGAGAAATAAAATAAAAGCCTAATTTACCCCTCCCCTGTAGTGGGTGTAACCCGAAAGGAGACGTCTAAGAAAAAAAATTTGTATAAAAGACCCCCCTTAATTTTCTATAAAAAGTCACTTCTCGAATGTTTTCGCATTTTTTACAAAACACCCTGTATATTTGCGATTTTTTTACAAGGTTTGTTCCAACAAGCAATTTGCACGGTACAGTAAACGATTTGAGTTTGCGCAGTATCAATATCGCGTTCCAACACAAGCTCTGACAGTTCACCGGACGGTCAGTAATCCGTTCCAACACATCTCAAATCAATTCGTTTACGGGTTTGCGGACGATCAGAACAGTACATGGACTGAAAGTAGAATTGTTGTCGGGATTTTTAGACGCTTGCGCTGTTCATAACTAACATGGCTCAGGTAGCTATGCATCGCTCTCCCGAGCCCTACTTAGTACTAGATTCTTAAGGTGTTTACCTTAGCGATGCGCACATTTCTATGAACCCAATAGACGCAAATGTCATTTACAGTTAGGCCAGTCGTAAAAGCGTTCCAACAACGACTATACTGTGCAGTTACATTTCGTAGTACATAGTTCACGCATGCGAATAAAACAGTTCATGAACTCGTAACAAACCGATTTTAAATCGCTGTTGGAACAAACCTACAGTTCGCAATTGTTTCTCGCATCCTCATCTCCATCTTTTTCTGTCGAACCAATCTTGTTCTTGGAGTCCCCTGTCCTCTATGGTCTCATCCACTCCTTTGATCTAGTTTCTTCTTGTCTGGCCCTAATCGATCTTCTGGCATCCGTCTTAGATGGACATACCATTTTAATCTCTTTGATGTGATTAAATCAATTATAGTAGTAGGTACCTACGTCCATTCTTTCCCGGATGTCTGTGTAACGTACTTTGTCAAGTCTAGCAAGACCGCAGCACTTCCTCCAGTACTCTATTTCCAGAGCTGTAATTTTACTTTCTTCTCTTTTATTGGTTACCCATGGTTCGTTCAGTCCCGTATAGGGTTATACTTTACTTCTATTATTGATTTGTGCATTTTGCTTTTTGTCGTTTTTGTCACATTCTTGTTCCATAGTTTAATTTTCTTATGGCAGCTCTTCCTTGTCCTACTCTGTTTGAGATTTCAGTTTTACAATTTTTATCACTAATTATCTTAACACCCAGATATTTATATTCATTCGTACTTTTGATGATTTGGTTTTCAAGTTGCATATCGGCGGTAGTAGACCAATTTCTTCAAGGACTACCGGGACAAGCAAATGTCAAATATGAGAAACCTAAGTGTACATATTTAGTGGATACGACAATAAGCATACATCCAATCCACATCGCCGTAGGTATTTGCTAGCTAAACAATGCACTTACAATTTGATAGAATAAAACAATATATTGTTTCGTTATTAAAAAAATACAATAAAAATGTGACGACTACCTTTAAGTTTATAACCAAACAAACGCCATTCAGATCTTTAGTGAGGAACTGGCCATGGAGTTTTTCTGGAAAATGAAATCAGTATTAATTTGCTTTGACGAACGAAACTCGTTCGGTAAAATTATGCAGTACGACACAAGGACAGACAGGTTCACAATACAAACAATTCATTCTGCGATTAATAAAACGTAAGCTTTCAATAGTCGCTCTTATTAGGTCTATATTTTCAACAATACTGAAATCCCACATTCGATATTAAACTTTTCTTAATGAAGAAAGTTGCGCTTGCTTCCTGTCGGTTTCTAACTTTTTCACGGACTAATGTTTGTTTCTTTTATAAACCATTTTTCTCAAACAATAGACCAATTGTGTTTGCCTACATTCAAGAACTTTTAAGCGATATATTTAAAAATATGTTACCATTAAAAAAAAAAGAAATTAAATCAATGTTGTGGTATTTAAGGATCTCTACTTTTGCTTTTCTAAAATAAGTTTGTGTTACTTTTGCTGAATGTAAATAAGTATTACTCTTTTATTTAAATTTATTATTGTAACAGTATGGCCATTGGTCATATATCATCATTAACAAACTTATAGGTTGTTCTTTATTTGTATGCACTCTACTTTTACAATACTTTAACTAATTAAAGTTTTATCCCAAAATCATAAGACACTTCAGCTAGTATCTACGAAAGCATTGAACCCCACAAACCTTATACAGCCACAATACGAGGCGCCTATAAGCTTCACACAATTCGTGGTGAATTTCAGCAGCATTCATCCTTTCGCGTGTAGAAATCGAAGTAGATATCGAACTTCGAAAAAGGCGGGAATTTGAAATTTTGCAGCCATTTTAAATCACAATTATTGAAACAGAAGCAGCAGCAGAGTCAACGCAAACGTGCCGATAGCTAGGCAACGATCCAACAGTTACTAACAAGCATGTAGATTCCCTTTCTTGGTAACAATCTCGATTTATTACTTATCGATCCTTACTTTTGACATACGCACCGTAATTAAGATTTTTCTCGTTTCAAATCCACTTAATTATACAGGGTTTTTATAAAAGACATGTTATTAACGCCACTTATCGACGTGACGGTTAGTCAGACAGATGTAATAAGATAATGCAATAAAAATTATAGCTGGAAACCTGAACAGTCGATTTTAAAATAATTTTTAATTAAAAAGTAAATTATAACTAAATAAATATTAATGGAACACAGTTTATTGGTTTATTGCCGATTAACATTATGCAGTTAAAAATTAATTTTTATTTAAGTGCAATTTTTTGTTAAAATTAAACTTGGATTTATTAAAATGGACCTAGTTTTATCAGTCTAAAACAACAATAGTTAATAATTTATTGTATCCATTAGTCTTGCTTCCAAATAAGGCCACACTAAAAAGATTCAGTACACCGTGTCAATGGATTTCCAACAATGGTTTTATACAAAAGAAAATTGCTCCATCAGTATAATAGAGGATACCTTGAAAAAGTATAAATGAACTTGCTTTATAACACGGTAAGAACCGAATAAAATATTCATATACCCTTGCAAACCATTTCTTTTATGTATAATTCTTGTATAAGTTACTCAAAAAAGCTACTTAAAAAATGTTTAACAATTCATCACATGTATTTTTCTATTCGCGCATTTTTTTTAAGAATAACATTCGTTAAAATCTTCTATGCTTTGAGCGAACATTGAAAAGAAATAATACTTAATTCGTTTTAATTAATTTTAGGTCTTCAGAACGAAAACACGATTAAGATCCTTGTTACTGCAAAATTAATATGCAAATGCACATTTCTTTAACAACATTGTCAAGATAAGTTGTAATAAATGAGAAGGTACATTGAAGCAATTTAATTTTCGTAATTGATTTCATTATTGTTAACGATTACATTTAAATGATAAAATAATTAATAGCTTACTATTTACATTATACACTAATGCGAACTGAAGTATTTACAACAAGCAAAAAACCTGCGCTTAAAATTATATTAAAGTTAAATGCGATAGCTAACAATCATCACTTAAGGTAAAGAAAAAATTACGATTAGTAATTTTACGAACGTGTTGAAGGCAGCTGTAAATTTTGTGTGATTGTGTCTGTTTTTGTATTTGTGTGTATAAAAACTTGAAGGTGCCGCTCCAGGCATTCTCATTAATCTTGCTTTTGTAAATGACGTCTGTCGGAATGACGTTCCATGCGAGTGTTTACCAAAAATACTAAACTAAATAGGATGGCCCATTTCCATAAGACTAATGTATGACTGAGCTATCCGAAAGTGACGTCATTAATACCGCAAAAATGTTTAAACAGATGTCTTAGATTTTATATTAAATGGCAAGTTCCAAAGTATAAATGACATTGATTAAGAGCCCACCAAAAATATTTTTTTTTACATAAACCTGAACATTTGTACATGTGTGACAACTGACACATCAATCACTTTAAAAATGACATTTGCAGGACTTTATAGCTGACGTCATTAATAACACTCTTTCGTCATCGATATGTTTACGAATTTCGTCGGATGGGTCATCCTATTAATTTAATATCTTCGAGTATTTACCAAGAATACAAAACTGAACAGGATGGCAAATGTTTCAACTGATGTCTTAGATTTTATATATATATACTTTGAACTATGATGACCAATGGGAACAAGTGACAAATAAGAGAAAAAGTGTAAAAAGTCCGGAAGAGGTAGCTAAACTCAAAAAACAGGCTAAAATCAGTGATTACTGGCTAGGCAGTACACCCACAAGTAACAGATTTAATAGCCTCTTAAAAGAAGGGGACACAGAACCCCACGAAGAAACAATAGAAATAAAGAATGAACCTAAACCGCCGCCAATATTTGTGGCAGATGTGAAGAATATCAATCCACTAACAAAATTGCTGGACGAAATAGCTAAAGATAAGTACATCATAAAAGCTCTACACAACGAGCAAGTGAAAATTCAACCTAAAGAAAGCGAAGTATACAGAATCATTATTAAAGCATTAAAGGAAAAAAACACGCAATACCACACGTATAAACCCAAACAGGATAAGAGTTTCCGAGTTGTTTTAAAAAATATTCACCCCTCCACAGAAACAGCCCTAATAAAGAAAAACATCCAAGACCTAGGACATGAAGTCACAAACGTATGGAATATAAGACAACAAGGAACAAACAACCCTCTACCAATGTTCTTTATTGATTTAAGACAAAAAGAAAATAATAAAGACATCTATAAAGTCAAATTATTTATGAATTCGAGCGTACAGGTTGAGGCACCTCACGTAAAAAGGGAAATCCCACAATGTACTCGATGCCAGAGATTTGGGCACACAAAAAACTTTTGTAACAAGAGCCCACGCTGTGTTAAATGCACAGAAAACCACCTTACCAAAGATTGTACCAGGAACACAAACAATAACGAAGTAAAATGCGTTAATTGTAACGAAAACCACCCAGCTAATTACAGAGGGTGCATCGTGCATAAACAATTACAACAAAAAATGTACCCAAAGCTTAGAGAAAAAACATTTGGTCAAAAGGTGCAACCAGGTACTTCATACACACAAGTAACGCAACAAAATCAGCAACAATCACTACTGAACAATACTGAAAATAAACCAATCCCAGCAAATAATACCCAACAAACAAACGATATCATGGAACTGAAGAACATGATGAAAGATCTAATAAACCAAATGGGGATAATGATGAATCTTATTACTACACTAGTCAATAAAATGCCATATGGCTCAGCTTCTTAAAATAGGAGTATGGAACGCCAACGGCTTGTGCCAACATACACAAGAAATAAAATCCTTTTTAGTAAGCAACGAAATCGACGTAATGTTAATAGCAGAGACACATTTCACCAACAAAAGTTACATGAAAATACCCAGATATCAAATCTATAATACTAATCACCCGGATGGAACAGCGCATGGTGGTACTGCCATTATAGTCAGAAATGGCATTAAGCATTACGAACTATGCAAATACGATCAAGAACATTTGCAAGCTACAAGTGTTGCAGTCGAAGAAACAACTGGTACGCTGAGATTATCAGCAATCTACTGTCTACCTAAATACAATAATAAGAAGAAAGACTTTGAGCAATTCTTTAAGACACTTGGTAATAAATTTATTGCTGGAGGGGATTATAACGCCAAGCATACCCAATGGGGTTCGAGGATAATAACTACCAAGGGCAGGGAACTATTAGCAGCAATGACTGGTAGCAACTTAACCCACCTATCGACAGGTCAACCTACATATTGGCCCACTGACAAAAGGAAAATCCCCGACTTATTAGACTTCTGTGTCGCAAAAGGAGTAAACACTGCCCAATTTAAAATCAATTCAAGCCTAGACCTCTCATCGGATCATTCACCGATTATTATTACTATGTATTCCCATGTTCTGCAAATACATAAAAATCCAATGCTCTTTAGTAAAAAAACTGATTGGGAAGCTTTAAAGAAAAACTAGATGAACTTATTGTTCTAAAAATTCCACTCAAAACGACTGAAGACGTTGATGAAGCAGTCACTAAATTAACTAAAACCATACAGGCTGCAGCGTGGATGGTTACACCTGAACAGAACAGTCTACAGAAAAAGAATGAATGTCCCATAATAGTTAAACAAAAAATTGCGGATAAACGAAAACTAAGAAGGCGATGGCAGATAACAAGGTCAGAAGAGGATAAGAAAAATTTTAACAAAGCCGCAAAAGACTTAAAAAAACTGCTACTACACATGAAAAACCAATCCATTCAAAAATATCTTAGTGAATTGACGGACTCGGAGACAACAGATTATTCATTATGGAAGGCTACAAAACAATTAAAAAGACCGCAGCAATTCATTCCACCCATTAAACACCGAGATGGTGAGTGGGCTAGAAACGATAAGGAAAAAGCGACCGCATTTGCTGACCACCTGAAAAATGTATTCAAACCCTTTACATCGGAATCAATCCCCGAAGATGAAGCTGAAATTAAAGAATTCTTAGCAGCACCGTATCAGATGGATATGCCTATTGCAAAAGTGAAGGCGAGGGAAGTGAAATACACGATAAAAAAGGAAATTAACCCCAAAAAGGCACCAGGATTCGACCTAATAACGGGAAAAGTGTTGCAGGAAATGACTGATAAAGGCATAAAAGCTATAGTACAAATATTTAACTCGACTATAAGATTAGGATACTTTCCTAATCTCTGGAAAATAGCACAGATAATCATGTTGCCTAAACCGGGCAAACTGAAGAGATAACGTCGTACAGGCCCATAAGTCTCCTGCCAACGCTTTCAAAGGTATTTGAGAAAATCCTACTAAAAAGAATGCAGCCAATACTTGAACAGAAACAATTAATACCCAACCACCAATTCGGATTCCGAAACAAACATGGCACGATCGAACAAATACATAGAGTAGTCAACAAAATCAACAATGCTCTTGAAACAAAAAAGTTCTGTTCTGCCGCCTTCCTAGATTTAAGCCAGGCTTTTGACAAAGTCTGGCATGAGGGCTTGTGCTATAAACTCAAGAAGGACCTGCCGCACCAATTATACGAAGTACTAAAATCTTATTTAACAGAACGCCATTACCTTGTCAAGTACAAAGAAGAATACACTGAACTGCAAAACATACTATCTGGTGTACCGCAAGGAAGTGTGCTGGGACCTGTATTATACCTGTTATATACAGCTGACCTTCCAACAACTCGGCTAACTACTGTAGTGACCTTTGCGGACGATACTGCTGTACTAGCAACACATCCTAACCCTGCAGCAGCCACGAAAAACCTACAAACCAACCTCAATAAAATCCAGCTGTGGCTTAAAAAATGGAAAATGAAAGTTAACGAAGACAAATCAGTACACGTGACGTACACTATGAAAAAAGATAATTGCCCACCCGTTATACTAAATGGACGACAATTACAACATTTAGATAATGTAAAATATCTCGGCCTGCATCTAGACCGCAGAATGAATTGGCAAAAGCATATATTCACTAAGAGAAAGCAACTTGGTATGAAACTGCGGCAAATGTACTGGATGATTGGTAGACAATCACAGCTAACATTAGAGAACAAACTATTAATTTATAAAGTAATACTAAAGCCCATATGGAGTTATGGTATCCAGCTTTGGGGCTCAGCCAGCAACACCAACATTGACATAATACAACGATTTCAGAATAAAGTTCTTCGAACCATAGTGAACGCACCTTGGTATGTACCCAACGCAGTAATACAATGTGATCTGTGCGTGCCTTCAGTGAAAGAAGAAATAAAAAAGTTTAGTTCCAGATACAGTGAACGAGTAAAAGTCCACCCTAACAAGTTAGCAAACAATCTCATGGACAAAGAGTGCGAAACTAGGCGGCTAAAAAGGTTCAAGCCATCAGACCTCACAACCCGGTTTGATTAGCATTGCTAGACTAAAAATTAGAATTAGAAACCTCTTTTAAGTTAATTATTTGTTACGTAGGTAAGATTTGTTACTAAGGTAAGATTTGTTACTTAGGCAAGTAAAGGGACTATCCACTGGGATAAGCCCTACAAGTCAATTAATTATTTTTAATTTTTTCAATTAATTATTTTTAATTTTAATTTCACAAATACACTTATTGTCCGTCTCTAGGACAGATTGTGTAAAATGTAATGATATAAAAAAAAAAAAAAAAAATATTGAATGGCAAGTTCCGAAGTATAGTTCAATCAATGTTAATGAATGAACGTTAAATTGAATAACTCAACAAATTTTTTTAATTATTTTTGTTAAATATGTTTTTGTTCATTTTATTGCCAAATAAGATAGGGTTTCTTGTAGGCCAAATGGGTCGCTTCATATAAACCTGAAAACTTTATACATGTGTGAAGTGTGACATATCACTCATCTGTCACTTTATATATGACATTTGTAGGACGTCATGGCTGACGTCATTAATATCACTCTTTCGTCATAGATATGTTTAGAAGTTTCGTCGAATGGGCCATCCAGTTTAGTTTAGTATCCTTCAGTCCTTACAACATACATACAACCAAAACTCATTTAAAGGGGGTGTAGTGATTAGCCATCCTGATTGGATTACCTATTTTTAAAATATACATACTATTTGCAGCATTTAATTGGTCAACGAAACCCCGAATGTGTACATTTCTTTGAAACAATGTATTTCAAATATTGTACAGAATTATGACTAATAGATGATTAGATTTCTTGCGCTGTATACAGGGTGTCCCAATTATACACCGCCAAAAAGTAGGTGTATATTCCTGAGTGAAAATGATGACCATTTGTCAAATATTTTGTTATCCGAAAATGCTTCCTTTCAAAGTTAGAGACCTCCAAAGTTGCAAAAAAAAAAAATCAAAAAATTGATTACGTCCTAGCCGTTTAAGCGAGAGCTATCAAACTTGGCCGAAATGTTTAGGTGTTTCCCATTGACTTTGTGGGATAATTAGAAAGAAAATACGTTATTGGAAGTATGATTTATTAGTCATAGTACATACATAGTACATAGCTCGTATGACCTTTTTTGTTTGATGTTTTATACCTAGTTAAATCTAATTATCAATTTAATCTATGTTACCATTGTAAAAATAATAAATTGTATCAATATTATTTGTTGGCTTTATTAGCAACGTACTTCACTTCATTTCAAACACACGTATTTTATTCTGTAGTTTTTAAAGGGAAATTTTTGTTATTATAAGGGAGTATTTAATATGACAAACAAATAATTTAATAAATTTTAAATAAAAATTAAAACTTGTAATTTTTTCTTAGTGTAATTTTCGCATGTATAAGGTCTTTCTTGTGTAATTTACTCCTTGTGTAATTCTGTCCATGTGTAATTTTAGCAGTGTAATTTTCTACCGTGTAATTTCTTCTTGTGTAATTTCGTCATGAACAGGTTTGGATTTAAATAAAATACGATGATGTGTTTTTAAAAATGTCTTACGACTCTAATGTTTTGCGATAAACTTCAACAATACCTATATCTCCCAAAACAAAAAGGTTAGGCTGAAAATTTTATTAATGGTACATACAGGGGCGGATCTAGATTTTTCGAGGCCTAGGCCTTATTGAAGTCCAATGGGGCCCCATTTTTTGTTAGATTAATAGTCTTTAAATTGTGGTTTAAAATTCATTTTTAATAACATCAAAATCAGCGTTGAAATATATTTATTTATGAAATGGTGTTGAATGACAAACATTATATCTTATATAAAAAAAAACATAAGAAATCAAGAAATATTATTAACAAAAACGTATAAACAAACAAAATGTATGATAATAATTCAATTTTTGTGGGCCCTTGACACTTGGGGGCCCAGGGCTTAAGACCTATTAGTCCCTGTAGATTCGCCCCTGGGTACAACTGTATAACGAAACACCAAAAGATTTGTTGTCTACTAAATTCTTGAGCGCCCCACTGTTGTTTTAATTATCTCACCTCACACAGATGTTGAAGTTTGTCCATATGCTTCACTAACGTAATCTCTATTTAAAACAAAGTACCCACCGCGCACTGTCTTGCAAAACCGTGCAAATGTAAGTAAGATTTATATTTACTACCTAGATTACCATCATACCTAACATAACATCAAAACAACAGTTGAGTTATTATGTAGAAAATTCAGATCTTTTATTAAATGTTATAATAACACCTGTCTGCAATAACACAGAAACCTTTAACCAGGATTCAAATTATTGAAATTTGATTATTAACTCAGTTTGATTAGTTGTTTTTGCTTTTATTTTAAAAGAAGTTACGCCTACGTTAAGCGTATTAGCTTTACTACAATTAATTGTTAACATGCGCCTCATTAAAATTCGGATGCAAATAATATTTAAATAAATAAATAATTAATGAAGAAAATTGATTGAAATCTCAAAACTCTGGTTTTTGGGAGAATAATCTATTTTTTGAATATGAATTTAACTTTTACAAAAAAAATTACATTTGTTCAATTTTTTTAAGACAACAATAGTTTAAACTTTACTATGAAGCAACTACGCAGGTATAGATTTTAGGTTTTTTTTCTTCTTCACTGAAGTGACAGGATAAATTTAGTACGCTTCATTATAGGTACACCCTCATTGTGTTATACAGGATTTCTTTTGGTAGTTTGCGGACTAATCTTGTTAAAATTTAACAAGGTGTTTCAAAGCAGGGATGTAACTTAATTTAGTTTTTATTATACTTTTTATTATACGGACAGGTTCAATTATAAACATCCCTTTGTTTTTAAACTCATAAAGTGACTTTAAAATAAAGTAAGCACAATGCATTTTTATTTATTTTTACGACAAATTTTGGATTATATCATAATATTTATTAATTTATTGTCACAAATTGATTAATTATTTTATTAGCAACTTAATAAAACAGAAGCTAAGTACCTACAGTTTTCAGTAATAATGACTTCAGAGATCGATTCCTCTTAATTACAAAAATAAATTTTGTTTTAAAAGTTAAACTTGTTAGGGTGCTGATGAATAAATGAAAAAGGAACAGAAACTAAAACAGTGAATGTAAGTTTTATAACCTAACCGAGTTTCTACAAAAAGTTTACAAAGATGGATAGTTTCTTTTATAAGATGAATCTAACATCACAGCTTGAAAATTTTCATTTAAATCGAAACAAAGTAAAAAAAAATCCGCTGTAGTCGTAAATTGACTATGATTTGTTAGCAGAGTATTTCCAACAACTGTGTCAAATTTTATTTCAAACGTTTTGATGAAAATTGTTGGAAGAGGTGTTTTAAACGAATTTGCAGATACTTGCTAATCAAATATTTAAGGGATTGAAAATTAACAAATTAATGAAGCTTTGTGAATGTGAAAAAAAATACTATTCGTCTAAAAAAACGTTCTCATTTTTTTTATTGGAAAAGTTAATCAAGTTTAATCAGAAAATAAAAAATCTTAACCGATACTTTTGATGTATACAGGGTGATTCAGTTTTACTGTCGCGCCCCTATTACCTTATTATTTTAAGGTTCTGGCTATTTGCACCTACAGTAGGTACGAATAATTGGCTATTTGCACCTACTGTAGGTAGATACGCATAATTGGCTATTTGTACCTACTGTATAGGCATATACCGCTTGTAACTGAGTTCTGGTACACCCCCTTTTTTACTTTAGTTTTAATTTTTTATAAATAAACTTTTATACAGATGATATGTGTAAATACTGGGTTATATGAACACATGTACACTATTATTTCAATTCCGGTTTCGTCGGAAATTACCCTAACTTTGTTATTTTAAATGGAACACCCTGTATATTTTATATTTTTGGAAAGAGGAGGCAACTTTGAATACAACTGCATCATTTTGATTAATTTTAATAACCTCAAATAATTTTTGGACAAATATTTATTTGCCGTTACCTGCATAAATTGAATTTTATTATGTCAAGAAGTGTCCGAAAAAGGTTTTTCGTACATTTTAATTAGCATTTAGGTTACTATAATCGGTTTTGAAGGTTGCAGACTATTTTTTTACCAATAACATATATTTGTGTTGAAAGGCTGCCTGCCTGACTTAAAATATTATGAAAACTTATTTAGATATTCTATTAATCGTAGTATACCGTACTGTGCATAATTGCAACAAATTATCACTAAATTTTTTTATTAAATAACTATATTAGGTACAACGTACAACTATAACTTGTTTTGTTGCACTTGGGCACAGTGTGCGGCGATTAATAGGATATCTTAACAAGTTTTTATAATATTTTAAGTCTGTGAAACAGCAATCCAACACAAATATAAGTTATTGGTATTGTTAAATTGGTCAGGAAATACTCTATTTAAATAAGTGCATGTACCTACTACTCCATTTGCATTTGTCGAAAAACCGATTTGCAATCTTCAAAGCCGATTTAATAAGTAACCTAAATGGCAATTAAAATTTACAAAAACATTTGTTGGACACCTGTTGACAAAATAAAATTCAATGTATGCAGGCTCACTTAATAAAAAAATAAATTATTGTTCAAAAATTATTTAAGGTTATTTAAATTAACCAACGTCCTACACGGTAGAGGGACGACTTATGACTAAATAAAAATAAAAAAGTAACCAAACCAGTGCAGTTGAATTCATAATTGCCTCCTCTTTCTAAAAATGTAAATATATATAGGGTGCAGAGCTGGGCAAAGCACCGACCCTAAGTGCTTAAAGCACCGAGCATTCAAGCACTTGTGTAAGTGCTTGATCTAATTAAGCAGTAAGTACTTTGGTTTTTAAAAATGCTTAAAAGCATCAAGCACTGACCAAAGTGCTTAAAACAATTAAGCAGCAAGCATTGAGCATTTTGGAAATGCTTAAGAGAAATTTAAAATTTAAACAGTCTTGTAGCATACATATTAAGGATTAAATACTATGCAGTAAGCATATATAAATTTAAAAAAATGCTTATTAAGCACTGTCTTTCTAAAGTGCTTAATAAGTACCAAGTGTTCATGAAAGTGCTTGGTGCTCTAAGCATCGAGCATCTGTTTTGGATAGTGCTCCAAGCATTGTGCTCGAAGCATTAAAAGTGCTTAAAAAATTATTGCAAGTTGTAAGCATTCAAGCATTGCCCAGCTCTGATAGGGTGTTCCATTTGAAATAACAAAGTTAGGGCAATTTCCGGCGAAACCGAAAGTGAAATGATAGTGTACATATGTTCAAATATTCCGGTTATTTACACATATCATATGTCTAAAAGTATATTTATGTACAATTAAAACTAAAGAAAAAAAGGAGGTGTACCAGGCCTTAGTTACATCCGGTATATAGATATACAGTAGGTGCAAATAGCCAATTATTCCTACCTACTGTAGGTGCAAATAGCCAATTATTCGTACCTACTGAAGGTGCAAATAGCCAATTATTCGTACCTACTGAAGGTGCAAATAGCTAATTATTCGTACCTACTGAAGGTGCAAATAGCCAATTATTCGTACCTACTGTAGGTGCAAATAGCCAATTATTCGTACCTACTGAAGGTGCAAATAGCCAATTATTCGTACCTACTGAAGGTGCAAATAGCCAATTATTCGTACCTACTGTAGGTGCAAATAGCCAATTATTCGTACCTACTGTAGGTGCAAATAGCCAATTATTCGTACCTAGTGTAGGTGCAAATAGCCACAACCTTATTTTAAAAGGAAACCCCCATAAACCTAATATTTTTGTAAATCGAGAAAAATTATCTATCGAATGACGTAAAATTTTTTTTTTTTACTATAAAATATGTCAGACTGGCGAAAGTCGTTTTTTTTCAAATAACATGGTATACTGTTTTTTATTTATTCTGATAGAGAATTGAATTCTAAATTAGCATACATAGAAAAAAAATTCAGATAAATGAAATTAAAAGTTACTCCTATTTATTATTATTTACAACACCGTTGTATTTGACTAAACAAAACTGTAGTAATTGACAGTTTATAACTTGCCTAATTACGTTTTATTGTTTGTCGACGAAAAATAATTACATGTAATTTAAAAAAAAAAAACGTTGACTATCGCCAGTCTTGTATATTTCATCGTAAAAAAACATTTGAAACTTATTCGAGAGAGAATTTTTCACGATTCACAGAAATATAAGGTAAATAGGGGTTTTCTCTTAAAATAACAAAATTATAGGGGTGCGACAGTCAAACTGAATCACCCTGTATATTGTGTTACTACTTTTAAAGTTATTGCAATTAACTTGTCATATTAGTTTCCATTAAACTTTAATATAAAACCACATAAGGTACTGAAATTTCATTCAGGCTTTATTAAATAGTTGCAGACTTAAATTTTAAATGATCGTAGACTTTGATAATTTTAAATCAAAATAGAAGCTATAAAACGAAATTTAATTAAATTATACAACAGACGAACTTGTTTTCTTTGAAATTAAAATATGGCAACATGAAATTAAGTGAATAATTATATTTCGTTAAAAAAAATTACATCGTTAAACTGTCAATCAAAAACGAAAAAAGAATATGTTTATTACGATTCTCCTAAACCACAGAGTTACTGTAACCTACAACTTAATTTTTTTAACGCACTTATGTACATATTTAAAAAAAAACTTAAAATGCGAATATTTCTTTGGCACAAATAACCAATCAAATAATCATAAATGAAGTTAATTTGCGTGCCCTTACCTCTAATTTTTCTATTTTCTGGTAATTGTAATTATACAGGGTTCTCGTTTTTCGAGGGCCACTATGGGGATCTCGTAAACGGTAAGAGTTACGACTTCGGTTAAATTGGGGCAAAGTTGTATATTCAGGTGCTTAATAATTTGACGCAAACAGAACTTATCTAGCTCTTTTAGTTTTTGAGATATAGGGAAAATAGTAAAAAAGTGGATTTTTGTTTTTTGCCAACTTTTTCATTTGATGTCGAATTTCATTTCTGTAAAAACTTTTTTATGGCCACTTTTTGCAAGGAATCAGAATCCCCAATTATATTTTCCGTGCGACGTTTCGTTTTTTAAAAACCATCATCAGGTCAATTTTTTTTATTTTAACGCCAATTTGTAAAGCATTTTTTTCTGAATTCGACCATGTATAACACTTGGCACATTTTTAAAACAATTGCTGTTAAAAATGGCAAAAACAAATATTTTATTTAAAACAAATCCTAATCGGCATGGTAAATAATTGTCTTTGTCCCTTTTTCCTTGGAAGCACGTAAGTAAACCGCATGAAATTACTATTTAAGGGATTTAATTAAAAAAATAGGTATTTATAAATATGTTAGGAATGCATTAACATTGTTCACGTAGCAAATATTTTTAGAATATTTTCTTTGGTTAAGTAATAAATTTCTCTAAAATGTGTTAATCCTTATTTGGCATACAATTATTTGTAACAAAATTTCGTAATCAAATAATATAAGTTTTCATAGTTTACAAAAAAACGTACAGAAATCTGTTTACGCTTTTTGCTTATTAGAAGTCATTAACGCAGATAGTAGTAGTAGTAGTAGTAGTCTTTATTTGTTCTGAAAAATCCAAAAAGGCGTAGAACATGTCACAGTAATGATATAAAAAATACACATATATACGAATATATACAACACAATTATAATTACTTAAAGGAGTTTTTAAAGTAATCGTCATTAAGGTATTCACTAACTCCATAGTAAGCTTTAGAAATTAGGACATTTCTTAATCTTTTCTTCAAGTCAGGAGTGCGTAGATTTTTTATACTCTCAGGTGATGTATTAAATTTGTTATATATTGCAATAATTATAGAGGCAACATTTTTTTGAAGATAAGTATATTTGAAGCAATCGGGCTTAAGATTTTTTTTATGTCGTGTATTGGCTGCATGGTTTCTTATATTCACTTCAAACAGATCAAAATTATTTCTTACGAAAAGGATGGCTTCGAGAATGAATAGGCCGTAAAAAGTTAATATTTCTTTGTCACGAAAAGTGTCTTTACAATGATCTCGGTAGTTTAGACCAAAAATAGTTCTTATACATCGCTTTTGTATAATGAAGAGGCGTGCAGAGTCACTAGCGTTACCCCAAAAAATTATAGCATAACGTAACCTAGATTCAACATACGCATGATATGCAGTTTTGGCCGCGTTTGTACTGACTAATTTTTTTAGGTTTTTTAGTGCGAAAGGATACCGTGACAGGCTTTGTGACAGGCGTTCGATGTGGTATGACCAGTCCAGTCTAGAGTCAATACCTAAACCAAGAAATGATATTTTATTAACAACATTTATAGTTGTGGAATTGTTTTTAAGTTTTAGGTCGGAGGTTAATTTACTTTGTGAAAACTTTATTACTTGAGTTTTATTGACATTTAAGGTTAGATTGTTTAATGTGAACCAAAGTTGGAGTTGGCCTAAGCAGTCAAAGAGTAAAAGGCATAACTGGTTATTTTTTGTCCCAATTTAACCGAAGTCGTAACTTACCGTTTACGAGAGCCCCATAGTGGCCCTCGAAAAACGAGAACCCTGTATAAGGCTGAAAAATAAAATTTTATTTTAAGAGACAAAACAAACCGTCTTTTTATTCAAGCGCAGTTCTGAATTTGGGTTTCGTTATTGGATTGTCTCATTTCAATCAAATTGGAAACCTAATTTATCATTTTATGAGTCAATTTTTTGTTCTCTCTAAAATGGTATTTACGATAAAGACGTTAAATAAATACATTTACAGAATAGACGAAACAATTTTTTTCCATCCAAGAAGATTAAACACGCACTAATGATGGGGGGATCTTGGCAACTGCGATAGACAAGAGACCAGTAGTAGTCGTTTAATTATACAGGATAGCGCGCGTGAACGGGAGAATTTAAAAATCCTATAATGCTATCTTTAATAATTTTTATTTTATTACAAAAGTGGTTATCGGAAGGCAAAATTTACGCTATTGATGAATGACTCTACGCCAAAGTCGTTTGCTAAAATTAAAGTACTGTACTGGGTTGGCCAAATTCAAATGTTTTAAGGGGTATCTCGATTACCATAATAGAAACGAAAATCCTATATCGGTCTCCTGGGTTATTTTTTAAATTCCTCGCCTGTGGTATTCGATTTTTTATATCACTTTCCATTTTGACACTACAGATAAAAAATTAAATTTCTCCGTTTTTCAATTTCTTTTACTTATAAATTAGAACTAAAACATGCTTAATTAAAAAACAATTCTTTACATTTTATAGTGACTGACTTTCAAGTAAACTTGATATTTGTTTTAATGAAAACTTTAATATGCCATAACTTTATATTGAAGGGCATATTTTTAGCTAAACACAACAACACTTTTATATATGTGTTGTAAAAAATTACCAAGATATGGCTAATTTTGTAAACATTTATTATCACAGTTTGCCTGATTTCGTAAACAAGTGATTTTTGCGATTATAAACACGTCATATTCAAGTACATTTTCAAACCTTTAACTATTCTTTTGTATTTTATATCTGTTTATTGTGGTATTATAAACATGGCTAAATTTAAACATTTTCAAAAGTTTAAAGGGTAGTTCACACGGTGACATTTAAAGTCGCGACTTTAAAAGTCGCGACTTTTGATGTCACCGTGTGAACACCTAATGTCGCGACTAAAAGTCGCGACAGCGATATTGACAGTTCGGCATTTGACGTAAGCCTACCATATTTTATATTTTGACATTACAGACAAATAATATACATTTTTGTTTGTCATCGATTTCCAATTTATCATGTCCCCAATAAATGTTCCAACGATTTTAGAGCATTATCAACAAATAGCAACTTTAAAGTTGCTCTACAACACTCGATGCTGCAATTACAAGAGCGGCCATTTTTATTTATATGTATATGTCGCGACTTTCAATTTGGGTAGTTCACACGGTGACATTTAGTCGCGACTTTAAAAGTCGGGACTTTTGATGTCGCGACTTTAAATGTCACCGTGTGAACTACCCATAATTTGTTGAAAGTTTACATTGTAAGTGGTAAAAACGCGAATGCTGCTGCTGAATTTACTTGGAATAGTTGTTTTTGAATCGCAAAAATCAATTGTTTACGAAATCATGGCAAACTATGATATAATAAAATTTTCACAAAATTAGCTATAGGTATCTCATGTAAGTTTTGCAGCACATTTAAAAAAAATATTTTTGAAAAGCTACAAAAATGCTCTTTTACATAAAGTCGCATGGCCATTTAGACTTTTCATGTGAACCAATAAAAGTTTACTTCGGGTCTCAAAAACTTCAAGACATTTAGTTCTATTATTGTAAATAAAGTAGTTATAGTAAATATTCAAAAACAATAAAATTTTCTTTTTTGTCTGTAGTACCAAAAAGGAAAGTGCAGATTCGAGTTTTTTATATTGTAGCTGTAGTATTGACTGCCGTAGGAGAACAATGGAGAAGTGAGGCTGCATTTACATGTCGAAAATGACAAAATAAGTTTTCTGAGTACTCCAGAAACACTTCTTCCCAATTCATTTTTACCCTTTAATCGGTAGTTCGGACCGATAAAGACACATTTAAAAAAATGTTCAACTGGCCAACAAATGAAACAAACACAAAATTCACTATTTTTGTATGATACTAAAAGCTCATAAAAATGTGTACCTAGTTGTATATTTATTAACCATTTATCCATACAAATTCAACATCAATATTTGTAAGTTAAAAAAAAATTATATTTTTGCGTAATTTGTTGTTTTACTTTATATACAGGGTGGTCCACATAGAAGGGCCACTATTGGGATCTCGTAAACGGTAAGAGCTACAAAGAAGTTTAAATTAGACAAATTGTTTCATTTTCGGAGACCTATTCATTGATGCTTTAATGTTTTTAAAAATTTCCATGGCACGCTAGATAATCAACAAAAATCAAAAGAGGTATTTTTTTTAAATCGTTAATAACTCGGTTATACTTGATGGTACAAAAATATTTTTGGGGAATAAGTTGTAGATTTTTTTACGCACTATAAAATTAAAACATTCATTTGTTTCAATATTGTTTAGGTTCTAATATAAATTACAAACTTCCAGTTTTTAAATGGAAACCCTAGTTGGCCATGACTTTATAAGAAAGAGTATTTTTTTAGCTTTTTAAAAATATATAGTTTTATATATTTGTTGCAAAAAACAACCGAGATATGGCCAATTTTGTAAAAATTCGATCATCAAAGTTTGCCATGATTTCGTAAACAAGTGATGTTTGCAATTATTAAACAACTAAACGTCATTTCGAAGTAAATTTTTCAACTTTAAAGCAAATTCCTGTATTATTTTGTATTTTATAAGTGTTTATTGTGTTATTGTGAACATGGCTAAATTTGAACTCTTTGAAAAGTTTAATATGTTAGAATATTACTTTGTAAGTGATAAAAACGTAGCGGCTGTTTCAGAATTTACTTGGCAATGACGTTTAGTTGTTTAATAATTGCAAACATCACTTGTTTACGAAATCATGGCAAACTTTGATGATTGAATTTTTACAAAATTGGCCATATCGCGGTTATTTTTTGCGACAAATATATAAAACTATATATTTTTGAAAAGCCAAAAAAATACTCTTTCTTATAAAGTGATGGCCAACTAGGGTTTCCATTTAAAAAAATGCAAGTTTGTAATTTATCTTAAGAATTTAAGCGATTTTGAAACAAATGAATGTTTTCATTTTATAGTGCGTAAAAAAATCTACAACTTTTTCCCCAAAAATATTTTTGTACCATCAAGTATAACCGAGTTATTAACGATTTTAAAAAAATGCCTATTTTGATTTTTGTTGATTATCTAGCGTACCATGGAAATTTTTAAAAACATTAAAGGTTCATTGGATAGGTCTCCGAAAATAGAACAGTTTGTCTAATTTAAACTTCTTTGTAGCTCTTACCGTTTACGATATCCCAATAGTGGCCCTTCTATGTTGACCACCCTGTATATTTACTTGAAATAAAGAGATTCTCAAAACTCAAATCACATTGATTGCAAAAACAAACAAAGTCCATTAATTATTAATTGGAATAATTAAGTGATTTGAATAAATATAGAAATGAAATGGATCAATTTTAAAACACCTCAGTAGATCTTTAAAAACACATGTTGTTTGATTTTTTGTGAAACCTTAATATAAATAAAACAGTTTTTTCAATATTCCTAAAAGTTAGGTAAAATGGACTTAAGTTGTTTTTGCAATCAGCGATTCATTTAGAAACAAAAAAATCGGTATTTATTAGTTTATGCCAAGATCCGGTAAGCCTGCTGTATATAACTAATTCAATATATTTACCCATACTTGTGTACATTTTATTTCATTTAATCGAACATTTATCTATTGTAGTTGTATAAACATAAGTTCTTTTCTTTTTCCAACTCTACACTACTCATTTGTCTGTTCAATTTAGATTTGATACGATTTCTGGTAAAAATGTTAACTATGCGTGACCGTAACGGCTCTCAATTTGAGAACACATGAAAGAAGTCGATTACTTTGAAAGAACGAGAATAATGGCATCCTACGAATTCCTAATGGAAAAGCATGATGAAGAAAATGAAACAAATTTAACCGAAAAATAGACCAGAGAATGTATAAAACACATGTTATTTATTCCAGATTCGCACATGACGTAAATATATAAAGCATTTTATCAACAAATCGTTTTACTTTAAAAAAAATTATGCTTTAAACTTATTCAGGAGGATTCTGTTGTTATTAGGTCGAAGAATATATCAAACATTATTTAAATCCAAAATTTAAAAATGAAGAAGTTATGCAATTGCAAACAAAAACAGTCGATGTCCGTTATTTATTGATTAGCCAAATATAAGGTTTTTAACATTATTTTCTACATTACATCAGGTGTGCGTCACAACAGTACCTATATCTTCTTTAATCTAAAGAATAAACATTCACCCTTACATTTTAAAAGCGCTTATTTTTGTAATGACCTTTTAAACCAATTCAATTTTGCACTTTAAATACTATACATTGGTGTTTTGTAACCGAAAAAAAGAGTTTCACTATACTATAAACAAAACACATACTGTAACAATCTCCGTTCCCGGGTTTGGAACCGCGTCTTCTTTGATTACGTGACATTCCGACCATGTTATCTTGGTCTTTTTTAAACGACTGATACACGGAATTACTTCAAGACTTCCTAACAAACCTGAATAGCTTACACAAGGACATCAAATTTACAATGGAGGAAGAGAAGAATAGAGCTTTACCTTTCCTAGACGTGCTGGTGAAAAGAGAAGCCAACGGAAGACTAGGCCACAGCGTTTACCACAAACCAACCGGCATTTAAACTTTAAACGCTGCATTACACCAACAGCCGGCTCAAAAACAATCAGTGACCAACACATTAATCCACAGAGCCAAAGATGTACTCCAGAGACCATTCAAGAAGAATTAAACATGGCTACTAGCGCTCTGCAGAAAAACAATTATCAACAAATCACATACCCTGCTCCTGTGGAAAACTATAAGTAGGACAGACTGGCAGGAGCATACGAACGCGCCTCGAGAAGCACGAATGGCAAACAAGGAGACAAAAAGTATAAAAAATCTGCCATAGCGGAACATGCCCAGGGCACGGGGCATATCACATTGTTTGACAAAACTAAATTGCTGGCCCGCGCCACACACATGGAAATTGTCAAGAACCCTAACAACTTCAATAAAGACACAGGCTTGCAACTACCAAATATTAGAAAATCGATCATCATAAAATCGCTAAGGCGAAACGAACTTTTCAAGCGGAACGCCACGCCTCTACAACCGGATATATAAACCTAATAACAAATCTGCCAAATCAGTCATTTGATAAAGACCAAGACAGTATGGTCGAAACGTCACGTAATCAAAGAAGACGCGGTTCTAAGACCGGGTACGAAGATTGTAACATGGACAACAGCCGTAAAAGTCTGATGAATAAAAACATAAATACTTTAGGAAAGTTAACTTTTTTTAAAAATTGTTGGAAAATTTATTTACTGTCACTAGCAAATTCATTTGGCAATGAAATGAAACCTAATTTTAAGTTAAAAGAAAAAATTATGATTGTTAATTAAAAGAAAATCTATAATTGCCACTCTAACTGAACTGAGAGTCAAAGTTTAGTTGCTGCTAGGTTTGTTCCAGCAGTGCATTTTGTACCAATTCACTTACTGATACATGAACTGGTTTAAATACATCCTTCAGTTATGGACTAACAAATGTACTCGTATTATCCGCTGCCGAAATACATTAACGACATGGCTAACTATAAATGGCATTTGCGTGTACAAATCCTGTGAAAGCAGTACTAACATGGGATTGGCAAAAAAATTGCGTCAGTGTACTTAAAAACGTATCACATTTTTGTCAAACAGTTCGCGGGCCGGATAAAATGTTTCGCGGGTCCAAATCGTCTCGCAAAACTTCTGGCTCAGAGAAACTAATATTCATGAGGGATATAATAAGAATTGTCGATTTTTGTAGCTGTTTTACAAATGGAATTGTGTGTATTTAAAACGACCATTGACTATTCTTCCTTTCTGTATTTTTAGCTGCAAATTAAGTTTTATTTAACTTCCGATTTGTTTTAGTGTAAGCTTATTAACAAATTACAACTAAATTTTAAACAATTTTTTTTTGCACAATTTTGTCATCTAAGAGTAGCTACGTTACTACATTAATTTTTTAATGTCTGTTTAAAGAGACTGAAATGAATAATATGGATTATCGCCTGTATAATTTGTTTGCGGAGAAATAACTTATCTATATGTATAGGTCATCATCTTAAACGATTACAGAAATATTAGGGCCTTTAAATAGGCGTACGACCTATAAACTGAACAAGATAAACGAAATGGTTTCTCGAAAGTGCAAATACTATTAAATTCTATTTGTTAAATGTGCACATCGTAGAAGATAAAAAACAGAGTATTTATACCATTCTGGGACTAAAAACCTGGGAAAGTGTCTTACTGTATCGAATTTTCATCAACTTCGATTTTAAAGCGATATAAATACCGGTTTAAACAGCGCAAAGAGGCGAATGAAGGAAATTACGTTAATTACATTGAGCAATTTTAAATAATTTACGCCAAACCACCTAAACAGAGTCGCTTATCAATTTTCCTATTGTTTACTAATAGGTCTGCATTTGTCTTCCTTCCTCACGGCAGAGGTAACAAAATCGTATTAATTATATTTTATGTTCACTCTGCGCTTAATTACATTGGTTTTGTTATACTTGGAAAGTTGCTGTTTATTTTAGGTTATCCGGTAGCACCAACATTGTAGCAGAACCTATGTTTTCTTGATCATTAAAAATTACTGTTACAAAACAACGTACAGACAGACAAAACTTTGTGTAAATAAATTACGGATTACACATGAATAAAAAATGTTTGTTTTAATTTGAGAATCATTCGTCAGTAAATGTAAAGGTTGTAAAAAGCATTTACGAAAATTTAAACGACGAAAGTAAATTTAAAACGCAAGCTTTTTTTATTATGATGTGAATTCATACAAAATTATTCGAAATGAACGCTAACGATGAGCATAAATGTTTCTAAATTTGGTTAATATAATCAAAATTAATACACGCGTGTGGCCACCAAATGACTTTCGGCATATATTGTATGTATCTTTATTTGTGTCATTGTGTATTTCTGCTTATAAAAAGTTTAAAATGCCATTCCAGACGTCGCGTCGCGTCGGTCAATATCAAGGATACTAAACTGATCAGGATGGCCCATTCCCACAAGACTAATTAATTACTGAGCTATCCGGAAATGGGGTCTAGGAAGATTCACCGACTGCAATTCACCGACTGCAATTCACCGACTGCAATTCACCGATGCAATTCGCCGAATATCAATTCACCGCATACGCAATTCAAATGGATACAAATTACATGAAATATATTAATTAACGATCAGAAAGTAATACTTGTATATTAATTGAAAAAATATTGTCAAACAATTTTAATATACAATACAATAAAAAAGGATGACTACAGGGCCATGTGGACCCCAACACCTTAGAACGGTCGCGGGTACGCTCTTAGGGTAGTTAAGAACGAACCTCCGGGAAATGTACAACCTGTCGAAGAATAAAGGAATTTGTTATTAAATTGTTGTTTTATATGTTTCTTACTGTGTAATAATTGCTCTAGAGCTGTGATATTAATACTACATAAAACAACGTTTGAGTCCAACCATCTTATAAAGACGACACGAGCCATAATTAAAAACAATAAAAATATGAGTAATAAGTACTCAACCCCAAAAAGTGCAGCCAATGTACAGGATGATCAGTCGCAATATATTACTTTCAGATCGTTAATTAATATATTTCATGTAATTTATATCCATTTATTTTTTGATGATGCGGTGAATTGCTCATGCGGTGAATTGCATATGCGGTGAATTGATATTCGGTGAATTGCAGTCGGTGAATTGCAGTCGGTGAATTGCAGTCGGTAAATTGCTTTTCGGTGAATCTTCCGGATACCCTGGAAATGACACTATTAATAACGCCAAAATGTTTAAATCGATGTCTTAAATTTTATATTGCCTGACAAGTTCCAGAGTATCAAGAATACTAAACTTATAAGATGGCCCATCCGACGAAATTCGTAACCTGAACGTTTTATGCATGTGTGACATATGAAACATCTGTCACTTTATAAATAACATTTGTAGGACGTCATAGGTGTATCGTCACGACTCACGATTTCGAAGTGACTGCCCATAAAAAAAAAACATCCAGGGCCGTCAAATTTGATGAATTTGAATATCCGTGTTTCGATCGATTATGCAGTTCAGGAAAACTTCTCTTAGTACGTCCATTATTATACGGGCTGTATGGGCCTGCTGAAACCGCATGTCTGCAGGACTAACCTATTCAACTCGGGTACCAAAAAGTCCTGTATCATTACTCCAAAACGGTCATCATTAAAACCCTTCAATACCACTTTTGGCCAATGAAGTAAATTATGTGTCATGTATAAAAATTTGTTGCTATGGCTTAAAAATATATGTATACAAAGTTTAAAACTTTTAGGCTTTACTTTTTTAATAGAAGGGCTTGGGATACATATGTCCCAGCAGTATTGCACGCTTGGGATAAATTTGACCCAGCAGTAACTAATTAACACACACATCCACACAAAAATGGACTGAGCCACATGTATTCCTGATACAAATTAAAGTGATTCACGTGTAGTGCAAGCTCAGAACTACTAACAAATCCCATCCCAGGGTATTATAAAGCAACATAACACAATGCAGAATTTTTAAACATCCTTTAGGACGTAATCCCAGCAGTATTGAAAGGGTTAACTGTACCTGCATCTCCTGGTTCATCTTCGAAGAAATATTGCTCTAGCACATATCGCATTTTGCAAAGTCCGACTTATTCGGGGTCTCTCTGTACGTCTCCTATCTTTAATAGTTCCCATCTGCTCAAATTAAGCCACTAACCGTCGAATGACTTTACCTCTAAGTGTACTCGCACACTATGCGTTTTGCAGGATGCGGTAAACGGGATGCGTTTTGAGGTAAACACATGCATTTAAATGAGAGCGCCCACATCTATCCGTTTCTAACGCATCGACGGGATGCGGTAGTACTCTGCTGCCGCAAAGCGGACCGGTAGAATTGAGGGATTGCTTCGTTAACACACGTAGTCAGATGCAAGCGTTCACACTTAAAGGATAGCGGGTGCGTTTTTTTAAGTTACGAGATGTTTGATATGGATGCCTTCATTGAATGCGTGCATGGAAAGCCAGCGCTGTGGGAAAAGAGTTCGAAGGAGTATGGAGATAAAAATATTCGGGACAAGGCATGGTTTGAAATAGGAGAAGTATTATTTCCTAATTGGACGGAATTACAAAAATTTTTTTAATTTATTGCTCGATTCACGCTCTGAGTTGTAGGGATGAACCCAATATTTTCGTGTTATTGGCTGTCGCAGTAATCCTTCCGCTTCTAATGCACAAATTACTTTTAATTTAGACAACATAACTAGAAGTTTCTCCAACCGCGTCAAGAAGTAAACTAAATCAAATTTTCTCGCACGTCCGGTAAAAAGAAGGATGGTGTGAACGCGTGCAGTCTATCCCTCAAAAACGCATCCCGTTTACCGCATCCTGCAAAACGCATAGTGTGCGAGTACACTAAGCAGTAGACGCATGTTGTTAAGCGTTCCTATTGTCAACAATTCTCGTTTGTTGCGAATTGTTTCCAAAATAAATCCTTACTATTGCAGCGCGCTGTTGAGAAAAGCGAATAATTTTAAAATATTCTCAGTTGCTCTTTCATTATATGAAAGGAAATTTGAAAAAAAAGTTATATTACAAACAAATGGGGTGATAAATTTTTGGACACCCATTACATCTTGCTATAGCAAGCTGATATTAGCCGTTTACGTTCTTTATCATACTAATTTTAAATGTTCGTCATTATACGAGTTACGTGTAAGATGCTGAAAATTAAACTTTCTTTGTGCTAAATAAACTCGGTTCCAATCCATCCTAATTAACCAATTCTCTTGTTTCAAGACATGCAATGAGCAGCTCAGTAGTTGGATGTAGACAGCTTTGTGACAGTAATTTACGGTCTCTATTCTTACTTGTAAGAGTTTATGTAGCTGGAGGTTGGATATTAATTATCCTCACTATCATTTCTAATCCGTCAGATTTTATTCGGGTTTATATTTTAGTAAAACCAAAAGGAGTGGTTGTCGTTTTGATTTTTTCGTTGCTTGTTTTTGATTATAAAAATTAAAGATTACACTAAAAGTAGCCCTGGTTCCTCACAAACTGCATATTTTACACAGTTTTTGCAATCCCAAACAAAACCACTTCAGTTTTAATATTAATTACAACAATCTTATCTCCCACACTAAAAGTTTAAAATAAGATATTATTAGGTAGACAACAGCAGCGACTCGTAAGAATTTGCATAGGAGGAGCTGTAACGATAAATGTGACAAAAATGTTCACTATAGGTGGAGTTTCAAAATTCACATTACTAGTAAAAATTAAAGCAAAAATTATCACTTATTTATAAACCTATTGGTCACATTTTTATATTATTTATTTACGTACATTGATATTCTATTCTTAGCTCTTTCTGGTTGACAAATTTATCAATGACTTTATTTTTCAAAGCCTACTATTTTAATTGCGTCAAATATGGCACGTTTACCTATAAATTATCAATAAAACAGCTATAACTCGAGAAATATCACCTTTAAACAAAGAGCACACTCAATTTTTTTTAAAAGCAATTAAATGTTCTACAACAAAATGTAAAATAACATAAAATGGACTTACCTTTTCATGTTTAAAATGGACAGGACAAAACGAGCATTTGTGTATTATTTTAAAAGTTTAACTATTCAGAGGGTACTAGGAGTATTCTTAATCAAACATTTAAAATATTTTACACTGGCATTGTTAAGTCGGTAAATCTTACTATTTATTAAATAGTTGTATCAAATTTTAGGTACAAAAACTTTTACATTTTTAAAAGAGTATTTAATTTGAAATCTAAAAAGTGAAAATATACGAGATGTATTTTTAAAGTAACACTTGTTGAGTTAATAAAATTCAATTTATGCAGATCACAGCACACTTAATAAAAAATAAATTTTCGTCCAAAAATTTTGTTTGAAGTTATAAAAATTAACCAAAATGCTGCAATTGTATTCAAAATGGCTTCCTCTTTCCAAAAATATAAAAATATACAGTTTCCAAAAATACAAACATATACAGGGTGTTCCATTTGAAATAACAAAGTTAGGGTAATTTCCGGCAAAACTGGAAGTGTAACAATAGTGTACATCTGTTTAAATAATCCGGATTTTTATCCATACCATATGTCTATAATTTCATTCACCTAAAATCAAAACTACATATAACTCTTAACCCCCACTTCATGTCCGCTAGCTGTTTCGTATGTTTTATGCTAGCGTTGGGGCTGCAGAAAACACAGCCATTTTTACGAAATGTAAACTAACAATGTTTAAAAACATTGCCTGAGAAACTTTTTGAGCCGAATCGAATGGTCATCACTAATTTTTGTTGGGTAGATTCGTTTTTATTTTATGACAACCCACTTTATTTTTTCCTTTGAGAGCAATTTTTGCTATTTATTAATGTAGAAGTAAAATACCATGTGTGATACACCAATTAATTTAGAGAAAAAAAATATCTGATTATGTAAGAAAAAATAACGTTGGTCGACATGAAACATTAACGAATTGACCTAAGAAAAATTAGTGATGACAATTCGATTCGGCTTAAAAAGTTTCTCAGGCAATGTTTTACACATTGGAAATATCTTATATTCCAAACTACTATGAAGTTTATTATTACATTAATTTATTTATACAGGGTGGCCATGATCTACATGTATTTTATTGGTAACTTTGTTATTATAAGAGTTACATAGTCGGTTATATTAGCAAACTTGGGCAGAATTTTAAGACAAATTTAATGCTATTTCGACAATTGACCTACTACTTCAACTTTTTTTAAATATTTAAAAAAAAACTAAAAACAGGCAATTTTTTCAATGTTAAATAATTCCATAGCCACTGATGGTAAAACCAAACTGGAAATGATTCCTGTAGATAATTGCACGTAGAATTAGAAAAAAATATCTAAAAAGTCATGGCACACTCGATTTTTGAGATATAAGCCAAACTCGCTTTATTTGAATGGCAACCATAGTTGGCTATGGGTTCATTAAAGAGCTTATTTATTTCTGATTTCATAAATGTATGTAGGGGTTGTCATATCTATTTTTATTACTTTTCTTAAAATTTGCAAGAAACCAAAATTATTAGATACTAAATAAGGTAGTATAAGGGTGCCTTGGATTTGGACAATAACAGATCATCTATTGTTTGTTTTGTATTAGTTGTTAAAGTTCGTTCTGTGTTGTTGCTAATTTTCGATGCGAATGTGTTAAGTAATTGTGAAAAAGTTACTAAGAAATAAAAAAGATGACTTATTCGTGGGAAGAAAGAAATGTTATTTTATTTTGTTACTACATTTGTAATCGTGATGCAAACGCAGCACCGAAATTATATCTAATAACCAGGGGTTTGGAGCGGAGCGCGGAGCTGGAGCGCGGAGCAGTGGAGCAATGGGTTTTTGCCCGGAGCGGGAGCGGAGCCCGGAGCAAAAAATTTTGATTGCTCCACTGCTCCACTTTACTATTATAGACTACATTTTTTTTTTTTAATAAATTATTCTCATGGGTATAGTATTTAATAAAATTATAAATAAACTAAATTTGATTTTTTTGAAGTAAAATTATTATAATGTAACTTTTCTGAATATTAATTTTCATTATTTTGTATTTGAATTTTGAAAAATTTTAAAGAACTTTTTTCTTTTTTTAACTTTTTTAACTGAAGATCAATAATTTGTTCATTTATTTAACTTCACTTGTTTCTTAGGGTCAAATATTGTAATTTTTGGTCCATTTCCACGTATTTCATAAAATTTTAGCTTTGTTTTTAAAAACAAATTTTTAAATAAAAAACTTATTTTATTAATATTTGGAGCGCGGAGCGAAGCGGGAGCGGAGCTGGAGCAGGCATCTTGATGCCGGAGCGGAGCTGGAGCGGAGCAACTAAAAAATTGAACTGCTCCAAACCCCTGCTAATAAGATACAAGGAAAAAAGGCAGCCAGATAAAAGGCTGTTTGCAAAACTTGAAGCTAATGTAAACCAAAAGAAGCCAAAATAGATATTAATGAAGATATAGAAGTTCCTGTTTTAGCATACAATACTTTTAAACCAAATGCATATATACGAGAAATTGGACGAGTGTAACGTATCCAAAGAACAAGCAAGAATAATTTAAAAACGAAAGCCGTGGACACGGACTCTTTTCTCAATCGATTTTATTTACTAACGAGGCAAAATTTACAAAGAATGGATTATTTAACAGAAAAAATCATATTTACTGGGCGAAGGAAAATCCACACCTAACGGTTGAAAGACGTGATCAACATGTTTTTAGCATTAATGTTTGGTGTGCCATTCCTGGTACGAAAATACTCGGTCCTTATTTTTATGAGGAAAATCTAAATTCACTAAACGTCACTGACACTAGTGAAACTAGTTTCTGCACAGTGTATAAATTTAGTATATGTATACAGGGTGTGTAAAAATTGGCGGAAGCGCTACACGTGGCGATGTTCTTCGTAAAATTCTAAGTCGAAAATCGTAATACGAAAATGCTGTACCATGCTTGCTGTGTCTGCAAGAGGTCCTCAAAGTTTTGACATTTAGTCCTTTAATAAGCGTTATTATTTAATACTTGCAAATGAAAAAGCTGCAATTTGGAATAAAAATAAATTTCGAATAGTATTTTTTCCTAGATATTGTGTTCTTCCTTTCAAAAATTGGTGTTGAAAATATGTAAATCACTGATTTGAATGAAAATAATACATATGGCAACATTGTCATTAGCTGTCATCTCTGTTTTTCTCGTAATTATTTCTAGTTTGTGTTTTACGATACCCAAAAGTTTGCAGCTATGTTTACGAACTGAAGGCTTTCAGTTCAAACAAAAACTGTAAATACCTAAGTAAAAATTGCTGATAAAAAAATGTCCAAATGCAAATCAATGTATGCAATGTTTTTTTCTTTAAATGGTTCCTGAGGCCATAGAAAGCATGGTACAACATTTTTGTATCAAGATTTTCGACTTGGAATTTTATGAAGAACATCGTCACGTGTAGCGCTTCCGCCAATTTATACACACCCTGTATAGTATACAAACATAGACCTTTAAATGTAAAAGTACCAATATTAAAAAATTAAACAAAACAAAATTTCATGTTTTAAAGGTTTATTATTGTGTATAACCCTGTATAATACCTTGTAAAATTGAAAGGGCCATTAAAAACATAGACAATCGTATAATGCAGTTATCACTCGGTGATTATGCTGCATATCTAGAATTTGTTTGATATTCATCATTTTTATAACCGTGATACGTTCCTAACTGTGTTGGATTTATTGTTGGCCATTTTAATTCCGACGACAAATCATTTTGGAGTCCAGGACCCCATGACGGTATATCACTTGGAATTCCAGAAGCCCATGACGACTTATCTTGTGAAATACTTGGATAGTCTAAATTCCAACGTGGAGGATAATTTGGTTCATTAGGATAACCAGACATAAACGGCGGTATATCTTCTGGTATCTTTGTATATTCGGGAACTTGCATTGGCTGACCGCGTGGATAACCAGGCACCCAAGACGGTGTATTTGAAACACCATTACAAGGTTCTACGTGACAATTAGTAGATAAACCTGGAAGGAACGACGTCGTATCTTCCGGTATGTTTGGATAACCGGGAACCAAAGATGATTGAGGGTACTTAGGATACAATTGATCAGGATTGAATGGTTGTGGGTAACCAGGATGGAATTGATCTTTCTGGGCAAATCCAATATCTGAAAGAAGTGATGGTCGATAGTCACGGGTAACATGTCGCCCATAACGACTACAAAATTGTTTGGGCACACATCTATTAGCTTGATTTCTTACTAAGCCCGGTTTACACTGACATCCCCTTACACAATATTGAATAGTGCAAGGTATCTGACCAATGCATGATGATTCGCACCTTTTACATGAACTGTATTCTTCATTCGCTGGACATTTTTCAGAAAAAGTATATTCTCCACCTAAATAGGAAAAATAAAGTTATTTGAAACGAACAGTCTTGGTTAATTAAAACAAAAGCTTAAACATTAACTGCACTTTTATTAAAACAAAAAATTATTATTATTATTACTCGAATTATTATTTGATTTTCAAACAATTATAATGCTTTGACAAATTTACTTTTAATATCTCTTAAAGGTATCAGATGGTATTCCTATAACACGGTTCGAGAATTGGGAAAACGGCGTACAACACGGCACATAATGAAAATATTTAAGTGCAGTCGTTAAATATTTTTCATTTGAACGAGTGTGTGGGTTATATCAGATTTGTAATTTTAGAATACTATAAGAATTTTAAATTCATTTTTGTTCGTGGAGCATCATGGGTATTTTAAGGATTTCCCTATTTTTGCCTTTTTTATATACATAGATACTAAGGTGGTCTTCATAAGCTATTAATTCTTTATTTGAATGCTCTTGGGTCAACCCCAAGTTTTGTTTTATGTTACGTCAGTACATGTTACGTACAATATATTTTCTGCATCCGCCATTGACACCAAAATCACTATCGTCACCATGCATTGAAGGATGTTAGGGGAAAACAAGGAATGTCATTTTTAAACTCTATTATGACTTTGTAGGATTTTTTTACCTTAAAATTAGTTTTCGACTGTGAACATTTATTTCTTTAATTATTCCATTTTCACTATGAATTTTACATTACAAGAGCAAATTGATATGGTTTATTCACCATTTCCTGTATTTAATTACTAACAGTAGGTAAATATACTTAGCCTTGTGGATTCACTAATAACATAAGCAATAAATAAATTGACAACCAAATCAATTTTATTATTGTTATGAACTTTATTAGTGTTTCTAAGCCTGTGGGGCGCGCGAAGAAAAATGGAAAATGAAGGAAAAATTATTAATTGAAAATCTCAAAAAAATTATAAAAATAATAGAACATCAAAAAATCTTTGCTGTATCAATTTGCTCTTGTAAAGTAAAATTCGTAGTGAGAATGCAATAATTCAAGAAATAAATGACAAGTTTTTGACGTTAGTGAAATAAAAAGTCAGTTTTTTCGATTTCCACGGCACTCTATTTACTCTATTAACGATTAGAAGAAAAAATAACAAATATCTCGAAAAGTATGAGTTTTTGGGTACTCAACAAAAACTGAAGCTCTCTTAAAGACGAATTCAATGACATAAGAAAATACAGGGGTTTGCATTTGAAAGAATTGTGTTACGAGTTTTTGAAAATCATGGAAGTTGCCACCTATTTATGAACACCCTGTACGCGTGAACCAAACTTTTTCATATTGAGCGAATAGAGCAATATTTTGTGCATGTCCTTACCAAATTACAACTCTATATTTTGAAAAATAACTTCAGGAGAATTTTTTAAATAAAGACTTAAAACCTTGAAAAATTTTGAAAACATTTTTTTTTTGACAACGCCGCATAAAAAGCTGTATTTTTTTATATTGGTGCAAAACTTAAATGAAGGCGATCAAAAATATTAAATAAAAAATGGGGTGTTGTATTTGAAATTTAGAAGTTGCTATTAGTTCCAGAGAGGTGACTTACCCTGTATATATGAAAATATTTTTATCGTGTTCGAAAGAAAAAATTGTATGAAATATCGTTTGAATCAACTTTTTATCTCAAACCGTTTAGCCACAATCGACCGAATCCGCACTAATGACTCAACCTGTATGATGAATATTCAAAAATATTTCGCAACAAAAACAAACATGCGAGGGATGAATTTTTGGATAACACATTCTTTTCTAGAGCATAAAAACAATTATTTAAATAACAAAGAGCAGAAATGTCTTGAAACTGAGTCCAGATTTGACATTAAAAGCGAAATTTTCAACAATTAATTTTTAAAAAAATGAGTATCCAAGTCTCCATGACAAAGCTATGCACATGCTAGTTCCCTTTGCTACGACTTTTTTGGGAAATGTCGATTAAACAAAACAAGTTCGTCTTCGTCTGACTTTAACAAATTTGCAACCAGATATTGATTTAATTATTGAATGTGAGCAACAACAATCACATTAAATTTTAAATCTTTCTTAGTTTATTATAATAATATTACGACGAATGTTGTAACATGTAATTTTGCAATTTTTTTGGGCTTAAAATTTTTTGTGATTTTTCACATGGTTTTTCCCTGTATATAATAAAAATATGTGTCGTTAATTCAGGTATACTTATTTACTTATTTAAAAAACAAAAAAACTTAGTTTATATTCCCATATAGGTATTACCGGTCTGGGCGAATTTATTTGAAATTTTACCGAATCGCGATGAGATAGTCATTATACGCGAACTGAATATAATTATAGAAATAAAAGTGTACATAAAATATAAAAGGCATTATCGTTTAATTATTAAAAACGACTTATTTAAAATAAATAATAAATTATACATACTAATAAAGATGAAGAGTTGGACAATAAATGAAAGTTGAAAAATTACTTTCGAGTAAAACATTGTCCAAATCCTGTAGAACTTACGAACACTCAGCACTGGACAATGAATAATCAATGAAATGAATATGTCCCGATTTATATAGAACAATCAAAGTAGTAATTGCTTAGATTATTATACTAATTTTTAATCAAGGTGTTTAATTAGTTATTAAATGATGTGTTATGGGAATTAGTTTCAATTTCACGTCAAGTGTTCTCTACACGGATAATTGGATACTGCATTAAATTGATTGTGTTTTAATGTATGTAAAAAAAACTCAAAACCTAACCATTACAGCTACAATCAGTATTGAAATATTAATTATGACATCCCACGAGGTATTTCTTAAAAAAATTACTCGTTAAGATGTTATTAAGAAATGCATAACAAACTCGACGAACGCAAAAAATAAAACAATTTTTTATTCTTTTCAATATCTTTTTTAGTTATAAAATCAAAATTCAAATTTTTGTGCATTATAATGATGTGATGTGCTTTATAAATAGTTTCACTTTTTCCGAGCACAGCTATTGGCGTCATATTAGATATTTACGGTAATAGATAACGTTTGGTTTTTTTTTTAATATCGCTTGTAAAAATTAAATAAAAACTGTGTCTTCTTTATGAACGAAAACAAAAATATTCCCATACAGAATTTTAAATAGCTAAAATATATCAATGGTGACGAATAAAAGGTCTTTGTTTTATTTGCAAGCAAAAAATTGACGTTTTTGGACAACTCATAAGAAATTTAATTTTTGGCTATTTCATATCTATACAAATAATTAAACACCAAACACCCAATATATTAAGAAATATATTTTCACAAATAATACACTTTTGCCCGATTGCACAAAGCGACGGTTAATGTTAACACACATATTAATCCTTAAAACTAGGTAATATAATTATATTAGCGCTTGCCAATAGTACTGGGATTTTTCTTTGTGAAATTGGACGTTTATTTGGTCACTCACAGGGTGCGTATTTTAATATGTAATTTATGTGTGGCCATGCCCTAACATGTAGTAAATAAGACATTGCAGACTTTAATTAACAAATCTTTTTGATACAAATACCAATGTATACACACTCAGTGATTCAGTTTGACTGTCGCACCCCTATAAATTTGTTATTTCAAGAGGAAACCCCTATAAACCTTACAATTTGTTAATCGTGGAAAGTCTCTATCGAATGACGTGCAAATCTGTTTTTCTACGATGAAATATATCAGACTGGAGATTGTCAACTTTTTTTTTATTACATGATATAGTTTTTTTATTAATTTTGATAGAGAATTAAATTCTATATCCGATAGTGCATTAAAACAATAAGCATACATGGCAAAATATTTGAAAAAGTTATTTAATGTTTTTCAGAAAATCGTTGTATTTGACTAAATAAAACACGATCGCTGTAGTAATTGATAGTTTATAACTTGTCTAATTGTGTTTGATTATGCTTCGACGAAAAATCATTATTTTATGAGCATTATCGACAGCCTGACATGTTTGAACGTCATTCCATAGAGAATTCTCCGCGATTAACAAAAATATAAGGTTTATAGGGGTTTCTCCTAAAATTACAAAGCTATTAAATCACCCTGTATAACAATCTTACTATTCTTGCAAACAAATATGTTATCCTAAAAGTGATGGAAAATAGATCAAAATACCATTTAAAAGTTAATTTATTCTCTCTTCTCTGGGATCTCTGTAGTTGTTTGTATGTTAGTTGTAGGTGATGTGGACCTAGTAGTCTAGTGGCTTCATATTGGTAATAACTCTTCCATTTGTATAAGTTTGAGGTGCGAGGAAAGGTATATTTTTACCAATTTTTCTAATTTGACTAATGTTTTCTCCAATCTTGTTGATCATCCAAAGAAACCATGTAAGGTCAGAGCCGGCGAAAACGTATCAGACGCTCTTTGGCAAAAACAATTAGGGTCTCCTATACATTATCGTGTAATATGTTTTTGGGAATTAACCCAAACGTCGAGAAGCAAACGAAAAAGTTTTAACGCGGATAAAACCCCCAACACATATTTATATTTGTAAAAATAATATCATTATTAAGGTTTATTTTTTTTTTTTAATAATTTGTATTATCATTTGTACGCTAATATTTGTATAGAAAAGACATTTTTACACGTTAAATACAAAAATTATGAAAAACTAATTTTTCAGCCTTTTGGTTTCGCGAAGTTTTGAATGAATTAATCTATATCGGAAGTTTTGAATTAATTAATTTATATCGATTCTAGATGCAATTTCATGCTCTGTAGATACTATTTCTAGGCCTAGACGTTTTAATGGTAAAAAACTCCTTTCTGAACTTGCTACAGATGCTGGCAAAATCGCAAAAATTCTCGAAACGATAACAACACATTTGAAACACTATTCTCTAAATTAATTTTGCAAATGCGCATATACAAGCTTTCCCAGATTACATTTCCAGCAATTATCCCCAAGTATGAAAGGAGCTACAATCAATTTTTAAAAGTACAAAATTCTTCGTTCTTCAGAAGTTATAGCAAAAAATATGAAAATGTTGAATTTCTTTTTTCTCTCATAACTTTTTCGTCTTAATCATTAGATCAATTTTATTAGTACTTTCTTGAAGTACTTTTTAATGAAGAATGTAACTGTTATTTTAGATTTTTTTATCACTTACCATTTTCAAGATATTACCCCTAACATAATTTTTTCTCACGGGCCGCGCAGTTGGCTATGGAATAGTTTAATGTGTTTTTTTTTCTCTTTTAAATGAGATATTACTTGTATATCTGTTTTGATAAATAGGTCACAAAATTAAGAAAAGTCGTATTTTATTAATCACTTATCAAGCTATCTATGAAAACAACAAAAAACAACTAATTAAATGTCAATTGACAGTATTTGTAGCAAATTTGTTATCATAGAAAGGATCTGTTGAAATCAGTGCACACTAACTGTAAACATTTTAATAACATCATTAAGCTTTATGAACCTATTCTAATCCTTTACTCTAATTGCATAAAAATATTTTCGTACCCTAGATTAAATGGGATTAACCCAAATTTTTTTTTTTTTTTAATTAATTCATTTCACCGAATAAACATTTTCGAGATATTACACCTAATTTAATTTTTTCTTATGGGCCGCGAAGTTGGCTATGGAATTGTTAAATGTGCGTTTTTTTTTTCTCGTTTAAATGAGATATTACTTGCTATACCTATTTTTATAAATAAATCACAAAATGAAGAAAAATCGTACCTGTATCTCTATAATAAGCGAGATCCCCATGCTGGAAATGTAATCTGGGACACCCTGTATAAAACAGAGTAGAAATTTGAGCAAAAGTAGCGACAAATCCAACATATTTAAAACGAAAAAAATTAAGTCATCAAAATTAGATGACAACATTTGTAAACAATATCCGACAGCATAATTTACCAATTAGTTGCTAAATTAATGAAGAAAAATTAAATTTTTGCTAAAGTTCTTAAAATTCCGAATTTTGTTAGATCTAATGGATGGTTAGAAAAGAACAAACATCGAAATCAATTAAGTTTTTGATGTTTGACAGGCGATTCTGCGGACGCTAACTGATTGGGTACCTACCTGAAATTCTTCACCCATTTATTGAAAATTACAGAAGAATTACAGAAGAACAATTTTAATGCTAATGAAACAGCTTCATTTTTTAAGTGCTTACTTTGCATTCAAAAAGATAGGTGTTGAAACTAGGAATTTAGTAAAGAAAGAATTGCGGTAATAATAGGCTGCAATATGGACGCCACGGAAAAATTAAGGTCCATAGTTATGGGAAAATATAAAAAACCAACATGTTTTAAGAGTATTAACAGTTTGCCGGTTGATTATAAATTCAAAAAAAAGCTACCAGAGATGAAGTTCTTTAATCACTGGACATAATTCAGCAGGCTCTTGTACAGATGGAAAACATGCCAAACAAATGTTAAACAAATGTGTACCCTAAAAACACGAAATGACTTACGAATATTACGAAAAGTATAGGTTAAAATATTCTATTCAAAGTAATAATAATTCTGAAGCTGCAAGTGAAACATATTTTAATCGTTGCCCAGAAAGAAGGCAAACTAATACAGCTATTTTTGGAAGATTAAAACAAAATCTCATTTTGGTGACACATTAAAGACAATTTATATAAAAATAGTAATAATAATATGATGAACTAAGAGAAAAATTTATACAGTTTATTATTTCTGTTTCTAATATTCATATTTACAACGCAGTTCAGAGTGTGTCAAGGTGATGTGAATTATGTGTAGCATGCAAATAATGGAAGCCAATTTAAAAATTCATTGTAAATAGTTTTATATGATTTTTGAATTATCTTCTAGTTTGTATTATTTTATCCCTTCTTTTTTAAAAATGGTAGATGATTATTGGTAACAGCCTCTTCACTATATCTAATTTTGTATTACTTTGTTCTGGGTTTGTTAAATGTTCCACAATTAATGAGATTTTGTTTTAATCTTCCAAAAATAGATTTATTCGGTTGACTTCTTTATGGGTAACGATTAAAATAAGTTTTAATTGCAGCTTTAGGATTATTATTACTTTGAATAAGACATTCTAACATACCATACTTTTCGTAATATCCGTAAGCTATTTCGTGTTTTTAAGGTACAAAAATAAAAACAATCAACAACTAAAAGTGATTATTTCTGTCAAATTATCGTTAAAACAAGTAAATTCCTAATGACATAAACTTGCTACTAGAAAAAAATAAAGTATGAAAAATTACCTAATTTTTGCTATAATGTAAGGAAAATTAATAAATCGACCCCACATGATATATATTTTATTGGAATGGGGAAAAAATCCCCTTTCTCGTGATCCAAAGCCAACTATGGATTCTATTTTTAAAAAAAACATTATGTCAACTCGAATTTCAATATTTTTTTAAATTGTCTACGCCACTGCATTCTTATAAAAAAAAAGTGCCTGTAGAACGTCAAAATTATTTTTCTTTATTTTCATAAACAAGGGAGATATAGTCATAAAACGAAAAGTCGAAGAATCGAGTTATTGGTGATAACTCGAAAACAAAAGACGATAGCCAATTTTCGTTTTCACCATTAACTTATTCTCGAAAAAAAATCGAGGAAGCGGGGTCCGTTTTTCCATAACTCTTATAGGTAGTTACCGAGATTCCCTATGAAAACATTGAAATTTACCCACCCTGTACATACCAGACACATAAAATAAATGATACATACCTATGTATTTTTTTGTTATTGAAATGCAGGTTCATATGAATTTAAACCAACTCGCCAGTACAGCTAAATTCTTTGGCACATTTAATTATAAACCAATATTAATGCTAAAAATATAAAGTTGACCACTAAAAAAAAGCTGAGTAATTTATACTTATCAAAAACCTAAACATTAGGAGTATATATTTAGTCAAAACGTCATTATGATTTAAATAATTATTTAGTCTTGACTATCCTGCCAAGGAATTAAAAAAAAAAAACATGAAACGAGATAGCCGAGAAACAACAGCCGTTGTCTTGAAATTTTAAAGTGCAATTAACCAAAATAAATTTCAAACTTTAAATCAAGTATTTCATAACATTAATAAATTTTATTGAGATTTATAAATAAAATTTTACCTTAACTTGTCGTTTTACAAATTTACAGAATGTTCTGCGTTTTCGGTACCATTACTTCCTTCATATTTTAAACAGCATTATGAAAAAGTTGTTTGGGACAACTTGTTTATGCTAAGATAATTCTATCATATCTCAGTTACTTGATAATCATCAATATTTTAAATCAATGTCTGTCAATTTCTGTTTCTTATACTACGTTGTTGTTATCTTTCGATTATATTTTGGTAAAAATATGCCCAACCACGGTTCTATTGAGCTAACAATCATACCTTTAATTGATGGTTATTTGTAAAATTTCCAATTAACTCTTCTCAATCAATCATGTGTTGAAACAATGGACTTTTAACAATGTTTAAAAAATACAGGTTGCGCTTATTTGCCGCATCTGATAATACATTTGTGATTATTAACGATTCTTACAACACGAACACATTCAACTTTTCCTCGAAAGTATAGAGCAGTTGTGCAAGTTACCTAAAACATCAAGCAAAAGTCTGATTCAGGTATCTGAATTACTTTTTAAATTCAATTGAGAAGAAATTAAAAATCTGGATTTACTTGACGAAATCTTCATTTCTTTCGTCTTATTTCCTACGTTTCGCTTATTTATTCATAAGCATCCTCAGGCCTAAGACAATTTAAGGGTAGTTCACACGGTAACATTTAAAGTCGCGACTTTAAAAGTCATTACTTTTGATGTCACCGTGTGAACGCCTAATGTCGCGACTTTAAAAGTCGCGACATCGATATTGCCAGCATTTGACGTAAGCCTACCATACTTTTATATTTTGACATAACAGACAAATAATATACATTTGTTTGTCATCGGTTTCCAATTTATCATGTCCCCAATAGATGTTCCAACGATTTTAGAGCATTATTAACAAATAGCAACTTCAAAATAATTAGTTGCTCTACAACACTCGATGCTGCAATTACAAGAGCGGCCATTTTTATTTTGAAGTCACGACTTTTAATTTGGGTAGTTCACACGGTGACATTTAAAGTCGCGACTTTAAAAGTCGTTAAAAGCCGTGACTTTTAAAGTTAAAACAATTAATTACAATAATACTTACAAATTAACAGCAGTTTTTGCTGAGCCACCATGTGTCTTTATAAAAACTTGTATAGTAAAATTTTCATAAAATTAGCCATATCTCGTTTATTTTTTGCAACACATATACCAGGTGTAAATGAAGTGTGGTACCTACACCCCTTTTTTTTCTTTTTTTTTGATTTTAGAAAAATTAAATTTTAAACATGATATGTGCAAAAAATCGGATTTTTGAGCACATTCACATAGATGTTTCACTTCCGGTTTCGCCGAAAATTGCCCCAACTTTGTTATTTTAAATGGAACACCTTGTATATTTTTACATTTTTGGTAAGAGAAAACGATTTTGGATACAACTGCACTATTTAGGTTAATTTTTATAACCTCAAATAATTTTAAACCAAAATTTAATTTTTTGTTAAGAGTGCCGTGACCTGCATAAATTGAATTTTATTATGTCAACAATTATTACCTATCTAACAATTCACAAAATTTTAATAGCATATCAACTTATGTACGAGTGTAAAAGTAAAGTTCCATTTTGCAGCACCAATATTTTTAATAATTAATTTTAAATAAGTTTAAATTAATAATAAGTTTTATATTAAGGACTGTGTAATAATTTTTCCACCACCGCAATGATATACAAACACGTAAACAAGCATTTGTTTGTTTCCACAGCGATCTTCTATAGCACCTTTGTTTTTGTTTTGAATGATTTGTTTTGTTGCAGTTATGCACAGTGTACTGCGATTAACAGGATATCTTAATAAATCTTTACAATAATTTGAAGTTTTTGAAGTAGACTCTTAATAAAAATACAAGTTATTTGGCTGGACCAGTAATGTTGTATGTTGTATGGGCTAAATGCTGTGATTCAGGTAGATAATTGCTGGTAAAAAAACCTTTTCTTTCGTTTTTTATTGTATTTAATTGTTTTATTTTATTATTGCATTGCATTTTATTATTTAATTTTAAGAGCACATTACTTATTTTGAGTTTCCTCATTGATGCACGTAAAACATTTATGTTGTTGGTGAAAAAGTCCGAGATGGTGTGAAGTTACCCCGGAGTTTCGTTTTTTATTTATAACGGAAGAACGGTTAATTGAAATTCAAAATTTCTTGAAGCACAAAGAGGCACTAACAAAACACTAAGGATTACCATCAAAATAATTAAATTTGTGTTTTTTTTTCTAAGACCTATTTAGTGATGCTTTAATGTTTGAAAAAAGTTCCACGGCACGCTAGATAATAAACCAAAAACAAAATTGTTTTTTTTTATCGTTAATAACTCGGTTATATTTGATGGTACAAAAATATTTTTGGGGAAAAAGATGTAGATTTTTTTCATAATTATTAAATAGTGATTCAGGAACATTAAAGCATTCAAAAATAAGATAATAAGTGAAAAAGTGAAGAATCATATACAAAATATATCCTGATTCGACCAGACCAGTGGTGCACAGCTTAGAACTACCAAACTTGCAGGTCTATCACGCTGTCAATTTTTTTAATTACTTTTTTTGTTTCGAAATATATTAAAACAGGTTCGTGGAGGATATCATGAAATATGAGGTCCTTACGAGATTTTTTCCATGATAAAAATACATTCAAACTTGAAATTGGTCCAGCCAGACCATGGTGATCACATGAGGGTTAATATAGGTAAAAGTTCTACTGCATATTTATTGTGTTGTAAAGAGTAAGTTTGTAATTGTGTAGACATTTTTTGTCACAAAATGCAAGTAAAATAAAAACATTAAATTGCAGTGATCATGTTCTGATTACAAGTTCTAAATGATTAAAGAAAATATTTTATTGTAACTCGTTAGAAGTAAATATTGTTGATACTGTTCCATTTAAAGTTATTTTTTACAAGGAGAAAGAAATCAATTATCCCGAATTCTAGTGCTATTTGTCCGTTCATTAATATTTATGCCGTTATCCAGTGGCGGATCAAGTCAAGTGGGGTCCCTAAGCGGTAAAAATTTTAGGGCCTTCAAGCTCAAGTTGGAAAAAAAAAGTTTTAAGAAAACTCTCATTACGTTATTAACAAAAAAGAAAAGTGATCAAAAATTTCATACCATAACACATTAAATAAATTTATAAAAAAAAAAAAATTTTAAATGAATTTTCGTCTTGCTTTATTTCTTGCAAATTCGTCAATTATTTTGGCAGTGTCAATTCGGTTTAAAATATCTTGTTCTATACAGGGTGTCCCAGCCAAGACGGATTATTCGATAGCTCTGTTATTAGCAGGGCTAGAAACCGAAAAAAATGTTGGTTAACGGTTAACCGAATTCAAGAACTTTATTTTTATAACGGTTTTTGTTGAAAAACCGGTTTTTTCCGTAAAAAACCGGTTTTGAAAAAACCGGTTAATTTTACCGGTTTTTAACATTATTCAGATTTGGAATGCAAAGTATAAAAATATATTATCTGTTTATAATTTTATAATATATGTACAATCAAGCATTCAGTAATTACTTTTGGTAAACTAATCACATTTAATACAGATTTTGCATTTTTTCAAAATAATTTTTATTAAAAAGTGATGTTTAAAAAACCGGTTTTTTATTATTTTGGTTAAAGGTTACCGTTTTTTTTGCCTTTAAAAATAACGGTTTCGGTTTCGGTTAAAAATCACAATTTTGGACAAAAAATAAAGGTTAACCGGTTTTTTAAACCGGTTTAAAAAACCGGTTTCATGCCCTGGTTATTAGTAATAATATTTAAAAAAGTTCAATACAAAAGTTGTTTGTAATCATTTACTACATAACCTAAAATTATTTTCAACTATACACAGTGTTTTGTTTTTGCGCTCTGATACCAAACATTGTTTTTTTATATGGAACACCCTGTATATTTTGTAATTTTTGGATTAAAAATTAAATTCTCTTTCAAAAATATTATAGGTTATTTATGTTTAAAATGAACCGTTTTTGAGTTATTGACGTTTTTTTGAAAATTTTGACAGATGCAGACCTTTATAAAAATATTTATAGTTATTAACATAACAACACCAGAGCAATTTACTCTGGTAATTCATTAGACAATATAGTGCCATAGTGATTGTTGACTAGTTACATTTTTAAAATAATATACAGGGTGTTCGTTTTACTCGGTCCATTTCGCTAAACTTTAAACGCATGTAAGTAATTTTTTTTAAATGGAACGCCCTATATATTTTTACATTTTCTTGTAGAAAATTTAATTATCTTTCAAAGTTATTAAGCATGTTTTATGTCTAAATATAATATTTTTTGAGTTATATCGTTTCTTATGATTATTTGCGAGTGTTTTACCTAAAATATCGGTAGTAGCTTTTGAAAATTCAAAACAATTTGTATGAACTGTCAACCGGAACAATTAATCGGCACAATTTAAACTATTATGCCACTAAAAATCCATATTCTTTTAAAAGTTGTAGATAAACAGCATAAATGGCAGCAAATAACACCAGAATGCTGTGTATCTACAGTTCTTAAAAGATATGGATTTTTAGTGGCATACGTTGTGGCGACTATTGCTCTACCTTCGTCAATCAAATAATGAGTCAAACCGAACGTCAAATTGAAAACAACAAACCGCACTGTCTAACGGCAGTCCGCACTGTCTGCACTTATCTGAATTAAGTAATTAAGTAACGACAATGATCGAACACCACCGAGTAAATCTAACTCGGTACATTGCCTAATTTAGTTTACTCTGCATGCATTTTATTTGTTTTTTTTAATGTATTTTTTATTTCTTTATATTCACCACAATACTTAATAAATAATAGGTAATATATTTTTACAGTACATTTAAAATAAGAAATGCAGATATTTTCTAAAAAGCGGGACATTTTTAAAAATCGGCGGGACGCGGGACAGTCCACCAAAAAGCGGGACAGTCCCGCCAAAATCGGGACGTGTGGTCACTTTAATCTAGGGGGCGCTACAGTCTATTGTTGGTATTAACACATAACCTTACTTTTAGAACGCATATAAAGTGAATGTCAATAATTCACTGGACGGAATTAATAATTTTATAACTTATGTATGCCATATGTGCTGTGTGCCTCTGTGTCAAACAAAAACTCAAGTTTAATGTTTCATAAGTTTCCTAACGATCTTATAAGAAGAAAACAGTGGTTAATTGCCATTAAATCGAGTAAAAAACCAACAAAACACCAAAATTTGTTCCAAGCATTTTGCTGATTATATTCTCGCGGACCGTGGTTTCAGTATTTCAGACCTCTTGGAAAGTAAAGATGTACACCAGTACACCTAAACTTACCACCGTTTAAAAGTAGTACTCAGTTATCAGAAATTGATTTATTGAAAACCAGAATTATAGCAAATAGAAGAATTATAGTAGAAAATCTCAGGTTTAGCAAAAAACAAAATATTAATGGATAGAATTCCTGTTACAATGTGGAGTTTTATTAATCAAATTATTTATGATTGTTTCATTATTTGTAATTTTAAAGAAAGCATTAAAAAAAAATTATGTTTTATTGTCTTTACATATTTCATGTACCATTTTATCAAAGTAAATTACTTGTAGTTTTTGCAGTAGTTGTACAAATGGTTTCTTTTCTTGTGGCGTACCAAGTTCTGCAGTGAAAATTGTTTTATTTATCTCTTTTTCCTTCCATATCTTTAAACTATTGTAAAAAGATAGGCTAGATAAGAACAAAAAGTAATTTAAACACTTTCCGTCGTTCAAGTTCTGCTTTAGAACCAGTAGTTTTTGCGCCTAATAAGTCTAACTCTTTTTTAATATCTGCTATTTTCATAATTACACCTTTTAAAAACGTTTTATCCTGCACACAGGTATCTAAATAGCGCCCACATATTTAAAACGCTGAGTAAACAAGGATAGCAATACCAAATCCCTCTGGTGGCCGATGATGAAACTGAGTTATGGTACTTGCTCTATTGTCTATTTGCTCCACGGCTGCGTGGTAGTTATTATGTTCTATGTGTGAGTGTGGTACGTAGCATAAATACATCAAAACTATTCACGGTAAAATACGTTGGGAGCGTATCGGTATCGGTAGCGGAGCGGTGTTTATTTACGCTTCGTCCGCCGAATGCGACCATTGTTTAAAAGTCGTAAACACTCACCCGAAATCTCTACTGCCGATAAATTAAAAAATTCTCCTAATTCTATTAAAGCATTTATGTTCCAGATAACTAATGTCATTAGGCATTGTTAGTCATAATTGGATTTAATAAAATTTTTATGTTCTAATTATGCTATGAAACGAAAATTTCTAATCAATTATTGATTACCGTAGTTGAGATAAAAAATTGCAAAATACTGTTATACCGTTAATTTAATTCAATGATAACACATAAATGTAAATTTTTGGAAATATAATTATTTAGAGTTTAAATTATGCATTTTTTATGCGCAACTTGTAAAGGATGATAATAGTAACCATTTCAATTAAAAATATGTTTTTTTTTAATGATATATGTACACGATGTTTTCCTTTTCGATGTGCCACTTAGCCACTTTTGCCATCTCCGTAAATAGTTCAAATACAATACAAGATTGGTTGAATTGAACAAAAGTTATCTATTTGGGAGCGTGTTTTAATTGTTTTAAACAAGATCTTGTTTTATTCAAAAATTCCATGGCTTACGTGACAACGAAAAACCGAAATCGACAAAAATGTTTAAATACCAAAAACAAATTGCTGAATATTGTCTAGAGGTACTATAAAATGGTGATAGTAAAATTTTTATTTGTAAGTTTTCGTGCGATATATTTATTGGACTACATTTTTAAATGGCATTCTTAATATGTAATGACTTAGGTAGGTATAAAGATTTTTTCCTCTTTACAATATTTTGTAGAATGTTTATTTTCATAAAGAAGTATTTTAATTTTTAATTATAAAATTGCGAAATCGAAGATACAAATCTACGTTCCCATGGAACAAAACAATAATTGCTCCATAGTTTTATTTCCATCCTTGCTGGTCTATTTTTATCATTTTGTTCAGTTTTTTTTATAAGCAGGCCATGAAATTGGTTTTTTAAACCGTTAACCCTTATTTTTTGTCCGTAAAAGTGATTTTTAAGCGAAACCGTTATTTTTAATGGCAAAAAAAAACGGTAACCTTTAACCAGAATAATTAAAAACCGTTTTTTCTTAAATCTTTTTTTATAATAAAAGTTACTTTAAAAAATACAAAATCTGTATTAAATGCGATTAGTTTACCAAAAATCATTACTGAACGCTTGATTGTAGATATATATATTATAAGCATATCATGCATATGTTGAATCTTTGTTACGCTATGCTGTAATTTTTTGGGGTAACGCTAGTGACTGAACGCCTCTTTATTATAAAAAAGCGATGTATAAGAAATATATTTGGTCTAAACCTAAACTACCGAGATCACTGTAAAGACACTTTTCGTGACAAAGAAATATTAACGTTTTATACGGTTTATTCATTCTGGAAGCCATCCTTTTCTTAAGAAATAATTTTGACCTGTTCGAAATGACTATAAGAAACCATGCAGCCAAGACCCGACATAAAAAAAAATCTAACGCCCGATTGCTTCAAATATACCTATCTTCAAAAAAATGTTGCCTCTATAATTAATTATTGCATTACTTATATAACAAATTTAACACATCACCTGAGAGTATAAAAATAGAGTTCTTGATTTCGGTTAACCGTTAACCAATTTGTTTTTCGGTTTCAAGCCCTGTTTATAAGTAAATACATTTTTCATTTTATATTGAATTTGCAGCTTTCTAATATTTTTTTTGACTATAGAATTTAATTGAGTTTATTTATTTATAATAAACACTCTAATAAAAAAATTCGTGAACACCATGAAAGGAAACTAAATAAAAATTATTTACATAATATTTTTATTATTTTACCATAGGTTTCTTTTATGATATCCAAAAAATGTTTAAATACAAGATTATTGTTATTATTTGTAAACCATATTTTTCATATTTTGTTATTCGTATTAAAATGGACCGCAAAAATATACATGTGTGTTTCAAAAAGTATCAGCAAATTGAATACATTGATATAGGTACCTGGTGTAAATGAAGTGTGGTACACCCCCTTTTTTTTTCTTTAGTTTTGATTTTAGATAAATGAAATTTTAGACATATATGTGCAAAAAACCGGGCTTTTTGAGCACATGCATCCATTTGTTTCACTTCCGGTTTTGGTTGATTTTTATAACCTCAAAAAAAAACTGAAATTAAGGGTTCCGTGACCTGCATAAATTGATTTTTATTATGTCAACACTTTTGTAAATTTTAATTGACGTTTCAGTTGGGTTGCATGCGACCCGTGGGCCGCGAATTGGGCATTGCCCTAGCTCTAGCTCTAGCTTATACTTTATTGTTATACCATAACAAAACAGAATTGATTTCAAAACATTACTTTATTAAATATATCATTTTATAAATTCATGATAAAGTTTTCAAAATGTTAGTCTAATTCGAGCAACCAACTCGTATCCCCACATCCATTGAGATCAGTGGTGGAAGTATTTTGTTCTCGTTGTTCTGAAACTTCCGCTGGTTTATTTTTCTTGCGTGTTAAAACACTGCGGTTCCTGTTAACACTTTTAAATAACAACTGCCATTTATAATTGTATAATATGTTAACTGGTTCGTTGTAAGATAGAAGCTCTTGACATAATTCTCTTTTTAAATGTATTTGAGTTACAACTACTTCCATAGCTAACACCATTTGAACAAGATCCTTGTCAGTGTCTGCTCGTAACTGACATTTTAATGGATTTTCGTTAAATCCTGGAGCACCTAACACCAGATAAAATATAAATACGAAAAATATTAAAAACAGTATATTTGTGAATATGTTGCGTTTTCCTGTGCCTCGTTTTTACGCACAAATATAATACGATTCATGTTACGTATACAGGTACAGGTGCATATTCCTGAGTGAAAATGATGACCATTTGTCAAATATTTTGTTATCCGAAAATGCTTCCTTTCAAAGTTAGAGACTCCAAAGATGCAAGAAAAAAAAATCAAAAAATCGAATACGTCCTAGCCGTTTAAGCTAGAGCTATCAAACTTGGCCGAAATGTTTAGGTGTTTCCCATGGGATAATTAGAAAGAAAACACGTAATTGGAAGTATGATTTATAGTCAGGTCATCCGCTTACCATCTGCAGATTTTTTTACTCTGGAATAAAATTGAAAATGTCATTCGTCCATAAGAAAGTACGACTTAGGAGGAAAAAATTCGTCCGTCTTTGTTTTTTGCTGTAAACGTAGCCGTTTTCGAGAAAATTAGCGCTAAAGATGCATCGACAAACTCTGTTTATACACCTCAAATATTTTTTTTACTAAACTTAGTTGGCTAATGTCATGCTTGACTTAAGGCTTAAGCGGATGACCTGACTATAAATCATACGTCCAATTACGTATTTTCTTTCTAATTATCCCACAAAGTCAATGGGAAACACCTAAACATTTCGGCCAAGTTTGGTAGCTCTAGCTTAAACGGTAGGACGTATTCGATTTTTTGTTTTTTTTTTTCTTGCAACTTTGGAGGTCTCTAACTTTGAAAGGAAGCATTTTCGGATAACAAAATATTTGACAAATGGTCATCATTTTCACTCAGGAAAATGCACCTACTTTTTGGCGGTGTATAATTGGGACACAAAACCCGCTAGGAAATGTATACTATATTTCGCAAATAAAATGAGCAATTTGGGCGAATGAACTTTTAATTAGCTATTTATAATAAATAGGGAGTTTCGTTATTGTTCATTGACATCTAATTAGAATTTAAATATCATTGCCTTAATATAAAAATTTGGAAAGTTCTGTGACCTAAAATAAAACATTTGTCAAGTTGATCTCAAAATGTCGATTGCCAAAATAAAGTTTGAATGTAGTGTGATTAAATTACATATACAGATTAAATTAATGATGTGCAACCAAATATAGAATAATATTAAAGTTTTCCATAATATATGTATACTTTTTTACACTAGAAAGTTATGGATTATATAAGTATTAAGGGGCCCTTAGACGATCAATATATATTGTCAATTCTGTCGATAAGTATTGACAAACTGCATTTGCCTCATACGATCATTATTTATTGACAATATATTCAGTTTCTTTTTGGCATACAACGATGTCTCGTCAAAAAGAAGCTTGTGTTACTATTATTTTGGCATTATCAATAAAATAAAAAAACCAAAGAGAAAAGAGTTTGGAGTTAGTGGCTTTTAAAAAGAAACACGTTTTCCACGTCAGTTTGTTGAATGAAGTTCGTATATCCCTCCAAGATGATTCTTAAAATTAAATTATCAGTTACAATAAAAGTTCAGAGCGCCTAAGCCAGATGACAGTCTAATACAAATTCATTTTTTAATTAGCAGTTTGCCACTCTGCCTAGAAATGTTCTGTGAGTAGCAATACAAAAGAACTGTCAGTTGTCAGTGTAAGGTAAAAAATGTGCATACCATAAACATTTTGTATCATGTTCCAATATTCAAATGCTCGTATAAGTGGGGGGTAAATAATATTGGCATTATTTGATAAAATAAATTTCATTTGTATATTTAATAAATATTTTTCATAGTTGTGCAACTCTATCCAATTTAAAAACAAATTTGACAAATGTGGGGCTGAAAAATATTTACTTATTGTACGTTTTTACGTATGTATAAGATGAAAATGCAAACCTGAATGTATAAAATATAAAACGGTAAAATAAATTTTGTTTTTCTCTTCTTCTCTTTCTCGGTAATCCTCCAAGTACTTGTCGCATATGTTTTGAATCTCTTTTGATAAATACATTATATTTGTCGTCATACGTCTGAATTTATATTTGGCACTATTTAAGAGATGAATAGTAATCACTTGTTAATTTTGAAGTTAACACACACTTTGTATTAATTCTAAACTTAAAGCTGTTCACGTGTTCACCATCAAATTGTTCCGATATAGTACGTCAAAATGTACCGCCAATTTATGTTATATACCCATTAGAGTTAATTTGCAAATAGTGCTTTAAAAATAAGGAAAAACATGAAAACTGATATTATAATATAACATACACATTACATGTTGTTTTAGAACTAAATTATGGCTTATTGAATTAATTACAAGTACGTCTGATATAACACTTTCCGTACTAAATTGGCAAATATCCCAATTCGAAAAATGAGCCGCTCAGTTGCCAAATCGATTAACTCTGTTTTTTGAATTTTTTTTTAGATTTTAGTGCCCAAGCACTTGATTGATGCTTAACTTTTTATATTTAAAATAACTTTGCTTAAAAATTAGGTCTCTATAAGGTAAATCTTATCCTACAACATTTATTGTATTGCATTGTGAACAATTCTTTCATTTTTGACCCTAAATTACTAAAATTTGTGTAGTTAATAATAATTACTGATTTTAACCATGTTTTTTTTGTACGTCTAATGTCTATAGAAGTTTAGCTGAAATGTTCATAGTAAATGTGCTGTAGTGTCGCTCTTATCATTATATTAATGAAAAAACAAAACGTTTTCACAATTAATTAACACAGTAGGTATATAATAGTGAAACCTATATGAGCCTAGTAAACTACTCCTAATATATTATGACTTCAGTATACGGGGTGATTCAAATTCGAGGGTGACAATGGGAATCTCGCTTATTATAATATCTAGAGTATAGGTTTAAATTTGTCAAAGTTGCTAAATTTCGTGCTCAATAATAAGCTGAAGAGAAATTGAAAATATCTCAAACGGTATTCAAAAAATTAGGAAAAACTGGAAAATACGATTTTGGAGTTTGAAATATTTTAAATGTGTAAAAGCATTACTTAAGCAACTTTTTAAACCGCATCGGATAGTAATCATTAATTTATTCTAGGTCGATTCGTTTTTGTTTTATAATAACCAACTTTATTTTTTCTTATGAGCGCAATTTTTGCTATTTGCATAATCAAATAGCATTTATTTTCCTGAATTCATTGATGTATCATACATAGTATTTTACTTCTTTATTCATTGCCAAATTTAAAAAAAGGGTTTCAAACAACAACCACGATAAATCAGGTAGGCCGGTCATTGTAGTTTACGTCGTTTCCATGACAACCAATTGTTACCGTAGATGGCTTAAGATCCAAAGCTACAGTCAGTCAGTTAAAAAAACGTACATATTTGAAACACAGTGTCAATGTCATTTTTTATATTGTATTTAAATTGTACCCATACCCGGTGACAATTTGACGCCCCAACTTTTGCGGCCATTTTGTAACTGAAGTTACGAGAACCCATGCAAACGAGATCTCAGAGTGAGCTACACGCCAAGGCATCATCCACCATTAACAACACCGTCCACCGAGCTCGCAGCCGAAACCACTACCGCTGCTCTTACCGACACACCATCACCGACGACGAATCCATCAAGCTCCCTTCTGGAGGAGGGTAACCTCCAGTGGCGCCCATTATTACAAGCACTACAGACAACACTACAATCCCAGTCAACTTCCCCTATCCTCCACCGAAAACATTCCGAGGTACACGGTTGAAGGATCCTCGAGCCTTCATCAAGCAGCTCCAGGCGTTCTTTACTAGAGAACGAATCCAAAACGAAGAGGACAAGACACAGATCTCCGTCCGCTATCTCGACGTTGACGCTCGCCGCTGATGGCGTTCATTCGAAGGATGCGGCTTCCCATTCCTCGACTTTCGGTTGATGCTGGAAGATAAATACGACGCCCCGGCAGCCCGTCATTCTCTACGGACAGAACTATACACGAAGTAGCAAACATCAGCCCACCCAGTCGCTACATTTATCGCGGATAAGCTACGCATATCCCGCAGAATCTCTCCGAACATGTCACCGTCCGAACTGGTGGAAATCATCAAAAACCTTGTTCGACCTACCGCCCGTTTCTCGCCCGGGATAACATCCCGGTTATACGAACATTGATCCGCCTAGCAAATGAGCTGGAGGAGCAAGTCAAGGAGCATACTCTCAAACCACCAGAAAGGATCAGTCGCCCACCACAACAAACTGAAAGTTTTGAAAGCCTATTACTTGTCACATTAATAAATTCGTAAAAATGAACTTTAATAACGAAGAAAAACGAGATATGCTGCGAATTTAATAACGGAATTACACTTAAAGTGCTTAAAATATAGTTTAATTCTAGATAAAATAAGCAATTTGTCTTTGTTATTTCTTGAAACTGAGCTTGTATTTTGTATCCAACATTAATTGTGATTTCATAGAAACTTTTGAGAAGGTTAATTAGAGAAAAAGTATTTGAGGTATAAAATATGTGATTTAACTTATTTATACTCTTTTAATTTTTAATTGCAATAAATTTAATTGTAATAGTATAAAATTGGTAATTAAACTAATTTTTGCAATGTGCGTATATGTAGTGAACTTTTCCAATTGTAACTTGAGTAAATTTGTGTGGAGAATATAAAAAATTCAATGTATATTTCCGATTAAATTTGACATTCACCTGCTTTTAGCTGCGAAAGAAAGTTTATTTTTTTAATATAAAACATAGTATACCATTTCACTTTTTAGCAAAACTTTGTCCGGGCTCTAGTCTCTAGTAACTGTTTTCATACAGTAATGCAATTTTAAAAATGTTTGTTTTAGTAGGCAGATTTTTTTAACGTGTATTCTGTGTTGAAGCTATAAGTTGGAAAAAGACAAAAATTAGGTTGGTCTTTGTCACCGACGCCAAAAGTCTCCTTTTTTCTTGACCCAAAAATCTTATACAGGTAGATTTGGGTAAATTGGGTTCGCGCGCTTTTTGTAACAAAAAACTTAATTTTTTTGAGGAGCTGATAGAGAACAGCCTAATTGTTGTATTTTTCAACTCAAAGCTTCATTACAGAAGCAACATAAAAAAAAGGTTAGCCTCTGCCGCCGCGACAGTGTCGCATGCATAAACCCAGGAATTTAATGTAACGTTCAAGGGGTTAAAGAATTACAAGTAGATGTTTTACATTCAATATTTTATGATAAGTTATGTTTATTGAAACATTAATAAGTTTCCCCCCTCCCGAAATTTTTCTCCGGCTGCCCATGCCTCGGACCCCCAGATAGGTAAGTGCGGCTTTAATTAATTTAATAAAAGAAAAAATTGTATTATTTAAACATTTTGATATTTCTTTTAGTTTTGTTCATAAAATGAGCTACGTCACTTAAACGATTGAAAAAATTGGCATTTTTTTGTGAGCACCCTGTATCACTAAATTTAAATTTCTTATTACCACGTTGCTCTTTAACCGAACTAACATTATTGCTAAACATTATTTCTTAACTTCAAAAAACGAGTTCACTACGATTTTTTAAAGTTAAGTAAGCCTGCTTATATAGGATTTTTCGGGGAAAAAAATTATAAGTTGGCAACACTTACACAAAATCAAAAAGTGAACAGATATTATTGTAGAGGTTAAAAAATTACATCGGAAGATATAAAAAGATACAGGGTGTTTCATTTAAGAAAATCTTTATTTTTGTTTTGGTGCATAAATGGGACACCCTGTATAGCTGAAAATAATTTTACAACGTAGATCTTTCAAAACAATAATTTCATGTATTAGTTTTTTTCCATCTCCTACGGACGGGGTGCTAGGAAAGCCAGACGCACTGTTGCAGGACCCTGTAGGGGAAAGTACCCATTGGTACCCATGAATGGGACAATTTTCTTAATTGTTGACAAATTTTTCAGTAATAGCTCAGATGAATATGCTGTGTTACCCCAGTAATGTGTTTTAATGTAACAAAAGTGTTTTGAAACAAGTAAACGTGATTTGTAACGTTAACAAATTTTTATAAATAGAAATATATTTTGAGTGCGATGTCCCAATATGGGAACACTTGTTCCTAGAGTGGGACATGCGAAATCAATGAATTTTTATTTATTATATAGTAAACAACTTGAAAATGTTATAAACATAAATGCAAGATGAGATAATATAAAATATATAAGATAACATAAAAGACAGCGTTTTTTAAAACTTTACTACATTATAAATAATATTAAAGAATTTTTCCAATGTCTTTTTCTAAATATAAAAAATTTTATTAGTCATTTTCTACCTGTTTTTTTATTTTCTTCCCACTTTTTCGGAAGATTAATTTTTTAAAGCTACATGCTACAGCAAACTAATATGCTAGTTCTCCGGCTTGCAGTGTACTTAATCCGTGACACATTTTTGAAGCAGACTGAAAATATTCGGATAATGCTGTTTCATCATTTTTTGAAAATATTCTGCGATTTCCAATATTTGGATCGTGTTTAAAAGTGTGGGTTCTCGTTTTGCTTTATTAACAGCTCTATGTAAAGAAGATTTAGAAATACCTGTGCATTTTGCAACTTCCCGAATAGAAACCTTATTTTTAATTATTTCACGTACCGCCGATTCCATTGCGTTGAAGAAACGCGGATCCTTTTCTGTTTTTCCATTTTATCCTTTAAAGTTTAAATTATGCAAAAAATATCTAAATATTTATAACAAAAACTGTTTTAGAGTAAGAATATATAAATTCTTTAAATAAAAAAAGTTATCCTTGTTTGCGACGTGTCCCAATTAAGGATCAGTAATATGTCCCATTCAGAGGATAGGGACATTTCGTCAAACATAACTTTACTGACACTTAAACTAAAAGCTAATTGACTTGAAGTTTTGTTATTTAATAGGTATAATATGCATGTACTTAAATAAGTTGTTGGAGTTACCGAATTTCATTAAACTTTTTCAAGATATCATTGAGTTCACAAACAACAATATTTACTTTTTAGTTACACAATTTTAATTCTGATATTACACGATTGTATATCAACATGAGAACTTCAAAATGGGGTAGTACATTAGGTACGCGATCTACCATCTATTGGTGAGTGTACGTACATAAAGATTTGTGTTTAACTATAGTGTATTAAGAATGTCCCATCCAAGGACTGTCCCATTCATGGGTACTTTCCCCTATATGTATAGATAATTTTGTTCATACGTTTTTTTTTGTGTATTTAATCACTGTAGAGAAAAAATCCAATCTATTCATGCAAATATTGCATACTACAGAAACTAAAAATTAATGTGCTATGGAACAACTTATGCAACTTAAATTTAATTGTACAAAATTTAAAATTGTTGTGTTTGTACATTTCCAACTTTTCTTCAATAAATGATAAATCAATCACCTAATAATAATAAATAATATGAACTTATTATACTTATAACTTTTATTTTATTCAAAACTTAAAATACAGCCTATTTTTTCTTGGGTGCCTTTTCTCTTTTAGATTTTGGCTTAGCTCCTCCTTTAGGCATTTTCTTTTTGCCATACAAAGTACCATCCCTTGAAGCAGCTTTCTTCAAGTTGAAGAAAACTTGTGTACGAATTTTATTTCTGATGGTTCTTGCTCGGCGAAGTTTGAAGCGATCGAAATCAGTGAGGACAGCACGCTGAAAATTACATAATACATATTAATTATAAAATAACAAATAATTACAATAGATCATTAAATCATTCATAAATCAGATAGTTAGATGGCTTCATATTTGTATCAGTCGGCAATTCCTATCAACTATTGGTTCATCATATTTGGTACAGAATATTTGCAAAATACAGTTTAAGTAATCATTAATTCTTAGCTTTGAAATCTACATTGATCCTACAACCACAAAAAAACTTCTCATTTTACAGATTTGTTTAATACAACAAAGAATATTAAAAAGTATGGCTCACTTTGCTAATTATACCTAAATTTTTTTTGGTAGTTTGCAACTTTTTTGAACTAAACCTAAAATCTACCAGCATAATGAAATGGTTAACCTTTTCGCTGCAGGAACTGAAATAAGCTGTTTTTCTTTTTCGTATCCCATATGCGGGAGCCGGATAAATAAACTTAACCAAAATGAAAAATAGTAACATTAAAAACTTACAAAGTTTAAACACGAAGATTTAATCAGATATGCTGTTAAATGTTAAATATGCATAACAGATAAAACTGATGGTTTTATTTAGTGTACTCGACTTACATTTAAAATGTGAATTAGTTTAAAAAGATTGACAAAAGCAAATCTGTATAATTAGGCACGTGACTAAAAAAATTATTTAAGGAAAACTACAAAATAGTGGTTGTTACCTGTATATTCTTATTCATTTTTATTAGAATTATTGAGGAGCTATTTGTTTACGACACCTTGATTTAAATAAATTAGTATGTTGTTTGTTGTTCCATACAATTACTTAACAAAAAAACTCTTAAGACGTGAGAGCACGCGTGAAAAATTTTACACGGAAGCACGTGTCACGGTCAAATTGACCGTGTATGGATTAATGTGAATTAATGCCAAATAAAAATGCAAATTACTAAGAAAACTAATATTTTATTTAAAAAAGTTAATTCTTACACCTTTTTAAGTGGAAGTACCTGGCGCATTGGTTAAATTAAGAAAATTAATGCAATACTGTAATGCATGTTCGCGGAAAATAAATCTATTGCAATCTCTGCATTGAGTGGATGTCTATACACGCGTCCCGGTGTAATTGACCGGGTGGTAAAAAGACACCTACAACTATCAAACGACAAGGAGTAACTTCCTAAAAAAACATCTGCACACTCTACAGACTGTGCATGACACACTGCTAAAGACTTAGCACCCCCACCCCTTCAACGTAGAAGTTCTATTAAGATATTTATAAACCCGGTCAAAAAGATCAGGTACGCGTGTGCCCGCGGGTTAAAACAGTATTTACTATTTCAATATTTTTCATAAAAAAATAAATTTTCAGCAACTTAAAATTTTACCATGTTAATTAAAATTTTAAGTATTTTTGTTTACGTACAGTACAAAAATTCAACATAAAGTGTGTAACAAATATAAAAACTGATCACAGTCGAAGATAACTAGTTCAATATTAAACCTTAACGATATAAAAATAAGAAAAAAAAGTTGCTTTCGAAACATATTTTAAAGCTTTTGCTATAATATGGAGAAATAATTCAGTTTTCTTAACCTCTTATGGTGCCTGTCCTTGTGAGAGTAAACTACTCTCGATAGCAGCGTCGCCAAGGATACAGCCCCTGAGAGTAACTCGCGATTGGCTGTATCCTTGGCGACGCTGCTATCGAGAGTTGTTTACTCTCACGTAGACAGGCACCATTAAGTGGACAAAGCCTCTGCGCGCGAGGCCTTTCACAGCGACACGAACTCTAGACCGCTAGCGAGTATTTACGTCATTACCATTGCATAAAAAATCTCGTACGTCATATTCATTGTATTGAAAATATGAATTAAAAAATTAATAAAACGTAAGAATTATTTAAAATTTTACTTTTTTATAGTGTATATGTCGTAGGCATAATGTGAAATCCGGCATTTTATAAAACGCCTAGGCACAAAACTATTAGCTTCATTTTTATTATTTATTTAAAAAAAAAACTTTAACCAACCTTTAACCTGACTCTCTACTACTGACCAACTGAATGAGGGTCAGGTTAAAGGTTGGTTAAAGCTTTTTTTGTATGAATACAAATGTATGGGTCCAAGAAAAAGTCATAATTTGCTCGTTTAGCCGGCTTTTTATAAAATGCCTAGGCGTTTTATAAAATGCCGGATTTCACATTATGCCTACGACATATACAACATATTATATCACACAACAATGCATAATTATCCATTTGGCATGTTTTTAAAAATATTACAAAACAGTACAGTTTTCAAAAATTTAATTTTTGATATGAAAATCTTTAAAGCAAGGTTCAGGGCAAAGGCCCGTGCTGCAAATTGCACACTAATAATGACTTTCTTTTCTTATTACTTTTTTGAAGCACAGAACACAGTAAATATCGGCAAATGGCGCTGGAAACGGTTTCGAACAAACTAAATAGTTGACGTCATAAAGTGATCCTATATGTAATGACCGAAGCAAAGCAAGCGTACGTTTAGTCAAATACAATAAGATATACACAATTTTACTCAAAGCAAATATGTACGGCATAGTCGCTATTCATGACCAAGGCCGATGACGATTATATTCGGCATAACAGCTTAAGAGGTTAAACATAAAATTAAGGTTCATGTTAATTAATTCATATTTATGGCTCACAAAATATCCAAGATTAGCATGTCATCATATATGGTGCCTACACATAACCCAAAATATTTTTAATACCTTCTTTTTGGCTTCGACTTTCTTAGCCCAAACAGAATTTGACCACTGTTCTTGAACTTTAGCATCTTTCCACGCTTTACGGACGATACGAGTGGAAGCAGTGAAAGGGAACCTTATTCTAAGCTTTGTCAAATGGAGTTGATTTATTCTAATTGGTTCTCTGCTTACTCCAGTTTCGGGACCGTCTATTAACACCTGCAACATTATAGAAAAATTAAATTATATTTCATACGGCACAGCTGAGGAGCGAGTTCATTACTTTTAAGTTTGTAATTTGGACACATTTAAAAAATAAAACTCATGTAAGTAAAAAAATTAAAACTCCAAGTTGCTAAGCATAAAAATAAAATATTTTTATAATCGCTTTACTAATAAAACGGATTAGTAATATTTAATATTTCTTAACAACTTTTAATTATGTTTAATGAATAATAATTTTAATGGAGATTGATCAGATCAAAAATGCCATCATATATGTATCAGTCGGCAATTCCTATCAAATGTGGATCATCATGAAATCTCCATACTTTGGGTACAAGTTACAACTAAAACTGATCTATCTTTTAACATTATTAACTTATCAAATAAAACCTTTATAAAAACATTAATAACATCAATCAAATTAGCAATGAAATTAAGCGATTTTGGCAAGTATTTTAATTCTACTGGCAGTTTAAGCAACTAAATGACCTAAAATGAGCTTGATAGTTCTGGCTGTCACCAAAAAATTGACAGCAAAATAATTTATTTGCCATAATACCATGGAATAATAACGGCAGCAAAAAACTACAATTAAGACCAAGATCATTTTTTTACCCTTTTATTACTTTCTTAATATATTGTTAAAAAACTGCACATTTGTATTGGCGGTGTGGCAAATATGGCTACATAAATTACAATCTTATTCAAGCCTTTCTTTGAGCTAATAAAGTTTAGTTCTAAAACTTATCTGCCTAAAATGTATTGGTTCTTATTATTACAATTGACTTATTGAGTAATAACTATTAGGAGTACATTATAGTTACATTAATTTGAAATCCAAGTAGGTTACATTAGCGTGCGTCCAGACATATGTAACATGTAATGTAACTGGAAGGATTACTGTATTAAGTGAGCGTCAGAACAGCAGATAAGAATTTTTTTCATTACATACAACAGTCACTTGTGACACACTCGAGGTTGCCAGTAAAAAGTGTTTGCTACGTTAAGTGGTTAAATCAAAACCAAAAAAGCGGTTTTCAGATACACAATTGAGGTTAAAAAGATTAACTCTAAGCCAATAACAGTTGTCATGTTGATCTTAAAAGTTATAAATTGCACTTTTAAATTACTACTCTAAAAACTATATAAAACACATTGACATTTACATACCCGGGTTTGGTCAACAACATCTACTATTGTAGCAAGTTTTCCTTTATTTGGCCCATCTGCAATTAAGGCAACACGGCCCGTTTCCACAAACCTCTTGAACGGCTAAAAAAATAACAAATTATTGCCTTACATCATCAGACATACGAAATTACAGCAGTTGCCATGTGGACAACACACTACGATAGGTTAGAATCTAACCTACCGTGTGAAGTGCTGAATAGAGAATAAAAAATAATTAAGATGTTGTGTAAGTGCTTCAAATTTTAAAAAAGGAACTCCTTCAGAGTTAACCACATTGATTTAAAGAGTAAAACCAATAAATGTTTAGTGCTATTGCTTACCATGTTTGACGGAAATGAAAGAGTTTGCGCATGGAGGAAGTTCACTTTTTGACAGTTACACTTCAAAGTCACTTGAGCATCCACAAAAAAAATATATAGTGAAATTCAAACTTGAAACATAGAATTATGTACCAAACATATACATTATAAAAAAATCAAATATTTCAGTGGTTATTTTTAATTTTAGAAAAATATTCTATAAAAACAACAATACTGTGAACTTAGCAATTTAAATATAAATTATAAATCTTCCAGTTATATAAAAATGCAAGCATGCTATTTGTAACCAATGTCTGGCAAACAGGGCCGGGGCCTTCTAAGGGATGCAAGGGGTGCAATGCACCCGGGCCCCACGATTGAGGGGGCCCCAAAACGATCATGAACAAACGCTCTTATTAAAATTTCATCATTTATTATAAATGTAATTAATTTTTTCAAATGTATTTAATTTGAAAAAAAAATTATATTTTAATTTGTTTTTTATTACTATACTTATACAGTATTTAAAATAACGTAATTATTACTGTATACTGAGTATATTATACTCCATCTACCTACCTCACCACTTCATAAATTAATTCTTACGAATTTGGGTAATGAAGTCGTTAATAAAATTAAAGACGATATAAAAGCATTCTCATATTACAGTATCCAAATGGATTGTACTCTTAATAATTCTCACAAGTAACAAACTTCAATAATTATTAGATATGTAAACTTTGTAGACAAAAAATTAATCATAAATGAATCATTTATATAGGGTTTATTGTAGTAACTGATGTGACTGGTGAAGGACTAACAAATACGCTTTTAAAAGAATAGGTGAGCTTGATTTAGTTATTATGAATTGTTAAGGGCACGCTTACGATAACGGTAGAAATATGAAAGGAAAATATAAAGGCGTACAATCTAGAATATTTACATACAATTTATGTACCTACCTTGCTTATCACATTCTTTTAATTTGTTAGTTAATTGTGACGCTGCTTCCAGCAGCATACATTGTAAAAAAAAACGGAATATTGCAACGTTTATACTGCTTATTTTCTGCATCTACAAAAAGGTGGGAAATTATACAAAAGCATTTAAATATTACGCTTAAACCATTGTGTGAAACTCGATGAGAAGTCAAAATAGACGCAGTCAAAACAGTGTATACACAGTTTAAAGAAATGTGTAATGCCTTAGAAAAATTTATTAGTGCAAGTAACGATAACACATCAGTATCTGAAGCTGAAAGTCTATTAGATTCATTATAACAAATACCATTTATTTTATGCTTATCGGTATGGTTTAAAATATTAATTTAAAATTTAAAAATGAAATCCAAAATTTAAGATAAAAATTTAACATATTTTTAGATGACGCAAAAATGATAGCACAAAAGTTGAATCTTTCAGAAGATTTTCCTAAAAAAATAATTCGAAAAAGAAGGTTATTTTCCGAACTAACAGAAGACTAAGTTTTACAAGACCCAACGTTGTGATTGATGCTGTCATTGTACAAATAAATGAAAGATTTAAAAATATACCCCGTATTACTACTGATTTTAAATTAATTACTAATATAAAAACATTAGAAAAAAAATGAACTAGAAAACCGTTTAAAAGATTATATAAAACTTTATTGTAAAGATGTAAATGAAGACCTAATCCAAAAAATTAATTTGTTGTAAGAATTGATCTTGTACCAAAAAGATGTAAATAACGCACAAAACATATTGCAATACATATTAAATAATAATTGTAATTAGGGTTTATACAAAAACCGACTTTTAAAAAACCGGTTTTCGAATACCAGTTTTTCCAAAAAACCGGTTAAAACCGGTTTTCGAATAGTTTAAAAACACAATTTAAACGTCATAAAATACTTTATATTTCATCATTTTATAAATACCTATACAAAACTAATTGAGCTGGGTCTTACTGTATTTAAAGCTTCAAACAGTGTGTCCAAATTCTTTATTCTTTTATTAGTTGATTTAAATACTGCAAATTTTGCCTTAAGGGTATTCGGATTTGCTGTTTTTGCTAAAGGTTCCTCGATAAATCTAAGAATTGATTTCTCCATCTCTTCTTTCAAGACATTGTTCTTTTCATTAACAATATCTTCATCTTCATCGGAATTTGTTTCCAATCTATAGAAGAATTTGGGTAAATTCCAGATAATATTTTTTCCGATAACTTGACTATAACTATATCGATTCTTGAAGCCAGCGGAAATACGTTTAATTTTTTTGTAACAATGTTTTTTGGATTTTGCAAATGAAGCAGAAGTGTTAAGATTTTTATGTAGGTAGTTAGTTACTTTTTAAGTGTTAATCTAGGCTTAAAAACCGGTTTTTTAGTTTAAAAAACCGGTTTTTCGAATACCTATTTTTTTTTCAAAAAAACCGGTTTTTCAAAATCGGTTTTTAAAAACCGACAAACCCTAATTGTAATGAATTATTACCAAATATGCTAACCGTATTAAAGCATTTCTTTACGCTACCAGTTACTATAGCGAGTACAGAGCTTTCTTTTAGCAAATTAAAATTAATGAAGAATTATCTTCGGTCAAGTATGTGCGAAGAACGCTCAAACGCCTTGCTATGTTAAGCATCGAAAAGGAAATTGCCAAAAATTGTAATTTTTCTGAAATGATTATTGAAATAGCAAAAACAAAATCACATAAGTAAATAAAGACATATTACGCAATATACGTTTATTTCGAATCCCTGTATTTTTACTTATAAAAAATATTTTAAGGCCCCAAAAAGTTTCTTGCACCCAGGCCCCATTATAGAAAAGGCCGGCCCTGCTGGCAAAGAAAAATGGGTATCGGCTATTCTGCATTAAATATGGGTAACCAAGTTCATTTAAATATGTTCTATTAAATTGTATATGTAAAAACTTATTCATTCAATAAATTTATTAATTAGAATATAATTACATTCTAAAATAATGTATTATCTAGCTAGATTGTATACCCTAAAAAATATTACATTTAGATTTAAGAATTTCTTGAAAATTATAAAAAGTATGTTTTCATTTGGTTTAAATTTAAAACTGATTTCCAACACTTTTTCATACTACAGATTATTTTGGTTCACAACAAAAAAGGCTTCGAAAACGATTGCATAATGAAATATCTGCAGCTTCTTCCTCTTGTATTCTATTAGCAATATTTGAAGAATTGGTAGATTGGGAAATATTTACATCTTGCTGATTAAGTGGTATCGGTTCAATGAAATTATTTACATGATGATTACTGTGAATAGCTGTTGGTGGAAGGCGATGTGGAAAAATGTGACTAGGTGGAGGATGATTACGAGGAGGAAGATAAGTAGGAGGAGGATAACTTGGAGGCGGTCTAGAAAGAGAATGACAAGGAGGAACAGTCAACGTTTTTATTGAACTAAAATCTTCATTCTTTTTAGTTTGCCTCTTAAAATTAGAACTAAAGAGTAAATTTTGATGATTTTGAAATTGTTTAGCCACCAATGAAGAACGTAGTGGTTGCTGGCATGGAATTTGCACTGGTTTCAAAATGTTTACTGAAGCAGAATTCATATTGTAGGTTTTTTGTGCCGCAGAATTAGGATTACCTGTGAAATGTTGATTTATATTTTTACTTGTACTACGTCTACTTCCACTACTGGCTAATAAAGACTTTGTTTGCTTGCAATTATTACCTTGTTTTTTTTCAACACTGTTTTGATTTAATTCGTTCTCTTTTTTCTGCCAATACACAGGTGAAATCTTCACAATTTTGTTTTGTATATTTTCTCTTGGCAATGGTGGAGGTTGTGCAGTATAATAGTCTTCATCAAAATCACTTTTTCCACTATAGTCCGATTCCGAACTGTTATAATATCCATGTTTTTCATATAATTTAGTGGCATTTAGGTCTTCCATGCTGTAAAGACAATGCTGGAATATAATCATTATTATTAAAAGTGTCTGCTACTTAATAATTAAAAAAACGAAAAGCAAAGCAATAACAGCTGTACTTTACGATTTAGAAATTTCTTAATGTATGAAAAACCATTATTTTAGCTTAGCAAACAAATACTTTTGAAAACATGCTCTTACATAATATCCTATATTTTATAAACACAACTTTCTAAGTACCTACATTGATCAATAAGATTTACCAAATAACAATTTTTCTTTTAAGCTGAACGTGGGTACGCGCACACAGCAAAATTACACAAGATGAAACCGAATATTCAGTTATTGTTTCTTACATTGCCCATACCCCAGAGCCCATCTACACACTCATCAACGTCTGAAGCTAATAAAGCTGAATGAAAATATGTTTCTTTCTCTATATTAAGTGTGCAGGACAGTTGGCAGCATCAGTAGAAAATCAGATAAAACTAAGATTGTTGACAAAGCACGTGTCTATTCCATCCGATGCAACTGATGGTGTCAAAACTCACTCAAAACAACTGTCTTATCTTATCTTCAGGGTTGCCAGGCGTCCAGGTTTCGGCGGGAATGTCCTGATTTAGAAACAGTAATCCCGACTCCCAATACGCAGGTTGCAATTCCCGATTTGCATAGACAATTTCAAAATCGAATTAAAGAACCACACGTCGACACGAATCAAACATTTCGTACCGGAGCTTATAAAGTCGGGGATTCCCGTACTACGTACTCATACGCCTTCGTACGCCAGTGTCTTACGTGTACGTCAGCAGGTTATGCGAAGACTAGCGTCCACAGAACACTAGCGTCTGGGGATACAAGATATAGATATATAAAAGTGTAAATATTCATATTTTTGTTTTCATCCACGTCTATAAATTATTGCAATATTAACATTTAACAACAGTTTCGAACAGGGCTGTCTTGCTGTCTAGATCCCTTGCGCCTTGTGCTAGATTTTTTGAAAGCGCCCCTTGCATAATTGTTAATTACAGTTTTTGTCAATTAGTTTATGAAGATTTACTTAAGCAGGATTAAAGTAATTGATTTTTTCCCCTCATAGATTTCAGCCATGAATACTACGAGAAAGTGTATTGTTATGAAAAATTTATTTATGACAAAAGATTGCGTAGGCGTTTGTAAATATATAATTGAAAGTGATGTGAAATTTTATCTTATCGTGTCGTAAGCACTTGTTACTGTGATCACTGGTTATTAAAGTCAGCCACGTTACGGACACAAATTTAAAACGTTGAAATCATTAAGCATTTATTAAAATCATCCTTTTCAATATTACAGTCAATTTTAGATACACTTCAGATGTTTTTGTGTATTCTTTGGCACTCAAAAAACAATGAAAACCCAAATTTTGCAAATTTTCTTCATTTGGTAAGCAAAAAACTACCATTAAAGACATTGCTTACATTTTTATATTTGTTTTTCTCAGGTGTACTTGGTCGTGTAGATTATATTTTGCTAATTATTGGTTATCAAAATCGCTGTTTAATATAATCATTTAATTAATTAAGACATGAAGAGACTTAATTAATTATTGTCAAAGAAAATTATAAAATGTCCTGCACACAGTTTCGTGATTTTTTGAAAACCAAAAATGTGCACGCAAAAAATAAATTAAAAAGTGCAGCAAGGAACGAAAAATATACAGGGTTCTCGTTTTTCGCGGGCCACTATGGGGATCTCGTAAACGGTAACGTAACGACTTCGGTTAAATTGGGGCAAAGTTGTATATTCAGGTGCTTAATAATTTGACGCAAACAGAACTTATCTAGCTCTTTTAGTTTTTGAGATATAGGGAAAAAAGTAAAAAAGCGGATTTTTGTTTTTTGCCCGTAACTTTTTCATTTGATGTCGAATTTCATTTTTGTAAAAACATTTTCATGGCCACTTTTTGCAAGAAATCAAATTCCCCAATTATATTTTCCGTGCGACGTTTCGTTTTTTTAAAACCATCATCAGGTCAATTTTTTCTTATGGACGCTATATCTGATTTTAACGCCAATTTGTAGAGCATTTTATTCTGAATTCGACAATGTATAACACTGACAAAGACAATTATTTATCATACCGATTAGGATTTGTTTTAAATAAAATATTTGTTTTTGCCAACAATTGTTTAAAAAAAAGTGCCAACTGTTATACATTGTCAAATTCAGAATAAAATGCTCTACAAATTGGCGTTTAAATCAGATATAGCGTTTATAAGAAAAAAATGACCTGATGATGGTTTTAAAAAAACGAAACGTCGCATGGAAAATATAATTGGGGAATTTGATTGACAAAAGTACAAAATTCGTCGTGCTTCAGATGTTATAGCAAAAAGTATGAAAATGTCGAATTTCTTTTTTCTTTCATAACTTTTTTGTCTTAATCGTTAGAGCAATTTTATTTGTACTTTCTGAAGATACTTTTTAATGGAGAATGTAACTGTCATTTTAGATTTTTTTTAACACCTACCATTTTCGAGATATTACCCCCAATTCCATTTTTTCTTATGGGCCGCGAAGTTAGCTATGGAATAGTTGAATGTGCTTTTTTTTACTCGTTTAAATGAGATATTACTTGCTATACCTATTTTTATAAACAAGTCACAAAATGAAAAAAAATCGTATTTTACCTATGACTTATCAAGCTATCTATGAAAATAAAAACAAAAAACAACTAATTAAATGTCAAATGACAGTTACCATTTGTATGCGGTATCATTTATTAGATTTTCATATTATTGTTGTGTAATTCGATAGTCTTTGTAGTAATTATTGTTATAATGATGGCTACATTTAAAAATAGCGAAAAATTTGACATGTTGAGATGCTACATTCTTTACCATAAAAACTGTGGAAGCTGAGCGAATATACTTGAGCTATATCTTGAGAAAAGGCAACGAAGAGTGTGTAATTACAGAGATTTGGAAATAAATTTAAAAGAATATGGTTTCTTCGAAAAACCAACCAAAAATCCAAAACAAATCCATAAAGAATTACAAATATCTATTTTGCACAGTTTCTGTTGTAAAGAATTTAGCATTTCAACATTAAAAATTTTTAATTAGTTGTAAATGTGCCCATAATTATATGAAAACAAATTTGCTACAAAAACTATCGAACTACACAACAATACTATACATTCTAATAAATGATGTCGCATACAAATGATAACTGTCATTTGACATTTAATTAGTTCTTTTTTGTTTTTATTTTCATAGATAGCTTGATAAGTCATGGGTAAAATACGATTTTTTTTCATTTTGTGACTTGTTTATAAAAATAGGTATAGCAAGTAATATCTCATTTAAACGAGTAAAAAAAAGCACATTCAACTATTCCATAGCCAACTTCGCGGCCCATAAGAAAAAATGGAATTGGGGGTAATATCTCGAAAATGGTAGGTGTTAAAAAAAATCTAAAATGACAGTTACATTCTCCATTAAAAAGTACCTTCTGAAAGTACAAATAAAATTGCTCTAACGATTAAGACAAAAAAGTTATGAAAGAAAAAAGAAATTCGACATTTTCATACTTTTTGCTATAACATCTGAAGCACGACGAATTTTGTACTTTTAAAAATTGATTGTGGCTCCTTTCATACCAAGGAATAATTCATCTAATTTAAACAAACCTGTATCTCTTATAATAAGCGAGATCCCCATGCTGGAAATGTAATCTGGGACACCCTGTATATAAAACAGTGGATAACAAGGGCAGAAACAGTACAAATTCTACATGTCATAATATCGTTTTTGAAATAGCAAGCAAAAATAAAGAACTTTAAACTGTTGCAAGATATACACAAGAAGATAATAATAAATTGTTAGCTTCAAAGATATGACATTAGCATAAGCTTTTTTGTTTATTAAATCAGAGCAACACGTACTTTAACATTTAAGAAAATTTAATTTGAAAATTACCCATTATATGAAAGTAAGAAAATCGTTCAAGGACTAGGTGGAAGTGCGGAGTTTCTTTTTTATTATTTTTATTATAATAACATTATTTTTCGTTTTGAAATAAACAAAAAGAATTATTGTTTTTTACCAAGTATTATGTTAAAAATAATTCATATTGTGGACATTTAACCTAGCAGAGTTTTTATTTTACTGTGAAAAAAATCTGTTTTCTACTGTGAATGGAACTTTTGTACTGAAAATATTTTGCTTTACATTAACTTTTTTTTACTGTGCATTCTTCCTTTTTAACCTAGTATTTTGATATTTTTTACTATCTTAATAAATGCTAGCCATTTCTCAAATAGACGAACGATTTAAATCAGTTCTTAAATTTTAGAAAATTATAAAATATTAATTTTTCTTTGTTAAAATAACTTGCTCTCCGGAACTGTTAGAAAAATATGTAAATAAATCTTACGAAAATTTTTGGATGTTCTAAATGAGAAAGAAATTATAAACGAAGTTTTTTAATATAAAATACTCCTATAATAGAATAAAAATACCCATTCAAAATCAAACCATAAAGCTGTTTAAATTTATCCAAAACAATATTTATTATGAAATTTTTCCCAACGTTTACATTGCACTTGGAATTTATTTAACAATTCAGGTCACTGCGGCAAGTGCAGAATGCTCGTCTAGTAAATTAAAATTATTTTAAACATACATCAGATATACAATGTCTCAAGAGAGACTTAATTCTTTAGCAATATTATTCATTGAAAATACGGAACTTGACATGGCAGTCTTTAAAGATTTAATGAAAAATGGGCTATTAATTGTTCAATGCCCAACTCTAAAACTGATAAAAGTCTTACAGAATGAAAAAATATTTCAATTATTGTGTGTTTATTGTGTTATTTTTGTTTATAAACTTATTATGTACTGCAGTAAATACCAAACAAAACTATTTGAAAAAGGAATAACTGTGTTTTTAATCTTAATTTATTACAATTTCATATGATTTGTTTTACGCATATATTTAATTATTCAAATTTAATTAATTTAATGTAAAAATTTTCCGACTGACATATAGGGGTGCCCCAAAAAAGTTCATGCATCCGGGCCCCGATATATAGACGACTGGCCCTGGGTGGAAGTATGATGAATAAACAATACACCAGATCTGTCTTATATTACAGCGTTGGGTAGTTTTTGGTGCCATCGGCAGCCTTTTAATGAATCGGCTTTGAACTCGTTGTTTCTGAGGTAGTCAGCCATTATTGTTTACAAATTGTTTTATATGAAGACAGCATAAAAACAATCACGGTTCTACCAGTTTTGTCTAACATTCAACCTCAACCGGTTTTTCTAAGCCATCCCAAATTCACCGGTGAATGACGTCCTTCATCAATGGGATGGATCTTTGATGGAATATAAGACACATATCAATCGCTGGAAATTCTCTATCAAATGATGTTAATTTCGTTTTGTATTGCCGTATAAGATAAAAACAAATAAGTTTCAAAATGAAACAGTTAAAAAAACATTCAATACACTTTCGCTTGTTCCTTGTTCCAATCATATACCACTTTTCTGGTAAAAAAAAACGATTTCTTTTGCTATTTTAGTTTAGGTTATTTGTCGTTCATAAATGTACTGAAAATTTTTGGGAAACATCACGTAGGAGTAAACAAACATTAAAAACAATTATTGTTTAAAAAAATTTTTTTACTAACTTTGTGCAAGTATCGTTTCAGTTCAAAATAATAACTAATACTATACCTCAAAGTAAAGATTGATGTCAAAATTATTTATATCAAATACAGTTAATTCACTATTTAGTTCGAATATTTTTTTACCATAAAAAAAACTTAGTTCTATACTTTTTTCACCACTGTTTATGTAATAACAACGAATCCCGTCACAATAGACAATTGTATTGATAACAACGCCAGCAACGTAATTATCTTGACTATTTTGATATGATGATAAAAGATTAAATGTATATGCAATAGTAATACGGGGTCACATTTAAAAGTATATATTAACACGATAATACGAATAATAAATAGTGACTTGCGTCATAATCATAAGGTAATAAAGATCTGCTTTTATTATATCAAACGAAACTCATCTTATGGTTAATTTTCTAAAACAAATCCTCCATTTTTTTAAACTTAGGTATCAATTTATTGACAAACAATACATCACAGCGAATGAACACTATACTTTATCTGATAATTAAAATATAGCCGATCATATTCATTACTATACAATCCAGGCGAAAAATACCTTTGTGCAGGATATTGTGCAACAAAATATCTCTTATTGTGTTAAAAAATATTGAAGCCTCAATATAACTGTTGACGATTTTAATAAAAATTGTTACCGTTTTATTGATGACTTTACTAATAAAAAGTTATGTCAGTTTTAACAATTTATAAGCTCTTTTGCATAAGGTTCAATAGAATTTATTTTTATGAAAATGAAAAATATTGTTACATATTTGTTTTATTTATTTTCTGCTTCAAAACAACCAACAAGAGAGAAGTAAAAGAAGTTATGTGTTGGGCTTACACCAGAGGACAACGATTTTCAATACCTACTGCTAATTTTTGAGAAGCTAAAAGTACGCTCAAATGGCAAAACATTTAAAAACACGATTACTAAATTAAAAATAATTGTAATGTTCTGGAGTAAAGTAAACTCTTAAGGAATATTGTTTTTGTGATAAATAATCATTTAAAACTGATTTAGAAGATAATGTTCGGTTTCTTTGTTATTCCTAATTTATTTTTACTATTGGCCTTAAAATATACGTATACCTACGCATATAACATGGCCCAATATGAGAGTTTAGAAAAACAATTTTTTTTTGTTCTTTAAATATATTTTATGTAGAAGGCATATTTTATTTTTGTTACTAATGTTATGGGGTTCGATGATTTTAAGAAAAACAAACACTTGGTTTAACACTTAATTTTAATAAAAATTGTAATTAACGAAAAATATTATGAAAAGAAAAGAAAAAATTAAAACTAGATGATTATTGTAATAACTTTGCTGTTGTAATTTGAATAGTATGACAGTGAACAATGAAATGACAAAGCAAAAAACTATTAACTGAAATTGTGAAATAATGAAGTAACATGACATTGAACAATGTAAATTAAAGAAGTTAAAATTTAAGTAAAATAAATATAAAATTGAATTTAAATATTGCACTATAACAACAATATAACACTAATGGAAATAAAGAATTTAATCTCACTTACTGTATTTTAATATTCCTCCAAATAAAGTTATTAAAAATGAATATTAATTAAGTGGGGTTTATTTAGCTCAGGTACCTTATAGTTTATATAACATATTTTGCTTAAATTGACTCAAGAAACATGCTCCTTAAGTTTGTCCGTTTAGTCATGCAACACCCTGTATAGCAGTACCGGTTTTTAGACTTATCGCCATATAGCAAAAATTTATGGCGGACGGTTCTTAGACTAATTGCCATCTGAGGGATAATTCCAGGAACTAGTTACCGACCTCAGTTGGTTTTATCCGGGTGTTTCCCAACCTGTGCATGGTATGGTAACTCGCCCATGGCGGCTGAATTCTATTTTGTACTTCAGGACCAGTTCGAAGATGGCGCCACTGTAGAATATTTAAATATTTTAGACAATAACCTGGTAAGGTTCCAAGATAAGAATTTAAACTGATAATTCAAACCACAGACAGAACGTTATGTCAATTTAAAATCTGTGTTATAGAACTGTTTTTTTAACGGTTTTAACAAACCTTCCAAATTAAGGGTGTAATGTTTTGTTAGGTAATTTCTGGTGTTATTGTGTATAGATTTAGTGTCACTCAAAATTTAAAATGATGTTTACTTGTTTACTGGACTTAAGTAATTTTTGTACACCATGTTAAATGGGAAAACGTTCGTGATGTGTCCACAAAAGAGAGGATTTATATTCAAGCAGGTAGGTATGAATCAAATGTTCTTGTCATATTAATTATCGTTTTTGTTATATCTTACAATTATGGCCATATAATTAAGCATCTCATTTAGCAACTGTTTGGGTTTCCCCGGGTTTCCCATCACCATAATAACTATTATTGTATCATTTAAATAATCATTTATTTTGCATGATCTCTACGGAGTAAATCTTATAATTATAAATGCAATTTAGGTACATACTTTTTGTGATGTGTAAATAACAGAATTATCTTGTATTTAAATGATGTTGCTAAATTTGTATAGTTAAGTATATATAGGAGTTCGACAATAAATTACTATTACCTTTAGTTTCTCCATTTCTAAATTATTAAAAATAAATACGGTCGTGGCCAGATTTAAGCTTTTCAAATTATGTGCTTTAAAAAAATTACATTTTAATGTATTATAAATACTTCTGTATAAAGCAGATAAACATGCCTATTTGGTTATTTTGATTTTACGTTTTTCAACAATGTAAAAATATATTTATGATTCTATTTGGAATCATTGGGCACTTAGATCAATAATTTCTACCAGTATACGGCACCTAACTGTACAATTTACAGTAAAATAGATTAGAATTCGAATACGTTCCAGGAAATTCAGAATGGGTTGGCATGATCCTACCAAAGGACAAACATTTAAATATTTTCTCTGTTTATACTTTCCATAATAAATATTAATGTCATATGTTTTGTTACTTTTATTTCCCATTGATTGTAATTGTATCGTAACAAAAATTCATTCAAAAAAGTCAAATGTACATTTTTGAAATGTTTTTCAATAACAAAAAGGAATACTTATACAAAAATCTTCTACTTTTGCTTGGAAAAAATTAAATTGGGTCTGAAAAGATTAACAATTTCGAGTTTCGATATTTAATAATTATGAACTTCTCTTTCGATCACAGGCCATAATGCCACAGGCCAGTATGCGATCAAGGAGCAACGAACCGAGCTGCCATAAATTTACTTATAGAGGAAACACAAGCTGCCTACAGAAGAAATGAAGACTGCAGACTGTTTGGCTTCGAGGTGGACAACGAAGAAATAGTTCCGCTCTTCGATTACCCGCACTTAATGAAGGGCATAAGGAACAACATGATTACCAAGGATGTTATGTATAAATTAAATGGCGAACAAAAAACTGCTTCATGGGGACACGTCATCTTATTTTTTAAACAAGATGAAGGAGCAGATGAGACGAGACTATGCCCAAAGCTAACTGATTTCCACGTGCTGCCCCATAAAATAAAAAAAATGAAAGTCAACTGCTGTACCCAGGTGTTCAGTCAGAGAGTATCTGCTATAATGAGAAGATTGGCTGCTTTAGGTTAGTATACTAAATTTATATTTACCTAACTTATTATTAATTTAGATCTTTAATTTTAGACTGTGGACTACTCCCCATAGAAGCGACAGGAACAGCTGACTTATTGCTGTTTTTCGATCAGCTGTTTGATAGCTTCAATGGGACTGCTCTGAAATCTGCCACAGGCAAGCCTTATAAATGTGCGCTATCAAATACCTCTCCACATATCGAGTTTTGGACAAAGGCAGAAGAAGTGCTGGGATCAATTAAATATGTGTGCTTTATAACGAAATCTACATCTGTTCCACCGTCGGTAAAAAATTGGATCCACACCATTCAGGGATTAAAATATTTGTGGTCAAGCTTGCAAGACCATAAGTATCTAATACCGAGATATTTTAATCAAGATCCGATTGAAAACTTTTTCTCCTGCATTAGAAGCCATGGGGCACGTAATGTCAATCCGACATGTACAGCATTTGTTGCTTCTTTTAAATCACTTCTGGTGAACAATTTCATGTCCACAAGGTCTCCCGGAGCAAATTGTGAAGCTGACGACAGTACTGGGGCAATAAACAATTTAAAATCGTTTGTCATTGCTGATGTGGAGACACCTACCCAGACAGTGCAGCCCGCCTTTGATATAAACGCAGTACCTGCAAGTGTAGATGATAACGTAGCTACATTTGTAAAAGCATATGTTGCTGGGTATGCAGCAAAAAAAAATTGTTGGTATTACTAAAGGTTGTTTGATATGCCAAAACAATTTTACAACATCAGTAGAAGAGCCAGAGCATGCCATAATTGTGGCTCGTGCTTTTACATAGAGGAGCTTAATGTTGCCGTCAACAAACTTTATGAACATTTTTACGGAATGTTGTAAAGTGATTTCACAAAATCTTTCAAAGTTTTGTCTTCAATTCAACGTAGCACATACTGTATGCAACATCGTGTTAGCAAGTGTTAATTTAAGATCATTACATTGTGGTGACCATGATGATGTTGGTAAGAAGTTTGTAAATCTTGTAGTAAGATTAATAATTCATACTTATTTGAAGAATGTTAATTTAGTGTTAAATGGAAAAGATTCCAGGTTTGATGTAAATAAGTGTAAGGATAAGTTAAAAATAATTGCTTATAATAGGTACAAAAGACATTGTAAAAAATGAAATATTTTGCTGATACATATTGTAAATTGTATTTTTAAATGGTGTGAATGATTTTGTTTGCATGTTTTGTTCTTTGCATGTATTTTTATTTTGTATTCCGTAGACATTTTCATAACGTAGGTATCTTTGTTTATTGTAAATATCACACAACTTGATAAATATATTACGGTGGAGGATACCTATAAACGGATTATTCGACACTTGTATATATATTTTATCAATTGTTGATATTCTTCAAAAACAAATACATTACAATATTAAATGTTTACGTAGGAATTGAACAACATACAAAGTATAAAGTATTACAATAATATTATTGTACATACTTCAGCTTTTGTATTTTGATCAATTATTATTATGCTGTATATTGTGAATTTTATTTTTTGTTTTTTGTATGTATTTTTATTTTGTAAATATATGTATTGTGGTTTATTTGTGGGTTTTCTTTATTTTTAAACTACCTATAATATAAATTTGAAATTTTAAAAAAGAGCGCCATTTGTTGTGTGTCCATCTATTATTACAAAACATAACTATGGGATAGTAACTTTAGGACCAGTTACAAGATGGAGCCACAAACAGTAGTTTACCCCCTCTTTGAGAGTTACCGTTCTATACTGTTCTATGAACCTGTGTAGTAAACTATGACGGCTGACTGGAGACCGTGACCTGGCCCTGTCCATTTTAGGGTACCTCTATATAAAAGGGTACCGCCAAGGCGCCAAGCACGCAAAGCAGCCATAGAGCCTATAAGTATAAGTCTGCAAATTTTCTGATAGCCGCATTGGGCTTGTATAAGATTTCTTTTAATAATTTGATTTTTAAACGAAATTTGAAGGTAAAAGTTCAATTGGCATGCAGAAATAGATGCAATAATAAGTATAGCAACTAAAAAATTAGTAAAATGAAGGGTTATTAATAATTGTTATTAGCTATTAATGTTTAAAAAACGTCTACGGAGCGCGTATTTCCACGGTAGGCATGCAAACCATGATACACGCCGTGTACGTAGAAGAAGTTAAAATACTGCTATTACGTGGACCAAGTTTTTTGTGTACCTACGATAGTTGCAACAATATATTGCTGTACTTACTTTTAAAGGATCAAAAACAATACGTTATAATAAACATATATTTTATTCTAATGTTTACAAAAATATTTTTATTTGTAATGTTAATTATTAAATGAACAATCTTAATACCTAACAAAATTATCTAATAACGGCTTTGGTTTTAAATTTATATTGGAATCCCAAAATTTTGCGAATTCTGTGCCACACAAAAAAATATTAAGCGTCTTTAATTAATTATGATAATTAAATTGTTTACTTAATTCCTGTTTTAATGTCCAATGAGCAACTGAAAAGTATAGATTCGTCAATTTAATTTCACATTTTATCACAAAATTACATTATTAATTCCGATCATTGCTGTTAGATGTAAACAAATAATACAATGCACATTTTCTTAAAAATTAAAAAAAATTGTTGTTTTTAACTTACCTTGTGAAATTTACGTATGGTTATAACTTAGGCCACGGCTCCACGTACGATATTTTAACGCATGTATCTGCGTTAAATTGACGGACTAAAAACGCATCGTGTACCCCGGCTCCACATATAGTTTTTAAAACGTATACAAGTCGTACCTATATGGGAGGCAAAACCGATAGTTTATCGGATTGAAAATGGAACAAGCTGCGTCCAAGTGCGTTATGACTTTGAAGACGCAGAAGTAGTACGATCCGTTATCGGACGTGGAGCCTCCTCTCATTTAAACTTATGTTACCTATTTTTGCCCGTCAATTTAACGCAGATACATGCGTTAAAATATCGTACGTGGAGCCGGGGCCTTAGGCCTGTTGCGCATGGGCGATAATTTAAGGAACATTTTTAGTCGCCCAAAATGAATCGCACTAAAGCAAATGAGTGTGAGTAAAACCAGATTAATAGTTCATTTCAAGATATTTTAATCTGACTTAGGGGATTTAACAATAATTAGTATTATTAGGCACCCGTGTAGAGATCAGATAATCCCTTGAAAATCTGTAGTGAACTGTTTATGTTTCAGAGGCGTATTAAATAATAATAGTTTTGTTTTTGTTGATACATAGCACCGGTTTATTATAGTTTTATAGTTAATAAATATGTGTAAATATCAATTATAAAGTTAACACTTGAATAACTTTGCCACTAAATGTACAAATGTTTACTTTAACAAAAGTTTAATTAAGAACCCTTGTTTATACCTGTAGTAGATTGAATTACAGAAACCGTTAGTTCTGTACAGTACGGTCCTTACACCCCCTGCGGGGCAGAACTAGCGGTTTGCGGATTACTAGTAATTACAGTAGATAATGCTGTTATTAGCAGGTTAAAATATCTTGAAATAGACTATAAATAAACATAAATTTTTCATACATTTATTTATCACAAATGCTAGTAGCACTTTAAATTTCAAACGGTAACCATGGCAACGTATAAATAAGGCGATGTTGCACACTTTAGTTTTGCTATGTTGCCATATGTTAAGTGGTTTAGATAAGTTTCCCATAAGAGAGAGTGGTACAATGTTTTCAGAATTTAAGTAATCCTTGGTTGAGTTATGAGTAACACGTAACACAAGGATAAATTTCGCGTTAAAGTGACAGTATAAGCAACATAAGGATTTTTGTCAAAACGCGTTTTTTAATTTGCCTAATTTTCATTTATTATAAAAATAAAAATTAATATTGATTGCATTTATAGATAGATACAGATTTTTTCCCCTCAATAAACCTAATTGCGCTTTTTCTAAAATAATTAGGGAAGATAATATACTACTTTTAAAATTTTACCATTGAAATGACTACCAATTCTACCACCCTGTATAGAGCTACTCTAGTCCATTTGGCTAAGCGATTATATTTGTAATTAAGAAAATACAAACTATTGTTCAAGTTTAAAGGGGAAAAAGTTACTCAGAGGACAAAAACAGCATGCCCGGTATAGTCGTAAAAAAATGTATGTTGAGTAGTTAATGGCCACAAACAACTATTATCTGAATTTAAAAAAATAATAATATCGAATAATTTATTTTGGCTGGGACACGCTTAATCATTGTTACATCAAAATAACGTACGTGGGTTTTTAATTAATGTCTGATGTCATCACAACTGAAATTTTATCTTTAATTCGAAAGTTCTACTGTAACTTGATTTTTATTGTCTCCAAAGTATAAAATGATAACGAAAGATTACATTTCAACGGTGTAAAGTCAGCGCTTATTATTTTAAGCTACGCCTTGATAAAGGAACATATGTAGTAACATGTATCTGAAAGAGTATATCAAACATTACAATCCTTATAGGGTAAGCAAATTTACTTAGGTATAATTATAGCAAAGTTTTCAATTTCAGGCTCTTCTATAAACATAACACTATAATCAAACAATTGTATTTCATAACGGTATTACATTTCAACTTGTAAACTGCAGGCCATACATAACAACTGCACTGGTTAGCAATGACAAGTTTATAATTTGGATGAAACACTTTTAGCACTCGATTACGACTAGTAATAATTTTGGGAAAATTATTCTCATATCATTAAACAATAAAGACAAGAACCCGTTTTGAACTTCAGAGTCATTATGGAATATGATGATCGCTTAAAGATATTTGTTCTGAAATTTTATTTGATGGCCCACTTGTGATTCTTCTTTCTTTAATTTGTTTTTGAGTATTAAATGACTGGCGATTTGTCTCACTCTCTCTGTAAATTCTTGTTGTGGTTATAATTGGATATTACCATCTTTTTTTTCTGTTTTCCTGACAGTTTTCGTTGGTTAGTTACATGAACTAAACAACTAAACACTAAACCATCGTTCTGAAACTGTTTTAGTGATCTGGAGATGTAGGTACTTAACTAGTTTCTCATCGGTTTTGGCTTATTTGCTTTCTTTAGGCAAAGACACGGTGACATTATTAATAATTATTATAAACCTTATTGTACCTTAAAAACGTATAAATATAATATTAGATTTTTGATGTAGAAATACTAAAGATAAATTGGATGAAAATGATGTAAAATAGCTACAAAGCTAAATAAAGATTATATTACTATTATTGAAACGGTTGTAACCGTAGCGCCGATCTATACAGTCATTCACTTCTTTAAAAATGTTTGTAGCATTAAAACGTAAATTTATATTATTTTCATTAGAAATAATGGTTCTATCGAACCCTGCTCCAACTTTTGAAAAACTCGAAGAAAAAGATCGAAAAGTAGGAGAATTATCTGAAAAAAACCATTCGTCTGAAGCTGTTATTGTATTCGTAAAGTCAGACCAGTCTTCTAAACACTCTGGGTTTCAGAAAAGTTTACTCTTCTCTATGAGTTTTTCTTCTGTAGAAATACTATTTTCGTTTCTGGTTTAAAATTCATTTTAGCATTATATGATCGTTCAATTTTTCTTCTTATTTTTACTTTCGGCATAAGTAATATGAAGAAAGTGTTGTGATACTGAAAATTTTGAATTCCAAATTTCAATTTATGTATCTACACGTTTTGAGGCTCCCTGAGCCCGTTTTGACTATTTTTGCGATGACGTCCGTGTGTGTGTGTATGTACAGGGTGGGCAAATTTCGATGTTTTTATAGGGAATCTCGGTACCTAATAAGAGTTATGGAAAAACAGACTCACCTTTCTTGATCTCTTTTTTCGAGAAAAAAATTAATGGTGAAAACTAAAATTGGTTATCTTCTTTTGTTTCCGAGTTATCGCCGATAACTCGATTTTTGACTTTTCGTTTTATGACTATATGTCGCTTGTTTATGAAAATAAATAAATTATTTTGACGTTCTACAGGCACTTTTTTGATAAGAGTAGACAAGTTTTCAAAAAAATTATCGACATTCGAGTTGTGACATAAAGTATTTTTTTAATGGAACCCATAGTTGGCTGTGGCAGCACGAGAAAGATGATTTTTTCCCCATTCCAATAATATATATCATGTGGGGTCGATTTATACATTTTCTTTACATTATAGCAAACAAAGGTTTGGTAATTTGTTGTTGGGATAAACATTATAAATGTATGAAAATAAGAAAACGATGTAATCGAAATCTGCAGTATTGTAGTTTATTTATTATCACAATAACAAATTACAAAACCTTCGTAACTTGTACCAAATGAGTTTTAAAAGGTTTTACTCCTTGTTTTGTTTTTGTTTTCAGAGCCTACTATAATTTTCTTTAAAAAAAACAACTAAAAAACTTTCGCAACTTACATATTATTGAAAATAACTAAATCAACCCTTAGATATTTGAAATGACAAAAAAAAAATAATTTAAATAAGTCATATCCAACTATGGGTTTTATTTAAAAAAATACAACTTTATGTCACAAGTCGAATTTAGATTTTTCTTGAAAAATTGTCTGCGCCACTGCATTCTAATCAAAAAAAACCTGTAGATCGTCAAAATTATTTTTCATTATTTTCATAAACAAGCGAGATATAGTCATAAAACGGAAAGTCGAAAAATCGAGTTAACGGCCATAACTCGAAAACAAACGACGATAACCTATTTTAGTTTTCACCATTAATTTTTTCTCGAAAAAATAGATCGAGAAAGGGAGGTCCGTGTTTCCATAAAGTTACCGAGATTCCCTATAAACACATCGAAATTTGACCACCCTGTACATGCGCCAGACGTTTTACTTGTACATTTTAAAAATTAGTTATTGATAGAAACTTAAAAGTATATTACAAATTTAGTTGATATCTAAAATATTAACTAATATACAGGGTGGTTAAGTTTTATCATTATTTCAAACTTAAAAAAAAAACTATAATAGACAAAATATCTAGTTTGTAAAGAAATGTAGTCTGTTAGGGTCTATTATAAACATTTATAAGAATATCTATAAATGTTTCTGAAAAACAGCTCCAACAATTATTTTAAAATTTAGTATGTTATAGATTTTTTTAAATATAAAATGCCGTTTGTTTCAACTTTCTCGAATTTTAATTAAAAATACCAGTAGTATTATTTAACGGCACTATTCTGTTTATATGTCGTTAACATTTAAGGATACAACTAAACAGCAGTGGCGTACCAATTGGCGATGCGGTGGACACGAGCCCGCGAGCCAAGGGGGGCCCATAGCATGCAACTTGTTTTTCGCGTCTACCCTAAGACGAAAACTTTTTCCGAAGGGCCCATTAACTCACAATCAGCTTGCGCACGGGCCCATTCGTGTCGTCAACAGAATATAGTGTCGTCGTGACGTCATTTCCGGATAGCTCATACATTAGTCTTATGGGACTAGTTAGTTAATGGGTCGATTCTGTGTAATATCGTAACGATCGTAAAATCGTAACCTTGATTATTTACGATATCTGCTATTCCGTGCGCTTCTACGACATCGTAAGTATTTGCGATATCGGAAATAATTGAAAATATTTTACGAGTGCCCTTGACGTTATCGAACATAACCTCGTAAGATGATTTTAAGCGGTTTTAAGTAATAATATGGAGCTGAATTTAATAATTGGACTATTATTAGAGGAAGATTAATTCATGTTTTTCTGGTTGACATTTCCAAGAACTAGTTACTGGTGACACACATAACAGACCGCCTATAGTCATAAATTTGATAAACCTCTTCGGCAAACCCCCACACTTCAAAGTCTCGGACATTTCAAAGACTTCTCACCCCTACGACATCGAAAGGGGGTGGTTGCCGAAGGAGTCTTTGAAATGTTTGGTGGGGGTGGGGTAGTTTTTCAACAGAGGGGTTGCCGAAGAAGTCGGTGGCCGCAGTGGTTGCTGAAGAAGTCTTTGAAATGTCCACCACCCCCGGACGACTTCTTTGGCAACCCCAAACACCACACTCTCAGACTTTTCAAAGACTCTTTCAGCAACCACCCTCTGGTCATTGTCGACGACCTTGAAAGACTTCTTCGGCAACACCTAAAACCACACCCTCAAACATTTCAAAGACTCCTTCAGCAACCACCCTCTGGTCATTGTCGACGACCTTGAAAGACTTCTTCGGCAACACCTAAAACCACACCCTCAAACATTTCAAAGACTCCTTCAGCAACCACCCTCTGGTCATTGTCGACGACCTTGAAAGACTTCTTCGGCAACACCTAAAACCACACCCTCAAACATTTCAAAGACTCCTTCAGCAACCACCCTCTGGTCATTGTCGACGACCTTGAAAGACTTCTTCGGCAACACCTAAAACCACACCCTCAAACATTTCAAAGACTCCTTCAGCAACCACCCTCTGGTCATTGTCGACGACCTTGAAAGACTTCTTCGGCAACACCTAAAACCACACCCTCAAACATTTCAAAGACTCCTTCAGCAACCACCCTCTGGTCATTGTCGACGACCTTGAAAGACTTCTTCGGCAACACCTAAAACCACACCCTCAAACATTTCAAAGACTCCTTCAGCAACCACCCTCTGGTCATTGTCGACGACCTTGAAAGACTTCTTCGTTACCTTCAAACATCGATCATAGTAAGCTCCGGATGGACATGCCATCGAACTGTCGCATCAACTCTTATGACCCACTAAAAGCTTTATATGGCAACCACTTACACAGATTTAAAAAAACCAAAAAATATTCTTTTGAAAATTAATAATCACAAAAATTAACCCCTTGACTTGTCTATACGAACTGAGTTCGGGCGTTCTTTTCGCGCTAAATACCGAGGCTCTACGATTTAAGTTTGGGAATTTTTACCGCTTTTGCACTGTTGTCAAATGGTATATTACAATATGTGTGAAGTTCCATCATAGTTGCTTATCGTAACCATATTTTCCTACGATCAAGGTTATAGAGGTTTGCTAGAATTGACATTATCGTAAATCTATAACTCCACAATTAACGATTCACTCGTATCTTAAAATTTTACGATTTTACGACAGCGACACAGAATCGACCCATAAGTATCCTTTATTTTGACGGACGTCATTTATGTCATTAACAAAAATAAGGTTATTTAGAATGCCTGGATCGGCACTTCAAAATGTTTATAGATACTATATGTGTGACTATGACTATTGGGTCGATTCTGTGTAATATCGTAACGATCGTAAAATCGTAACCTTGATTATTTACGATATATGCTATTCCGTGCGCTTCTACGACATCGTAAGTATTTGCGATATCGGAAATAATTGAAAATATTTTACGAGTGCCCTTGACGTTATCGAACATAACCTCGTAAGATGATTTTAAGCGGTTTTAAGTGATAATATGGAGCTGAATTTAATAATTGGACTAATATTAAAGGAAGATTAATTCATGTTTTTCTGGTTGACATTTCCAAGAACTAGTTACTGGTGACACACATAACAGACCGCCTATAGTCATAAATTTGATAAACCTCTTCGGCAAACCCCCACCCTTCAAAGTCTCGGACATTTCAAAGACTTCTCACCCCTACGACATCGAAAGGGGGTGGTTGCCGAAGGAGTCTTTGAAATGTTTGCTGGGGGTGGGGTAGTTTTTCAACAGAGGGGTTGCCGAAGAAGTCGGTGGCCGTAGTGGTTGCTGAAGAAGTCTTTGAAATGTCCACCACCCCCGGACGACTTCTTTGGCAACCCCAAACACCACACTCTCAGACATTTCAAAGACTCTTTCAGCAACCACCCTCTGGTCATTGTCGACGACCTTGAAAGACTTCTTCGTTACCTTCAAACATCGATCATAGTAAGCTCCGGATGGACATGCCATCGAACTGTCGCATCAACTCTTATGACCCACTAAAAGCTTTATATAGCAACCACTTACACAGATTTAAAAAAACCAAAAAATATTCTTTTGAAAATTAATAATCACAAAAATTAACCCTTTGACTGGTCTATACGAACTGAGTTCGGGCGTTCTTTTCGCGCTAAATACCGAGGCTCTACGATTTAAGTTTGGGAATTTTTACCGCTTTTGCACTGTTGTCAAATGGTATATTACAATATGTGTGAAGTTCCATCATAGTTGCTTATCGTAACCATATTTTCCTACGATCAAGGTTATAGAGGTTTGCTAGAATTGACATTATCGTAAATCTATAACTCCACAATTAACGATTCACTCGTATCTTAAAATTTTACGATTTTACGACAGCGACACAGAATCGACCCATATGTGTATAATGGTTTATACGCACAAATACACAAACACACGCGCGCACACGCACGCACAAAGTATGACGAAAATCGTTTGGTAGTCAGACCAGTTTAGTTTTTCTAAACTTGATGGGTGCTCGTTAAACGTATTGTTTTCAAATTTTTTTTTATTCCAATTTATGCTTTCAGTGTAGATTTTTATTTCGCCATTTCTTGCATGAATCGGTACGATTCTGTCTTGAAACTGCGTTCTTGGATACGGTGGTGGTTTTGCTTTAAAGTATTCATCATCAAAATCATCACAACCGTTATCACTATCACTATCACTATCCCACATATTGTAACTTCTTTTTATTTCTTGTGGTTGTTATAAATTGCACATGAACTTTTTCATTGATTTGTGGCAACTTTAATGATTTTGGTGTAACTGCGACTGCCTGACCTTTTATTTACTAGAGGCGATTTTTAAAAATGTAAAACTACAAGAAATTATTTTAAAAATTAAATTTACTTTGTTACATCGAGTAGATCACACAATTCTACTTATAAATTATATAATTTTATTCCACTTATAAATATAATTAAAGATAACATCATAATGAGATAATGTGACGTCCTTACTATTGTTTGCCTTGTAATGTATAAGGTTATTCAAATTTGATGAGTTTCTTACTTATTATTATGGTTACATATTGTCTTATAGCCTCTTGGACCTAAACCCAAAATACAACGTGCTCAATTTTCACGTTGGGGGCAAACTTATTATAACAAACATGATGAATATCTTGACAAACATTTCGCATAGCGCTTACATTATTATCAGGTGGATGTGATTTTCTGGATTAGGTTAAATAGGCCATCTCGACTAGTTCGTTTACGACCGGCCACGAGTCACCCTGTTGACTGTCTTTTCAACTTCTCATAATTTGGAAGCATTACTTAATTTCATTTTTACCCGGATTCAACATCTTCATCTTCTTCTTAATCGGTTTCTCTTGTACCCTTCGATGTCGAGGTATTTCAGTGCCTATTTCTGCCCCCCAGTATACTCTAGCTACAGAGATGTCCAACCGGTAGCTCGCGGGTCCCTGGTAGCCCCCGAAGCTATGTTGGCACCCGCGAGCAGAAGTTGCACTTACAGATTTCTTATTTAAAACCTTCATAAACGAACATTTCCCATCAATAAAAAACACGACATAAGACAATGATCAAAATTATTAGCCACAAAGGCACATTGATGACGTTCACTCGCTTAAAGATATATTTATTTGATAGACGTTTTCAGAATCTAAATGAAATCAAATCACTATTATTATTTTTGGCATTTTGACATAAGCTACACTTATGCAAAAATTTACGATCATCAACAATCGTGAAATTGAAATTATGGTTATATGAAATGACATCCAACTTAAAGGTATTGGAAATGATTGGTTTTGGCTAGCAACAGACATCATCATAATATATCAGAATCTTATCAAAAGTGCGAAAGAGATAAACTTATTTTTCGCCTACCATGTCTCAGATTTTTCCGACCTTATACGACTCAGGAGCGGCAATTTTACTCCAATCTCCTTACAAATGAATTCCTGCACTCCTTCAAGTTTTTCTTGCTCTATATTTTTTATACCTTTAATTACTAAGTTATTTATTTTCCTTTGTTTTCTTGTGCTTCCAATCTGTCTTCTAATCTTTTAATTCTTTTTGTCTTTTGCATGCCTTGTTTTTTCTCTACCCATTTTTCTCTCTCTATCATTTTTTCATTAAATTTCCTTATTTTTCATTGCACTCATTAAATCCTTCTCTCACCTTCTTCCACATGCCCTCTAACATAGCTTTTGCCTCCTCCATATTAATGTTCGGTTTTGTTTCTGTCCATTCTTGATTTTTCAAAATGTACAGTGTTGCTGTTTGCTTTTGTTTTGTCTGGTCTGGGGACCTGATTGTTAATTTAGTTTTTCGATATACCCCTGTTTCTTATTTGTTTTTGTCTTATCTCTTACTCTCTCTTTATGTCGTCCTCAGTGGCGGATTACCGCACAGGCGCATGAGGCGCGCGCCTCGGGCCTCGGAAAAAGGGGGCCTCAGAATCGTTGGGTTCGTCATCCTCAAAAACCAAAATTAAATGTTTATTGTCTGTTAATATGAGAATTATAAAATAATCATTGTAGGCAAATTGTAATATCTTCTAAAACCTATTTTCATAGTGGGTATTGTGTAATAGCCATTGATGCCAATTTAAAAAAAAAAAACATGTTTAATTAAACAAAAATGATAGCCAATTTGGTTCCAAATCGCCAAAACTTGCAACCTTGCTTGCATTTGATTACAGTGCACTGCAAGCCGATGTACTGTACAGGGTGGTCCAAATTCGATGGATTACATGGGCATCTCGCTTGATAGTCAAGATAGAGAAACGGTTAATGTACCAAAAATGTGCAGTTTTTTGGGACAAACTCAGAATTTTTGTCAAATATTTTCTATCTTTTCCGATTTTCCTTTGTTTTCACAACCTGCTTTTTGTTTCTCATCTTTTAAAATTTTTAAAAACCTTTGTAACTTGCGTATTATTGAAAATAAATACATCAACCCTAATATATTTGGAAAGGGAAAAATAAGGAATTTAAATAGGTCATAGCCAACTATAGCTTCCATTTAAAAAAAGGTGAGTTTGTGTCATACCTTTTTAACGGCGAGCGTAAAATTTTTTTTTAGTACCTACTATCAAAATCTACATAAAAATATCTAAAAATAATCTTTATAAACTTTTTCGATATTTAAAACAATAAGGGAGATATGACACATTATAAATATAACAAAAAAACAGTTTTTCATTAATAATTCAAAAACCGGAAATGATAGAATATTTTTGAAAACTGTTCTGAGTTTGTTTTAAAAAAACTGCACATTTTTAGTAATTTAACCGTTTCTCTATCTTGACTATTAAGCGAGATACCCATTGTAGTCCCATCGAATTTGGACCACCTGTACTGTATGATTCAGAATTTTACTGTGATTTTTTTACTTGAGATGGGATTTTTTCTTTTAAATGGGAATGTGATTTTTTTTTCTGGTACCTGAGAATATTTTTTTGTTTCCGTATTTGATTTTTGTGTTTATGTTTTTGTTGGTTCTAAAAATAAAAAACGTTATGATTTTTCTGCATTGTTCATTTTAGTGAACCATCTTAATAGGGGGCCTCCAGATCAGGTTGCGCCTGGGGCCCCACAAAATCAAGATCCGCCACTTGTCGTCCTTTTTTGTGAATGATTTGTCCATTTAATTACACACCATTAGTTCATTCGCTTAAAGTTACCGCACTCGTTTGTAATTGAAGCACTGCACTAGATTATAGCCATAGGTCAATTACCTATGTTTCGCGCATTATTATTCGAAAAATAATAGTGTTAAAAAAATTACACGTTGGGACGCCACAAAGATTTTTATGTAAAATAGCGTATCTCTTAAACCGTTAGGGATATCTGAATTTTGTTTGTTGCAAAAACTTCGTTAATATTTGGTTACAATACCTATGTAGTACAGTAGTGACCTATTTATAAAAATTAAGAAAGTTCCCCCATGTGACATTTTACGCTGCACGCGCTTTCCAAAATTTGCGAGGTCGCACTTTACACTTATTTGACAAAGTTATTAAATCTCTTACGAATAATTTTTCATACACTGCGATTCCGCCAATCGAAGAGAACAATAAAAAACGCCGAGATACGATAATAAATAAGCAATTTATTAAGTTTTACGCATTAAAAAATATTAAAAACGCATGTTTTAAAATCTTATAAAATTGCATTTTTCTTTATTTTTGTAAGACTGCACTACTTCGAGCATCTGAAATTCGGATCCGGAGAATTATTCTGCTCTAGGAACTCTCAGTTTAAGATGCATATTCATATTGTTAAATTGCATAAAATTTATATAAAACTAGGAAACCGGGACAAATGCGATATTTTTAAGTTTTCTTAAAGGAAGTGGAAATGCTGACCAAATTGAAAATATAAGTGAAGAATCTTACATAGTTTTTGATTCTGAACAACTTTTATGTTACCTTTTTTGTCGTAAAATAATCAGAGGAGTTAATATTTGCAACTATTTAATTTTGCATGGTAAAGTCCTATGTACGATACTCTCAGTCAACATCCTGTACGTAAAATATACAGGGTGTTTCACTTTTCCATAAGACACTATTGCTATCTCCGTAAATAATGAAAATACAAGGTTGCTTAAATGGGACAAAAGTTAGCTATTTAGGAGTGTAGTTTAAACCAGATCTTGTTTTGTTTAAAAATTCCATGGCTTGCGTGATATAACGAAAAAACCGAAATCGATCAAAATTTTTAAACTTAAATATCTCGGCTATTGTTGCGAATACACAAAAACGTCAAAGGAAAAATGATTTGTAAACTTTGTTTTCTATAAGATGCCGATAGTCAGATTTTTTTTTTATAAATTACCGTGCGAGATGTTTGAAAAAAACAACTTTTTTTTAAATTTCAGGCGTAGTAGGTGATGACTTAGATTTAAAGATTATTTTTTTCTCTTTACAATGATATATAACATTTTGTATGTATATTTTCAAAAATAAGCGAAATAACCTAAAAAAATGCAAAATCAAAGTTGACATGGAAAAAAAACAATAACCGACTTCAATTGTTTTATTTTGACCCTTGCTTGTCTATTATAATAATTGTGTTAACTGGAAATAATGTAAATCGACATATGTAAATATTTTAAATCCTTTTTTGCTAATGTCGTAGTAAGAGGTATAAAATACATTCATGTTATGACTATTAGTATGATTATTTTAATTTCGCATTGCATTTTTCTTGATATCACTGTTTAAAAAGTGACATAATAGACAATTAAAGCTCGAAATAAAACAATTGAAGTCGGTTTTTGTTTTTTCCATGGCAACCTTGATTTTTATCTTAAGATTTTGCAATTTTTTAGGTTATTTCGCTTATTTTTGAAAATAGACATACAAAATATTATATCATTGTAACGAGAAAAAAATAATCTTTAAATCTAAGTCGTCACCTACTACGACTGAAATTTAAAAAAAAGTTGTTTTTTTCAAACATCTCGCACGGTAATTTATAAAAAAAAATCTGACTATCGGCATCTTATAGAAAACAAAGTTTACAAATCATTTTTCCTTTGACGTTTTTGTGTATTCGCAACAATAGCCGAGATATTTAAGTTTAAAAATTTTGATCGATTTCGGTTTTTTCGTTATATCACGCAAGCCATGGAATTTTTAAACAAAACAAGATCTGGTTTAAACTACACTCCTAAATAGCTAACTTTTGTCCCATTAAAAAAAAAGTTGTTTTTTCAAATATTTCGCACGGTAATTTATAAAAAAAAAAATGACTATCGCCATCTTATAGAAAACAAAATGTACAAAACATTTTTCCTTTGACGTTTTTCTGTATTCGCAACAATAGCCGAGATATTTAACTTTAAAAATTTTGATCGATTTCGGTTTTTTCGTTATATCACGCAAGCCATGGAATTTTTAAACAAAACAAGATCTGGTTTAAACTACACCCCTAAATAGGTTTGCCAACACTATCATTTTGACCCGAAGACTTCGGGTTTGGCTATCAATCTTCGGGCTTCGGGTTTACAATCAAATTCTTCGGGTTACACCGGGATTATACTCATGTACGCGAAAAGCGGCGCTATTCATTGGCGATTCTACCCCAGCGACTAAAAGTAGAAACAAATTTAATTATTATCCCGTTACGTCATCTCACGTGAGCTCAAGCTTTCATCAAATGTGTAAGAGTGAGTTAAACAATAAAATCTATTGTTTATCTCGCACTCACACATTTGATGCAATTGTGAGCTCACGTAAAGGTGACGTGACATGATAATAATGTTTCTACCTTGATGGCCGGCGTCAGCCGACGAGCTCAATTCTTATTTCATTATACCGTTTGAATTGAGACAGTCGCTTGGTATTCAGCATTTAAATTTAGTAAAAGCTGGACTTGCAATAAGAATTAATTTCGATATTGACTGCGAAAAATTTTACACTTATTTAAAAGCTCCAGAACAGAAATCGTTGGTAGAAAGTTCAAAATGTGATAAAAAATAGAATTTCAGAAATATAATTTCAGGAAGGATGATACCTTGCCAGGGCGAGAAACCGGTTAAAAAAAAAACTGTTAACCGTTATTTTTTGTCTATAAAAGTGATTTTTAACCAAAACCATTATTTTTAATGGCAAAAAATGGTAACCTATTACCAAAATAATTAAAAACCGGTTTTTTAACATCTTTTTTTAATAAAAATTACTTAAAAAATACAGAATCTGTATTAAATGCGATAAGTTTACCAAAAGTCATTACTGAACGCTTGATTGTATAAATAGATAATTTCTTTTTATACTTTGCATTCCAAATTTAAATAATGTCAAAAACCGGTTTTTTAAACGGTCTTTAAAACCCGGTTTACAAGTTAAATAGGTTTTTTTTTACAGAAAACCGGTTTATTACGAAAAAAACTGTTTTTTAGACAAATAAAACGTTATAAAAAGAAAGTCTTCGCTTTCGGTTAACCAATTTTTTTTCGGTTTCGAGCATTGCAGAAGTTTGTTTAATAATTTTTGAAATATATATCTCTAAATTGTTGAAAACTATTTCACACAAAAAAAAATCAACGCTACTCCCCCCCCCCCCCCAAATTATTTTTCTTCGGGTCAGCATCGGCCCAATGTTGGAAACCCTACCCCTAAATAACTAACTTTTGTCCTATTCAACCAACCTTGTATTTTCATTATTTACGGAGATAGCAATAGTGTCCCATGGAAAAGTGAAACACCCTGTATACAGGGTGCACCACGACCCTGAGATTCTTTGATAGCTCCTTTATTAATGAAAATATCAAAAAATATTTAACACAAATATTGTGCGAACCTATTTTCTACATAACGTAAAATTATTTTCAAATATTTGTTCGAGCGGCACATAGGAAAATGTATAAAGTTATATGGGTCTAATCTAAAGTCGACCGTTTCCGTAAAATTTACATTTTAATGAAATTTTTGAGCAATACAGCACTTTCATTTTTTTTAAATTTGAGTTATTTAAAAAAGCAGTGAAATTTCGTTACAAAAATTAGATTGACAATAGATTAATTAACAGTTTGTGCTAGCTACATTTAAAAAATATTATACAGGGTGTTTTTTACGCTTGGTAAAACTTGTGAAACTTTAAACATCGATAAGTCATAACTTTACATTTCTTCTGGTTTAATTGTACGTAAAATATAGATAATAAAGTGAACTGGATGACCCAGTCTCATTATATATTTTTTAACTGTTGTTGCTTTAAAACTGTTACATTATAGCTATGGAACATTTTATAAAACTGTATTACAAAATCCATCTTTAAAAAAAGAATTATAAACCTTGCACCATTAACCGCTTCACACTCGACTGAAAATTACTATAACTCATGAATTGGAAAACCGGGTAACCGATAACTGGTTATTACGTCTTGGTTAACCGGTTATTCGTTTAAATTTTGTTAACATTTTATTTTGTTTTAATTTTTTGCTAAACTTAATTGGACTAAAATTAAATAAACTTTTTATCAGCGAAATGCATGAAAAAAATCATTTGCAAGCTAATCCATTGATTTTATTATGATCAAAGATAACCGGTTCACCGGGTACCTAAGAAAATTTTTCCCGAAAACCAGTTATTGAAATTACTGTCCGGTTTTCCAATGCCTAGTAACTCATATACAGGGTGAACCAAATTCGAATATTTTACGGGGTATCTCGGTTACAGCAATAGATAGCGAAAATCTGATATCGGTCTTTTGGGCCATTCTTTTGAGAAAATAACGCCTGTCTAATCAGATTTTTTATATCACTTTCTAATTTGGCACTACAGACGAAAAATGAAATGTCATCATTTTTTAAAATTTGCTATAACTTCTTTATTTATTAAATTAGAACAAAATGTTATACAGGTTTTTATGCATAATTTACAAACAAAAGTATTTTTTTTAAGCCACCTTGACATTCGAGATATGGAGTAAATTTAACATTTTTTTTAATGGAAACCCTAGTTGGCCATGACTTTATGTGAAAGAATATTTTTTTAGCTTTTTAAAAGTATAAAGTTTTATATATTTGTTGCAAAAAATAACCGAGATATGGCCAATTTTGTGAAAAATTCGATCATCAAAGTTTGCCATGATTTCGTAAACTGTGATGTTCGCAATTATTAAACAACTAAACGTAATTTCGAAGTAAATTTTTCAACTTTAAAGCAAATCCGTGTATTCTTTTGTATTTTATAACTGTTTATTGTGGTGTTGTGAACAGGGCTAAATTTGAACTCTTTGAAAAGTTTAATATTTTAGCTGCGAACAAAGCTAATATCATAACAATATAGCTTTGATTGTCATTTGTCCAAGATCGGCCTTAACTGTTCAAAAGTTCAACTACTGTTCGGAATCATAAAATGTTCAGAATTCCAAAGGCACAATGAAAAAATAAACGCTATCATAAATTAAAAAATAAATAAATAAAGTAACTAATAAGTAATAAAACAAACTGAAGAGCCGAGAAGGCACTGTTCTCAAAATACAGTCATATTTTTTAAAATTAAACTTAAAAAGGCTTAACGAGATAAAAATTGTTGCCGTCATATTTTGTTGTAAAATAGATATATCATTTGGAAACTACTTAATAAATGAGATGCCAATATATTTTTCAACGTCCCTTGCGAAGCCTCTAAGATTGACTTTAAAATTTATGGTAAGCCTAAAAATAATAAACATAGTATAGGGTGGTCCAAATTCGATGGGATTGCATGGGTATCTCGCTTAATAGGCAAGATAGAGAAACAGTTAAATTACCAAAAATGGGCAGTTTTTTGGGGCATACTCAGAACCGTTTTCAAAAATATTCTATCATTTCCGGTTTTTAAGATATTAGAGAAAAACTGTTTTTTTGCCATATGAATAATGTGTCATATCTCCGTTAATGTTGTAAATGTCGAAAAAGTTTATTAACAATATTTTTAGATATTTTTATGTTTAGTTTGATTACACTAAAAAAAAATGTTTTGCGCTCGTTGTTAAAAAGTTATGACACAAACTTGCCTTTTTTTAAATAGAAGGTAATGAAGGTATAGTTGGCTATGGCCTATTTAAATTCCTTATTTTTTTCTCATTTCAAATATATAAGGGTTCATGTATTTATTTTCAATAATACGCAAGTTACAAAAATTTTTCAATTTTTTTAAAGATGAAAAGCAAAAAGTAGGCTGTGAAAACAAAAAAAAATCAAGAAAAACAGAAAATGATAAAATATATTTAACAATTGTTTTGAGTTTTTCCCAAAAAACTGCACATTTTTGGTAATTTAACCCGTTTCTCTATCTTGCTTATTAAGCGAGATACCCATGCAATCCCATCGAATTTGGACCACCCTGTACATAAATAATTACAAAACTACATTATCTTACTACAAATTGATTATAATTGGCTTTAAAGTATGAAATAATAACAAAAGATGACATTTCAATTGTGTAAAGTAAGCACCTATTTTTTAAAGCGACGTCTTAATAACAATATGTAGTAACATATCTGAAAAATTGTATCAAACGTTGAAGTTTCATTGTCATTATAGTGTAGGAAAAATTCCCAAGGTATAGTAAAGTTTTCAATTTCAGGCTCTTCTAAATTGATAAAAGTTAACAATATAATCAATAAATTGTATTTCACAAACGAAACAGAAACTCTGTTATGATAAAATGCAGTAACTGCATTACATTCTAGCTTGTAAACTGCAGGACATACATAACAACTGCACTGGTTCACAATGACACGTTTATAATTTGGATGAAACTTTTTTAGCACTTGATTAAAACCGCTCATAATTCTGGGAAAAATTGTTTTCATGCCATTAAACAAAGAAGACAAGAACCCGTTTTGAACTTCAGAGTCATTATGAGATATTGAAGGATGATCTCTTAAAGGTTCTGAAATTGTATATGATCGTCTACGTAAGAATTTTTTTTTTTGAGAATTCAATTTAACACCCGAAAGAGATTTCGTTTGTCGATTAAATGAAGTAGAGCATCGTTCTGAAGTTGTTTTAATTGGGATATGTGCTTGGCCAGTGTTATCCTGATTCGTAGTTTCAAAAGTTACGCCGTCTAGCAGTAAATAAGTTTCATCATCAATAAAATTAGTAAATTGTTTTTTATCAGTTTTTGAATTTTTGCTTTTTTCAGGTAACAAAGATGAAGTATTTAGTGAAAAACATGGTTGGGTTGAAACGGCTGTAACCGTAGGGCGATCTATACAGTCACTGACTTCTTTAAAAATGTTTGTAGCATTAACATATGAACTTTTACTATTTTCATAAGAAATAATGTTTTTATCGAATCCTGCTGGTTTTTTGAAAACTTTTGGAAAACTTGATGAAGATCGAAAAGTAGGAGAATTATCTGAAGAGAACCCTTTGTCGGAATCTGTTATTGTATTTGTAAAGTCAGACCAGTCTTCTAAATCTTTGTTAGTGTCTTCTTTTTTGTTCTTAATGTGTGTTGAATAAGAATCCTCTTGTTCAAAAACCATGGTAGATGTTGAAGCAACACTTTCGGTTACAGAAAATTTTACTCCTTCCTGTAAGTGACGAGTGTTTTTTTTTGTAAAAGTACCTTTTTTGTTGCTATTTGTTTCTGGTGTACTGTTAGCAACAGATTGAAGTGAATCCCAATTAACTTTTTTTTTATTATTATGTGATCGTTTACTTTTCTTCTTTTTCTTTTTTTTCCTAAAATGTGGTGGTTTTTCGTTAAGTATTTTGTTTTCAAAATTTCTTTGATTCCAATTTATGCTTTCAGTGTAGATTTTTGTTTCGCTATTTCTTGCATGAATCGGTACGATTCGGTCTTGAAACTGCGTTCTTGGATACGGTGGTGGTTTTGCTTCAAAGTATTTATCATCAAAATCATGGCAACCGTTGTCACTATCACTATCACTGTCTGAAGTAAAAGGAGAGTCGGAACTGTCGCACATGTTGAAACTTCTAGATGCCGAAACTTTCTTTTAGTTCTTGTGGTTGTCATGGACAGCACGTGAATTTCTGCATTGATTTGTGGTGGTGGTACATTTAACGATACCTATTATTTACCTGTAGTCTGTAGTAATTCTAAAATATGTAACATAAAACTGAAGTATTACAAGAATATTTCTTAAAATTAAATATACTTTGTTACGAGTTCATCACAAAATTCTACTTATAAATTATATAAATCTTATCCACTTATCAATAATGATAACAAACCAATAAAGTAATGTGACATCTTTACTATTTTGTCTCCTATGTACAGGGTGTTTCTTAAATATTGCGGTCAGGTTTTTCATTTTTGTAAATGACGTTTGTCAATCAAAATGTCGTTTCATAAGTGTGTTTTTTCCATGGCCAACTTCATTCATAGTCCGCTCAGTTGCTTGCTTGGCTACTTATATGGCCGTCCCAATTCCAAACTTTTCATTGTTGTAAGAAGTCAAAATCGGCTGTCAAAATAGTACGTCAGGTGGCGCCCTCAGTGATGTATTTTAAATGTCATTTATTATTATTTATTCAAGTCCAAAGTTTTATGGAAATACTAGAAGAATTATGTGACTAATTATCGTTTTAAAAAATATAGTTATTGATACTTCATAGGGGGCGCCAGTTCACGTACTTTTTGACGTTTACTTGGGAGCGACGTTTATGGTCAATTATTGGGACAGCCATATATGAGGCGTAGCGGATTATGAATGAAGTTGGCCATGGTTTTTTCACAGAAATTCAAGAGAATCGAATAAGGTTAATCAACCAGCATTATTAACACTCTTAAATTACAAGTTAATTGTTAAAAAAATAGATTAATGGTCGCTTAAAATTAAAATTTTAGTTCTAACTGAAAGTGATCTGATCCTTATAGATCTAATGAGTCTACCTTACGATCTAAGAAAGGTGGAAAGATGGTGGAAAGTAGCTGTGATCGTAATTCAAGACGTCAAAAAATGACAGTTTGGAACTTGGATATGTTATAAGATTTACGTTATTTTTAGCTTATTTTAACACAAAATTAATACAAATATAGTTTCATTTATTTCTTATAATCATATTTGTACACTTTACACAGATAATTTAGCTATCCTAACATGACAAAATTCGAATTAAATAACCTAACCTAATCTTTCAAACGGAACTTTTATAATGAATTTTTACGCTAATTAATTGAGAGCGCCAAATAATTTTAACATATTTGAGGTCAGCACGTCCAGTTTAATAAGACCACTCAATTTTATCAATTTCCGACAAAATCCGTTAAAGTAAACTTGTTCCTTTTATCAGAACTTTTTGGAGGGTTGAAATTTTGCAATTTAAAAAATGTTTTTTGAAAGCTTGATTTATTTGGATTTTTTTTATCCATAAAATTTTCCTGTAAAACCTACAGTTTTTAAGTAAAAAATTAAATAAGTGAACATGAACCATTAAATATTCTAAAATAAAACCATTCATTTTGGTGGTTAGTGGTTACCATGACAAACCATTGCCATGGTTTGTTTCAGGGCTAGAAACCGAAAAAAATTTTGGTTAACGGTTAACTGAAATCGAGAACTTTATTTTCATAGCGGTTTTTGTTGAAAAACCGGTTTTTTCCGTAAAAACCGGTTTTGTATTTAAACCGGTTAAATTAACCGGTTTTTAACATTATTCATATTAGGAATGCAAAGTATGAAAAGATATTATCTATTTATAATTTTATAATATATGTTCAATCAAGCGAATTACTTTTGGTAAACTAGTTAATCGCGTTTAATACTGATTTTTTATTTTTTCAAAGTAATCTTATTAAAAAAATATGTTTAAAAACCGGTTTTTTATTATTTTGGTTAAAGGTTACCGTTTTTTTTGCCTTTAAAAATAACGGTTTCCGTTAAAAATCTCTTTTTTGGACAAAAAATACGGGTTAACTGGTTTTTTAAACCGGTTTAAAAAACCGGTTTCATGCCCTGGTTTGTTTGTATATGTTCGTATTGGGTAGAATTATTGACGGGAGGTGACAACCACAGAACACACCCGTGACAACACGACAACACCTGTCAATTCAAAGAGTCCTTAAGAATAAGCTTTTGAAGCATAGAAGACCATGAAAAATTGCAGCTAATCTATTATTCAGATCTTCCTCCAATTTACCATTCTCTGCAATTATTGTTCCTAAATATTAAAAATTCGCTACCTGCATTGTCTTTTTTTCGTCTAGCATAATTGTAACTAGTTCATGATTTTTCGCTATAACCATAGCTTTTGTCTTTGTTATATTAAGTCATATTATATCTACTTAATGTATCTGCCCATACGTCTAAATTGAATTGCAAGTCCTTTTCGCTTTTAGCTAATAACACCACATCATCTGCAAAGGCTAGTTCTGTTAAGAATATTGGTTTTAGTTTATTCCAACCCAGTAGGCTTTCTTTGTGTTTTGTTTACATTCTTCAATTATTTTATCCATAAGAATTATAAAGAGCAGTGGACTTTATGTGCCTCCTTGTCTTACTCCCACTGTTGTTATAAATTCCTGGGAACGTGGGAACTGCTGTTATGGGTTCGCACATAATTTCTACTACTCTTATATAAACTCTTGATGGCGTTTAGTAATCCTTCTTTTATTCTACTTTCTTTCTACATCTTCCAAATCTTTTCTCTTGACACTGCATCGAACGCTTTAGACAGATCGATAAAACACAAGTAAGTACAGCATCTTTGAATGTTCCAATGTTTTTTCACTTACTGTCTTAACGTAAAAATTAGATCCTACGTGCTTCAACCCGGTCTAAAGCCACATTGCATCTTTTCCAATTTCTTTCGAAATATCTCCTTATCTCTCCTCTAAAATTCTTTTATATAATTTTTCTACTACACTAAGAAGTGATATTCCTCTAAAATTTTTGCATTTTTTATTATCACCAGTCTAAACAAAACGTATGATACAAATTTGAATTGGATCAGTGTGTAGAGCAGGGGTGGGCAAATGTCGGCCCGCAACATCACCCAATCCGGCTCTTTGCATGAAATAAACAAAGGTGCAATTGTTCCGTCTCGCTTTATCAAAAGCCCATAGTCGTTCTGGAAAAGAAAAGAGTTTTAACACTCTCTACATCTAAATTTATTCCGACCACGTCATCACAACTAACTTTCATCCAGAATATGTCTAAAAATAATGAAAATAAAGCAAAATCAAAATATTTGTTCCCGTCTTTTTTTTTTTAAATAACTTCTGAAGTAAGAAAGCCAAGGTTACTTTTCGTTTCAGATTTGAATTTAGCACCAAATTTCGTAACTTCAACCCAAGTTCAAAAACTTCATGGCTCTTAGAATAAGCAAGATCCTAATGTAGAGCCTGGAATTTGGGACACTGTATGTATACAGAGGAGGAAGAGTGGTAATCGATAAGACAAAATAATAAAATTCAGCATTCCATTTATTAATGATAATATTACATTTGGAACTGAAACACAACTATCCAGTTATATGTGTATTTTATTGACTGCACAGCCATCCGGCCTTTATGTGCGTAACATTTCAACAACAATGGCACACTGTACATAAATCTCTAGAATAACGTATCCGAACATAGATCAACGCTGGCAAATACCTACAAGCTACATATATGCAGATACTCAATCTGCTATCAAGGCACTTTTAATTTTATCATTTCCTCTCGGTTTCTATATCGAAAATAAGACTCAGTACAATACCCTCACTTTGAGCTAACAATTAAAATTCCTATCCAGATTTAAAAAATTTGAAGTATTGTGCGAAAAAGTTATATTGTAATATTAATTTGCATTATTGATTGAATACAATTCAACGGTGGGTCTTGCCTACACATATATAAAGTTTAATTTGCAAAATGTAAAATGAAGCATACTTTTTTTTTGTTGATAACAAAATAATGATTTATGTGAGTTATAAAATTGTACATAACAATATGTACATGTAAGTAATATATATTTATATATGCATATGATAGTACGTTTGTTTTATCAGTGAAATCTGTCGAACCTGCCTTAGAAAGACTACAAATGAATAGCATGGTTAACTTAAGAATCAAGTAGCAAACGTATGTTAAAAGGTTTATGTTTTAACATGGTACACCGAACATTACCTCTGGTGTTTCTGTTCGTATCTGATTCTATAAACAAACAAGTGGCCTGTGATCACTGATAATACAAGCATACCAATATGGCTAACATTTGCATTTGTCAAACCTCTGTACCTATCTGCATTAAGATAACAATATAGCTTATTCCGTTTGCACCTTGCACTTTTAAGAACCTCCTTTCCTTAAAGCAAGTTAAGACTAAAATATAATAAGCACATGGTGAGGTAATAACATCGGTTACATATAATACGTCTCGAGTTTTTTGTCGAGCATAAACAAGTTCGCAAAAGATGCATTTCATTCATAAAATGCATTTTTGGTACAATTACTTAGAAACTTGTTGGCTCGATAAAAATCCCCGCTTACACACATAAGTTTGTGACAGATACATAACGGAGGGAAGCGTCACTCGTACCGCATACTTTACTGTATCACAGCCAAGAATTCACATGGAAATTAAAAATATACAACATTAAAAAGCATAAAGAATATTTGAACTGCATTTCGCAGTTGCGTCAATACTCTAACATATTTCTAGATAAGTAACAAACGCTACGGTATCTATTTATATCAGTTCGTGCATGTATCAATGTATGAAAATACACAGTAGTAAATAATAAAATACAGATCTTTATGAATAACATTAAAAGCAGTTCTATCACACGACTCCCTTGAGATCGGCAGTGGGCGCGACAAAAGCACGCCGCGGGCTCCTCTACGTATAGCATAAACCCCACTAAAGTAATTGTTCGTGTTTTTTTTTTTAATATATCACTCTACATAATACTCAATTAGTTCCATCAACACAGTTACGTATACTTACAGCAAGAAATTGGAATTTCTTGCCGTTGTCTACTCACTTGTAGCTCATATTGTCATGATAACCTATTTACATATTTTCTCCTCCATCTTACATTGCACATTCATCACCTACATAATCGTGATACACAATTACTTGCAGTTGCTTGAGAAAAAAAATTGAGAGCTATATCTCTGATTGGAACAAATCCAAAAACTATAAACATAGTGCTATAAATAAATCAATCTTCTGTAATATATATATATATATACTTATACCGCAAGTTATCACTGACTAAATATATAAAATTGAAGGTTGAAAAAATAGAACATCACAATAAGTATTCAATTTAATAGCAGTTTTAAAGTTATCAGTAATAACTTATGGATTACCTATATAAAAATTTTTGTTTTGCCAGAGACTATCAACATTTTATGAGATCTGTAAAAGAAATAACAATACCAAAATTAAAACTGAGGATACATTATCAAATGAACTATTTAAAGTATGTTTTGAGAGATCAGTGAAACACAAAAACTTTCTCACATTATAAAATGTTCACTGAGATAATGTACTTCCTGCTTTTTAGTTTAAAGAATAATTTCTGATATCCAGTTAAAGGATTTAATTTTATAATTAAAAATGATCTACACACACATACACCACGCCACATGCAATTACATAAAAGTGTCAATATAAAAATTATTAAGAAAGGTCTTTCAAGATTAAAATATGATATCTTTGGTAGTAAAAATTGTCTTGCCAAATTATCTGTAAATAATGACTCTTAAAAAAATGATAAAACTTGATTAAACACTAATTGTTTCAAATAAAAACACCAACAATAATTCATTAAAAATTTTAAAACATTATGTTTTGATAAAATCGATTAATTAAAAAAATAATTTATAATTAAAATGTTTGAAACATTGGAAATTGCTAAAAATTAGAAATAATTAAAAGGGTTTTATAAAGTAAAAATTAAACTATAACATTTTTCATTGATGGTTTATAGCATTTATAAAAATGAATAAAACCATCTAAAATGCATTTTATACAGATGAATTGAATAAAGTTCACTTAAGGCAGAAAATGACCACATCATAAAATGTTGCACTGTAACTGGCAAAACTTTATAAATCCCTAACTCTGTACAAAGTCGGCCAATCACATGTACCATCATACATGATAAAAGTTAATTTCTAAATTATCAACAAATGTTTAGAGTCTTTTGAAATATTTTATGGTTGAGAGATCTTTATATATAAGAATTAAGACTCAGTGCAACTATTCCATATTGTATATTACTTAACTATTAGGTCTTCAGTTTTCTAGCAATTTGTTCATCTTCATCACAGATTTGGTCTGGTGCAGACCACCGTCGTTTTTTAGAGGTAAGACTATCGGGGGAGACTGACTGCAATACAACAGCTTGACTAATTGGACGATGTCGACTTGCAGATGTCACTGCAAGGTGAGTAACAGTTTGGTTACTCGATTTAATCGGTGTCTGTTGGTTGATTAAACGTTGACTTACACCATGTGAAATTCCCAAAATTGATTTTGTTGTATGGTCGGAGGTGAAGTGTTGGCTTTGACTACCAGTATAAGAGATCTCACGTGCTGTTACAGCTGTAGTTGTAGCCGTTGTCATCATGGTTACTCCTCGTGAATGTGAGGTGTTGTTGGGTTCTCGAGGAGTTAAGGATATAAGAATGTCCCCAACATGTAGACGATGTACTTTTAATCCATACATTTGAAGAGTACGTTCCGGTGCACAGGATGCCCAACCTTGGCCATACACAAAAAACGGATGTTCAAGGGTTGCATCAAACTCCACCTGCAAAAAAAGTTGTTTTTATTTTAACACATATTAAAATATTGAACAATGTTACATTTTAAACTTTAAAATTCATAAAATGAAACAAAAACAGTTTCACATTACATTCTTGTTGTTTTGAAGTATTAAAAAATTATTCTAAATTGTAAACAAACAGACATGGTCAAAGGAATACCAATACATATTTTCTACACAAAATTCAATAAAAAACATACCAAGTTAATGTTAAATTAATGAGTTTCACATTTCAAAAAATGTTTATGCATACAGGTGTATGATTCATATAGAGAACATGGGGTCCAGTAGCATAAGCAGGATGTTTTCATGAATTAATTAAAAAATTAAATTCATTTTTACTTATCCAACCCAACACGAACTGTAAGAGCAGAGGTTTACCTACAGTTCTTGGGGAGTTATAACCCACCCCCCTTAATCCCACCAGCAAACGCGACTGTGGGCATCTCGAAAGCTGTGAAATACACAAGGATAGTATTTTTACGCGTTTAGTAAGAATCTTAAGTGAACATGTTCTTACCAGTTCCTAAAATATCTTCAAAAATCTGAAAAACTCCAATTTCAAGTTTAGAACTTTCCGATTACATATTTACATTTATAATTAAAACTTGAAATGTAGTTTTAATAGTTTAAGCAAAGTTACTAAACACATGGCGCTGTTAAAATTGACAAAGCCTGCCTAGTTTTTGAGATTCGATAGTCAACTTTTTGTTTTCTTTCTTATGGGCACCATTTTGTATATTTATGCTATTAGTTGACAATTTTTATGATGATCATAACAAATTTAAAGTATAAATACTAAATTCCAAATTTCTACCGTTGATTAAAAAAAGTTGCAAATAAGTATGAAAATTAAAGTCTTTAGCTTTTCAGAATATTTCAGGAACTGTATATAATGTGCACATTTTTATTTTAGACTCTTACTAAGCACGTAAAATAATAGGAGTACTTTTTTGACATCATAACCATCCTTCTATCTTTCAATTGTAACAATTTTTGTCGAATTTACGATGAAAAAATGACTTTAAAGTCTTCTTAAAAGGAGTTTTAACTTTTATGTTACAGTTAAACGGGTATAATAGTACAGAAGTTAAATTTTATATAACATTTACATATGTACTATAAACTATACCATGCTATGTTATGTGGCGCCGTATACCTTATGACAATACATCATAGAGAATTACCAACACGGAATTACTATATATTTAATGTTTTTAATTTGAATAATTCCAACCTACCAAATAGCGCACGTGTACAACACAATCAAATAATGTAGTCAACAAATATACCGCTTATTGTACGCATGTAACATGACCAGAATAAATAATTTCAATATCGGGGCGCTTTGGCGAAGGTATAATGTGAAAAGTGATTGCTTCGCAATTTTTTAAGGCATGTTATGCTAATTTAAAGTCCATAACAATCCTAGAAGCTAAACAAGTATTGATTTTAAATAAAAATATTATAGGAAACTAAAAGTTACACCGTGTCAACTACCAAAACCCACCTATAGATAAAAATTTTATATGGCTACCTACATGGTGTAACGGATTACATTTCCAGCATGGGGATCTCGCTTATTATAAGAGATACAGGTTTGTTTAAATTAGATGAATTATTTCTTAGTATAAGAGGAGCCACAATCAATTTTTAAAAGTACAAAATTCCTCGTACAGATGTTATAGCAAAAAATATGAAAATGTCAATTTTTTTTCTCTCATAACTTATTTGTCCTAATCGTTAGAACAATTTTATTTATACTTTCTTAAAGTAGTACTTTTTAATGGAGAATGTAACTGCTATTTTAGATTTTTTTAACACCTACCATTTTCGAGATATTACCCCTAATTTCATTTTTTCTTATGGGCCGCGAAGTTGGCTGTGGAATAGTTAAATGTGCTTCTTTTTCTCGTTTAAACGAAATATTATGTACTTGCTATATCTATTTTTATAAATAAGTCACAAAATGAAGAAAAATCGTATTTTACCCATCACTTATCAAGCTATCTACGATGATAAAAACAAAAAACAACTAATTAAATGTCAAATAATATATATATATAAATATAAAAATAGATATTTGCTATATCTCATTTAAACGAGAAAAAAAAGCACATTTAAATATTCCATAGCCAACTTAGCGGCCCATAAGAAAAAATGAAATTAGGGGTAATATCTCGAAAATGGTAGGTGTTAAAAAAAACTAAAATAACAGTTACATTCTCCATTAAAAAGTACCTTAAGAAACTACAAATCAGATTGTTCTAATGATTAAGACAAAAAAGTTGTGAGAGAAAAAAGAAATTCGACATTTTCATATTTTTTGCTATAACATCTGAAGCACGGGGAATTTTGTACTTTTAAAATTTGATTGTGGCTCCTCTCATACTAACAGGGCCGGCGCCAGGTTATTTAGCGCCCTAGGCAAAACTTCTTATAACGCCCCCTTTCACACAAATTTTCACAGAAATTAATATTTGTGACAGTACGATAATCGATAAACAATAAAATTTTATTTTTTAATAATGGTGATTACACATTTTTGCGCCCCCCCTATAGATAGCGCCCTAGGCGACCGCCTAGTTCGCCTTAATGGTAGCGCAGGCCATGCATACTAAGGAATAATTCATCTTATTTAAACAAACCTGTATCTCTTATAATAAGCGAGATACCGATGCTGAAAATGTAATCTGGGACCCCTGTATACAACACAAATAAAACAGAACGTATGAAAATTTAAAAAAAACAGAGATTAATTTTTTACATTAACAAGTGGACATCACTTTCATTAGTTTCATTGCAATGAAGTCAATAATGTTTTTTCGTAAATTTTAATGATAATTCCTTAGCAGTGTTAAAATATTATTCACCTAAATCGTAAGTTTCAAGTAGCGACAAAAAGATGAATCACAATTTCACAAATGCAAGCACGAGCATGCTAAAGCTTACGCAAATTAAGTATCGTGATAATATTGCGCATAAAAGAGCGAGCCACGAACGGGACAATGACCGTGAGTAGGTGCCAGAGAGAGGCACTGCTACAAAAAGAGACGAACTGCGGGTCGCCGATCTGCATCCACCCCCATAACAAGTTGAGGGCGACACTTATTTACCACACCTAACCATAACCCGACAACTGCTACCGTCTTCTTCGTGAAACACTTCAAAGTAGCACGTGTAAAACAAAAATTATCTCGTATATTTCATCGTGACGGCATGCAAAGCTATTTATTACATTAACAAACTGAGTCATCACAACAAGGAGGTACTTTACATTCCCGTTAGTTTATTTTCACTTTAAAATTAATTTAAATTACACAAACGTAGCAGTAAGTCTTTAAACAATTATGCACACTTGTGTAACTACTAATTTATTAATTACACATCTTTAAATTTGAAGCAGTCTTTTTGGAGGAAGTGTGGTACACTATCAATAAACCAAATTTGCCCGAAGTTTAGTTACTTGCGTAGGAATCACATTGGTTTCTTTTTCTTGTAAATGATGAAAAGATTTTGATTGATTAAATTAACGCAAAACGTCAAATTCACGATTCATTGGTAATTTAAAATGCGCAACAACAGGGAATGAGGATTGATTCAAACGTATTTACTTTATTAGTACTTCTTGGTAAATAATTTGGTAGATAATTGGAGGAAATTAAATATAATTGTTATAATAGTGGTGGTACTGGCTATTATGTTTTCTCAAGAGGTGCAATATTTGAATGTCGCTACACAATCCTACTGATGTGTTTTTACCCCTGTTCCGTCTTGCTTTTCTTTCCCCAATCTGGGTTAGTCACTACCAAAAGATTAAATACTAGCGTAAATTTTTATGACTGTATAAAGATAGAATTTCGATTTTTATCGTCTAACAACTAAAACGGGTGGATTCGTATATGAAGAGATTGATAAATGTCTTGTACATGGTCTGCACTGAACACTGACCTCTACAATTCACTAAGTGTTACGTATCGTTGGAGAAATGTTGGAATAATGATAGGGTGCTATACGGACGCTAATCAGCAACTAAATTACGAAAGTCCGCTGTTAGATATAAGATTGCGGCCATAAAGTTATGGAATTACGTCCCCAGGCAAGGTAATACAAGGTGACTGACCACCAAGTGGAATTGATGTTGACGTAAAGCAACACAGAAGTTAACGTGTCTTATACGCAATGATGAAGCATCGCAGATTTTTACTACTTATCAATAACATCAACAATTATTTAATGTGTAATAACTCCTTGTATGCATAATAAATAAAGCACAAGTGTATCAAATCTATGAAAGTTACAAATGAATCCATTTTAATACCGGTCACAGTGATACAATTACTGCTGGATGTGTTCTTAAGAGGTACACATATCCTTTTGCGATAAATGACTTTGGGTATGGCGCCAGACGGTACCAAAGAAACTTGGAGAAACTCGTGGTGAGGAGTAAGAACACGCCTATGACCGCAGAGTAGGCTTCGGACGTTCAAGGTCATCGGGTCCCGGAACAACTTACTTCTCTTGTTCTCTCGCTTCTTCTACTCGCCGCCGCGAGCGAGTAGTACTACGAAGGTTCACGCCAGCATTCCACAAACCGTCGTCTGAATAAGCGCACCACGAGATTTATAGCCCCAGCGTGTCCGCTATGACACCGTACGATAAAGAATCTGTGCCCGTGGTTTGCGTGTACGACAGCCACGTCTTTTTGAACCATAACACATTCCAAAATAACAGCTAAATTATAACACATGCTGGGGATTAAACCGGGCAATCAAACACCATTCGTTGTTTGATAAGAAAGTGGCTCTTATTATAGGAAATGAACTCGGGTCGCACCCGATTGTAATTAATTAAGACGAATAAAAAACTTATAAAGACCATGGCAATAACAAATGCAAATCAAAAACAAAATAGGCTTGAAAAATTCTAAGCGTGATAATCGGAGGTTACAAAGCCAACAATGAAAGTGTCTCAGATGGTTGCAACGATCAATTTAACTCCAAAGTCCGGTTTCACAAAGCTCAGTTACAAGTTAACGAAGCAGTTAAACGTCGTTTTCTTGGTACAACAATGATGTTGTTTAGTTACCAATAAATTATCAGCCGTTATATTTTGACGAATCTTACGCAACTGGGTATAAACTTAAATTAACACGTTAAGTGTCACCATGTTAAAAAAAAGTAGTTTTTTTTTGCCACTATTTTTTTTTAAATTAACGTTTCTAAATTGCCCTTAAGTAATATAAAAAAAATTCACAAAAAAATAATTACATTTGAACCCGTTTTTAAACAAAAATTGATTTGTATCCATTTGGATCCAGGCGGCCCATGGGGAAGAAAATCGTGTTTCACCACTGTATCTTATTCAATACAAGTATGTATATACTCGTAAAAACTTGCCGTTACTACCTACTTACTAAGAATTATAATCCAATGGTAGCAGGAAACAACTAATTAAATAATTACAGGATTAGTTAACCCCTAACGGTAAAAGATTACCTAAAATACAGTGTTCTACAAATCAATCAGATGCTAACATTCGATGTTGTCGCATTCATTCATATTATTACGAAAAAGTTAGTTGTATAGTAAAAATAAAGTGTTACTTTATGTCTTATGAAGAAGAGCTCAATTATCTAGTTTTATTTTTATATCATTTATGTGCTTTTATTTTTGACAATAATTATAAGTTGTAAATTTGATTTTCGTATGAATAAATTTGTATCATAAAACGTAATGTTTTTTTTTAAATATCAATGTGGGTAGAAAAATCGCTGGCTACCAAGGTTTTCTGGTCCACCGGGCCATCCTTAAACCATTTCTGGTATAGTTATATGTAATTACATGTATGTTTAAGAATACAGGCAGCCGAATCTAAATGTAGGGTGTTGTATCCAAACGGATACAGGTGGCCCATCGGGTCAAAATGATTTGTATCCATATGGATACATATGGCGCTTAACGTGTTAATAAAATCTTAAAGGTTATGGAAGAAGCACAGTGTAATAAAAAGATATTAGCAAAAAAGTTCTGAATAAATTGCTCGTCTCTTGATCGTTTAGCGTGATTTTCAATGCAACAAATCTTTGACGAAATTACAGAACTCATTCTAATTAATCCAGGTTTTCAATTCTTTAACACATTTAAAACGTATTGTTTTTACAATGAATACTGTATAATGTGCACGTGAACATGATACAAAATTGTCAACTAATTTGTATTTGTTTTCATTATTTGATTAATTAGTGTTTTTGGCAGCGGTTTCTAAAAGACTTGCATATGTTTACGTTCTATTTGATAAAGGGCCAATAAAACCGTGGCTAAAATTTAAAATAGCCTGAGTTGTTATAATTATCTTTTACAAAAATATTAAAGCTGAATAGCATGAAAAAGCGTTAGACGCCACGGTGTTTATATTTCAGTAAAAGAAAACATTAAATGAAATCGTAAAGTCGTTACTAAAATTAAATCCACTAGAATTTTGCCGTATTCCTAGCGAAGTATAACGGACGTGTTATGAATAAAATTCGTATTTAAACCGATTGGTTCATTTATATGAAATACACTGGCGCTATTTTTGTAAGACTACGACAGCTAACATCCGTGGAAATTTGCCAGCTATACTATTACGTGAATACGCTAACTGTTTGGCACAGCCTACTTTCGTTTATAAAATTAGCCTGCCATTCTAAATTCCTGCGTCCACCTTTTGTAATTAATATACTAAATAAAGCTGTCTAACAAAACAAGATGAGTTCGTTGCACTATTAAATGTGTAAACTTCAAATATAATAAAAGCGATAATGCGGGACAAAATTTCATCAACAGGTCGGTAAAATGAAAATCTGATGAATGGCTATGGATTTGAGAACTAAACAAATTTTTAGATGTGCCCATCCGAAATTGTTAATTGGGCTAAAAAAAATATTACTGGTTTAATGTGGACCGCACATATAAAAATGGACAAAAAATTAATACCAATATAGGTAATTGCGCAGATGTATGATTTCTGATATCTATTTATACAACTCATTAAATATAATTCAATTAAAACTTTTAATTATATGCAACCTCAGAAGGGCCGCAGAAAAGCCTCATTTAAGCCGCATACGGCCCGAAGACCTCGGGTTGCACCATAACTGGTGTAGCTATAAGAAAATATTCTGTTTTCAAATGACGTAACGACACTAAAAAAATTATATCACGCAAATAAAAGTCAGTTCGCCTACATACCTGCCACGCTGCAGAAATTATATACCTAAACCAATCTTTTTTTGCCGTCAATTATACAAACAAAATAAATATATTGTGACATTAAAAATTAAACGTTTGTATTAAATAAAAGTTAGCTAACGAACTAACCTGTTTCGATTTTTTTTTATTGGTAGAATAATTACGGTATTAAAGTATAGATATTATTTCTGGATTATATACAGGGTGTTTCACTTTTCGATGGGCCACTATTGCTATCTCCGTAAATAATGAAAATACAAGGTTGGTTAAATGGGACAAAAGTTAGCTATTTAGGTGTGTATTTCAAACCAGATTTTGTTTTGTTTAAAAATTCCATGGCTTGCGTGATATAACGAAAAAACCGAAATCGATCAAAATTTTGAAACTTAAATATCTCGGCTATTGTTGCGAATACACAAAAACGTCAAAGGAAAATTTTTTTGTTAATTTTGTTGTCTATAAGATGGCAATAGTCATTTTTTTAAAAATAAATTATCGTGCGAGATATTTGACAAACCTTGATTTCTATCTTATGATTTTGCATTTTTTTAAGTTATTTCGCTTATTTTTGAAAATAGACATACATAATATTAAATCATTGTAAAGAAAAAAAAATTACCTTTAAATCTAAGTCAACACTTACTACGACTGCCATTTAAAAAAAAAGTTGTTTTGTCAAATATCTCGCACGATAATTTAAAAAAAATTGATTATCGTCATCTTATAGACAACAAAATTTACAAAAAAAATTTCCTTTGACGTTTTTGTGTATTCGCAACAATAGCCGAGATATTTAAGCTTAAAAATTTTGATCGATTTCGGTTTTTTCGTTATATCACGCAAGCCATGGAATTTTTAAACAAAACAGGATCTGTTTTGAAATACACACCTAAATAGCTAACTTTTGTCCCATTTAACCCACCTCGTATTTTCATTATTTACGGAGATAGCAATAGTGGCCCATCGAAAAGTGAAACACCCTGTATATATATATTTTTTTGGCTAAACAAAAATAATCGATTAAATATTAATAGACCCAGAAAGTTTGGTCGTATGTGGAAGTATTTACTAAAAGCCAAGTTTAATATTAGATTAAGAACAATTTAAAAACAAATCAATTAAGCAGTTAAGAGAAGTTTGTAACCTGCTCACGAAGTGTGAACATTAGTTTAAGCAGGTTGCGAAGTCATATCATCGACATAATAACAAAGCAAAGTTGTTTCTGGCCGAATTATTTTTTTTATGGACATATTGTTTACAAACTACCAACTACCGTCAAGTATTGCAATGTTTTAATTCTTCAAAAGTTGCATCAGCATTTACTAGATTATAATTATTGGACATTATCAGGTATTCTAATTAATTTATTATGTATCACATATTTTCCTTTTAACGTGCACTATTTCACTTTTTTAAATCTCGACACCTCTTGCACATCACATTCCTTTGCATCGATTCATAAAAACCGTTCAATGAGCTCGTGAGACAATTAATCAATGTCATTGTAAGTGTGAAAACAGGATGGTAACGCCTGTTCAATAACTATTAGTTATTTATGAATTACAACTTTTATTAAATGTGATAAAATAATTAGCGCGGCGCGTATTTTTCATTATCAAGAGTACCTACACATTTATCATGCAGCTGTAATTACCGGAAACAGATTACGCCATTCTGTAGATAGCAAGTAACAATAAAGCATTTTAGAACAACAACAAGCTTGTTTTTAGTGAAGTCTAGTGCAATATTTATAAAATTTATTTTCGGTGTAATGAAAGTCTCTTGATCGATTTGTTTAATCAAAATTTTGCGCCCTTTGGACTAAATCGAATGGCCTGAAACCAACTACACCACTCTTTATTTTTTGTGGTCTATGCCACATTTAAATCTTTCTTCGACCAGTCGGGCGAACATTCGCGATTCGTATTTGTGTCTTATGTCACGCAGTTCTTCAACAGTTAAAAAAACATGGTACAAGTAAAAAAACTCAAAAAATGTACAAGTCATTGCAATTTGTCGAAAGGCGCAATTTTAATTTTTCAAATTGTTTTAGAACTTCGGAAAGATTTAAATATTAATTGATTTAAGTTTAAAAAAACTATTTCTTCTGAATTGGGTTGAGTTGGCAACAATGTAAATCGTTGTAATATAATGCTGGTTAATTGTTTTGCACACCACCATTGTGAGGTGGTACAAATTCCATTGGTAAAATGCATTTCAGATCTTATTAAACCAAAATTATGTTTATTTGAGCGCAAAGTTGGATATTTTTAATATATTAGATTCAAGAAGAATTTATTTAGTGCTGTCTTTAAATTTGGCATTTTCTGCATTTTCTACGTTTAGCTCAATTACTGCGCTTATTTATGTACGCTAGGTCCATAACCAGTCTCGCTAGATTTCCAAGTCCGCTGGATTAATTTGCTACTCTTGCTAAGTGATCAGCAACCAAGACAAAACATTTTTACAGACTTCGCGTTGTCGAACTAAATTAAAATTTTGTCTGAATTAAGGCCCGTTTAACGCTACCTCGAATAACGCTGATTCCATATTATAACGCAGTTTTTTCCGAACCCTAAAAATACGCTAAATATTCTATGATTTGATATAACGCAGTTTTACTCCAGGACTTAGTTAAAAAATCAAGAATTTCAGAAGAGCGATAACCTTCGATAGCACAAAAATGAACGTTATATTTCTGTGTACAGGGTGGGCAAATTTCGATGTTTTAATAGGGAATCTCGGTAACTATAAGAGGAACCCATAGTTGGCTATGACATTTGAATTCCTTTTTTTTTTGTCATTCCAAATATATAAGGGTTGATGTAGTTATTTTCAATAATGTGTAATGTGCGAAAGTTTTTTTTTTTTTAAAAAATATAGTAGGCTCTGAAAACAAAAACAAAACAACGTGTAAAACTTTTTAAAACTCATTTGGTTACAAGTTACTAAGGCCTACTATAATTTTCTTTAAAAAAAAAACTAAAAAACTTTCGTAACTTGCATATTATTGAAAATAACTAGCCAACTATGGGTTCCACTTAAAAAAATACAACTTTATGTCACAACTCGAATGTAGATTATTTTTTTTAAAAATTGTCTACGCCAACGTCAAAATTATTTTTGTTTATTTTCATAAACAAGTGGGATATGGTCATAAAACGAAGTCGAAAAATCGAGTTATCGGCGATAACTCGAAAACAAAAGACGGTAACCAATTTTAGTTTTTACCATTAACTTTTTCTCAATAAAAGAGATCGAGGATGCGCGGTCCGTTTTTTGATACCTTATAGTTACCGAGAGTCCCTATTAAAACATCGAAATTTGCACACCCTGTACGTGTTAAAATGATTCCATTTAACGCTGTTTCGTTTAGCGCGTTGTCTTCAGGAATGCACGCCGGGCGTTAATCGTTTTATTAGTGTATTTGAAATATTATCTATGCTACTTATAAAGCGTTAAGTCAAACCGCGGTACCATGCTAATGCCCATTCACGGCGTTCTATAAACGTTAAAAGTTACTGTATTTTATACTTGAGGGGGATGAACACTGTATTACTGTTAATCAATTTTTTGGCATAATAATTGTTATACTGGCCGTAAAAAATGTTGCATGGTAGGAAAGCAATTAATTATATGCTACGAAAATATTGCCGGCTATATATTCGAAATATTTTGAAAGGGCGCTGTAGCTCACGCTATAAAAGTTAACGTTTTCCGTGCCAGCTTAGCGTCAATCGGCAAATAAACGTGCTGCAAAATGTTTCCGGGGTAAGATGAACGACCTCGAAAACAAATACAAAGTAATAAATTCCAAATATTGGCCTAAATCGTAATTGGACCATCTTTTGTCTCCGACTTTTAAGGACACAATCACAAAACAGCTTTAGAAGAATCGTTACTGCGTTTTCATAAAGTCGATCGAGTTATATTTTGGTGTCAGGACACTAAAGTAAGTGCTAATTACTTAACACAATATATATCAATGAACTACCTACCTAAAATGATGATGTGAAACAAAAACTAAGTGAAATTGTTAACCAATAGATTTTTCGTATTGTTTGGTTTTTACGTTGTTTTTTTTTGTATTTTACATTGACATTCGCATTAAAATTGTTTGTTTCAACAAAAAATTTAATCCTACCTAAATGAAAAATAGAATTAAAACAAAATAAGGTACTTACACTAAAATATATAATATATAGCTTTTCATTAAAATTATCAACAAATTTATTATTCTCTGCTCAAATTATTTAGCTACTTTTAATTTAGCTACATAAATATCGAGCATTAAAATCTTTTACATCTTAAGTTTTAACTACAAAAATTTCTAGTTATGATTGCCCTAACAAGTCATTCATGTTTCGAATATACCGTTAATAAAAACACTGATTACTTCTTTAAGAAAACAATGCATTTGATGTACATTTATACTGCATTACGTTTACAAGAGTAATTCGTTTAATATTTTTGTCGGTATATTCGTCCAAAAGTCCAAAAATCGTCACAAAAATTTAAAAATTAGGCAAAAACAGACAACATTGGACAAGTTCGTAGCTTAATCGAGTGCTAGAGAATCGTCGGGAAAGGGAAAAAAGACATCGATCACCAAAATTGGAGTGACGTGTTGCTTTGATGGAAAGTGACTCTAGTAAAGGTAAAGTTCTGGTTAATTTATTTATGTATCAGATTTAGGGCTGGGAACGAATTATTCCAATTTTCCTTAATTTCTACGACAACAATAATTCTATATTCGTCCGTATCAGTATTCGTCCGTCACTCAGGAACGGATTAATGACAAATATGGACGTTCTACTGTACTCACTAAAGACGAAACTACTACTGCGCGTGGCACTAACATTGTAGTTAATAATTGATATGATATTTAATAAGGATAGTTAAAACGTGTTTCATAACTACATTACATTGTCTTAGAAGCATACTATTTGTAGTTATAACCAGCGTTAATTGTTTGGCGCGCAAGTAAGTAAGTAAGTATGAAATAGAGTAAAACATTTGGTACTTACTTGTGTACGCCTTTGGTTGTAACTAAGCGTAACAGTGACAAATCCACTGGCTGTGTTATCTTTAATCTTAACCACAGTACTATCGGCTAATCGAAGTTCAGGACTACGTTCAGCGGAATGCACAAAGTCCTCGGTCCTCATATCTTCCACTTTTCGTAGTTCTCCGTTAGCTAATTGTATAAGTGAGCCTTTAGTAAAATTACCAGCTTGAACTACATTGTTATTTTGAGGTTTGGCAGGTGACCGTGGGGGTGATACTGTGGCGACTAATCGTTTTTTATGGTTTTCGCCAACTCTCTGTTCTTCGGTTGTCTTCTGTAGGTCTAAAGGTCCTTTGGAAGGCAAAGTGTCCCCAGGTCTCGTCAAAATTCTGTGTTTAAGTGAACCTTCCTTTCCAGAAGGTACTTTAAAACTGGGGGACGGTTTTCTTTCGGCACGCAACACTGTTTGTCCTGGCTGCACCACCACTGGAGGGCTAAACGTGGACGAAGGTGATAAAAACGTGGCCGTGTTGCTAGCCGACGGTGTTGTTGGCGTATAGGGTGTTTCCAAAGGCGAAAGTGGTGGAGGAGGTACAAAAGTCGTTCGAAGAAGTGGCGTGTACGGGGGTTGATATAGGCTGGCGTACGGCCCCGCTGCATAGTGGGTAAAAGGTGGCGGTGGATGAAAAAGACGGGAATACGCAGAATACTGGAGTTCTTCCGTAACTTCTTCTTTGTGTTGAGTTAAATTAACCGGAGCTATAGCCGGTGGTGAAGGATATTTGCTAGGAGGCCGCTGTGGCGGTACTAGTCGCGTACCGTTTAGAGAGTTACTTAAGGTTACACCATTATATCTGCAAAAAAAAATAATTATCAACATACCTACTACTAATGCTTACAACGTAACAAACTTCATTTCGCTAATTTTTTTATTTCTTTTAATTTCTACGAAATTAATTTAAAACTGAACGTTTTTACAAATATAGCCTTCTTTGTTATACGAAATCGTTACGAAGAAAATATGTTTTAAGTACTTTAAATATAAATCAGGAACTCGAATTGAACCGGACTGGAAACGAAACGAAGCTATGCTTTTTCATGGACTAAAACCGAAACTGAATCTTAAAAATAATTAAACCGCAAATAGAACCTAACCGACTTACGTGAACCGGTTGACATTGCATATTTTTCATTTTCTTTATAATTGTTAACTATATTTGAACATAAATATAATAATTTAAAATTTTAAGTTACAATTACCTACCTTATAATAAACATGTTAAATAACGTATAAATACCCATTAAAGTATGTATTATTTTATTATAATCATATGCAATAACTGTGCAGTTTAAAGTACCTACTATAATTTTTTTAAAGTAGTAATCAGTAACCGTGTTATTCAATTTAATCGACATTTTTGTTACTTTTTTAACTGTTCTTTATTTTTTATTAAATAAAACTTCATGCACAGGCTGTACCAAATTCGAATGTTTTACAGGGTATCTCGGTTATCGTAATAGTTAATAGTTATCCAAAATTTGATATCGGTCTCGCTATTCGTTTAGAAAAGAACGCCTAAGTAAAGAGATTTTTTACATCGTTTTTCATTTTGGCACTACAGACGAAAAATTAAATTTTATCGTTTTTGAAAATTTACCATCACTTCTTTATTTATTGAAATAGAACCAATTGTTACAAAGATTTTTTATACAGATTTTTATGTTTCATTTAAAAACAAAATTTATTTTTTTAGCGACCTTGACCTTGACATTGGAGATTGAACTAAACTTTTATTTTTTGAAAGGGAAACCCTAGTTGGCCATGACTATATGAAAGACAATTTTTTTAGGTTTTCAATTACACATAGTTTTATATGTATATTGGTAGCAAAAAATAACCGAGATATGGCTACTTTTGTAAAAATGTCCTCATCAAAGTTTGCCATGATTTCGTAAACAAGTAATGTTTGCAAAACAACTAAACTCAATTTTCAAATAAATTCTGCAGCAGGCGCTACGTTTATTTACAATGTAAACTTTTAATATGCTAAACTTGTCAAAGTGTTCAAATTTAGCCCTTTTCACAATACCACAATAAACAGTTATAAAACACAAAATAATACACGGATTTGCTAAAAAGTTGAAAATTTACTTGGATATGACGTTTAGTTGTTTAATAATAATTGAAAACATTACTTGTTTACAAAATCATGGCAAACTTGGATAAGGAAATTTTTGCAAAATTAGTTATATCTTGGTTATTTTTTGCAACAAATATATAAAATTATGTATTTTTGAAAGGCTAAAAAATTGTTTTTTTATGTAAAGTCATGGTCATATAGGGTTTCCATTTAATAAAGTATCTATAGGTTTACTTCATATCTCGAAAGTCAAGATCGTTGAAAAAATTTAGTTTTTAAATTAAGTATAAAAAACCTTTGTAACAATTTGTTCTATTTCAATAAATAAAGAAGTGATAGCAAATTTTCAAAAACGATGATATATCATTTTTCGTCTGTATTGCCAAATTGGAAACCGATATAAAAAATCCGATTACATAGGCGTTTTTTTCTCAAAAGAATAACCCAAGAGACCGATATCAGATTTTCGATAATTATTACCTAGATACCCCGTAAAATATTCTAATTTGGTCCACTATATGTATAAACTAAAGAATAGTTGCAAAGTTTTGTAAATTTTTTTCCTTATACAAACACAGCAAATGGATATAATACCTTTCATTCTTTATTATTTTTATTTTCTATTAATAATTTTGTATAAATCCTTTAAGCATAACTAATTAAATAGAACCGAACCGTTTTTGTTGAACCGGTTACCGATTCGTTAGAAAATTAAAAACCGTGAATCGGGACGATAATCAAAAATTTACTGAACCGATAACCGTAACTTAACCGTTATTTTTTCGGTTAGGGTTCCTGATTGAAAAAACTCGTTTTGTGTACTACTTAAAAGTGCTATATTTTTGTAGCGCTATTATATTATTTTATTACTGTCGAGAATTTAACGCATATTATTTTACTAAGTAAACATTGTAATGAATACATAGTGCTACTATTTTAATTAATCCATAACTTTAAACTATGATAATTTAATTATCGTAATTGCTTTGGAATATACAGGATAAAAAACAGCACTATTTTTTCGAATTCATTACATTACGTACGTTTGTGACAAGTTATATCACACGTTCCGAGAGACAACATTTATAGTAAAAATTAAATTTAAAATGGATATTGTAACGACACAGCATATCTCAAACAGTTTTCCGCGAAACTTCTGGATTCTGTGAACTAAAAGTGTCGACAAGAAAATTACTTTAGAATGATATTTCAAAATTACAGCATCACTTAAGTTATAAGAATTTATAAATTTTATTTTAAAAAAAGCTAATTTTTTTCACGATATTCTGTAATAAGGTAAGAAAGAGACTTTGGATACAATTGAACAGGATGATTATCACATTAATTGTTATCTGTGTTTCTGTTTTTAGTGTAAAGCATAAAATATTTAACAATATTCGATAAAGCTTAGCCTTAAAACATGAAAATGTATTCATTAAAAAAAAAACATTTAGAAAGCCAAAAGTACCTGGCGGGAGGCAATGGTTTAGGTGCGGGTCGCAGGAACTCTGGAGGTTGTTTGGGCGGGCCGCCCCAAGGCTCAGGGTATGTCATGTAGGGTAGACGTCCCTCTACTCCTGCTGAAATCATCGGTTTAAAGGCGCTTCACCGCCCTCCTGAAAAAAATAGCATTCATCAGTATTAAAACCCACGCACTCCAGCTTACGTAAAAACAAACAAAACAAATGAAAAAGCTGAAATTGCCTGTAATAGTATTGCTTTTCCTCATGGATAATTCACGTCTACTTAAGCTCGATTGATCAATAAATAACCAACAAAATGAATGAGCAGTAAGTTTGGGCAGTGACCTGGTGACCCAGAACCTCAACAGGACTTTATTGATCTCAGAGCTACCCCATTTTATGAATCAATGTAGCACACCCCCGCGTTTTCCCCTTCACTATAACCTTGTTTGCTGCTTAATAATTTTTTAAACTCATTTCTTTAAATGAATTTACGTTAAATGTGTAAGCAAAACAAAACATTTAATTTTACTTTGTTACTTGTCTTTTATAAACCTGTACTAAAACATTTCCATTGTAAATCGTACTTTTATTACTACAACCAAATTATTTCCAGACTCTAGTCGCGCTTACTATATTTAATTTTCGTATATCAAAAATTAAAACTTTCCAGAATTGTCGTTAAGATTATGTAAATTTCATACTGCTGTATTTATTGCTCGTTTTAAACTTATTTGGAATTTACATATAATTATACGGTTAAGCATAGACAGAGGCAAATACTAAAAAATAAATAAATTTAGTTTAAAATGCAATACCATTAAAAACTATACAAGTTAAGTAGAAAAATACAAAAATAAAAAAATGCAATTATCAATTACACGACCCTAGCAAAAAGCATTAAAAAACGTAACCGTTACGCAACATATCTTTAAAGAACTTCTCCAAGAAAATTCGTTTAACATTTGTACATAATATAACATAAATTTGTCTTGAACTTAGTTAATCTCCTATTTCTACTCATCTTAAAAATCTACGATTTATACATTTAAGAGAATAATATTAGCAAATGGACAGTTTATAATGAAAGTTACTGTAATTCCGTTTTTAACAAGAAATGAGAAGACCAATAATTTACATGTAAATCAGTGTGAACTTTTTATTTGTAGACCATTTACAATTGTATATATTCAAATATAGTTACACATGCTTGGACTAATTAAAAATTCGTTAGTAATTGACAATGCATAAACATTTATAATTAAAGTGGTTTAAGTCCATAAACCACTGGATAAGAATGAAATTAAAATAATTAAAATTTAATAATAAAGACAATTTAATAATTAAGTATTTCTTAACAACAAAAAATGCCTAATAAATTTACATACAGGGTGTAGAATTGAATCACGGAACAAAGTTATTTTTAAAGTTTTATAATATCTCCCCTAATTATTTTAGGGAAAAAATGTATTCCGTTTTTTTTTTTAGAGAAAACAATGTTGTGTCTACAAATGTAATCAATATTGATTTTTAGTTTTCCAGTAACTAAAAATTGAGAAAATTGCAAAACGCCGTTTTGACAAAAATCTGTAGTGCCTTGAAATTATGCTGTGACAACTTCCCATCCTAACGTCACTTATAATGTTACTTTAACGTGAAATTTACTGTAATCTTCGTAGATTTTTATTATTGTAACAAGATTATGATTTCATTCCAATAAAAACATAATTCATTGTATAAAATAAATGTTTAATAAAATATAAACGACAATTGAAATAAATTTCGAGTCAAAGTTACAGTATAAGTGACATTAGGCTGCGCAGTTGTCACCCTTGTGTATGTTCTGTGGTTGTCACAGTATAATTCCAAGACACTACAGATTTTTGTCACGAGTTTTGTAATTTGCTTAATCTTCAGTTATTGGAAAACCAAAAATTAAATTGATTACCTTGTAGACAGAATTTTTTCTCTCTAAAAAAAACTGAATGCACTTTTTTTTTTAAATAATTTGGGTAAATATAATACAACTTTTAAAATTTTACCAATGAAGTTACGATGTTGCGTGATTCAATTCTATACCCTGTATATTAAAATTCATAGAAACTTGGGCAAAGTTAGTAGACGATCAGTATTTTTAAATCGGCTGTAATGCAAACCCCTAAATATCTTTACACGAAGAACAAAGGACTAACACCACTTTTATAATAAACGGTCCAGATCTTGTTTTAATAATCTGCCCTTTGGTTCCATTTTATTCGACAGTGGAATTAAAAATTTTGTAATACGTTTAATTTACAAATAAACCTTCGAATATAAATTACATCGAAAGTAATGAGACATCAAGCATTAAAAAAAAAACTCTAATTGTTTCAATGCCAACATCCACCTATTAAATGACTAGCCATAGCGGTTAAGCGTATTGTTATGTTATTTATAAAACTAATTCTGTTTCAGTAGACATGGAACACCTGGTTACTATAAACAAAGCTGTTACGAAATTGATTTGAATAATTCCTGCTACTTTGAATACAATTATCTCGACTAGGTTACATAATCTCATTTAAAAAAATAACAATTTGCATTCTACTAGAGTTGATTAAATAACTACTAGCGTTCGAGTTTGCAAACACGCACTTAATTATAACCGAACTGGTTTAAAATAATCTGTCATTTGATGCCATATCAGATATTTTTAAGAGCTATAACGAGCTATCAAGGTCAAGTGTAATGATTTGCAAACACGTTACAAGGCGAAGGTTGAACTAGCACCTACCTAACCTTACCCAATACCGCTAAAAAGATCTGTCTTGAACCGAAATACCGCAACAGAGGGTTTGCACAAATACATAATATGTATATTATACAAGCAATACTTGGGAAATTCCATCCGCACTTAGCACTATTTCAGCCGGCTCGATGTTCCCTTGCATCACGCTATTCATTAAATTGCTCTAACTCGAAATTTATTGGGACAATTAAAAGTAAGTTAAAGATGCATAAAAATAGCGCGACGCTTTGGCAAGTCCTGACGGCAATTTTACAACAGATGTAAAGAAAAACAGCGCATCGATTCTGCTTCTTGTTTTGGCCGTGACCACCACATTACGATACTGATGCGTATTCATTCGACGTCTACGGCTTCTAGACGTGTGTACGTGCACGTTCAATAAAAAACAGAGGGTGATTAAACTGGTCATATTATATTGTATATATTATACACAACACGCGTGTATAGGAACAATTATAATATTATATATGGGTGTTGCGATGTTGCGAATTGAATTGTGCAAAGGCACGAAAAACAAACGGCGAAAAAAGCTGTTTAAATGGAGTGAAAAGTTAACTTGTAGAGATTAAGGAAATTAGATATGGAAAAAGTAGCTGAAAGATTAAGAAGATATTTTCAATTCAGTGGCAATAAATAAGGTTACTTTAAGATTCTGATGATAAATGATACGCGTGTAAAAAAAACAAAAACAGGGACCATAGAAAGCAAGCCAAATGCCAAAAAACTTTCTTTTTTTTTCAGATCCACCGCAACCTCTTCCACAAGCTGATAAAGCGAAATATACTCGCGAATATATTATGGCCAAATATTTATCTAATACGGACAATACAAAAATAGATTTGAAACCCAATGTGTACCGGTTATTGAGCAAAAAATCTGTACCATTAACTGGTAGCAAACTCTTGCTATATAAAGTGATTTTAAAGAGGATGTGGACTTCTGGTACACAAATATGCTGCCAGCAATTCCAATTTAGAAATTCTAGAGCGATTTCAATACAAAGTTGTAAGATCTCTATGAAACGCCTCGTGGTATGTGCCTAACTGAATATTTTAGCAAGATCGTCAAATGCATAGCTATTACTGAAAATAAATCTAAACTTTACTATAAAATATCGCCATCGGCTTCACAATCATACTAATCGGTTGGCTTCAAGGGTGATAACTAATAGTGTTGAATAACTAACAAATTAAAACCATCTTGTGTAAATCAGATTTCTTTACAAAGATAAAAGCTGCAATAGCGGTTTTTAGAGAACAGTTTACATAGCACTTCCTACGGTACGAAACTGTTTACTGATACTTACAGATGTTCAAAAAAATTAAACATCACTTACATATCTAAAATTGTCACTTCTTTAATTTTTGTGCTGTGAAACTGCCATAAAAATTTAATTAATCAGGAAGAAGACAACCGATTTAGATAAGGCACGCGTTTTTTTAATTTAAAAATATAAAAATAAACCATTCAAATCTAACATTTACAAAAAAAAGGTAGCTTATTTACTCCATAAAAAATCTGCATTTTATAAAAAAAAAAGTAACACACAATTTTGCTACTGTGACAAGGCAACAATACACACGATTTTTAAAACTTTCCGGTCTGACTCAGGGGATTAGAGTAAACAAAGATAATTTATATGTTAGAAGAAAACATTTGGCACAGTAAAGGTCCACGTAAATTATATAAAAACTTTTTGACGTCTACAATACATTGTTAGAATGAAGTTTTCTTTGTTCGCTGTTTCGAATACATTTTTGTTGTGATTTGACAGGCTTGGCGTCAATTCTTGCAATTGTCTTATAAAAGTGATACATGTAATTTAACAGTGTCCTCTAACAAACTTTTTTTAGAATAACGTTACGATCTACTCAACAAAGATTAATCTGGCATTTAATTTTTTTAAAATGGGATGTTTTAAAAATTATAAATCTAAAACCATGATATATTGCGTTATTATTAACTCGACCTTACGGTGTTCAAAAATTTACATAAATTACACCATTGCTTGCGTTACAAAAGAAGTTCAATTTAGTCAATTAAAAAAAGGAACAACAATTCCAACTTTTTAAAACACATCCATTATGTTTTGGGTTACATTTTTGCGCTGCATTTTACCTTAAACGTTTATAATAGTCGGTAGCAACGTTTGAAACAAACATCTTTGCTTTATAGTCTATTTTTACATATTAAAATCTACATTGCATATTAAATGAATCTTATTTAAAGCTCGACTGTATCGCGAATAATAGTAGTATATTACTGTTTCATGTCCAATCACACTAATAAATGTAAGGATACCATATCCATATCAAAGTCTATATTATAGTTATGGTGGTACCCTGATTATTGTGCAGTACTATTTAATAAACTTGTAGTGCGTGAAACTTTTCCATGTTATGCTACAGCTTACGTGATAAAGACCAATCACTTTAATTATTATTCTTGTTATCGAAGAAACTACAAGTGCACCCGTAAACTACGCGAAAATAGCTCCTCCCACGTATATACAAGATGATAGTTCGTATACAAAAGAGTAGTGGTGATTATTGTAGAATACTGATATATTCGTTTGAAATTTTGTAATATATTTTGTTCAATTTTTTTACATTTTTCATGTGTGCGAAATCCATCGAAATCGCCTGGCAAGGTTGAAAACTACAATTGACAATTTTTGGTTGAACTCTTGCTGTCATTGCAGGCAGAACAACCACGTATTACCGTAAATCTCGCGTATACTAGGACTCGTGTATAACACGCATGCTTGATTTAACCCAAAATTATGTGGACATTTGTATATAATACGCATCATAGCTCTTTAAGTCTTATTTTATAAAGCATTTGTAGATAGAACTAAAAGCAAAGTGCAAATTGAATATTTCTGGATTCTAAATAACTTTTTTTTATAAAAAATAATTTTATCTCTTAAAAGAAGTGCACTTTACTCTTGTAAATATTTCAAACATGGCTAAAATATAGTGTTCCATGACTTTTGATTGAACTTTTTTTTTTTTTTTTTTTTTCATCTTAATATTAGTTTTAGACCATGCACCAACTTTTATCAAGAATAAAATTTTCTGAGAAATCTATAATAAAAAAAAATCCATTTGTTGCAACTTTTTGAATGACGCTGTATAATTCCTTTAGAGATACCTACAGATGATAGGTCATTTAACTAAATAATCGCCGTTCTTTTTAGTACACTTTTTACACCATTGCACCAACTTTCAAAAGAAAAATATGTTTTTGATTGTGCCTTCAGTCAGGAATGCACCGCTTGTTTGACCTCGTCATCACTACCGAATCTTAGTCCTCTCATTGCGTTCTTCAGAGGGACGAAACCTAGGTGCATCTCCAAGAGCCCGAATGCAACAGACAGTTATCAAAATAGCGGCACACATCTTCTGCAGTCAAGAAGAAGTTCAAGTTTCGACCCTCCGCCAAAAGGCTCCGTTCGCTCTCTTCAGAGATACAAATGTGAACAGTGCCTGATACAGTGCAATGTTGGAGGAAGAGCTGAAGCCAGTAATACGCAGATATCGCAGAAGACGGCTACTGCAAAAGCCATTCGGAGATTGAGATTTAAGATCTTACAGCGGGGTAGTGATGACGAAGTCAAACACGCGGTGCTTTCCTGGCTGAAGGCAGATCCCAAACCTCTTTTTTTTTTGAAGACATAAAGAAGTTGGAGCAACTATGTGAGAAGTGTATTGAAAAGGAGGGTGATAATGTAGAAAAATGACATCTTGCATATCTCTAATCGAATTGTGTATCTTAAAATATGTAATTCGCTGTTACTTTTTGAAACACCTGTACATAACTATAAAGAATTGAAAATACTGAGCTAAAGAAGTGATTTGAGTAATGCCAACTATTATCTTTTTTTAATCTTACGCCAGTTTAACACATTTTTTGTTTCAAAAAGGCAAATGTTATATTATAAACAGTGGTTTTTGCAGCTGTGTTAATGTAATTAATTTCTGTAACATTTGTTCGATATATCTCGGGAACTGAGCCAATTAGGGACATGGGAATTGCACCAAACGAAAGATAATTTTTTTCGCAAAAAGAATTTTACGCGCAAAGAGAATTCTACGCGCAAGCCGGGATCTAGCGGTGAAGGAATAATTATTAATAAACTGTTTGTTTATTTATTGTTATTTGTAAGATAATAGGGCAAACATTTTCATGTTCCCAAACAGAATAAACGAATAATGTACGATTGAAACGATGCTTTTGTTGTTCCTTGTATTGCTAATTGCTTTACAAGAAATACGTGTCATCACGCACCCTGCAGCCCACTTTATTACCCTAAGCAATAATTAGTCATGTTATATCTGCAGCCAGTTCGTGGTCGGTTGAGTTTTGACAAACAAAAGCTCATGTATGACATTTCTTTTCCATCGAGCAGAGACCTTGTGGTTTATAAATAAATAGTTGCTGCACGAGAAACTGAAGTCAATGAATAATTAACCTAAACACGCGCCCTAAGTTCAGACAAGCGAGTTGTTAAATAACACAGTGATGCAATATATTCTAAATAGGATAAATAATAGTAATGACGTCTATGCGTCTGCAGTAAATTACTTTAGAGCTCTTGTGTAAAGGCTTCAATGATACTTGGCGTTTATTAATACTAAATACAAGTTTAACTTACGATAAAAATAAACTAGTGGTGAATACACATGGACTCTGAAAATAGTAGTGATACAATCAAATAAAAAAACACGTATGAGCAAAAAATTGAATACCATGAGCTGCAAGATTTGTAACATTAACACGTTTCCACATTTCTCATTTTAAAACTAAATTTTAAAAATAAACCATTTTCAATCCATGTCATCCGTTTCCAAGATTTACGGCAGCGTCGTTGTGTACTTTTGCACCAACAACAGGTTCTTTATACATTCACATGTTTATTTTAAAAGATTCAAAAACTTTTGATCGTTGATTTGTTCTTGCTAGTCTCACAAAAGAATTTATAAATCACACTTTTTATATCCCTTGCAGTAGTTCCTTGGTACCATTTGGATTTCCATTGCACAGCATGCGTCCGGTTTAACAGAATTGAGCAACATTTTTTTAGCAAACGTAAAAAAGAAATGAACTTTTAAATTATATACAAAGAAATGCAAGTTAATTAAACATTTGCTTATCTTATTTGTTACAAGAATCTTTTTTAAAGAAGACCTATAATGGTTTCGAGAATCTCGTCTCTTTGTCAATAGCTTGTTATTTTTTAAATTTATATTGTACTACTACTATGTATAATGAAGTAATAGTTGTTTCCGAAATCAAATGCTGTATATAAATTAACTGTTTTCGACTTAAGACATTCTTAGCATACGTCCAAACAAGTGGGAAGATAAATATTGTGTTAAGAGTTATTACTCATATTTAATGTGAAGTTTATGAACCGGTAGCTACAAATGAGAAGTTAAGAATATTTTATGTAAATTTATTTGAATATCTGTAAAACATTAGTGGTTAAGCTTGTTCTGATGATTCAACACAATAAAAATACTTTCCGAGAAGCGGATTCATTGTACCACAAATTACCTTTTACCAAGGTTATAACAAACGTACATTAATATCGATCATTAGCGTTTACTATAAAAGCACTGTTTTAGTAACAAATCATGTTTTACTACAAAATAGTAATTGCTTCAAATTATATTAATTGTGAAAGTTGTCGTCTTTTTCATTAAAAAAATTACAACTTTTGGTCATTTTAGCTATTTCGATTGTATTTAAGAATAATTTGAATTTACCATGTCGAATGCTTAAAATGTCATTTGCAAAACCGCGTTAAGATATTTAATAAAATGCATTCTTCACACAACAAACCAAAAAAATTGACGAAACAATTTTCAAGAAACAAAATTTATAGAAATAGATCATACATGTAATTAAAACTATGTTTTTAATTTAAAACAATTTTCATTTGCAATATATAGCTATTACATCTGTAATTACAGTCGAAAGTGTTTCTATAATAAGTAAAACTAACGGAAATACTTCAATAAGTGCACACAATGATTATGCAATGCACTTCGCAAAAAAACGCGTTCTTGTACATATAATACAACGAAATAAGGAAAGGAGTTTCAGACGACCATTTAAAATACCCGCCGACGACGATATTTCGCGATTTTTGGCGCGCGCGCGTATCCGGGGCCGCTCTTTCGATCGCGCGCGCTCCCGACGCCGGCAATGGTCTTCCGGAGAAGCCATCGAGGAAAACGTGCGAAAATTTTACACGCAACATTTAAATCGGGTCGTCGGGAGCGAGAATTTCGTCAAAATTTGACAATTTGACATGTTGACGTGAACTTTGAACACTCGAACCTTCTCCGATTCGACCTTTTCGCGCATGTGTCGTACCGATTCGGATTCGTCTCGCTCTCCCCGACAAGTACGTACCAAACAATCCCACTTTCGAGTCGAATTCGGACCACGAACGAGAAAAAGCGCAGGCGCGCGCACGCGCTACATACTAACGAAATAAGGAATCGAGTTTCAAACGACCATTTAAAATACGCGCCGACGGCGATAATTCGCGATTTTTCGCGTGCGGACGTATCCGGGGCCGGTCTTTCGATTGTGCCCGCTCCCGAGTCCGGCAATGGTCTTCCGGAGAAGCCATCGAGGAAAACGTGCGAAATTCTTACACGCAACATTTAAATCGGGTCGTCGGGAGCGGGAATTTCGTCAAAATTTGACAATTCGACGTGACCTTTGAACGCTCGAACTTTCTCCGATTCGATCTTTTCGCACATTTGTCGTACCGATTCGGATTCTTCTCGCCCTCCCCGACAAGTACGTACCAAACAATCCCACTTTCGAGTCGAATTCGGACAACGAACGAGAAAAAGCGCAGGCGCGCGCACGCGCTACATACTAACGAAATAAGGAATCGAGTTTAAAACTACGATTTAAAAAACGCGCGGACGGCGATAATTCGCGATTTTTGGCGTGCGGACGTATCCGGGGCCGGTCTTTTGATTGCGGCCGCTCCCGAGTCTGGGAGAGGTCGTCCGGAAGTAAAATTCAGACCGCGAACGAGAAAAAGCGCAGGCGCGCGCACGCACTATATACTAACGAACGTCGAATTTCTTTGACGGGTCGTATAAAGGATCGACTTTTAATATGTGCACGCTCCGGACCTCGGAAAAAATCGTTTGCAAACGTAATTAACTAAAACGTGCAAAATTTTTCGTATTTACGTCGCGCGCGCCCGCACTATACACTAACGAACGTCGAAAGCCTTTTTTCAAAAAGCGATTAAAAATGCACAGAGGCGCGTTTTTTTTGTCAAGTCGTATAGAGTATAGAGGATCGAATTTTAATATGTGCACGTTCCGGACCTTAAATATAATCGTTTGCAAACGTTATTAAGTAAAACGTGCCAAAATGTTCGTACATACATGTTGAAAGCGCCGTCGCGCGCACGCACTGTCAAACTTTGACAGAATAATGTAAACGCTCAGACCTTCTCCACTGTAGCTTTATGTTCATGTATCATACCAAATCGGTATCGCCTCGCTCTCCACTAAACATACATACGAAACAATCCCAGTTTCATGTTGAATTCAGAATATGAAAATACGATGATACTGTCAAAAAATTTCATATGTAACCTACAAATTGAATTATGTCAAAAGACAGTACTGTCAAACTGGCAGCATAACCTAGAAATTGAAGTATGTCAATACTGTCAAACTGACAGCATAACTTAGAAATTGAATTATGTCAATACTGTCAAACTGACACCATAACCTACAAATTGAAGTATGTCACTCACTGTCAAACTTTGACAACATTCTATTATTATATATGTAATTTCAAACTCCATGCAACGGACCGTGATAGCCGGGTGGGTCCGATACGCGTTCACAACGCAGCGTCTGCGGTTCGAATCCGGGTGCGGGCAAAAAGAGAATTTTCCGCGAAATTTTCTGTCCGACGGTACGTGCGTGCGACACGAGTTGTTCGGGTAGCGATTATATAGGATTTGAAACAGGGTCCGGGTGCGCATTGCGTAGTTGATTAAGATTAATCGAAATTAAAAAGCATCTTCAGTATAATTGAATTTGGAAAACATTAGGTACAAGCTGTGAACGATGTATCTCTGGAACGGAGCCACCCAGACATGGTGGTGTGGGGGCTTTGCAGCAAACGAAAGATAGTTTAATACGAATTTTAATTAATACAAAGTTGAAAAAAGAGGCATCAATGATTTGGAAAACATTAAGGTACACGAACTGTGATCGATGTATTATTATATACTACTAACTATACTACCTTCTGGAACGGGGGAGCCACAAGAGACATATGGGGCTTGCACCAAATGCGAAAGGTAATTTAAATGTTTGAAACTGTGGAGACACTACAATAGTTACTGAATTAGAGAGAGGCCCCCACAGCAGCTAAATAAGTAACTAAACTCAGTGGCGCACGGCATATGGATCTAAGTCCGCGTTCACAATGAACGTAGTAGATAACAGATAGTAGTAGATAGTGGGTTAGTAGCTAAAGCTGAAATGCATAGAATCAAATGCAAGTGTTCACAATGGACGTAAGATTTACGTAGTCACTATATGGTAACTAAAGTGAACTATCTATGTTTAAAATTAATTAAAATTACAATGTTGAACGATGTTTAATACAACTTATTACCGTTATAATCCTCCACAAATCATCATGTAGAAATAAATACGTAGAATACAAGGTGTCAATTTGATAAACAACCTTCCGCGTTTAAATTGAGGTTATGTGCTATGCTACAAACAAGTCGGCTGTTACCCGTATCCAAGTAAACATTTCGATACGGACTTTTTACGTATTACGCACTAACCACTACCTACTATCTGTTATCTACTACGTTCATTGTGAACGCGGACTAACGCATAAATAAAGTTAAACCATAATAAAATTATTTGTATACGTTGAAACGGTACCACTTCGAAACAAGGGACTTGCACAAAAAAAAGCAATTCTTTGCACAAAGAGAACTACACGCGAACCCATTGGGTGCGAGCGCGAGTAGTTTGGTGGCCCATTTATTACACTTTGAAAAGCATCATGTACGAGCGCGGAGCGCGAGTAGTAGGAATATAGATTTATTCTAACTTGAAAAGCAATAACGAGTGTTGTGAATAAAAGTTCAGGCCGATAGTTAAATCTCCTTAAATCTACCCATAAGCGTATAAAAATCGCGAATTTTCTTTGACGGGTCGTATAAAAGATTAAATTTTAATATGTGCACGCTCTGGGCCACAGAAAAAATAATTTGCAAACGTTATTAACTAAAACGTGCAAAAGTTTTAATTTTTACGTCGCACTAACGAACGTCGAAAGCCTTTTTTCAAAAAGCGATGAAAAATACTCAAAGCGTCCGAAAATCGCGATTTCTTTTGTTGTATTAAGGATCGAATTTTAATATGTGCTCGCTCCGGACCTTGGGAAAAGTTATTAAGTAAAACGTGCAAAAAGTTTCGTACTTACATGATGAAAACGTCGTCACCCGCACGCTTTCTCCAACTTTGAAAAAATAATAGAAACGCTCAGAACTTTTCCACTCTAGCTTTTTGTACAACTATCATACCAATTCGGAATGGCCACGCTCTCCCCTAAATATATATGCGAAGCAATCCCAGTTTTGAGTTGAATTAAGACTTTAGTTTAGAATATGAAAATACGATGACACTATGAATATTCATTTATTCGGTTTTAAAGAGCAATGAAGAGTGTTGTAAATAAAAATTTCAGCCAATCGATTGTTCATCAACCCGATTAGTTATAATCAATATATCTTGGGAAAATAGAGAAACGGAACATGCACCAAACGCAAGGTAATTTTTGAGAAAAAAGATTTCTACCCGGATCCATTGGGTGCGAGCGTGAAGCGCGAGTAGTTTGATTACCGATTTAACAGAATTCGAGAAGCATTAGGTGCGAGCGCGGAGCGCGAGATTACGAATATTTATTTATTCTAATTTAAAAAGCAACAGCGATTGTGGTAAATAAAATTTGAACCGGTCGATTAATCGCCTCCAAAAAAAGTGACCCGCCTGGCTCAGCGCGATTAGTATGACTGTCGAATTTCTCAATTCTGAAAAGCATTTACGATATTGTATATAAAAATTTGAGCCAATCGATTGATCATATCCGGCTTAGTTATAATCGATATATCTCGGGATAATAGAGAAACGGAACGTGCACCAAACGAAAGGTAATTTTTTGCGCAAAGAGAATTTTACGCGCAAAGAGAATTCCACTCGGATCCATTGGGTGCGAGCGCGAAGCGCGAGTTGTTTGATTACCGATTTAATAGAATTCGAGAAGCATTAGGTGCGAGCGCGGAGCGCGAGTAGTACGAATATTTATTTATCCTAATTTAAAAAGCAACAGCGATTGTTGTAAATAAAATTTGAACCGGTCGATTAATCGCCTCCAAAAAAAAAGTGACCCGCCTGGCTCAGCGCGAGTAGTAGGACTGTCGAATTTCTCAATTCTGAAAAGCATTTACGAGTATTGTAAATAAAAATTTAAGCCAATCGATTGATCATATCCGGCATAGTTATAATCGATATATCTCGGGAACGGGGCCAATTAGGGACATGGGACTTCCACCAAACGAAAGATAATTTTTTGCGCAGAGAATTCTACGCGCAAGGCGGGATCTAGCGGTGAAGTAGCCCCGGGAACATAGAGACACGGAACGTGCACCAAACGAAAGGTAATTTTTTGCGCAAAGAGAATTATACTCGGATCTATTGGGTGCGAGCGCGAAGCGCGAGTAGTTTGATTACCACTTTAATAGAATTTGAGAAGCATTTGGAGCGAGCGCGGAGCGCGAGTATTACGAATATGGATTTATTCTAATTTAAAAATCAATAACGAGTGTTGCAACTAAAACTTGAACCGATCGATTAATCGCCTCCAAAAAAAGTGACCCACCTGGCTCAGCGCGAGTAGTATGACTGTCGATTTTTTCAATTTTAAAAAGCAATAACGAGTATTGTAAATAAAAATTTAAGTTGAATTGATCGATTGATCATCGACCTGCTTAGTTATGATCAACATATCTCGGGAACATAGCCACTGAACGTGCGAGTATTACGAATATGAATTTATTCTAATTTAAAAAGCAATAACGAGTGTTGTAAATAAAATTTGAACCGATCGATTAATCGCCTCCAAAAAAAGTGATGCGCCTGGCTCAGCGCGAGTAGTATGACTGTCGATTTTTTCCATTTTGAAAAGAAATTACGAGTATTGTAAATAAAAATTTGAGCCAATCGATTGTTCATCGACCCGCTTAGTTATATCAATATATCTTGGAAACATAGAGACACGGAACGTGCACCAAACGAAAGGTAATTTGTGCGCAAAGTGAATTATACTCGGATCTATTAAGCGCGAGCGCGAAGCGCGAGTAGTTTGATTACCAATTTAATATAATTTGAGAAGCATTTGGAGCGAGCGCGGAGCGCGAGTATTACGAATATGGATTTATTCTAATTTAAAAAGCAATAACGAGTGTTGTAACTAAAACTTGAACCGATCGATTAATCGCCTCCAAAAAAAGTGACCCACCTGGCTCAGCGCGAGTAGTATGACTGTCGATTTTTTCAATTTTGAAAAGCAATTACGAGTATTGTAAATAAAAATTTAAGTTGAATTGATCGATTGATCATCGACCTGCTTAGTTATGATCAACACATCTCGGGAACATAGCCACTGAACGTGCACCAAACGAAAGGTAATTTTTTGCGCAAAAAGAATTTTACGCGCAAAGAGAATTCTACGCGCAAGGCGGGATCTAGCGGTAAAGTAGCCCCGAAGGGGCTACGGAATCGCTAGTTGAAAACAAAAGCGTTTTACGCAACATACAACTTAAAATATGCCTATTTCTTGTAGTTTTTAAAAATCTATGTTCAAAGGTATTTTAAAGGCTAATAAAATCCCTTTAAATTTAATTATTTTCCTCGCGAACAGGATTAACACCCATGACCAAGCACAAGCGTCTGTCTGTATTAATTGTTAAAGTTAGTAAAACCACCAAACACTTAGCTAGAGAAGTAGTCATTTGAAGTGGTTAAACTTATACAAAGTAACGGGTGTTAGCCATGTCGATTATTTGAGTGTATAATTTACGAGATAGTTTAGAATTTAGATGGCGGTGCAGGCTTATGAACAGGCAGAAAACCGCATGAGGCTGTGCGGTTTCAACAGTAAAGTCTGTGATTTACAGAATGCTGCGGAAATCAATTTAAAAACATTATTAAGACCAAGGTTCGCTCACTGAGAAGCTACAGCAGTGATGAGAAATAATTAATTTACGTGCACGCAAACAACATGATGTTCACGTACTGAAAATATATCGCATTAAGGAAGAAAAAATTCATAACAATATTATATTTATTACAGTAATAAATCCACTATTACAAATTAATGGAAAATAAAAACCTCTGTTATCAGTTTTAATAACCCAAGGGTATTGACAATTTCACAATAATTTTTTTGTCACAAAAACGTGTTACTTGGTAACAACCCGATGTCCTAAGCAGAGAGCTATTAACAATAAATTGCAATCGGTTATAATTTTTTTTAAATCATCAGTTTATGTAAATTAAAGTCGATTATTCGTATAATAGGCCGTTTACACTTATCTACGGTTTTGCAAGTGGTTTTGCCGACTTGGTTTTGCATATGGCTGTGATCGTGGTGCGAACGCTAAAACTTTGTGATTTTATTGACTTTGGTTTTGCACACGATCATAACCACATGCCAAACCACGTGCAAAACCGTAAGTGAAAACGGCCTATTATATCATACAATGCAAGGTTACTTAAGATTCGAAAGACCAATTAACCTCTTTAGGCCACACATTAATCGCATTAAAAAGTAGACATCAACCCATTATAAACATTTCTTTTACTGACAAGGGAGGGTCACGATACGTTGTCGCTAGAATTTGATCAAGGCCGTGTTTATTGCATCAAGAACATCAAAACTAAATGTTTTCAAGAGTTATACGTGCCACTGGTCATTTCGTTCGGAAGAATAGGCAAAAACTAAAAAATTGGTATAAATAGGTCATTTTTGCGTTTGGGTTGGCCATGAAACCGGTAGAGATAAAATGGAAGTTCTTCTATTTACCAATGCGTGCATCCGTTGCCAGTAAAATGGTATAAGTTTTTTTAAAAAATCTTGAACGGTTCCGGAGAAAAACGTCAAAAACGAAACCCCTGCATAAGCGCTATGATTTGAGAGGTTGTATAACTAAATCTATGCGACTTGCATAGGCTTTAACATAGGAAAACCCGTTTTTAAAAAGGCCTGTTTTTTTTGCGTTTTTCTCCGGAACCGTTTTTTCAAACACTGCACCATTTTACTTGTAAAGGATGCGCGCATTGGTAAATAGAAAAATTTAGATTTTGTCTCTGATGGTTTCATGGCCAACGCGATCGCAAAAATTACTTTTATTATTCAGATTTTCAGTTTTTTTCCCTATAATTCCGAAGAAAATGGTCAATGGCACGTATAACTCTACAAAACATTTAGTTTTGATGTTCTTGATGCAATAAACACAGCCTTAATCAAATTCTAGCGACAACGTATCGTGACTTTCCCTGGTCAGTAGGGGAGGGAGGGGTAATGGCGCCCACCTAAGCGAAAAAATTCATATATTCTAAACCGTAACAACAATTACCCTGTAATTTGAGGTTGTTGTCGCCAAAACAATACTTAGTGTTCGGGTTAAGTCAAACTTGATTGAACCTTAAAGAACAAAAAGTTATTAATAATTTAAAAACATGTAAGTGAGCGGAATTACCCGCCTGCTAGTGGGTAATGGCGCTCACCTATTTTATGTGTAAACATTTTTGGATATTGATATTCCCGGATGCTTTACCAGTTGTTCTTTTAGTTGTACGAGGCATTGTGCACAATTACTATAAGAAAAAAGAAAATGTAAATTAAATTATATAAAAATATCAATGAGGGTAATGCCGCTCACCAAGCGGTATTACCGTAGCTAATTGAGCGCCATTACCCCCTGTTGCACAATTGTCTAAATTCGGTATTTTACTAAACTAGCCTTGAATTAAAAAAAAAAACTTTATATGGTCACTCCTGCTAAAAATGGCGCAAATTTCATAGGAGACCAAAGCACAAACTCAAATTACACTAATTGAGCTACTTACAGTTTTTTTTGTAGGCGATTTCTTATATGAAAATGTTAAAAATGACACACTCAATTAACTTACGTTTTATGGTGAAATAAGTTTTTTTACTTACGGCATTGTGTTTATTAGAACGAAAGCTAGGTGGCTGCTAAGTTTAACTTTTAAATATTTGAAAACTGGCGCAAAACGACGGTGAGCGTAATTACCCACTGAGCGTCATTACCCCGCTCTCCCCTAATCAAATCTGTTACTTCGATCATGTGAAAATTACTAAACCGTCAATTAATTATCTTTTTAAAAAATAAATTTAAGTGAAAAACCATTTTATTTCATAAATATAGAATTCGAAGTGGACGGGCATTATTACACTCCTAATAAATATGTCTGCTAGAGCTAGAATATTATTATGTTTATATAATTCAAACAGCATAGTGTCTTATTTCATGAAAATATTTAAGCAAATTTGCTTTAAGCGTTTGACAAACAAAAACCACGGTAGAATAATTAAGGCATTTACTAAGTAAACCATGAATTGGTGCAGCCGGAGATTGCAAACGACTATGATGTCATTACACAAAAACGAAAACAAAATTAATTGTATTAAATCAAATTAAAAGGAAAAACAAATACTTTACAATCTGCAAGTAAAACCAATACAGTCAGTGAAATCAGTCATAGTAATAACCACTTTGAGGAGACATGGAAATTGACCGAATCATATTACAACGTTAATAAATCTGTTTGTCATAAAGATGTTAAATTCAACAACCAAAAAATAGTGTTCGAGTACAGGGCAATCTTCTGAAGCATAATTTTGCCTATTCACAAAAAAGGAACCATATTTTTTATCAATACTTACAGCATACATACGCGGCATTACACAATTTCGCGGAAATATTGTGTTTCGACTCAATTATTCAGAGTGCATAAATATTAGATCAGTTTGAAATTAGTAGTAACTGTAAGCAGAAGTAGTAGTTTCTGATTTAATATTAAACACGTGGCTTGTACGTTACAAAGTTTTAACGTTTTAAAAATATACATGCAATAACTAACTTGAGCACCGAAGAACTGGCAAGCAATAAAGGCCTAAAATAGGCACTAAAAATAAACAATTTAGCCACTGACAGATTGCTTTGCAAATGGTCTGGGCCAGGGGTTCCCAACCTTATTGTGGCGCGGGCGCAATCGCGATTGAGAAAAATAGTGGCGGGCGCAAATCGGATTTAAAAAAAATAATAAAGTATTATGTACAGGGTGGTCCAAATTCGATGGGATTGCATGCGTATCTCGCTTAATAGTCAAGATAGAGAAACAGTAACCTTAAAAAAAATGTGCTGTCTTTTGGCACAAACTCAGAACCGTTTTCAAAAATATTTTATCAATTCCGGTTTTGAAGTTATTCGAAAAAAACTGTTTTTTTTGTTATATTTATAATGTGTCATATCTCTCTTATTGTTGTAAGTATCGAAAAAGATTATGAAGATTATTTTTAGATGTTTTTATGTAGTTTTGAAATTATTTTTAAAAAAATTGCACTCGCCGGTAAAAAGTTATGGCACAAACTTACCTTTTTTTAAAAGGAAGCTATAGTTGGCTATAACCTATTTAAATTCCTTATTTTTTTGCCGTTCCAAATATATATGAGTTGATGTATTTATTTTTAATAATACGCTAATTACAAAGGTTTTTCAATTTAAAAAAAAAATGAAAAACAAAAAGTAGGCTGTGAAAACAAAAAAAATCAAGAAGAATAGGAAATAGAATATATTTGACAACTGTTCTGAGTTAGTCCCAAAAAACTGCACATTTTTGATAATTTAACCTTTTCTCTATCTTGACTATTAAGCGAGATACCCATGTAATCCCATCGAATTTGGACCACCCTGTACATACTGGCGGTATATCGGGTGATCGAAAATGATTAATGCCCGCTAACATCGGCCCGAAAAAAAATAACCAAGTTTATGTTGGTATCGTAGTGTAAAACTAGGATATCAATGTCGTAGTATTACAGGTGGGGTGGGGATGAACTGCAGTCAGTGTTGCCAATTTAGCGAATTTTTCGCTAAATCTAGCGAGATTTTAAAAACTAAAGCCACTTTTTATTTCCTTACTTTTAAAATTTTATTGTTTATTTTTCTCGTTATTTTAACACTTTGTATCGGGCGCATGCAAATAGCTCCGCGGGCGCACGTGCGCCCGCGGGCACAGGGTTGGGAATCCCTGGTCTAGGCAATCAAGTAATATTTAAACGACAATTTAAAACTAACAAATGCAATTCCAACATCAGCTCACTACAATTGTCAATTTAAATTTGTTACAGAATAAATAGAAAACACCAAGCGTGCTGTTTCAGTCAAATAAAATATAAGCTTCATCCATACACTTATATCAGAAACCGTTCCAGAAAATTTTAAATATCAACTTGTTATTTCTTGAATCAAACATTTTTTTTTTTTTAATACTAAAGTTGTATACTTATAAAAAGATAGGAGTATATTAAACTAACTGCTTTATTACATTCGTATAGTATAGTGTATATCTCTCTCAATTAATTGGAATTAGTAATAGGGCAGTCTCGAAATGGGAGGCCAAAAAAGTGTTAGTATAGGTTCTACTTGTTTTGCAAAGAAATGCGTAAAATAAATTTCCAACCAATTATCGGATTCTTGATATCTGCCTAGGATCTTAAATACTTTAGCTATACTTTTAATTTTAAACTTGATAAAACATATACTGAAACGCATCAATTGCTGCAAATGTGTATAGCGGTCAATGTCTATCTCGTACTCAAGTTTATGATTGGTTTGGGCGGTTTGAGGGAGGTCCGGAGGACATTAACGATGCCGATCGTCCAGGTCGTCCAAAACCAGGAATTACTGATGATAACAACAAAAAAGTGCGTGAAGCGATCAAAATTTGTTTCCGAGGGTCATACAGTCAATTGTAACTTCTACTTGGGCTTTAAAAAGCATTTGTTAACACAAATTGGTCGTGTTCGGCGTTAATATCGCAAAACTGGCAGTTGGGCCCTTTTGCCCGATAATGTACTGGCTCACCGTGTGGCCGGGGTAACTACTTTTTTGGCACAAAAACAAGTGACTGTGTTGCAACATTCACCGGATTTAACACCGTGTGATTACTTTTTCTTTCCACGGCTCAAAATATTCCACAAAAGGATATGGCGCAGTCGTTTGATGCATTAGTAGGCTGTGCAAATCGTTGTATGGCCGCAAAGGGATTGTATTTTGAATAAAATAATATATTTACCCCAAAAAAATGCCTGTGTTCTGTTAATTTTTAAAAAGTTCGATTATTTTTGCAAGAGACCTTGTATAATAAGCGTGATCTCTATGCTTAAACTCGAATTTTAAACACTTTGTGTATGAATAATAAGAGGAGTTTTACAACGTAATTTTATAAGCACAGTTTCATATTCAAATTTAGTTAATTAGTTGACTAGCTATTTAATGATGTAGATACATGTAGACAGAGAGACGACAAGCAAAAGAGTTTGGTAATAAAAATGTTTCTGTGCATCAAACAAAAGAAATAAAAACTACCCGACCCACATACAAAAGCTTACGCAATGTGCACTACGCAGGAAAGCAACAGAGAGAGCGTCAACGCAAGATTTTGTTGTATTGGGCGTGGCTTTTGATTACGCTATTCGAGATAACTAAATATCCCCCATTCACCTTCTTACATTGGGCTTGTGGGGTAGCTGCACTGGATTTGAACAAGTGGCAACATTACCGGTTGTAGTTTATACAGAGGTTGTAAAATGTGTACATATGAATAATATCGTCAAATCTGTCTTCAAAATTAACAATAATGTTAACGAGTTTTTAATATTGCAATTGCAATTGATTGACTACTACCTTGGAAAACGAATACCGTTAAGTTTTCCAATAACAGACTCGAATTTAAGCTTTAAAAGTTCTACTCTCATATGCCAGATCGATCAAATGGCACACACCAAGTTTTTAACTAACAAAATCAGTTAACAATTTCCTAATGGATACCACGAAATAATAGTGTTGTTCCAAAACATCAAATAATATTCAATAACGAGAAGTTCCGAAGCGCTGCGTCGCGAAAACCTAGTCGCCAGGGGTTTCAGCAAAAGCTCTGAGGGGAGGTCAGTGTCAAGGACGCCACGTGCGGATTGTGCTTTCCCCCAACCAACGTTACGCGGAACTCGCTTTCGTTCCTCACCCCGTTTAGTAGACTGTCTCTATGATATCCGTACCACTCCAAAACTCCAGTTGAAAATTTAAAATAAATATAAAATATTGCTTGTACATTTCAAGCCAGTTTCAGAACGAGCGTAAACATCGAGAACATTCTAACAGAACCCTTTTTGTACGAATAAGTTGATATCTGCAGTAGTTATTCTTTCTATACCTTGAATGAAGCTAGTGACAGACAGCAGCAGTATGGCCCGGAAGCTTTGTTCTAAACTAGAGCTCAACCTTGGGGCTAAAATCAATGCAGCCGTAGCGTGGAGTGGTTGCTATAGATACGACGCCCATTCATCCCGGACGGTCCAACCCCGCAGCTCGCCGCTTCTAGGTTCGTTGTAAAATCACTCGTCGATTCTCCCGCCCTCGCCTGCCACAAAGCACGATAAATACACACTGACTAATTTCTGATATGGATTGCATTACTTAAAAATTTGTTTTACGCTTAGCACGGATTAGTTGAAAATAATTCACGAGTACTCCTACACTGGCCTTAAACTGTTTGCACAGGAAATTACCTTCGTAATAGGCAACCAACCCTATAATTGCACTTTACTACTGTACACTGACTGAGTAATATACGCTACATTGATCAACAATGTTGATTTTATGTAATTGTAGATTTACGTAAGCCGGTAAATAAATAGAACTATTGGATGTGACGCAAAACGTTGTGGTAGAATTAACGATTAATTGGATAGAAAACCGCAGTTTTGAAACGATTTAAATTCACATCTATTGTTTCTAAAAAAAAATCTAGTATGTCTCTTACCGAACTAATTTTAGTCCTAATAATACAGAACATTGCCGATATAGGTTTTTGTAAACTAATTACTAATTGTGGGTTATTATAAACGTTTATGATAAGCTGTTAATATGATAGTTTCCACTCTAAATGCATAATAGCACAAGAAATAATATTGGATACCATACTCAATCTGCAAACTGCTACCCATTCTGATTGGTCCTATCAAACAATCAAACCCTCTTTTTTTATCAGTCCAGCACATGTGCCATAAAATAAGTAAAAATGTGACCAAACGTGTTCGTTTTACGACTCGCGATACAACAAATGCATTATTAAATACAGCTTCATCCAAAAACTTTACGTCAACGCATTAAAACATTTTATATCAAGTAGTAGAGCTATCGTTACCTTACCTTTTTATAACAAAAAAAATAGTGTGAGACCGGTGAAATTTCTGAGCGTTTAGAGGTACCTAGTTAAGTACGGTGTCAATATTAGGATGTAAATAATATAAAATAAGAAATATATTCCGCTTTGTTTTTCGGGCGCATTTTGCAACTCAATATTTTTACAATGTTATTTAGTTTAAAATTTGTATGTGTATAGAGGGTTTTTGCTAACAATCACGCTTTACTCACGAATTCTTTGGAAGCTTTGGACGGACGATATCATTAACCCACAAACTAAAAATAAGAGAAAAATCAAACGGATAAATTATTTTATATAGGTACCTACATGAATTCCACTGTCCTAAATAATTTTACATTTACAATCAAAGAAAAAACACACAAATTTTCTTTGCACGAAATCAGTCGCAAACATAAAGGGGTGGGTAGGATAAAAGTTTAAAATAAAGCTCTGACTTTTTGTAAACCACGTTTCTAAACGAGAATTACGTTAGAGGTACTTTTCTTATATAGTTTACCATTTTTTAATTCAGAAAATACGTATGTGCGAGCCGATGAATGATCAGAGGTATGCGCAATATCGATACCGCATTCCAGCACACTCTTTTATAGTTCATCGGACGGGTTAAGTCGGCTGTTTCAGCAGTTATCGGATACATTCTTAAACTAGTTTGTGGACGGTAAAAAACAGTACATAAACGCAGGCACGAATTGTCGCTGGATTTTTACACGCATGCGCTGGTTAAAAGTGTCGTGATCTCCGGTAGCTAGGCATCGTCCGCTCAGTCCTGCGCATTGTTGTGTTAGTACGTACTCCATTCTCAAGATACGTAAATATCTATGAACCCAATAGACACATGTCATTTACAGTTGGGCATATCTTTAACGCGTTTCGGAAGCGGTTTATACTTTTATTAGTTCATGGTTGGCGCATGTGCACAAACCAGTTCATGCATCAATACGTGAATTAGTACAAAATGCACCTATACTGTTGCGAAACTCTGCCATTACTGACAGGTTAAACTTATTTGTATGAATGAACATCTCCGGTGTGAATTCATTACTGACCACATAAAAAGCATATGTTTATTGTACTTGGAATAATATGGTTGTGATATTCTTCTCTAGCGAAAACTAATGCCTGTACAATGCGTGATAATACAGGTAATTCACGTCACGCTATTAACGTTAGAGTAAAACTGAAAGCGACTATTACAGCGCGATTGCATAAATTTAAATTGCCAATTGTTACACAATATACAGTGAGTTATAGCAGCGTACGTACTAATCGGACAAATATTCATGACCGTCTGGATCTTGGTCTATTAATAAACATTATCCCACCACACGTAATCAATAACTGACTGATAAAGTACGTAGACGGGAAGTAGGGAATTTAAATTTACAATAAGGACGTGTTTACTACCAAACCAAATAATGCACTAGAATAAAACTACTCGAACAGCTAAATCTATTACGCTAGTTGGGATAAACGATCATGTCGTCCTTAACAATGTCGTTTTGAACCTGACTTTACGATCTCGATTAAACTGTAAACAAAATCATCGCAGTTGTTTATAAAGAGATGCCATTGTTACGACAAGAGATACGTGACTGGGCAATATTGAATGTTGAAGTTCGTTCAATAAACAGTTTATATATGACAGTTAAAAAGAATCGTAACAAGCAAAGCGAAGAAAAATTACAGTTAACAAAGAAATCTTGAGATGCAAATAAGAACAGCACGTTAGTGACTGAAATATCCATTTAATACAACGCAATTGTGCTTGTCTTTATCGTCAATATAAAGGGCCATTGAGGAGTGCAGCTGTGTAAGTACTACCATAGGGGTATCCTAAAAAAACGATTTATTTTGGTAAACTATCAGAGACTGCTGGAATGCTATATCGAACTGCGCATTCTGCTGATCGTTTATCGGACGGTAAAAATCCTTGCTGGAACGGACATGTGTCATAGAAGGCGGCCCACAGTAAACGGTCCATACAGATTTTTGCCACTTAGAATGATAAATTTGTATAATAATGGGCACACATTTGTACCAAAATAGAAAATTTATGAAAAAGAAAACACTTAAATTCATTAAAATAGAGTCAATTTTAGGACACCCTGAATAACATAGGTACGTATGTGCCGTTTGTATAGCGCGAAATTATTATCAAAATTTGTTAATTGGCCCATAAAGACGAATATTCGATATTTTGATCGGCTCCTTTTGCATCAAGTTTATCTATGGGTTCTGAAGATGGACCATATCCCAGGTGTAACTCAAAACACTATGCAACCTGATTATCTACAAATTGTTTTCGTAATGTAAATAAGTAAATAAAATATCTGCGTATTTATAGCACAATATATGCAGTAGGATTTCTACACAATAAAACTTTTGTATCCTCTCTGACAATACGTGTACTACTCTATTCACGTTTTTAATTCAGTTCACGACTCAGGATTAACCATACAAATTTAAACAAATAAGCCGCTTTTACCTAATTTAATTTTTTTGGAGTATAATAAAATACAAAAATTCTTTAGCCGCAGGTACAAAAGACACAGTTGCACGTAAAAGATTTTTTTACCGCTGAGAAAACACAACTACATTTTAATTTTTAGAATATATTCAGTTAGTGTTTATAACTTATCATTATGAGCAACTATTTTAAACATTTACTGAATCTTTTTTCAAATTGTTATTTTGACGATTTTGTTTAACGCAAAAAATAAAGATGAACAAGCACTTTTAGTGCGACACATATTAAGAAAGAGATATAATTGCAACTATTATAGCCGCTTCGTATCTTCCACAAATATTAAATATTAAACGTACTAGGACTGATTAAACATAAAAATGCACGATATATTAGCCATGAGTAGTTTTTATGTTAAAAAATAAATAAACATACCTGATTTATTATAAAAACTTTGATAATGATAATTAAAACTAGCTCGCCACCACAACACGTTCAAGAAACTGTTCTGTCCTAATACATTTGGAGTCGGTATCAATTGGAAACGCACTGAAAAATGTGAAAAGTGTCTTCAAACTCACACTAGCTGTACTACTAGTATTAATCCTTCCGAGAAAAGTCTAGTCTTGTAATTAGGAATTACTACTAAGTGGCCCTACCGAGCTGTACTAGAAATATCAAGTAAAGTTAACGGCATGTACTACTATAATCGTTGTTTGAAGATGTAAATGGTGCTAACTTTAAGTTAAGTCAATTATGACTTAAGTATGTTTCAGTAAATTTTTAAATAAATATAAATCATCTTTGCGAAAAGAAATATTATGAAGACATCACTTGTTTTGTCTTAGTCCTAAAGTACTACCCAAAAAACACAATACTCATCCGCAGTAAGATTCAAAATTTACGTTTGCTTAACTACATGAAAACAGGAAGAAAACAAAGGACACATTTTTTGGCATTTATAGTAAAAAAGTTTCATTTTAATTTTCTGTTAAATCGGAATACGTTTTTCTTAAAACATGAATGGTCAGGTTTACATGTAATTTTGGATATAAATGTTGTAAAATAATGTTCTTTATGCTTAAAATTTTTTGTATAGGTGCTATACGAATTTTTAGTGCTGCAAGTGTACCTAATGTTCACAAACGAAGTACAATACAGGCTTAAAAGTATTTGATAAATTATTGCAACAGTTCTTTAATAGGTAGGCTATTCATTTTTGTATCTAAAAAAAAAAACTTGTTATTTTAAATTTGCTTCACATGCCATTTTACAACGGCAAATACTTTTAATGTTTACGGGTTTTCCAATCAGTCACACGATGATTTAAAATTACTTGGGCTTAACGTTTTTATTTAGTTATAAAAATACGCACAATTATATTTAAAACGATTTAAATATATAAAGGTAAAAGTTAGAGTGATTAGTGCAATAAAAATTCAAAATGGACGATAATGTTTTTTTTTACAATTTGCATACACATTTACTAGAACAAGGTAAGTGCAATTTTCAACAAGAATAACTACTTAACTTAAAAAGTGGAACGGTAGGACAATAATGACTCAAAACAAACTATTTACATTGCTTGAAACTTTTTTCCTCGAAATTTATCAAAATATGGTGACCTAAAACGTCAATACCGACAGTGAAAACTTTTTCTATGAGGTTACTTTTTTGTTTAAATAAATACATATTGCCATTATTAAATACAACATACATGACTTTATGAAGGTATAGCTCGCGAAAGCCCAATAACAGTCCAAAACGTGTTATGAGCCACTATCGTTCCATTTAATTTCCAAACGTTGATATTTCAATGTTCCATTTCTCTTGTTTTCTTAAGGATTGCAAATGCACCCTTGCAAGCTTGCAACCCCCTTATTGCGTCCATGACACTCGGTATAGCTGTCACAGATAATCTACTTTTTTGTTTGTTTTATTTGCTATGTACTACAATATCTAAAATTCGGGAGGTGATTCCTTATCGAAAATTAAGCGGAGTCTTTCATATATATTTTTTTCCTAAGACGTCTCCTTTCTGAGTTACACCCCCCATAAATGGGAGCGGTAAAATTAGATTTTTATTTTATTTCTCAAATTTGGATAAATGTAGGAGAATGATATTTGGTAGATGTTTTATACTTATTAAAAGGTTTCCCATAGTAATATTTTCAATTATCTCCCACTTTCACAGGGGGCTAAAAAGTGCGACCCCTGTTAGTTTTTTCATCAGAACTTTTTGGTGGGTTTAAATTTCACAATTTAAATTTTTTTCTGAAAAAGCTTAATCTATTAACAAACTCTTTGTATTCTTTAGTTTTTCTCGTGTAACCCAACGTTTTTGAGTAAAAATAAAATAAGTAAACATGAACCATTAAATATTCCAATATAAAACGATTCATTTTGGTGGTTACCATGGTTTGTTTATGTTCATATTGGGTAGAATTGACGGGTGTTAATTCATTTTGACGTTTACGCGGCGACAACGCTAAAACGTACGTCAATTCTACCCAATATGAACATAAACAAACCATGGCAACCACCAAAATGAATCGTTTTATGTTGGAACATTTTGATGGTTCATGTTTACTTATTTTTTTTTTACTCAAAAACGGTGAGTTTTACGAGAAAAACTAAAGAATAAAAAAAGTTTTTTAATAGATTAAGCTTTTTCAAAAAAAAATTATTTTTGATAAGGAATCACCACCCACATTTTTTCGCAATATTTAAGAAACACCGTGTATATTACAAGTTGCATTATAAAAAATAAACATTAAAAAACAACAGAGTCAAAACATAACAAAGTCTAAAGCGAAACCCATTTCTTCGAATTTATCGCTTGATTCTGATTCGCTGTAATAGCCATCGACGTTGTGCCACAAAAGTAACTAATAAAATGACTGGTTTAAGTATTAATCAATCACGGATTAAATTAAAGCATTGCATGGCTATTTGGATTAGTTCTGGATGAAAGGGTGTAACTTTCTCATTTATGTAATCATTATTTTCCATTCGACTAATTAATTGATCATTGTTAAAAAGTGATTGGAGTCGCTCCAATTTATTTCTGTAAAAAAAATGGTTGAATGAAGTTGTTTGGCCAATTAGCGAATCTCCTGCAGGTTTTTATTATGAATTAGAGAACATAATTTCAGTCACAAATTGGGTAAGTAGACTCTTTTTTTGTATCTGGTACTGTTTTGCATACCTACCATCCGCCAAATCACTTACACATTTAATTGAGCAAAGTTTTTCAGTTTATCGATCGGTACTCTCATGTTTTACTGCAGATTGTCCAGTCCGACCCTGTCAAGATAATACTTGTGATGAAGTGTCGTTCGTCACGCTACAGTGAACTCATTATTACGCCGTGGATTCATTCCTATGCGCTATCGTAGCCTTTTATTGGCGGTTAAAAAAAATTGCATGGACGACGAATTCCAAGGTATATTAAATATTAATTATAATTGAAACATTCCGCCAAACCGATCTCTACTTATTGTCAGGGGCGTCGAGAGACGTCGCCAGGCTCGAGGGAAAATTTACATGGGTTTCAAGTAACTAAATATTTTGAAAAGTTATTTACTAAAAATATTGTGGAATGATGTCCGAGTACGGGAAATTTTACCCCATCTCCATCCCTCTCTCGTCGGCCCTGCTCATCATACAACGAAAACAATTGAATAACCACCTATTAATTACATTTTTCACATTTTTTTAAACTTTAATCAAGAATATAATTTTCTGAACAGCGAACGTCACGATATGTTGTCGCTAAAATTTGATTAAGGCTGTTTATTTTATTGCTATTTATTGCTATTTATTGTTTACTAGCGTAGTGACCCGGCTTCGCTCGGTGAATTTTTTTATCAATTACAGACTACTCGCGCTTCGCGCTCGCGCCGGTGGACGTTTTTGACCTTTTGAGAATTTTGGATCTTTTGGGAATTTTTGTATCTATTGAGAATTTTTGTATCTATTGAGAATTTTGAAACTTTTGTGATATTTGGATCTTTTGGGAATTTTGGTTCTTTTGGGAATTTTTGGAACTTTTGGGAATTCTTATATAGCCTATCTTCTTCCCATGGTCCTATAGATTGTCTGTGCCAAATTTGGTCAGGATCGGATGAATGGTATAGGAATGCATAAAGGACAAACATCCATACAAACATACATACATACATACATTCATTTTTATATATATAGATTGCATTAAGTGCATGAGAATTAAACGTTTTGCAGAGTTATACGTGCCATTGGCCATTTTCTTCGGAAAAATAGGGGAAAAGCTGAGAAGCTGAATAATAAAAGTAATTTTTGCAATCGCGTTGGCTATGAAACCGTTAGAGACAAAATCTAAATTTTTCTATTTACCAATGCGCGCATCCTTTTTTGCAAGTAAAATGGTGCAAAGTTTTTGAAAAAATCTTAAGCAGTTCTGCAAAAAACGCGAAAAACGAGATCTTTGTAAAAACGGGTTTCACTATGTTAAACGCCTATGCAAGTCGCATAGATTTAGTTATAACAGAAATACGACAACTTCTCAAATCATAGCGCTTATGCAGAGATTTCGTTTTTAACGTTTTTCTCCGGAACCGTTTAAGATTTTTTTAAAAACTTTGCTCCATTTTACTTGCAAAGGATGCGCGCATTGGTAAATAGAAGAATTTCGATTTTGTCTCTGACAGTTTGATGGCCAACGCGATCGCAAATACTTATGACCTTTTTATATCAATTTTTCAGTTTTTCCCCTATTTGTCCGAAGGAAATGGCCAGTGGCACGTATAACTCTGGAAAACATTTAGTTTTGATGTCCTTGATGCAATAAATACAGCTTTAATCAAATTCTATCGACAGCGTATCGTGACCCTCCCTTGTGAGAAATCGATATTGATTTTTTTAATAACGATTCTTTAGAAAAATCGGTAACACATAATCATACAAATGAAGTTGAAAAACCTTAATTTTGACGCAAACTATACGATACCGATTTTTAAATTATTGTATGGCAGTGGGTTAAAATAACGTGAAGCTATAAATCGTTTGTGATTGTTAAAATCATGCTCTTTAATTACGTACAACAATTTTTTCTAATGTCATACTGCATTCTACAGTACGAACAATAACAATTAGCAATATTACATATTGCCAACAGTTAATAAAACCTTGACATTAAAAATAGACAAGAAATTAAAACTAAATTTTGCTACAATTGCCTATTTAAAAATAAATACACGATGAGTGTAACGAGCTTAAATGATAAAATATTTTGATAATAATATCGCCGTTGAGTACTTAAAAGAAAATATGATACACACACAGCCTATTTGATAATTATAATTTACGTTTCTATTTCGTTGTATTTTACACTATTTACGTAATATTTTAAATTTCCAAAACTCAAAAATAAGTTCATATTAACGTTATTGTGGGCCTCACACCCAAGGGTAGACAGTTGTAAAAATAAATTGAAAGATGAACATTATAGTGTTTATTTTATAGTAATCTGTACTTAAAAATTCTTTTGTGAAAATAAATGATTAATAATAAATGTTTAAGCAACTTTTTTCTCAAGCGACGGATTTTTGGAATTTTGTTGCCGATTTTATTTAAAATTATATACTTTTAATGCCATACAGGGGTAACTTTGCTTTGCATGAATTAGTTACACCTCATAAATTATAGGATTGTACGTATATTGACCATATCAATCTTTTTGTAATTACGTACAGTGAAACAAAATAAGCTCAACATATATCTTTAAATATCAAAAATGTTGGTACTTGACACTACAATCTTGGATTTTAGCGGTAGGCTTGATGAGATTACAAACCCTTTGTGTTTGAAATGTGTTAACAGTTAATATTTAGTGTAACTTTAACCCAACACGACATTTGTTTAATCCTGTTTAGCATGGTGTACTTGAGTCTACAATGACTTACAACGGTTACAGCAGACTACCTGATATTTCCTTATATAATTCATGACAAGATATTTCACTATAAAGAGAAACTTTGATGCTAACATAACAAACAAAACTGTTCTAAAATTTATTAAGTAATTTAATTCAAATAACACAAAACTTTTAGCATGCATAAATAACCTATATTAAATTGATGTACTTTTAAATTCATCTAAATACAGTTAGGTGCATAATTTTTATAATTATTATTTAGAATGTTTTATTTATTAACCCCTATGTCAATAACAGAAATTCACAACGTTGTTCAATGACCAAGTACCCAACTACAGAATTTTTATAAAAAACTTATGCTATAAGTTTTGTTTATTTTTTTTTAAATAGCATGACTTATTGGTCAATTCATTCAGTTTTAAATTTTAAATTCTAAAACCTGTAACAAACATACGAAAACGACCATCTAGCTCAATACCCTGTTGTAAAAATTTGCCCAACTTCGTTATATTTTAAACATCTGTCAAACGTTGTGTTGTTACAAACTACTTTCGATTTTATTATTTATTTATTTATTTGGTCAGGAGTCCTACTGTTAGTTGTAGCACTATCGATTTTGACTAATCGCAAAAGAATAATCTTCTTCTAATTTTCTGTAAAATTAGATGTAGAAGATTTTAACACAGCTGTAACAGAACTTCCAAATTAGTAATTTTTAAAATAACTTTCAGACTTATACAGTCATAATTATTACTGATTCATGTCATTTGTGCTATATAGAACAGCAATAAAAAAGCGCAGAAAAACTAAAAAATCTTGCATAGCATGCGAAAAAGTTCTTTGCTCATAAATCTCATTTTTTTATAAGTGGGCACCCGTGTATCCGGTTATTAAGAATGACTACGTGGACTTTGATATAAAAAATGTTTGGTTCCAGGACGAGAAAAAAATATACAAAAGCATATTTCGCTTAAAAAAAAAGTAAAATTGCGACGTTCTGAAAGGTTTTAAAAACAAAATCACTAAAACATTAAAAAATTCACCAAAAGTGCTTAGGTGGGCACCCGGGTACCCGATTATTGACATAAAGGGTTAAAGAAAGTTAAAGATTCATTTGTTTTAAATAACCTTGTGACAAATCACATCCAATAATATAATTATTAAAAACAATTTGAGCGCACACTTTTCACGTCCAATTGCACGGTTTGGTTTGATTCGGCGCGCTAGATGTGGATGCATCTTTAACGTACACACATACGAAGACGGGCGTGCGCGTATATGTGTTATGCCGCAGGGAACTTGTTGAGTTCGTGAAATAGACAATTTTTTACCGAATTGGTGAAATAGGCAGAGCGTTTGCTGGGTTCGTAAATTAAGCAATACCAGGTCTAGTACGTGAAATACTCGTTTACAAAATAGATACTACTGTAATTTATATGTTGCATTAAAAGCGCAAACTTCGTAAATATATACACATGAAAATTGAGGCGTTGTTTGTATAAACAACACTTGTCAATTTTAGAAATTTTTCATTATCGCTACTTTGGCTGCTGTTGTAGTCTGCATCAATTTCAGGAGCTGGAGGATCATTAGTTTCCCCGCTTATACTATGAATTACTGAGGTTATTACGGAATTATTTTGCATAAGGGATGTCGGAAATGGCGCCAATTATCCATTGAAAGTGTAGCCTCAGATTTGAAAAAAAAATGACAAGTGTTGTTTATGCAAACAACGCCTGAATTTACTCCACCTGTCAAATTTGCGTTTTCAACCAATCATTAATCTTAAATCCTAGAGCCCACCAACAGGAGTATCATTACACGGTAATAATTTTACATTCCCCTGTTAGATGTTGATTCTCCTGTCCAATTTGCGTCAAAAAATTATCGAGACCAAAATATTTAATTCCCTCTCCAAATTTATATTTTCGACCAATAACAAACTCAGATTTCCTTTAAACGGCCAATAAACATAATCATACATTGATAATAATCTTTTCGCAATTAACAGATTTTCATGCGTTTATTGGTGGTTTCTAAGAAATCCGAGTTTGTGATTGGTCGAAAATATAAATTTGGAGAGGGAATTAAATATTTTGGTCTTGATAATTTTTTGACGAATTTCGGCGACCAGTAGAGTTACTTTAATATAGATTAAACCACACCCCTGACGCACCACTCTGACAGTACTTGTAAAATTTGTCAAAACATACGTTTAATTTGACAGGTAGGTTAGGTGAAGGAAATTTTTGTGCACTCGTGTTTTTTTCATTCCGGCATATTTAGGTACCAAAAATTATCTATAATTTTCAATGCACGTTATATTACTACTGATGATAGCGGCTAAATGTATAATTCGGCATTAAAAAAGCATCGACCAACCTTTAATCTGATCCTCTTTTAGTGACCCAGTTAATGAGGGTCAGTTTAAAGGTCGGTTTAAGATTTTTTTAAATTCATTACCTACCTATTTTGTCAATTAGGCAAGTGCCAATTTCACGGACTAGGCATAGTATTGCTTATTTCACGAACTCGGCAAACGCTCAGCCTAAGTAAATTGCCCCACGTGTTTTACCATTTACGTGATCCTAATAAGGGCCTTTGTATATGAAGCATATATATACAATCAAAGTTCGGAAGTTTCTCAGTCAATATACCATTCAGCGATAGGGTCCACTATATTTAAATAGGGTGAATTTACAAATATATATCTCGTTACGAAATTGTTCGCATTCCTTATTGTCTTATTATACACAAACCGGACAAAATTTACATTTTAACTAACATTTGGGTTTGTTATTGGGATGCAACGTCGCATTTTGTTACACGAAGCGGGAAAGCTGGACGTTGAATTACAAAGATAGTCGAAATACGTCTGGCTTGCGGTAAGACTATGGATGACATGCAAAATAAAATTGCTATTGTTACTCGTATAATACAAGGCACATTAAAAGAAAATTATACAACTCTAGAAGGAGTCATTCAATAATACAATTTGTTGTATGTAGACATTTATGCAATCCAAAAATGGCTGTGATATTAAATAACACCATTCTGGAGCACATTGCATAATAAAGAGAAAAAATAACAGCATCAAGATATTTACTTTTAAGTTAATATTTGTATTTGAGAGTCAAGTGGTTCGATAATTTAAACAAGAAAATTAGTAAAACTAAATATCACTAAAACTACTCAAAACATCTATCAGTTCAAAAAATGTATTATTTATACGCAAAATTTACCTTCACACGCTTTTAAAATAACCTTTACGTTCACGATAAGACTGGTATTAAGAGAAATTACCATAGCTTTGTTTACTCCAGCGTATAAAATATTTGTTAAATATCGTAGAAAAATATTATAAAAAGAACGCTTTCAGTACCTATATCCCGGAGCCGCCACCAAATATTACTAAACTATTGCGAAAAACAATCTCCAAATTGTTAATAATCTTCACTATCTGTAACAGGATGAAAAAGTTTTATTAAAACTATCATAGTGTTTTTTAGAATAATAAGCTTTACATCATAATTAAGCATGAATGAAAAATATTATTATCATTTAATTTTATTCAACTATGGAAACAAAAGGTTGGCTAAAAAGACAAGCACCATTTATTATGCTAAAATTAAGTTCAACACTGAATATTTTATTCTTGTACAAGGTAAATAAATACTAAAAGAGTGTCAACTTGAGCTTTCACCTTGGGATTTTTTAAAATGTAAATACGTACAGTGACTCATTGAATGAGTCTTATGTCATTAGGAAGTAAATAAATAGATGTTTCTGAAAATTTATGAATCTATAAGTAACAAATTTTACCGATAAAAACGGAAAATAAATTTTGTAAACAAATATAACCTTTAAATACAATATAATCCTTTTCGTTGTTGACTGTTAACACATATATGTCACAGCTCACAGGGGATAAAGTTTCCTAAAAAATATATCTTAAATAGTAACGCAGTCATGTAGCTTGTATTAAACAAATCGAAAAGTCTTTCGTAAAATAAATTTTATTTAACATCAAAATATTGAAGAAACGAAAACAAAATATATTTTTTAAACCTAATAAGACCATGCTATAAATAAAAAACGCGGATTTAAAACCATCCCCAATTCTTTTGCTTTAACAGAAGGACGTTTAAAACCAGGGGTGCAGTGGAGCAATGGGTTTTGCCCGGAGCAGGAGCGGAGTTCGGAGCAAATAATTTTGATTGCTTCACTGCTCCAGTTTATTATGTACAATTTCAAAATATATATATATATATATATTCCTTTTTTGCAACCTTTGAAAATCAATAATTTGTTCTTACAAACATTTATTTAACTTTACTTGTTTGTTAGGACCAAATACAATATTGTAATTTTTGACCAACTTCCACATATCCGATAAAATTAAAACTTTGTTTAAACATTTTTTTTTATCAAAAAATGTTAATAATATTTGGAACATGAAGCGGAGCAGGAGCGGAGCAATTAAAAAATTGAACTGCTCCAAACCACTATTTATAACGTAATTTTTTTATTAAACAATTGTATAACATGAATATATTGAAAAACTTTAAGACAATAAAATGCTGAATTAAAACCAAAAAACTTAATGATTTCAAAGATACAATGTATCATCAAAATATGACAAAATAATTGCTATTTTTTGTGAAATACTAAATACAGGAAAATAGAAAATTAATATAATAGTTAGTGGTTTAAGGGTTCCATACTTTAAAAAATGATTTTCTAGTAAATGTTTAGAAGTTTAGAATATATGTCCAGTAAGCATAAAATTATAAACCCATGAAACGCGTAAAATTTGAACACTGCATTTGAATACAGTCGAATTTGCTGCAAATTTATCAACAATATTTTTAACTTTGTGGCATTAACTACTTCAAAAATAGTGATAAAAGATAGGAGTATGTTTTAAAACAAAATCCAAAGAAGTGTTTACTGGTAATAAAACACAAAAAAGTATGAAATAACGCTTTTATCTTCTAAAATATCGATTTAACAACAAAATGTTTTTTATAAACGATGCATGGCTATCTTTTCTGCGCCTTATAATGTACTCGAGTTTGTTTTGTTTTTACTGTTTATTTGCTATGGCAACCTACTTAGTTATTTTAAATAGAACACCTTATATATTATTACATTTTTGGATTCCTCTTTAAATGTACTTTATAAAATGTACCAGGTCATATAGGCCTAAAATAAACCGTTTTCGAGTATTCACTTGTTTTCGAAAATTTTGAGCGATGTAGTACTTTCAAAAACTTTCAATAGGTATTTAAGAAATGTGCGGTGACAAGCGAAATTCGTTTGGAGGTTATGCTTTCTATAACTTCGCACGATTTGTATTATATAAAATTTTTAAATGAAATACAGGGAGTTTGTTACTTTTGATCGAATTCGTTAAATTCTAAAATACTTGATATTTAAGTGCTACATTGCTCAAAAATTAATTACTCGAAAACGATTAATTTTAGGCCTATATGACCTTTCACATTTTATAAAGTACATTTAAAGAGGAATCCAAAAATATAATAATATACAGGGTGTTCTATTTAAAATGACTAGCTTGGTTGCCATAGCAAATAAACCGTAAAAAACAAAAAAACATCGAGTATACCATAAAGCGCGAAAAAGATAGCGATGCATATTTTATAAAAAATATTTTGTTGTTAAATCAATAGTTTCGAAGATAAATGCGGTATTTCATACTTTTTATGTCAACATTTCCTTTTTTTTAATAAACTTTAAAGATCCATAACTCGAAAACATCGAGTTTTGGACTATGGTTTATACAACATTTTTTGCTTAAATTGACTTAAGGAACATGCTCCTTAAGTTTGGCCGTCACTTCATGCAACACCCTGTAGAAATAAATTTAGCAAAATAGAAAAAAATTAATGTAGGTACTTATAAATGTTAAATGTTTTCTACTACAGTATTGGCAATAATATTAATTATTATTTTAAAAATAAAAAGGCACTACATACAAAATAAACGTACATTTACTTTTGGCTTTAATTAAATTCTTCATTGTTACACTTGCTTGAAAGACGATGTGTAATTTACTCTCCCTTATTTTAGCGAGCGCACTTATAAGAAGGGCTGCTATTAATGTCATCTGTTCTAATAAAGCTGAATGAAACTCGACACGAAGAATTAATTGGATCATATAATTAATTAATTTGTGATTGCCTCCGCCGCCACGATCTTTATGACGCTCCCCCTTAATCATTTACGAAAATAGGTAGTGGGTTACATCAAACGCGTTAACCTCTGAACGCGGGTCTTGACGATATCGGTAATCAATAAAATACACTATTTCTTGTAAAAAGAAATAATGGCAAGGCGAGGTTACGCGCACGCAACGTAATTGCATTAATTGGTTGGCGGTGCACGTCGTGGCCTTGGGACGTTCGGAACAATGGATGCCTAGACAGCACGCGTGCATTCTCAGAACGTCGGGGATGCCAAAATTGCGACAAACAAATACCTACCCGTACTCGACGGTTATTATCATGGCATTATGGCAAGGAGCGCACTGTATTAATACTGATGGGGACAGGTTTGCTAAATACCCCGCGAAGGAGGTTAACGAACTTATTAATCAAAATCAAATTAAACGAAACGAAGACATTTGCGGATATCATTATCGATAATTTACTCCTTTTCTCGTACACATGATACCCAGAAACAATCACCGATATTTTAATTATTACACACTTATGATCGATAACCACGCTAAATATAATCGTTAACACAAAGTGTGTACAAGTTTGTAACTGTAACCCAGCATTAAATTTGTTACAACTAAATATTTATGATATTGTTTCCTTTTACACTGGGTCACAACACAGCCAACGCTGACATTTACTAGTAGCAAGAAGTTTGCATTTTGAGTTCGTAAAGCACGCAGCCGTCAGCAATACGGAAGTTTTTCTTCAAAGTGCTTATAAAATATTCAGAACATTTGTTGTATACTTTACTGTAATTAAGTGAATCGCATGCGTACAGGGTGAGCAAATTTCGATGTTTTAATAGGGAATCTCTGTAACTATAAGAGGTATCAAAAAACGGACCGCGCATCCTCGATATCTTTTTTTGAGAAAAAGTTAATGGTGAAAACTAAAATTGGTTATCGTCTTTTGTTTTCGAGTTATCGCCGATAACTCGATTTTTCGACTTTTCGTTTTATGACTGTATCTCGCTGGTTTATGAAAATAAACAAAAATTATTTTGACGTTCTATTTTTTTAAATAGAGCCCATAGTTGGCTATGACTTATTTAAATTCCTTATTTTTTTGTCATTCCAAATATACAGGGTGTCCCCGTTATCACCGTGAATATTTTAAGTGGTGATAGAGGACCTTTTTCTAAGAAAAAATTTCAAGTAAAATTTTTTCCTAAAATCAAATGCTAAGCTGATATCAACACTTGCTTGATTTTTTTACACTTCTGCATTTATAAGACTCTGTAGCCGAAAATATCAATTTTATCGTAAAATACCTTAAAGCTTTTCAATAGAGCATGAAATTCTCTACAAAATTAGTTCTATTTATTTTTTGTCTACAGGCAATGGTTTGAGAGTTATAAAGCAGTTTGTACAAAAAAATGTAAAAAATTTACAAAATTTAATTGTTCCTTAGACTTTGCAACCGCTGTATCTTTAAAACGAAAGGTTGTACAAAAAAACCGACAGCCCATTTCGTATAGCAAATTTTATGGGCTACAACTTTGGTCTAGTGAAATTTTTTGAAAATCAGACCAATTTTCCGGAAAAGTGAAAATAAGGAATAGAGTGCAAAAACAAAATTTTCTACAAATATTGTTTTGTATTTAAAAATGCTTTTAAAGAGAGTGCGATTACGTGATTGAAAATGATGGAGGTCATTTTGAACACTTATTGAAGTAATTTTGTGGTTACATGTTAATTTTATTGCGTCCAGATGGATTTGCATTGTTTTGCATTTTATCGTTTTTTTTTCACCTTCTTCACTATTATAAACATTTCTATGATACATTTAGTTTTATTGAACAACATATTTACCGAAGTTGTAGTCCGTTAAATGCCTTATCCGCAATAGGCATCCGTTTTGCTCTACGACGTTTCATTAAAAAGATGCGGCGTTTTTAAAAATTTACGTAACTTATTTATATGCAATTTTACAATTTTTTGTTAAATTTGTTCGTTAGCTCCTTAAAAAAATGATAAGGGGTGGTTTTCTGAAGAATTTCAAACTTCATAAAAAGCTTTGAAACTGATGAGATACATAATTTTATGAATGTTGCCGATGCTATGGCATTTTTAAATACAAAATATCATAATTACCGGGAGTTTTTGTTTTTCGAAAACGATAAAATGCAAAACAATGCAAATCCATCTGGACGCAATAAAATTAACATGTAACCACAAAATTACTTCAATAAGTGTTCAAAATGACCTCCATCATTCAATTACGTAATCGCACTCTCTTTAAAAGCATTTTTAAATACAAAACAATATTTGTAGGAAATTTTGTTTTTGCACTCTATTCCTTATTTTCAGCTTTTCCGGAAAATCGGTTTGATTTTCAAAAAATTTCACTAGACCAAAGTTGTAGCCCATAAAATTTGCTATCCGGAATGGGCCGTCGGTTTTTTTGTACAACCTTTCGTTTTAAAGATACAGCGGTTGCAAAGTTTAAGGAACAATTAAATTTTGTAAATTTTTTATATTTTTTTGTACAAACTGCTTTATAACTCTCAAACCATTGCCTGTAGACAAAAAATAAATAGAACAAATTTTGTAGAGAATTTCATGCTCTATTAAAAAGCTTTAAGGTATTTTACGATAAAATTGATATTTTCGGCTACAGAGTCTTATAAATGCAGAAGTGTAAAAAAATCAAGTAAGTGTTGATATCAGCTTAGCATTTGATTTTAGGAAAAAAATTTACTTGAAATTTTTTCTTAGAAAAAGGTCCTCTATCACCACTTAAAATATTTGCTGTGATAACGGGGACACTCTGTATAAGGGTTGATGTATTTATTTTCAATTATCATAACAACAAATTACAAAACCCTCGTAACTTATATCAAATGAGTTTTTAAAGGTTTTACACCTTGTTTTGTTTTTGTTTTCACAGCCTACTATAATTTTGTTTAAGAAAAAACTAAAAAACCTCCGTAACTTGCATATTATTGAAAATAAATACATCAACCCTTATACAGGGTGTGTAAAAATTGGCGGAAGGGCTACACGGAGCGATGTTCTTCGTAAAATTCTAAGTCGAAAATCTTAATTCGAAAATGTTGTACCATGCTTCCTATGGCCTCAGGAACCATTTAAAGAAAAAAAAAATTGGCAACATTGCATACGTTGATTTGCGTTTGGACATTTTTTTATCAGCAATTTTTACTTAGGTATTTACATTTTTTGTTCGAACTGAAAGCGTTCAGTTCGTAAACATAGCTGCAAACTTTTGGGTATCGTAAAACACAAACAAGAAATAATTACGAGAAAAACAGAGATGACAGCTAAGGACAATGTTGCCATATGTATTACTGTCATTAAAATCAGTGATTTACATATTTTCAACACCAATTTTTGAAAGGAAGAACACAATATCTAGGAAAAAATACTATTCGAAATCTATTTTTATTCCAAATTGCAGCTTTTTCATTTGCAAGTATTAAATAATAACGCCTATTAAAGGACTAAATGTCAAAGCTTTGAGGACCTCTTGCAGACACAGCAAGCGTGGTACAACATTTTCGTATTAAGATTTTCGACTTAGAATTTTACGAAGAACATCGCCCCGTGTAGCCCTTCCGCCAATTTTTACACACCCTGTATATTTGGAATGACAAAAAAATAAGGAACTTAAATAAGTCATAGCCAACTATGGGTTCCATTTAAAAAAATACAACTTTATGTCACAACTCGAATTTCGGTTTTTTTTTGAAAAATTGACTACGCCACTGCATTCCTATCAAAAAATTGCCTGTAGAACGTCAACATTATTTTTGTTTATTTTCATAAACAAGTGAGATATGGTCATAAAACGAAAAGTCGTAAAATCGAGTTATCGGCGATAACTCGAAAACAAAAGACGACAACCAATTTTAGTTTTCACCATTAACCTTTTATCGAAAAAAGAGATCGAGGATGCGCGGTCCATTTTTTGATACCTCTTATAATTACCGAGATTCCCTATGAAAACATCGAAATTTGCCCACCCTGTACAGCCTAAAATTATTTGAAGTTTCAAAATACACTCTCGAATCGTCTATTATCTGGAAACTAGTAGGATCTAAAACTTGCTAGCAATCCCAACGCAAGTCTTTAAGCCAGGACAACAACTTAAATTAATTACATATTTATGGTTTTCAAATTCTACTGGTGCACTAGTGTGATCATATCTAAATAAGACCATATTAACCCTAAAAATCAATACTACTAAGCTCAACGATTATTGAAAAATTAGCTTATCTGATACTCTGAAATCTAAAAAACTGTGAAGTCAAGGCGTATGATGAGTTGTTTATCGGCACACACTACAACAAACCAGAGACCTGAGAAGGGAACAAAAACGTTAAAACGAAATTAACCGAAATTTTAAAAAAAACGAAAACGAAATTATTATTTTTCGTTCAATATCGAAAACTAAATAAACAATTTTTATTCCGGTTTCAACACTTTAAATTTTATTCATTAAACACACATGCGAATTTACCGTCTATGCTGAGGGACCACCCGAGGCAGAAAAATATCTTTTAAAATAAGAGAGCTTCACTTTTCTCCACATACATATCGTTCATTTGCTGCAATAATGACATCTCAAAAATCGCGATTTTTGAGATAATGGTACAGGGAGAAAGGTTGTTTCATGCAGGGCTTTGGAGCGGAGCACGGAGCTGGAGCACGGAGCAGTGGAGCAATGGGTTTTTGCCCGGAGCAAGAGCGGAGCCTGGAGCAAATAATTTTGATTGCTCCACTGCTCCAGTTCATTATGTAAAATTTAAAAAATAACTACTTTTTTTCCTTTTTTTCAACGTTTGAAGATCAAAATTTGTTCTTCAAAAATGTATTTAACTTCTTTTGTTTGCTAGGATCAAATATTTCTAGTTTTTGACGAACTTCCACATATACAAAAAAATTAAAACGTTGTTTTTAAAAACGAATGTTTTGATTAAAAAACTTGTTTTAAAAATTTTAACAATATTTGGAGCATGGAGCGGAGGTGGAGCGGAGCTGGAGCGGAGGTGGAGCGGAGCTGGAGCGAAGCTGGAGCAGGCATTTCGATGCCGGAGCGGAGCTGGAGGAGCAATTAAAAAATTGGACTGCTCCAAACCCCTGGTTTTATGTACTATTTGTGGCAAGAACGACATATCTGAGCTCCCAAATCTCGCCACAATAGAGCACTATGTGTCGTTCGTATGCCATTTAAGTTATTACAATTCAAATGTTTAAAACGCCTCTCCTGAAAAATCGCGATTTTTGAGTTATGTCATTATTGCAGCAAATGAACGATATGTATTACCAACTTTACTGCTAATACTGGCAATTTCGTGTAAGTAATGGTACAAATATTCTCTCTTTCTAATATGTTGATGGGATCATCAGTAAATAATATACACTTGATTTGACAACAAAAGGGCGCGTAATAATCATGTCAGTTTAAACAAACTGAAAATATGCCATTTGACGTTGATGATTTATGTTTTATGGTTTGCACAAACTACACTAAACATACCTACGAAAATCAGTTTTACACTCTGTAGAGTGTAGTAACCCGCTTTGGAACAAATCCCCGTTTACAACTTAGCGGGGGATCAACGATAAGAAACGAAAACAAAAATATAAATGTTTTAAAATTCATCACAAACATCAAAAGCAGAAAATAATCACGCCAAATTTGTTTTTATTTAAAGGCGAGCTATGCTGATTTACATATTAATACATACGAAATATTAAGTTATAATCGAATAATAGGGATTTTATCCTGTTTATATGGTTAACAACATTGTCAGTTTGCCATTTGGCGAACGTTCTTCGAAAAGTCTTCGGCTCTGAATTTTGTAAAGACAGTGACTATTAAAAAAAAGGTCCTCTTGGTGACTAAAAAAAAAACTGTAAACCGGTAATAACCGTTATTAAATTTCGGTTCGCGAAAACGAAATATTATGGGTGAGAACGTAAAGAACGAAAACGAAATATTTTGTTTCGTTCCGATTAGAAACAAAAAAAATATTTTTCGTTTTTAATTTCTGCTAAAAGCGCAGTTTTTTTTTGTGATTTCCTTGTTTTTTAACAGGGGCATTAAGGTGTGCAATATGCAAAAATATGCCTATGTAATCATCTAAGGTTACGTAAGTAATTTGTTGCGAAATATGAAACGAAAATTAGCAATTTTTTAAATACAAATTCCATGCGAATGTGTATAGTATCTAGAACCTCGTGTAGTCAAGGATAGATATATCTACTGCTTTAGTTTCAAAGCAAGTATAAGCAGTTATCAGTAAAAAGAACGATACTAAATAATAAATATTTAGTTCACAAGGAAAATTAAAAAAAAAATAGATTTTGCGATCTTTGTATCTATGTTTGTGTGTGTGTGTTGCCTTCAGAAAATAGCAACATGTGCCTGTTTTGTAATTATAACCCTACTGGCTACGATCTACACAGCATATACATTTTAGAAAAGTGTCTTACTCAAAATAAGCGAATCACAAGCGTGATCTTATGTCGCAAATGATTGATGTTATTGTGTTTTAAATTTAAAAAAGTAGTCTGGCATCTGTAAAACGACAATAAACACCAAACAATCTCCTAAAAAAAAAACAAAACCAATTTCAGTGTCGTGCTTTAAAATTGCAAGAATGTAAGATTTTTTTAAGGCATATTTTTCGTAGTAGCATGACAAACGTTAATAGTCTATTCAACTCTAGAAAAAAAAGTTGTTAAAACTCTGTATCATACAAACTTCAATAATGATTATAAATTTTGAAAAATTTTAGTGCGCATATTGTTTATGTTAATTTTTTCTTTACATTCTTTTCAAGTACAAGAAATAATAAGCATCACACTTCAAATAAAATTAGGTGGTAGGAACTTGAGTTGATTTAAAATTGATTTGCACGAGAACACGCGAACAAATACGTTAGCTTAAACTTGTTTGCATGTTAAGTAAGATGATCATTGCTGCAAAAAACTGTTTTCGGAAAGTGCGTTGCTCAAGAGTATTGGTTTTCATTTTAATTATAATTTTAATATTTGTAACGTACGCTAAATTTTCACAGCGATATTTTATGCGTCAGCACACTGTGTAATGTGTATTCTCAATTTAGTACGTAAAGCGGAAAAAAGTTTTGGATAATATCGCTAGTACATTTGTATAAAAGGTAGGTACTTAGCGTGGTAAGTTTTTGTTTAAAAATTTATTACCGCGCTTTTTTTTGTACATATTTCACTCGACTCCACCTAAGAGTGTACATAATAAATTTACATGGAAAATGTCCAGTTATCACGTTTGATATATGCACTTGTATGTCAAACAAGTTCATAGCTATATCAACGATTTTTTTCTTCATAATTATGTGCAGCAAGAAATTCACACATTTCTATCATCTAGTTTCCTTTAATGAAGTGGTCTTATAAATATTCCATTCAAATAATCTATTTATATGTATGATACGTGAACTATTTGTTCATGACTGATTGTGCGAAGCATTAAAATAAGCTCTTTATACAATTAGTAATTGTTTATGACTATTTGATACACGCTTCTTAGTTCAAAGAGCGAAAATTGTGAAAAAAAAACTAAAAATAATTTTGTGTAGTAACAGCGATAGTAAAGTTTAAAATTTACTACGACAGAGCAGCATTCCTGCGACTCAATCGTTATACGAATGCTACTGTGCATGAGTCCTGTTGCGTGAAGCGAATACTTCTGTTGAAGCCCAGTTAGTTTACAAGTACTATACGTTTGGTCGATTGCGAAGTTTGGCTCAAAATAGAAGCGCGAAAAGTATGTACTTGTAAATCCGTTTAATTTTTTTCCACGTATGTTGTTCGTTTAGATAATATCGCTCTCGTAAAACAAAAACAAAATCTGCGCGTTACTGTCGGCAGGAGATATGGGAATTTAAGTAGTAATTGTATTCAGCAGATCAACAATCGCGATTACTTTTCAATATAATCTCTCCTGCATCGTTCGGCTGTACGTACAACCTGCACTATCGTGATGATCGTAAATGAATTACGATACACACCTTGCAGATACTCCATTCGTTGGTTACAGAGACAGGATTAGTTAGGTGTTAATATAAGCAGTAGGCGTGAGTTCTGTTTATAAACAAGCAGTTTCAAGTGCGGCATTACCATTAGTGTGACAGAGGAGAGAGATATACAGCCAATAGCATAGCGCTTGGCAACAAGGCTAGAACAAGATTTTCGATACTTTTGGACCGCCAGCCAAACCGGCTCGCCGGGCCTACATTCCATGCCTTCACGTTAATGTTACGGATTTTTCACCGTATACAACGCGCAAATACGTCATTTTGCACCAATTTTTTGTTTTCAGCCGATCTGCACGTTCGTAAAGCAGGTGTAGTGAAAAACTTGCCGGCAAAATGAACAAATTCCGAACTTTTTCTAATCCTGTTTTTAACCAACTTTTATTAATTTCACATGAACGTGCAGGAATCAAAAAGCTCTCTACTACAGTCATATTTCGCAGGAAAACAAGGTTGCTACGAATCGAACTTCATGCGAATTTTATACCACAAACTAACTTACATATTAAAACGTAACATTGCACGCGAACACGTTCCAAGTACGCTCAGCAGGAATCGTTCCTGCTGCATGAAATTATGCCTACCGGGCTTCATTCATCTCTTTAAGCCGGTATTAAATAGGCATTACTGCGAGTAATTAAATTCGTCACCGTGTTCGAAATACTACAGAATCCGAGTGTTGCGGTGCAATTTCATTGCAAAAAAAAACAGTAAACGAAATATATTTTTTTTTTTTTGATATGCATGTTATAACGTAGATAATTTATTAAAATACCTGTTTAATTAAATCCGTCACTTGTCGAATAAAAAATCGAGCCATTTGTACAGAAACTTAAATATGATCACTGTTTACTAAGCAGGAAGTAAACTGACATTTCAGTTCTGTCTTATCGTAGTACAACAGCGTAACGCACAGCCTGTATAGTACACACTACCTTTAGGTCGTACAACCAACGCAACCGTCAGCGAAATACTGAACAAGTGCCTTACTATGAACAGCGCTCCGCGGTCACACCGCGAACAATTTCGCGACGCGCTGTCTCCCTCCAATTGGCAACCGCTTTCATGAGCTTTGCTCTTTCTAGATAATGGAGAAATGATTAGTTGTGTTGTGCACGTATACATTATGTAAAATATGTCAAACACAACAGATTTCTTAATATTTATTTCTGCAAAATTGTTTTAAAAATAGACCCCTCCGCTGTTTCTTATAATAAACTTTTTGTGCGATCGTACTAGAAACAGCTGTTTGACGGACGCGTTAACAATTATAAAGTACTGCATTACCGGCCCTATCCTTAGCAACGGCCGTAAAAGTTACTTTTCAGGCCGTTACCCTTAGCAACGGCCGAAAAAGTAACTTTTACGGCCGTTGCTAAGGAGAGGGCCGGTAATGCAGTACATACGCCGTCATCTGTCAGTGACAGAATGTCACGTAGTTTCTAACCTATAATTTTAAAAATTACTAAAAATTTAAATTGTTTTTAATTCGATCGCACAAAAAATGTAATATGCACCTCGGCCAAAACGTACTTTTTCGGTCTTGTCTGTTTGCTGGCCTCGACTTACACTTTTTGGCCTTGATACATAAATAACTATAGCTATTAGTTAATTAAATTACAATTTATTTAAAGAAAAATTCAAGCAGTACACAAGAAATACGTATATTATTGCAGAAGGGTCCAACACAATAAAATTCAGCACAATTTTGAATTAAAAAGTTTCATGTGCTACAAAAATTAAATTATTAAAGTAAGACCAGCTACATATTACAGAAAAATATTAAATAATTGGATAGTCTATGTCTGTTTCAATATTAATTTTTAATGCCCCAAAATGGATAGATATTATTCCTCAATATACCTACTAATAATAAAAGAAGCCGTCTCTACTGAAACATAAAATTTATTTAGTCTCACTAACTATAACCATAGTTGTTGTTTTGCCGTTGTCAGATGCAATTACAATAGAAAACTGAATTTTAAAAGTATACCATGTTTATTTTTAGAAAACTATATTCGCACATTCTAAACCAAGCAACACTAACAAAAATTAAACCTTTTTTGTTTATCTAAAATAAAGGGCAATAACCATTGCAAATATTGCAATCGCAAATTATTTTTTTTGCTAAAATGCAGTTAATTGTTATTATGCTATTGTCTTTACAGGCGTATCAGCATAATAGGTATAACAACACTTCAACAAAAAACAAATTTCGAAAGACAGTAATATATTGCTCACATAATTTTGGAGAATAAACTTTAAATATACTTTTTCGGCACTTAACTTATAACTAACGCTTTTGATAAATTTAACTAACGCCATGGCTTTCAATAATTTTGCTACATTTCTTGGAAAACTGAATACTTTTTAAACGTTACTGTTATCTCTTAGGTCAAATTTTGGCTATTCAATAAATAATTAAACACTAACTAATCTCTTAACAGTTTATTTATTATTTTTGTAAATAAAAATTGTTGACGTTAATTCTATTAGCCAATAGCTCATAATTTCAATATATTATACAACAGATCAATTGCTTTTTATTAAAAAGTGGATAACCCATAACTTAATTATAACTCATTACGATATTATTATACCGTCAAAATATTCCATATACTTACAAGTACTGTGTTATCTACTAATTCTTAACAACTACTAGTTCAAAAATTACTTTATACGATTATTTAAAAGTTTTAAAACTATCATAATACAAATATGTATGTACAGTCCAAAACATTCTCTTCGTCTGTTGCTTATTTAAAAAAATCGGAACAACGAAAATATAAAAACTAGAGAAAGGTTGAGTCAAGTAGTTCGTTTTCAAATGTAATGACACTGTTACAAAATTATGAATTTTTTTATCAACTTTTGTCAGAAAAGTCATTAACTTTAAATATATTATATCCTAGAGATACAAACTTACTGAAAGAAATCATAAAAGATTTCTAGCTTCCCCCATCACTACAAATTCAAGAACAAAATGTGACATAGCGCAACAATATTATCTTGAAGATAATAATAAAAACGTATTAATTTCTCTTATGGTCTTAATGAAAGAATTTTTATTAAACAATATTTACAGCACTGCCAAGAAAATGTAATCATTATTAATAAAGTCATGCAATACATGATGTTCGTGGATCAACATGGGAATCTTTTTCATTTTGACAGCAAATTTGATTAGATTGGTGTAAGGTTTATGTTTATTAAAATTATAAAAAATACATCGGCGTCGTAAAGATATTCATAAATTATGAAATTATTTTACAATTAAAAAAAGAGGCCAAACATTAACAATGGAAATAAAAAAAGTAGATTTGGTCGTCCAAAACCGCCGAAACGTATCGTACTACATCGCAAAGAATATGAAATTTAGATTTGAAGTTATGTTTCTAGTTTAATATTTCTCGATATTTTTAAAAGTAAAAACATTTGTTTTTACTATTTGGTTTTAACGGCAGTTCAGTCCAGAGGGCTGTGTTCCAGATTTTAAATTTGTTATAGAATTACGCTCATACAATCAGAAAATTCTCCATTTGAATATAATACAAAAATTGAATTAAAGAAAGTAAGAATGTGCTTTCCTATGCTAAAAACGAAGGCCTGTGTGTAAAATAGGTCTCGTTATGTTATATTAGATGATATTATCCATTGATTAATAAATCAAAAAAGAACGCGTTTTATACCGAAAGTGAACATATCCTGCAATCTACAACATATCAACATATATTTTTGACAGATATTGCAGGGATTATCTAAAAACTATTTCAAAATCTCTACAAAAAATCATCAATTACAACTTCACAACTGTTTACCTAAGTATGTAATTATATGATAATGTGTCTGAATGACTAACATATGACTAGAGTCACTTGTAGGTGAAACCATATTCTTACGTGCGTTCCAACATGTCCCTATTGTTTTTATAGAATATATAGATGAGGCGAATGGTCCTCTCTACAATGTCAAAGGTCGATACGGTCTGCGTGTAGAACTCTTTTTTGTCTAATACATAACTTAACGTTCAACAATTTTTTGGTTGTTGTCAACTTATAGTAACCGACCGCATCTGCACTTTATCTTATCGGCATTACGAACCTAAATTTAGATTACAAACGCTTTGATACATACCTACCTACACACAAATACACTTTTCTGTATGACTCTGTTTTTATCTCCATTCATTGTAAATGTTGTAACTTGATAGATGTGTTATGAATGATAATAAGACGATATGTATGTACATAGTTATATTTATTTATCACAGTACTGTGAAGTAGAGAAAAATATTTTTTTAGAAGTACTTCATTGTAACGTCCGTTTCCTATTACAAATATTTCTTGGCAGTAGGTAGCTTAAATAAAACTGTGTAAATGGATGATCACACAGGGTACTTCTAGAAATAAAACCGTAAATAATATTAAAATAAACAGCTACTTTCAAAATGTTTACTTTTATAAATTAGTACACTGGATTTATAGCATTTAATCAAATAACTACAACAGATTGTACTACGAAGTCGCTCTTTTTAATTATTTCACGAGAAAGCGTTTTCGATATTATAATAACATTGAAAATTCCCTCCACCTGTCTAATTTGCGTTTTCAACCAATCACTAATCTTAAATCTTTTAGAGACTACCAATAGGAGCAATATTAGACGGTAATAATTTTACATTCCTCTGCCAGGAGTTGATCCTCCTGTCAAATTTGCGTTTTCGACCAATAACAAACTCAGATTTCCTTTAAAAGGCCAATAAACATAATCATACTGATAATTTACTTTTCGCAATTAACAGATTTTCATGCGTTTATTGGTCGTTTCTAAGAAATCTGAGTTTTTGATTGGTGGAAAATATAAATTTGGAGAGGGAATAAAGTATTTTGGTCTTGATAATTTTTTGACAGATGTCGGCGACCAATAACGTTACTTTAATATAGATTAAACCACACCTCTGACACACCACTCTGACAGTACTTGTAAAATTTGACATAACAGATTATGTATGTACCTAAATACTATTTGGTTCATTAATTTTTATTAAAATATAATTCTTGAATTAAAAATTAGTTATAAATGATCTATTAATAATAACAATCGTAGTAAGTAGTAGGTATACTTTAATTTATCTAAATTAAACAACATTTTAATTTGACAGATAGGTTAGGTGAAGGAAATTTTCTCACAAAATATGACTCGTGCATTGCAAATAATCTATAATTTTTGACAAATCTTGACTCATGCAAGTTGAAGCAGAAAAAATCACTCGTGCACCGTGCACTCGTGATTTTTTCAGCTCAACTTGCATTCGGGCATATTTACCAAAATTATCGATAATTTTCAATGCACTTGTTATATTACTACTGAAAATTTCCTTCACCTATCAAATTTGCGTTTTCAACCAATCACTAATCTTGAATCTTCTAGAGACTACCAATAAGAGCATTATTACACGGTAATAATTTTACATTCCCTGTCAGATGTTGATCCTCCTGTCAAATTTGCGTTTTCGACCAATAACAAACTCAGATTTCCTAGAAACGACCAATAAACATAATCATACACTGATAATATCCTTTTCGCAACAGATTTTCATGCGTTTATTGGTCGTTACTAAGAAATCTGAGTTTGTGAATGATCGATAATATAAATTTGGAGAGGGAATAAAATATTTTGGTCTTGATAATTTTTTGACGAATTTCGGGGACCAGTAACTTTAATATAGATTAGACCACACCCCTGACGCACCACTCTGACAGTACTTGTAAAATTTCACATAATATACATTTAATTTGACAGGTAGGTTAGGTGAAGGAAATTTTCTGACAAAATATAACTCGTGCATTGCAAATAATTTATAATTTTTGACAAATCTTCACTCATGCAAGTTGAATCAGAAAAAAACACTTGTGTTTTTTTTTCAGCTCAACTTGCATTCGGGCCTATTTATCAAAAATTATCGATAATTTTCAATGCACTTGTTATATTATTACTGAAAATTCAACGATGAAGAAAAATAATAGGTACAATTAAATCTCGAATAATCGTTTTTCATCTGTGTGGTTTATTTTATAGTCCCGAATAAAATCAATATAAGATAAGGAAAAATAAGACCTTATCCATCGTTTTGCCGCATGATTCGTTCTAAATGTCGCAGCTTTTTTACTATTCATTTTCAAAATGCATATTGTATAGTTAAATATAAATGCCTATGTGTTGCGGATTCTCACAATTGCCGCCGACGATGTCATCAAGAAGTTGAAATGCAAGATACTGACTGAATTCTTCGTATAGGCATCACAAGTTTGCAGTTTTATTTCTAATTACATATGCTCATAAACATTTATATATTTATGTCCATCAGCAAACACATTTTTGGGATAATAAATAATTAGATGTCTAAATTGTTTTTCGTATGTTCCCGAATCTATGGTTTTCCCAAATTTATTGTTTCGTTTAAACCGTTCCTTTAAAAACGATAAATAAAGATTTCACTGTACTAAAATATTGTTCACGATTTATTGAGAAAATTGACTGACTAGCCTATAAATTAAAATTGCATAATTTAACGAACGCAAAACCCGTCATACCTAACAACAGGGTGATTCAAATTCGAGGGCGACCATGGGGATCTCGCTTATTATAATAGCTAAGAGAGATATTGCATATCCGTATTGACAATCTCGTAAAATTCCGCAGCAATCCTGTCTGTTTACTTTGCAAGTACATTTTTAAGGGTTACACAAAAAACTAAGATTTTCTAAAAATTATTACAAAAAACATGACCTTAGTTCCACTTTTGTAAACTAAAATTACTAGTTATTATTATTTAGTCATGAGTCCTTCTACTGTTAGGTGTAGGACTGTTGAGAACTAAAATTACTAGTTACCGTATTAAATAAATAACAGGTACATAGTTTCTGCACGAAAATAGATTAAAATTTGACTTTATAAAGTTTTTTGATTAAAATGTGCAATACATCGAACTGCGTAAATCAAAATGATTTCAGTATAGCACATGCGTTGGTTAGGTTGGTTACACAATGTTTTTATTTCAAGAACTAGATTCGTTTTCCAATCTCCTGATGCTGATTGATGTATTGCTGAATAGAAATTTGTTTTTTTTTTGCAAATTTATTTGAAAAACTAAGTTATTTGTCGAAGTGGGCTGCGAATATGTGCCATCCTCTTTCAATCTTTTTTTATGATGCAATAAGTAAACGGCAATGAAAATTAAAAAAATAAAATTTCTTAAAGTAAATATTTAATTTAGCGCATGAAACGATTTCTTGTATATTTCAACGTCCATGAGAATTATTGCACGCGCGGTATGCACATACATTTATTCTGCGAATCGTTAATCTTTACAATATAAAAGCTGTATTGTGTAAATTCGTGAACGGAAGGGAAACGAGCTGAGGTACGCTATGCCAGAAATAGCCGCAGCACCTCCTAGCGGTCGTCCAGGCAACAACACCGGGCCCCATTGACGTGCTCGCGACCTTCACCTCGCGGCGGCTACTCGACCGTCTCATGTACTCCAGGTAGAGAGACCTATGTCGTGCCCCAGCACGACTCCGTAATTAAGCACGAAAAAGGGGCTGCTTTAAAAGTGTCATGTGGGTTAATCATGCATTCTAAATATGTTACATAAACCTAAGGTTCGATATTGATTTTTATTTATTTACGGAACACGCCAATCAACAGGTTACCGACGAGCGCTACGGAAAAGAAACGAGGAAAATGAATAAAAGCATTAAAAAACAAGAAGCATCACCCTAATTTACCATACGTTATATGCTTTTTAATGTTAATAATTCTGTTCCAAATTTTTTATTGCACCGGTGGTTAATAGATAAATAATTCGTTGACGCTAAATTTTCAAAAAATAATTCTGAAAAATCTCTAAATGCCCTCAAAATTAATTTAGATACTGGTGTGTATGTAGTTGTGACGGCTATGACAATATCTTCTTTAATCTTTCACGTTCAGACTGAAGACTGTATGTCCAAAGAATGTTCCATTATTTTTTTTAGTAGTGGTACGCTAAAGCATGCATTAACAACAATTGCACAGCCTTTAAAACTATCTTTTTAGCAAAATCTGCCACTAAACACACAAAGACAACTTACCTACAACTCTTGCTTTCAAAAAATATAAGAAATTGCTTGAATTCCGGTAAATTACGAGGCCATAAAGAATTAAATCATCCGGTTGCAGCCTAAATTCCGGAAACTTCGTAACATTTTCGGCAGTTAATAATAGGCTATCAATCGGGTCAGTTGAAAAGCTCTGTAAATAAAAAATAAATAAATTAAAATTGCATAATTCTTCTTCAACCGATATTAAATTATTAGGTATTAAACGCCAGTAAAATTCATAATAGTTAATATATGACATTTATGAGGTTTAAACATTTCACAATAAAAATTGATAGTTATGAACTCATTATTAAACTACGTTTTTACAGGGTATCCAAAATCCGAGGTACAACATGGGAATTTTCTTCTCTTAAGAACAACGAAATCTCTTAAATAGGAACAAATTTGCGTAGTTTCATGTGACTTCCTTTATAAAAATTAAATTGCCATGATTTTCTTACTTCGAAAGTTTTACGAGAAAACGAACAAAAAAACAAATTTTCGTGTTTTTGCATGGTTTCCTTCAATTTTAAAGAAATTAAAACACTGCGAACACTTTTTTGAAGTAAATTTTTATTTTCCAGAGTCTAGTGCTGCTTTAATTGGATTTGGCACTAATTGTTTCGTCTATCCAAAACCATTATCAACTTTATTAATTCTTACAGACGCCGTATCACATTTCTACATAAAAATGTGGGGCTGAGGGCTGACTATTTTGAATACTGCGATAAAATACACGATTGGTATTTTCCCCCCTTAGTTTATTACTACAATCTGTACATTCAATAAAATTTTTGACGAATGACATGTCTCCTACTAACCAGTGACAGACTAATTTTTCTTTAAGTTTTAATTTTGTGTTTTATTTAAAACTAACCTAAACTACACTTTACTTTTAGTACTTAAGTTTATAAAACTATTTTCTTAATTCAGTCTAATCGTGCAATATAAATAAAGACCACATTTAACGTGTTTGGCATTTTCAGACACTTTAAAACGTATGATTGTAATTATTGTTGATCAAATTTGTTAATTTCCAGCTGTATATTGTGACATAAAAAAGTCACAAAAAAACTACTAACACACTATTAATATTATTTCAAGTTCATTGACGACTTCAACATTAAATCATAAATAAACAAGCAAATGAATCAACACGGATTAACAAAGCAGAAAAATAAATAAATGTACATCAATATTTATGTTATTTAATTTATATATTTGCATCATTTGCAATGACATTTAAATTTGAATGTTGAGGGTCAGAATTTACAACATTTGTCGGTACCCTGCTGGTTAATAGAGCCTGTTATTATTATTAAATAAATTTGATTGCGGGTAGAGACTATTAATCTAAGGCTGCTTGTATAATAGTAATCGACTTCTCTGCTCAACGTGAATGAACTATTGTTCCTACCTCACAGTCCAACGATTTGAATTCGTTGAATATTGAAATAATAGTTCTTATTGATAGACATAATTATTTACACGTGCGTAAATTGCCCACAACAATGCTAACGTACAAATAGGTGAATAAGAATGTTTTACAACTGACCTTCATCACAAAAATTTTCCATTAATAAATTTCTGCCAAAAAAAAAACATGTTGATAAGTTGTATTTTAAATAAATTTCGTTTAATGGTACTATTTGTTAAGTGCGGTTCAGAACTAATTGAAATGTAAATAATAGCCCATTCTTCAAAAACTGAGTAAGTGGGTCGAATTTAATTATGAAACCTCAGTGAGAGGGAGAAAATATAATGCCTTACGTACAAACAATTCCTCAAATATTGATTGCTCATATACAGAGGACGGACGGAAGGGCAAACAATACGATAAGATAAAGTGTTTTTCACAGGCCGGACGTAAGTTTTTGAAATTTAACTACTAAGTAAAATCCAAAAGCCCATACTTTTTATAATACCTTATTTTATGGCTTATTTTTTCCCTAATTTAAAACTTAAAAATATTCAGACCAGGTCTTTTACCTTTCTCAACATACGAGGGGGGACCCAAAAATAACCGGAATTATTTTCTGAAGGGCGAGCCCCTTTTAGTTCGAGCTTCTCGTGCTAGGAGAATATTCTAGAAACCCTTCTGCATCAGCGTGCCCACTGGCGTTGCTGTGTGTTGCTGCGTTCGGTTTCAGTGATTTTTTTTCGAAGACTCTTTCAACGCATCTGTCTATTTTGTGATGGCTGATTTACATGAACTTGCGGCAGTGACATTTTGTTTCCTGCTATGGAAAATAAAAAGGAAACAATTGTTATGCTACAGACAACTCACAAAGAAGTTGCTCGCAAGTTTAAAAATGGTTTTTCCGTTTTAAACAAGGCGAAATGTCGACTGACGATCAACCTCGGCCCGGGCGTCCTTTGACCAACTGAAGAAAATATGATACGAATTCGTCTAGCAATCTTGGAAGACCGTCGTCGGACCATTTATGAACTTGTGACGTTGACTGGAGTGTCATGGAGTTCCTATCGGCGAATGTTATCGGAAGATTTGGGGATGAAACGAGTTGCAGCAAAATTTGTACCTCGCTTGATCACACCTCAACAAAGAGAAAATCGCGTGCCGTGCCATGAAGGAGCAGTTGAAGGCTGACCTAACCAGATCCCCCCCCAAATCATGATCGAAGACGAATCTTGGTGCTATGGTTACGATTACGACCCCGAAACGAAGCAGCCAAATTTCACTGCCGAAAGTTGTTGTTAATCAGCCATCACAAAATAGACAGATGCGTTGAAAGCGTCTTCGAAAAAAAGTCACTGAAGCCGAACGCAGCAACTCATAACAACGCCAGATGGCACAATCATGCAGAAGGGTTTCAAGAATATTCTCCTAGTACGAGAAGCTCGAACTAAAAGGTTCTCGCCCTTCAGAAAATAATTCCGGTTATTTTTGGGTCCCCCCTCGTATGGACCGTTTATTATGAGAGTGATGTGTGTCAATTGTTTTTTATTTGGAGATATTTTTAAGGGTTTGCATTTCAGTCGATTAAACTTACTGATGAAGTCTACTCAGTTGGCTCAAGTTTCTATGAATTAAAATTTAGGTAAATTTATTAAGCAAATTAATGTTTTGTGAGTTTACTAGATCAATATTTTTATTTTTGGGTCATAAATGGACTTACACCATTTTTATAATTACTAATTTGTGAATATCATTAAATTTTAGTTATTTCAATTTTAATTAGATGAATTACGCTATTTTAATTCAGTTTTGATTATAAATGAGAACAAGTTAGTAACAAAAAACTATTGTTTAAGCTCAATATGTATTTACTTTTTGCAAATTATATCACTCTCATCATTTCTTTTTATTAACCCGTAGTTTTTTACATTACATGGCGAATTTGACCGTAAAATGGCACGATTTTACTTCTTAGCTTACCTAGTTTAATTAGTCTACGAGAAATGAACTTAAACCATGTTAATTATAAATGATTGCGCAATGTCACTGACTAACGAATTTTTAATTTGTCAAACTGTAAATTGTCCACAAACAAAAAGTTCACACTAAATTAGACTTGAATTATTAGTCTTCTCAATTTTTTCCAAAATTCCCAAAATCGGATGACTTGAAAAAAGGGACATGTTTCTCGTAAGACACGTCAATAAGAATTCAGATCGACATGTTCAAAGGCGTTTATCTTTTATTTTGATTAAATTTAAGTTTTGTTTTCTTTCTTTCATAATCGTTTATGTTAATTAAGAATATTAAAATTTCTTAAGCAACTTGTTTTGCCACTATTTAAATCTATCTCATAGTTTAAGTAAGTACACAGTTGAGGAATTTGTATATGATAATTTTCATGATTAATTTTCGAATTAAAGTGCAAAATACCGAAGCCAAATTAAACAGTTACTCTTAAAAACAAAAACAAAAGAAAACAATAAAAAAAAGGATGGGTTGTAGAGCAGTGTATTTGAACTTTTTCAAATAAAATTGTGGGTTGGTTATTTTGAAGGAAATTAATTGGTTGCTGTGATTTTTTGCCAAACGTAGCGTCGCGTCGTTTAGCTTCATTAAAAATATTTTTGTTTTAAAATAGAGTCGTTTAACAATTATATTTTTAATAATAACTCGATTTGCAAATATTTTTTGTAAATTTTTTTTTTCAGTGTAGTATCAATTTCATAATTTACACAGAGAGAAACATTCTCCAAACACTGAGAAAACAAAATGTTTGATAGTCGAACATAGTAAGTGTTCCGTTGACTTTGGTAATGGTATTTAGCCACGAATGTATAGCACTGTAAACGCTGACCTTGTAAAATGTTTGTCTCTGTTAAAGCTGATGACGAACGAGTACAACTTGCATCGGGCGTAGTAACTCTGTCGCCATCGCCGCCCGCCCCAGTGGTTCAATTCAACATTCAGATTCATTCAGCGTATCACAATGAGATAGAACTAAATTAACATTATTTAGAGGATATTTTTTACATGGGAAATGTTAGTGATAGTTATTCCACAGAAATGACACATTTGACTGACTATTATCGTTTTATTTAGCCGCATAGTGTTGCCATGCCAGGAAAATAGAACGGGGAAGCCTCGCAAAAACATTTTTTTATTTATACAAGATAAAACCAAAAACGACGACACGCGTGCGTTTAATTTCCATATTTAAACAATTTTGTAGAAATTGTAATTTTGTGTTAGTGTGACTTATAAGAACTGTAATTTTATAAGTTTTACGTTTATTCGCTGTAAACAAAACTACAATGGAACCTCAAACTTCGAACACTTTTCGTTCCTGGATACAGTTTAACTTTTAAGTTGTTCACTTTCGAGTTAAATTTCCCCACAAGGAATTATGTAAATTAAATACATCCGTTTCCAAAATATACCCAATATAAAACATTTTAAGTGCTTATTTCAAAAGATCATATTGGTAAATAATGATAAAACAAATATATTGAATTAAATGTTTTTATTTATAATTAAATTAAACTATGGTTTGCTGGTTTCTAACAGGTTTTTTTGAAATATTTTTATTTATTAAAACGTCCTACACGTTTCGCCAAAACTAGGTTTTTTTTCAGCATCCTCAGGGATGTTTAAATGATGATGAAAAATTATTTTCGATAATGTTGAAATAATTGATGTTAAAATTTTGTTAATGTTGAAAAATTTTGTTGAAGTTGAAATTGTTAAAATTGAAAATTAAAATGATTTAGATATTAGGCGTATATTCTTAAAGAAGTTTAGCACACAAAGGAATTTAACATTTAAAAAAACTACATATTACCACAAATTTACAGACACAACACGTTAAAAATTTCAAGTAAAAATAATTTTTCATCATTAAAACATCCCTGAGGATGCTGAAAAAAACCTAGTATCGGCGAAACATGTAGGACGTTTTAATAAAATAAAAATATTAAAAAAAAAACTGTTAGAAACCAGCAAACCATAGTTTAATTTAACCTAATCAAGAAACAGGAGAAATCAATGTTATTTATTTATAATAGTATAAATAATATTGAATAATAATCAATCAATAATATTAACAGTAGGAGGGATATTAATAAATGGACATTATTAAAGATAATATAAAACTTAACCAAAAAAATTAATAAAACCCTTAAAAACTAATGCTATGTTCGATTTTCGAGTTTCTGATCAAATTTCAAGTGGTTCCGTTCGAAGTTCGCGGGGCCACCATAATTCATGACAATTTGTCTGAATAGAAAAAACAAAACTGTTGATTTTTTGTTACATTATTTACTTATCCATCGCATAATAAATACGAGATTCAAATATCTCGCTTATCTTAAGAGCTACCAAGTTGTATAAATTGGGAATGAGGTGCGTAATTTGGAGCTGGATAACAAACTAAAAAATACAATAAGACCCTTTAAATATCAAAGAATAAATAAAACACTGATTTGTTGGTATCATTTACTTTCAAGGGTATTAAAAAATTTCTTACACTTTCTAAAAGTTTACATTTATTCGCAACACAGCTGATATTAGATTAGAGGTATAAGATGCTCAGTATATTTTGAACCACCCCCATATTAAGCTGCAAGTTTGGTACATCCTTTTAATGCATATCAAATAATTTATTATCACAACAAGGCAAATCTGTAAGCCTTGGACAGTGTGCAACCATATTTCAAGCCGAGGTGTACGCTATGCACTTATGTGCAGAAACACTATTAGAAAGAGATTTTAATAATAAAAGAATCTTCATAGTGTCCGACAGCCAAGCAGCGTTAAAAGCTCTTGGCTCGTCGGAAGTAAACTCAGGACTTGTTCTGAACTGCATACGGGACTCAAGCTAGGAAGGTCTCTAACGAAAAGACAATAGAAATGCTCAGGATGAGCAGAGCAGACATCATAGCAACCACAGGACTCGTCACAGGACACTGCGGGCTAAACAAACACTTCTACATAATAGGGCTCTCAGAGACCGATATATGCAGAGGATGTGGTGAAGAAGACGAAACTCCTCTTCACGTAATATGCCAGCGGGAAGGATTCACACCCTATCGGCGTAGATTTTTAGGGATTGAAAAAGCCAACCAAGAAGAGTTAAGAAAAACATCCTTCAAGAAAATCCTGGAGGTTTTCAAAAACACAGGACTTCCTTAAGACGCTATCACCAGAGGGCACAATAGACCAATAGACCGCAGTACAGCAACCCGAAAGGGGACCAACTCCGCGGAAATAAATAAATAATCTATTATCACAAATACACATCTACAACAATGTAAACAAATATAATTATTTATTAACGTGTATAAGTTATACTGCCGTACTAAATCAATAATTTCTACAGGATCAATAGATAAAAATATTATTTTGTCACTAATATTGTAAATTTTGTAATTAATATCTATATTTAATTAATTATAGCCCCTAAGTTAATAAATTTGTTTGTACAGAGACTTACTTATAATAGTTTATGTTTATTGGCTCTAGCATAATATCTATATACCTATATTAACTTCAAGACAAAACTGTATTTATACCAATCTGCAAGCTTTTGAAGTTAATTATGATTTTGTTTTAATTTGATTTTGGTTGCTATGCAATTCCACAAAACAATATAGAAATGGTTACATTTAAAAAACGAGAATTTAAAGCAGCTATTTTTCGAATAAGAATCCTACTACTATTTCCTTTATCAGCGACACTAAATAAAATTTACAAGGATATCAAAAACAAGAGGAAACAGATGTTACAAACTGACAAATAATTAAGAGACTTACTTATAATAGTTTATGTTTATTGGCTCTAGCATAATATCTATATACCTATATTAACTTCAAGACAAAACTGTATTTATGCCAATCTACAAGCTTTTGAAATTAATTATGATTTGGTTTTAATTTGATTTTGGTTGCTATGTAATTCCACAAAACAATATAGAAACGGTTACATTTAAAAAATGAGAATTTAAAGCAGCTATTTTTCGAATAATAATCCTATTTCCTTTATCAGCGACACTAAATAAAATTTACAAGGATATCAAAAATAAGAGGAAACAGATGTTGCAAACTGACAAACAATTAGATGCGCAGGGGGCAAACCATTTCGACGCTTTAGGTGTATAAAAAACCGATTAGATATAAAATTAGACTGAAAATACCGCATATTTAATTGTTAAACACAAAAAATTGCTATAATAAAACACTACACATGAAAATAACAAACGTATACCTAATTCAAGATGCAGTTTTGTAAGATATGTTCAAATGAGTTGATGGTAGTTAATACAATACATAAGGTGCGATTTTTTTTTTGGTACTCCTTGCGAATTATTGTGTGAAATAGAAATAAAACTTTACATACCTGTATTTTTTTATATTATTGTTAGATTTTAAAAGCTTTTAGAGTTAAAATATCCATGAATAAAATCTGGCAAATTAATTCCCTAGTTATATAAAATAAACAAAAGGATCCAATTTTAAGATGTTTTAGAGTTATTTAGAAAATTACGACCATTATTTCCCCCAGTATCATTTCGTCAATTATTTTAGGTTTAAGACTGGATTTCATGTTAACTGTAAATGGCTAAAAACTTTTTTTCCTAATTATATACAGCAAGCGCCGTTTGTTGTGATCACTGACTGTTAAAATCAGCCTCTTTATAGAAATAAATTTAAAAAGACCGACTCAAATTGGTAAAATTCACTACATTTCAATCGTTTATTAGAATCACACTTTCGGATATTAGAATCAATTTGAAAAGAATTTCAGATATATTTTTGAATTCGTTTTTAAAAAGCAATTAAAATGTAATTAGCAACTTTGCGCGCAAACCTTCATATACTCAGTGACTTTATAGTGTGAATCAAGACGAACAAAAATAACAGAATGTTTTAAATAATTTATAAGTAACATATTGCACACAATCCTAGTTTTGCAGATTTTCTGGGTTTTATTAATTTTGTTCATTTGGTAGGCAATAAACTATAATTTTGTTATTCATATTATTTTTTTCTCCCTTACAAAACATGCTATTTTCCTGTTTTCGGTTATTAAAATCGCTACTTAATGGAATCAATATTTAATTGACAATTATGGTTAGGATTAAAACATGTGAAATTAATTTGTAATAAAAATAATAACTTTAAATTTTGACAATACCTTATGTTTTTCCAACAAAAAACAAATCTTTGCACAACATACAAAACCATTTTCTGTAAAATCTAAACGAATTACAAAGTAATCAATAAAACAAAACAAAATGACCGTCGATTGACTAATATGTGAATCAATTGACAACGACAGCGATTAGAGATATGAGCTTACTATGTAGTAGTAATCAAAAACAAACAATTGTACGTTTTGACATCGAACTACAACAACCGCATATGTAAATAAACAACTAGTGTTCATTATATAGTATTAAACAAATTTTAGAAAATAAACTGTCAACATTTAAATAATTTTACATAATCGATGATTTCGTTAATTAGTCATTAATTAAACAACAAAATTATTCACACATTCGCAAGTATTCTCCTTGAAATATCGTTGTGATCCTTTAAGGTTGTTTTTGCTACAACGGTCAGCACTGGTAGCACTCGATTATGTTAATATAAACCCACAATTACCAAAAATAAGTACCTACACATGGATACACGGTGGCAATAATCTATCTTGTTACTTAAGTAACTTAGCTAGTATTAGGGTTAAAAATTAACCTAACAAAATTAGGGACAATTGCACAGATAATTGAATAACGTTCAAAAAATTTAGCAATGGTGCCAACATTGTTTAGAGGTTTCCTCAGTTTATTTTTTTACTCCACTAATAAACGCTTTCATTATTTTAATTTAATTTTGCTTAATTTTTCCTTGTTCATTTTGTTTTTAACTTTACTCCACACGAAATGTTTCTTGGTCCATAAATTTTTTAAAAGGTAGTAAAAACTTTATGTGCATTCCTACCACAACATAGCAAAAAGCAAACAAACCGCACGTACTTTTTTAAGGTAACAAGACCATATTTTACGCTATTTTTTGCAAAAGTTTTGTTTACAAGATTTTTTAAAGAAAAGTTTGTCTATATTCTTATAAGTAAGTATTCAATCGAAACCAAAATTTATATGTTTGCAGAAAAGTAGGCATAAATAATTTTGTTCTATATTTATTTTTAATAGAAATTTATTAGCAATCAGAATCTAAGATACTAAAGGGTTTTTCATTAAGGGCGCTCGAACTTTGAAATGAAATAAAAAAAGCTGCTTAAGTGATATTGCCACAATTGTTTTTTTTATTTTATTTTAAAGTACATGCAATGACATTACGTGCGGATTATAATTTCGGCCAAATGGCCACCGCGGCTCCGCTGTAGGTGGCGCATCCTGGTGGACCATTTTTGGACGACATATTCGCATAAATGGGGTCCAATTTCACGAAGAACGCGAGTTATGTTGGCCTTCAGGGCGGCAATCGTCTGTGGTTTGTCTGCATAGACCAGAGATTTCACGTAGTCTCACAGAAAATAGTCGAGCGGCGTTAAGTCACACGATCTCGGTGGCCGCCAAATGCCCTAAAGCCTAATCAGCGAACACACGACGTTGTCTGTGGTCGGTGGGCTTTAGTTCTTGAGTTAACTGAAATTTGTATGGATGAAGGCCCAAGTCTCGACGTATAATCCGCCAAATTGATGTCACAGAAAGACCAAGCTCTTGCCCACGACGCGGAATGGACTGTCTGGGGTTTTCTCGCACACTATTCCGAACGGCAACAATATTTTCCAACGATCTTGCGTTTCTTTGACGTACAGGCACTGCTTCATCGGCCACCGACCCGGTTGTCTCAAACGTATGGATTAAACGACGAATTGTCGACTCTGCAGGACGGCCACGAAGACCATAAATTGGACGCAGCGCACAGAACGTTAGGCGTACAGAGCACTCATTTTGATAATACATTTTAACAATTTCAACGCGTTTTTGAAACGTGTAGCGTTCTATGGTTAAAATTTCAAGATTAAATAAGTATTCCTGTCCAATTTGACAGCTGTAGCTTCACCAATATGGCCGCTATACACAATACACTGTCAAAGTTCGAGCGCACCTATTGAAAAACCCTTTATAAGCTAATTAGCTATCATGGTACTAACTAATTGCAGTACTTTATTTTGCAATTAAAAATATATCGATGTTTAAAAACTCTTTTTCATTGAATTTGCAACAATAGTAAACACTAGGGTTTCTCATATTTGACCATTTTGCTTGTCCCGGGATTCCGGGAAGAAATCGGCCTTTGTCTCGGGATTTCCCGGGATCCCGGGATGTAATAAATTATGTCATAATTTTTAAATAAATAACCCAAAAAATTAAGGGAGCGGTTTATTACTTAAAAACAACTCCAAGTCATATATGTAATACATTTTGCTCTATGATTATTACAAATAATTCAATAATATTGGTGAGAGAAACATACATTTGGGAATTATAACCTTTCTATTGCAATTTCATATTTATGAATACAATAATATAATTTTTACAATGAATTTTTGTAATGTGATTTAAGAAAACGAAGGTGATCTGTGCTTCAGTCAATTAGTCTTTATCTTAATTTATTAACAAAAAGTCCTGCTGCATAAAATGCTCTCTGTCTCTATTGATGTAGGTGAATTGTCTTGAGCGCATCTAGCAGCAAAGAAACTTCGTTATTATCAATAAAATGTCATTTATAAGCTATTTTGCTTTGAATTATCAGGGTACACAAAAATAAAACTGTAAAAGTATTTTGAAGATATTAACTTTGTAATGGAGACCGGGCTTCTTTGCGCCACACTAAAAGAGAAAAATTATTTTGAAGTTTTTCCATAATTTACTGTTAGTAAAGACATTTTAAGCATAACATTCTGATAAGTTATAATAGTATTACAAAGATCTTAGCACAAAATAAACGAAAACAACACTTTTTTAAAATCCCGGGAATTCCCGGGACAAAAAGCATTTCCCGGGAAATATAAAATACAGGGACCCGAACCGGTAAGAATAACGGTTCAGTTCCGGTTACCGGTTCGATAAATTTTAACTTTTCGGTTTACGTTCCGAACCACCGGTTTTTATTTTTTAATGATTCGGTAACCGGTTCGGCGGTAACGGTTCAGTTCCGGTTTCGGTTCAATACTTTTTTTTTAGTACAAAATGTATAAAAATAGTAATAAAACCCACAACATATAAATTTTATTTATATTTAAACCAGGGACCCGAACCGGTAAGAATAACGGTTCAGTTCCGGTTACCGGTTCGATAAATTTTAACTTTTCGGTTTACGTTCCGAACCACCGGTTTTTATTTTTTAATGATTCGGTAACCGGTTCGGCGGTAACGGTTTAGTTCCGGTTTCGGTTCAATACTTTTTTTTTAGTACAAAATGTATAAAAATAGTAATAAAACCCACAACATTAAGGTGACCAACCGTACTCCTTTCGGGAGTTTTGTACTGCTTTTTCATGCACCGTACTCCTTCTAAAAACCGTACTCCAAAAGTACTCCTTTGCATTCTTTTGTACTCCTTTGTACTCCCTTAATATTAAATTATCGAGACGTCAACATTTTGCGAGTTAACGTATAGCAGACACCTACAGGAATAATAGTCTGCCTATAAAAATACAGTATCCGCTAGATGTCACTCGGAAAATATTGTAGTTGTAAACCATAAACGTAGTATCCGTCAATCAGTTTACTCTCTAAATAGTCTAAATTAACTAAAGTTAAAGTGGTTCCGGGCGGTACGTATTTTTGAATGATATTTATTATTTCATTTTTAAGTTGCAAGTATAATTTTATAAACCCGATCAAATTCAGATATCAAATGAGCTTGTGAAATGTAATATTGATATTTTTTGAAAATTTTAAACCAATATTACGTTTTGCGAACTTATTTAATAGTTAACAATAATGTGTTTGAAATTAAATAAATATTGCAGGTAAATCGCGATTTATGCACAAAAGCTATAACTATAACATTTTGAATTATTTTCGATTTTGTAGGTTTCCTACTATTATGAGTAACGGATACGCCAGTGGAGGGTTTTAAAAATTTTACTAGTGCGAATACAATAGACCTATTTTAGAAAAAAATATGGAGGGTTCAAAAAGACGAAAAAATCATTTTAATGAAATTTTGAAAAAAGAGTTTCCATTTATTATAGAAAACCAAAAAAATGATGATTCTATGGTAAAATGTACAATCTGCAGAGGAGAATTTTCTATTGCGGTTGGTGGACGATCTGCAATAACAAAGCATATCGATACCAATAAACATAAAAAATCTCTCGATGCATCGGCATCAACGTCCAAACTAACCACATTTTTTAAATCTCCAAATTTTGGATCAAGTGAAAAAACATTAGCAATTATGGAGGGCACTTTTGCTTTTCATACTATTGTCCATAACCAGAGTTTCAGAAGCATGGACTGCACTACCAAATTATTAAAGAAATTTCATAATTCCAAATTTTCATGTGCAAGAACTAAATGCGAGTCAATAATAACTGGAGTTTTTAAAGAATATTGCGACCAAAAACTATTACAAGATTTGGAAACTGTATCATTTGTAACCATTTTATCAGATGCATCGAACCACAAAGAAATAAAATTATACCCAATATTAGTAAGATATTTCAATATTAAAAATGGCATTTGTCATAAAATTTTAAATTTAGAATCGATTGAAGGAGAAACTGCGGAAATTTTATCAAACCACTTGTTTCGTGTTATTACTGAAAATAATTTGAATTCTAAAATTGTAGCATTATCGGCAGATAACACGAATACGAATTTTGGTGGACGTAACCGGAGAGGTATCAATAATGTACACACAAGACTCAAAAATTTAACCAAGAAAAATATATTTGGAATCGGTTGCAATGCACACATTTTATCAAATGCCATTAACACAGCTTCTAGTTCTATGTCAATTGATGTGGAGGTCATAATTACAAACATATATTTATATTTTAGTCGTTTCACAGTTCGTGTAGCAAGTCTTAAACAATTTTGTCAAGAGGCTGATATTGAATATAAAAAGCTTCTTGGTTATTCAAAAGTGAGATGGCTTGCTCTGACTCCAGCAATAGAGCGCATTCTACAATTATATGAGCCACTTCGCTCATATTTTTTGAGTTTGGAGAAATGCCCTACCCTTCTGAAAGCATTCTTTCTTAATGAATCGTCTGAACTTATGCTCTATTTTGTTCACAGCCAGGCATCATTTTTTCACAAAACTACCCAAGAAATTGAGTCTGATAATATTTCAGCTGCAGAAGTTGGCAATATTTTAAATGATTTTATTTTGAAATATAAAGCGAGATTTGACGATTGGTTCGTACCTCTAGTTTTAAAAAGTAAATTAACAATTTTGGAGGAATCCAATCCTGGGATTACAGATAAATTTCTAAATGAAGTTAGAAATTTTTATAAAATTTGCTTTCAATATGTTGAGGAATGGTCAACCAACTTCGCTGAATTAAATTGCTTCCAGTGGACTCTCTTGAAGTGCAAAATTGAATGGGAAGATGTTTCTTCTACAGTTAAATTTTTAATGAAACAATTGAAGGATTCTGTCATTGATGTCAATTTTTTTTTCGAAGAAATACGAAGGGTAAATTTATTTTTAAACGACGAAAGACTGACGAAATGGGTAGATGAAAAAGTCAGTGTGGACAGAACGTGGATAGAAATCTTTTCTCATTTTAAACAAGAACATATTCCCCACGATAATCTAAAATTAGTGGTTGAATATGCCCTATGTTGCCCCGGCACTAATGCTGCTGTGGAGAGGGTATTCTCCATTGCTAATGATTACTGGATCAGTAAAGACACTAGCCTCTGTGTTAACAGTAAAGTTAAACTTGCGGGATGTAAGTTGTTCTGACATGTGTGCGCTATTGGAAGAAGATTCAGCATTATGCAAAAAGATTCATACAACGGAAAAATATGATTTTAAGATTTAAGAGTTTTTTTAAATATTTTTTGTGTTATTAGAATCAGTATTAATTTTTTATATTATTCAAAAAATATTTAGCTGTTAGGTTCGTCTACATTATTTTTATTTTTTATGAAATAACTTGCTTGCACGCGCTGGAACTTTGGTGTTCCTTAGTGCACATATAAATAGTTCCATTATGATATATATGGCAAATAAATACTAATACCAATTACAAAATTTTTTTTGTTTTGTCGCAATACCAATCACCATATCCAATGGAATTCCATTCGTACTCCTTTTTCACTAAAAATAATTGGTCACCTTACACAACATATAAATTTTATTTATATTTAAACTCTTTATATCTATAACCTAACCTTACCTTGATATATACTGCGCCATCTAACAAACATTATTGCAACAAACAGGCGGTAAAATTAAATTTTAATTTCTGAGTACAAAATAACAAAACACATTACAATTTTATTTATATACAAATTTGTGTTTGTTTTGTATTAAATAAAACTGTCAAATTAAGTCAGTGTAATATCGAGGGTCTCATATCAGGGTAGCTTATGCGCCAAAAATACAAAAATGGAGATTCTTCGCCAAAAATGTGTTAAACTGAAGGAAAAACAAATCTTTGTATGTCAGAAAAATCAACATATTTTGATATAAGTTAACTTGAACAGCATGGGGATCTCGTAAACGGTAAGAGATACAGACTTGGTTAAATGGGTCAAAGTGATCTATGATTTAAAAGCAACTATTCCATAAATTCTTAGATTGACGGCTTCAATGACAGTTCTTTGTAAATATTACCAATTTCAAATGTATTCACTGACAAAACCTACAAAACAATGATGTAATTCGTGTGGAAATTTAGTTAGTATAGTACTCTTAGTAATATAAAGTTATACTTACAGTTTTCCAAATTAGAAGCAATAACTAACCATTTATAAAAGTACGTAAGCGCACGCCATTCCAAAGTAGGTACAGTACTATGTGCAATGCCGCATTATACAGTCCAATCAACAAGTTTAAACTTGCGGTTTGTAGTGAAAGACGGCTTGACGAGCAAGAGCGCCTGCGTTCTATTAATCGCGGTAAAGAATACATTATTCAAATACGACTGTGATAGAAGATGCATATTTAATTATTTACAAATTGAACTGTCTTAAATATTTTCTTTATCTACGGTAAGATGTAATCAAAAATTACGAAAAAAATAAAATCCAATTTTTTATAAAAAATATCGTTCCGAACCGGTTTTTTAACCGGTTGTAGCGGTTTTAAGCGGTTCACGCCAGTCGGTTCGGTTCGGTTTTGCGGTTTTGTGATTTCTTAACTAAGAGGTTCAGTTCCGGTTCACGGTTCATGAAAAAGGCACCGGTTCGTTCCGGTTTTTGTTCCGGTTCCGGTTCGGTTCGGGTCCCTGTTAAAATAGCTTAAAATGGACCGGGATCCCGGTATCCCGGGATCCCGGGAAAGAAACCCTAGTAAACACCAATCAATCGTTAATGTAATTCTGCTCAACTTCGCTCATTTAACTAGCTCTCTGACTCTTATATTAATAGAGTTACCCAAGTAGATTAAGGTCACCCTGTATGCTTATAAAAATATCCATTAATCTAAGAATCTTCGTACGAATATTCCTTGTATACTGTTGTATATATGTCGTAGGCATAATGTGAAATCCGACATTTTATAAAACGCCTAGGCATTTTATAAAAAGCCGGTAAAACGAGCAAATTATGACTTTTTCTTAGACCCATACATTTGTATTCATACAAAAAAAAAGCTTTAACCAACTTTTAACCTGACCCTCATTCATTTGGTCAGTAGTAGAGGGTCAGGTTAAAGGTTGGTTAAAGTTTTTTTTTTAAATAAATAATAAAAATTAAGCTAATAGTTTTGTGCCTAGGCGTTTTATAAAATGCCGGATTTCACATTATGCCTACGACATATACACAATACAAAGTCTAATAAGTTGGCATATTAATTTTTTTAACGAACAATGACATTTTTTTAGTGACTATCTTGATCCCAATCATGTTTTATTTAGAATTTAGAAACTTCATTATTTGTTGTCACGCATTAGGTACACAAGTACAATGTAATAAAATTTACGTCTTCAATGAAATGTACACCAAAACTATTGTATAGTAGATATAATCATAAAATAATGACACACACATAACTTTTGTTACTTTTTTTGTTGATTTTGTTGATAATTACTGGAGTGGACTTATCCTGTTTTACTGAAGTAGAGCGTAGTATTGTTATTTTAATACTACGTAAACAAATTAAACAAAAACACTCAGCCTACTTATCTGTCAATCTGTCATTCACAATTATTTCACTTTCAATAGATAAACGTACAATCAACCAAAAAAAAGATTATTTCTAATAGATCAGATAAGAAACCCACCAAAAAAATCGCATATAAGATTTATTTATTATTTTCATTTGTTTTTTTTTGTCAGTGAACATATAAAGAGAGCTTTTGACAGTGACAGGAGAAAACAATTCATCATAATCTACTTCAGTCAAAAAAAACGCTGTCAAGCATAACTAAAAAATAAGATGTTTTTCATTTCAGGTTAAATGTAAATCAAATGTTCATTTAACTACGTATGATATTCGTTGAAAAGATTATTAATAATGCTGTGCAAACAGTACATACAATACATAATATGATATTGTAATTATTAGGTCTACTGTTGCATATGCACAAAAACAAAAACGATTATAGTTGAAAATACTCTCCAGAGATCATTATTAGCTGTGAATTAATTAAAAACTGTACATTGAAGAATATTAATATAAAAAAGTAAAAAATATGCAATAAACTTAAGATAAAAGCTACTTTTTCACTTTTCTGTTTTACGATTATTTTTTTTTCAAAATGAATCTACTGAACTAATAATACCTAAAATGAGGATACAGTAAACAAAATTAAACACCACTAAAATCATAATTCTCACACTTTGTTTGATAGGAATTTAATTGTGAAAAAAAATTCTTAAAATACTCAAAACCAAAAATCAACCCTACCCATTAGGTAGAAATACATTAAACGCGGTAAATAAACAGTACTCCTAATTATCCTACAATTTAGATTTAGATCAATAAATAATTCATTACTGTAGAGTCGCTCTTCTACATAATGCAAATGAAAACAAAACCATTTAAGTTGTGTATGTATTACTCGAGAGAAATAGATATTTTAAAATTATGGTGCGCTCCGCTAGTAGATAAACAAAACATTTTTGGTCTAACTGCAACAATTCCGTGTGTTTTATGACATATTGTACCTACAGACACGTAAATGAAAAGAGCATACATATATTCCATAAACTTTTAACTATGTCGATATAAATCACATAATATGCTGTTATGTTTCCAATCTTGCACGATCTGTGTTCTTCAGGACCGAAAGCCTTGTGGAAAATTCGTCCCACAGCAGTCGCGGATATGCTGTTGTTCAGTGCCAATAAATGGCGTTTTACAGAACGCATTGGACTAACGAATACCGCATTCGCAGCATTACGTACTCTGGCGCTCGAACTTTTTTTGCGGCCTGGAGGTTTTTTCTTCAAAGCAGACCCTGTTTTTCAAAATTATTATTATTATTATTTCCGCAGAGGTGGTCCCCTTTCGGGTTCCTGTACTGCGACCTATTGGTCTATTGTACCCTCTGGTGATGGCCCCTTAAAGAAGTCCTGTGTTTTTGAAAAACTCCAGGATTTTCTTTAAGGGTGTTTTTCTTATTTTCTTGGCAGGCTTTTTCCATCCCTAGAAGTCTGCGCCGATAGGGTGTGAATCCTTCACACTGGCATATTACGTGAAGAGGAGTTTCTTCTTCTTCACCACATCCTCTGCATTTATAGGTCTCTGAGAGCCCTATTATGTAGAAGTGTTTGTTTAGCCCACAGTGCCCTGTGACGAGTCCTGTGGTTGCTCTGATGCCTGCTCTGCTCATCCTGAGCATTTCTTTTGTCGTTTCTTTAGAGACCATTGACAGAATAGCCTTAAAATGGGCTTGTCCTGCAACTTTTTTCCCGATGAGCATTATGCCCTTGTATTAATATGTCATTAAGACACCGCTTGGCTGTTCCATAGGATGTACCAACTGCGGGTTCTGGTCTGAAGAAAGTTGTCTCGCTGCCAATTTTGGCTAGGCGATCTACCTTCTCGTTGCCTGGATTATTAGTGTGCCCTGGGCACCAAACCAGTTTAACATTATTCCTACTTCCTAGCACGTTGAGTGCCCATATGCAGTTTAGCACAAGTCGTGAGTTTACTTCCGACGAGCCAAGCTTTTTATTAATACACTTTTTTTCTTGGCGAACCCTGCGCAAGCTATTTACGATTACGTTAATGATATGTTAAATAAATAAAACTATAAACTAATTTACAATTCAAACAACGATTATTAAGTAGCTAAAAATGTATACAACATTAACAATGCCTCGCTATGGAGTTATGGTAATAAATCGATATACCTAAAAACAAATTATTACACATAAAAAATGTTGTTACAAACAGTTTTACGATAAATCCTACGCAAGCGTTTCCTAACACGTATAATTACTATAACAAATTCATGTGTGTGGCAATTTTAATAATTATACTGCAATGAAAGTGTGAATTCTACTTATCGGTGCTGAGTTTTGCACTTTTTATAATCGCCTTTATAACGGAAATTGCAGAACAAGTATAAACACGCGTTAGCAACTAATTATAAGGGGTCCGTAGGCGTCACACAAGTCCGGCTTTCACTATAGCAATACTGCATCATTAGTCCTCGCTGCCAAATAATGAGGCTTCATTTCAATGTATACACATACACGCAATCGATAAAACAACCGCTACTTGACACCAGCCTCCTACGATATTTAAATATATAAGGCCCGTGAATATCTTTGTCGAATTTTATTGAAAACGAATGTAACGATTGTAAATACGGAAAAATTATTTTAACATAACCCATGGTAATGGGGCGCAGTAGGCGTAACACAACAAGTGCTGTAAGTTGACAATAAGTACAAGCCTGCTTTGATAAATTACTGATTTTGGAATTATCGTGATCGCCTTATAAGCAGCGACCACTTCTTACAGCTGCTACAACATTCATTACGCGTAGTTTCTATAAATAGACACAATTACTGAGTCTAAAGATCTTTGATATTTATAGTAAATAGTTCTATTCAACAAAAATCATTGATACTGCCGTTGAATAATAAATGAAGACTAACTTCTTAGATAGAACGCCTTCAGGAAAAATATTCAAAGTAATACTATTTATTTTAAACGTATTACGTGCTTTAAGGTTCCTTCTCGGCAACCAGGAACATTTTTATCATTCAAGTTTACGGTAACTAGTTATGATAAAAAAAAATGTAAATTGGCATAATTGGCATTACACAGTACTTATACAGATGATAATATGAAGGAATGATAAAGCTAAGGACATACATCGCGTCGTCAGAATTGGTTAACGTAAGTTCGTTCGGCTACTTAGCTAAAAGTTATCGGAGCCGAAAATCTACGTTTCCATAGTAATATAATAATTCAGTTACTAAGAGTTAATCAGCTGTAAGGTTTTGACAAAGCTTTGTGCAACCGGATCTTACGTTGGCAAATAATATTAAACATAAAAACTTAACCTAGCCGTTTTACAAAACTATTTTTTTAAAATTATTATTCAATCATTTAGAAATAGAAATGTTTTCGTGATTTAGCAATACGTGCAATGATGTTGTGATGTTGATATAAACAAAAGCAAACATCCAAAAATAAATACCTCAAAAACTTTCAACGAATTAATTTGGATTAATATTCTTTTACAACTCAATTTGGATGTCTTAACACACAAAAATGGGGAATTGCTTTAACATAAAAATTATCTATGTAGGTACATAGGTATATACACAGTGCTGGATAAAAGTATAGAAACGGGCAAATATCTAGATTATTATTTAAAATATTACAATGAAATTTGGTATTCGACCATTATCGTATGTATTTAAAAACTTTGAAAAGGCAGTAGAAATTCGTTTGAAAGTTAGATTGACAATAGATTAACTAACACTTTGCTACCGCTAAATTTTTTACGATTGGTCAAACTTTTTTACACAGTCTTATAGAAAATTAAATGGATTTTTAAAAATTGATATTTTTCGAGATGTCGCGAATTTTTTGTTAATAAATAGGGAAACGCAATATTTTCAAGTATGCTAATCAATAAACAGGTAAAAACAAAAAGTTCTTAAAATGTTAACATTACAAATTAAATTTTCTATAAGACTGTGTAGAAAAATTGAAGGTAACAACAAAGAGTTATTGTTGTTTAAAGTTTTACAAGTTTGACTAAGCGCAAAAAAACGTCCTGTATAATATTTTTAAAATGTAACTAACGCAAAGTGTTATTTAATCTATTGTCAATCCAACTTTCAAATAAATTTCTATACTGCCTTTTCAAAATTTGTAAATGTTGAACAATTTTTAAAGTGCTTTATCGCTCAAAAACAGTTGACTTTACGCTAATATGACTTAACACCTTTTTTTCGAAGTAACTTCGAACTATACAGGGTGTTTCATGTAAAATTTCAAAGTTTGGGTCCGTTTCCGGTTGAACCGTAAGTCCTGTTGCAAGTTTAATACTCGCATCGAATCCGGAACATACGATAATGGTCAAATACCAATTTTCATTGTTATATCCTGAGTAGAATTCTAGACATTTGTCTGTTTTCATGCTTTGCCCAGCACTGTATGTTTTGTTCAGGCAATGACGACGCAGTCTCAGAGTGGCCTACAAGCAACAAATGAAAGCATGTTTCAGTTAAGTACAGCAAATTCGTCATTCTAAAAATTTAACATTTATTAAAGCTAAAATCTAATAAATTACATAAGCAACTATTTCTCTTTTGCATATTTCCATGCGTGTAGTATTTTATGTAAATGAATTCATTTTTGCCTCGTGATACAATTGTGTTGATTATTTCATTTGTGACCGTTACAGCAATTAATGAAGTAAACCAAGCACTCTGTAATTAAAATAAATACTTCGTTACTCACTTGTTTGCGTTAGAAGGTTACAATAATAATTAATACTTGTGACAATACTGATAGCGCCAATCCCACTATTTTAGATTTATTAATAATTTTGCTTTCTTAAAGGTTAAATAAGTAGTGCAAAAGTAATTATACTGCAATACAAACGATATTGATTACAAAAAAAATGTATTTGAAATATTAGAGTAGATTTTGCGTACTTGTAAGATTTAGTTCCGTAAAATGTTTGTGCAGTGAAGTAGCTAACGTCAGGGATGTTTGGGCACATTCCGGGAGCTATGATGCAAAAGAATACACTTTTCAAAGTTAAGACAAATAATATTGCATAAGGAATGTACGAGGTATGATCAAAATATACGGTGAATAATTTTATTACGAACAAAATAATAAGCTTATGTCAAATTTGAATTAATGTCCTTCAAAATGCTCTTCTTGACTAGCGATGCACTTATCCCAACGTTGATTCTATGATTGGAAGCATTTCTGGAAGGATTCTTTCGAAAGGGCCTTCAGCTGCTCCGTTGTGGCCCTCTCAATGTCGGGAATGGTATCAAAACGTTTTCCTTTTAGCACGGTTTTTATTTTTGGGAAAAGCCAGAAGTCACATGGTGCTAAATCCGGAGAGTAAGGCGGATGTGGACAGACAGGAACCTTTTTTTAGCCCAAAAACTCGCGGATCAGAAGCGAGGTGCGGCATGGCGCGTTGTCGTGATGAACGAGGAAGCCATTGGGCTCATTTTTCTGGTCTCTTTCTCCGTACATCGTTTCGCAAACATTGCAGCAAACCCTTGTATATTCGGAATTTATAGTTGTTCCCCTTGGAGCGAACCATTTTTGCCACTTTTTGCACGTTTTCGTCTGTTTTTGAGGTCGAAGGACGTCCCAAGCGTTGCTCGTCTTCAACCGACTCATTTCCGCTTTTAAATCGCTCATACCACTTGTAAACAGTCACCACATTATCACCATACACTGATTTTAACATTTCATGAGCTTCTTTGGCACTTTTTTGCAATTTAAAGCAAAACTTAATGTTAAGGCATTGTTTGAAATCCATGATGCGCGACAGACACGGTAAACATGATCTCACTCTTTCAGCTCTGGAAGCCGACTGACAAGTCACAACTTGTTCAAACTTGACACTGACTGTCTCAACGGATCAGACTATTGGACTTAATACGTCAAATGGATGTAGCGTCAGCAGTTGCTGCTATAAAAATTCATTCACCGTATTTTTTGATCACACCTCGTATATTATATTTATATATTAAAAAAAAAAAGATTAATAATTGTTGGAATATATCTAATAAATAAACCATGGGCATTTAATTTGTTCCACATACTTTCATGTACGGCACTGCTTATTAGTAAGTAAGGCTTTTACAGTTTAGTAGATATTTTCTGTTTTTAAACAACGGAATAAAAATTAGTGATAAGCAATTTAATGAAATCAAATGTAATGCTATTTTTATAAACCTTTTTAATCGGTTATTTACAAAATATTTTAGGCAGTTAAAAGGTGTTTAAAAATAATTGAAAATTAACTTTTTTCTGCATTCAATTTTTTAAAACCTTTTCCGACATAAAAACTTTTACAGGAGTTGTGCTGATTTTATATCAAAGTCTTTTAAGGTTCGTTTTTGACGAATTTATTAAGCCTTATTTTTGAAGGAATAGTTTACAAAACATTAAAAGGTTCCATTGTTTTTTACAAATATGCCCAAACGGAATTCAAATTGACTTCTTTGCTTTATCTGCGATTGGGCAACCGCTTTGTTTTATCGTTTTCTTACAAAGATCTTTTTTTTTACTTCTATATTCTACGTATTAGAAAGACAATATCTCCTTAAGAAAAGGTTTACACATGGTATTTTTAAACCGTTATCTGTTGAAGATTGAAGATAATTTCTTTTTTGTAAATAATTAAATTTTTATAAATATCTAAACTCATTGACTACAAAATCTTTCCCTATAAAGTTCAACCACTTTTCTAATTTAATGCGTACCAATTTTTTAATTTGCTGTAAGTACATTATACAATAACCCGTTTATCATGATTTTAAACAGAAAAAGGTAATTAGCTTTTTTTATATGGAATGAGTTTCCATTATTAATGTCGCTTTTTTACATAACATTTCGAACAAAAAAGTTACAATCAATCAATCACTCAAGCAGTGACGTTCATTGTTTTTGCTAACTTATATAAAATGGAAGTTTTTAAATAGACTGCTCAAATTGGTTCCATCCAACACACAGAACCTATTTTGGAACTAAAATTTAAATATTCAAAACAAACGCGGTATAGAATGTACCAGGGCATGAAACCGGTTTTTTAAACCGGTTTAAAAAACCGGTTAACCTTTATTTTTTGTCCAAAATTGTGATTTTTAACCGAAACCGAAACCGTTATTTTTAAAGGCGAAAAAAACGGTAACCTTTAACCAAAATAATAAAAAACCGGTTTTTTAAACATCTCTTTTTAATAAAAATTATTTTGAAAGAATACAAAATCTGTATTAAATGTGATTAGTTTACCAAAAGTAATTACTGAATGCTTGATTGTACATATATTATAAAATTATAAATAGATAATATCTTTTGATACTTTGCATTCCAAATCTGAATAATGTTAAAAACCGGTTAAATTAACCGGTTTTTTCCGTAAAAAACCGGTTTTTCAACAAAAACCGTTATAAAAATAAAGTTCTTAAATTCGGTTAACCGTTAACCAAAATTTTTTTCGGTTTCTAGCCCTGGAATGTACAGTAACTTTTGATGTAAAAAAAAAACACATTTTTCTGACATTTCTACAATTCTGATTTGCAGATTTAAAATTAACAAAATATTTTAATTTACATAAAGTTTACATGAACAGAGTAGAATGCAAAGACATTTTTTCAGGGATATTTAATTTCAGCTTAAACATTTGTACTAGGTTTTTTCGTTATGTTTTTCCACAGACATCGCCGCATCAATGTTCTTTGTTTACAACGATTTGAAAATGGACTAATTCCAAATTTTTACAAAATTGATTTGCTGTAACTTTAAAATGACCTGTGCACACGAACTGCAGCTATTCTAATCCCATCATTACCAACTTTTATGACCATGCCTTAATCCCACACTCGAACTGCGTACAAATATTTTCTAACCCTTGATTATATGGGTAGATCCTAATTTAATGCAAGAATGAATCCTAAAACTATGTACTATGAGAACTACAAACACATGTGAATCTTTTCCTAGTAAATTCAATTCGAATTATCCGTCACCACATCCCAATATTCACGTTTTTATGCTTACTTTAATAAACATTCAGACAGGTTCTTATATTAAGATTAACAGTGTTCATTGCATCAATTAAACTCCACGAATAAATATTCGGAATCGCCATATGGATTTAGAAAAAATAGTTGAACAATACAAAGACAATTTGATTTCTCGAGTAGATTTTGTTAAATGCTGTAGTTATATTTTCCGACTGTAGAAATTTTATACTCCTATTAAGTAATTACTATGTACATATTATTGACAAATAAAATATTTTATTTGTTTTTTAATTTAATTCAATTTAAGTAGTGAATATTTAGGAATAGTCTTACCATTTCTGACCGCTTACCTAAATACGAAATTCCGGGAAAGGTGTAGTTAAAGAATGTGTGCAGTTCGTGTATCGGCTTAACTCTCATGCTTAATTACTGGCTGCAGTTCGAGTGGTACTTAAATACAAGTCATTAAAATGGCTGCAGTTCGAATGCGCCCAAAATGACAACCCCAATCGTATTTCTTAAATAAATTGTAAGCTCTTCCGCACAATGTTGATACACAAATTTGGACAGTTATTATGGAGCTTGTTTAAAAAACAGTTTAGTTGATTCTTAGTGCGTAATTAATAATTTATAAGACAACAATGCATTTTTAAAAATATTTTAAGCGGTAAAACACTTTTAAAAATTCTCAACGTTGGAAAACTTTGACAAGGCAATAGAAATTCATTTAAAAGTTTTACTGATCTTACATTAACTAACTAACTACTAGGAGTACTATCTACTAACTACTAAATATGTAAGTAATTTTAAAAAGCCTTGATTACAACGTAAAAATAGTATAATCATGGGCGTCCGCAGAAAAATTTTCACAGCATAGAGACAAATAATAATATATATAAATTTTGATTTAATTTTTTAATTTTTATTATTTGTTTTTACAACGGACGCCCATGAGTATAATCACATCCTTATTAAAAAAATGCCAATAATTCATTACATTACAACTTTCTTGTTTTATCTTTTAATTTGACTAAAATTACCGATGTATGCCTCCGTGGCCTATTTGCAAATATTACATTGCCCCAATAATTAAAAATAATATCTCGGAAAATATTAATTTTAGGTGTAAAACAAAGTGAATGTTTTTGAAGGACAATTAAATTTTCTGTAAGACTAATTAAAATATAGGGGGTTGTATTTAAGAAAAGTGAATGATCAATGTTAAAAGTTTTCCAACTTTAAACAGGCGTAAAAATGTTTTTAAAAAAATTACTAGTGTAAAGCGTTAGTTAATCTTAAGTCAATCTAACTTTCAAACGAATTCTACTATTTTACTATAGGTTGACTTTAAGCTCATAATAATAATGTTATTCTTTAAAAAAAAAAATTAAAGAGGAATCCAACAATAAAAAAATTAACGGGATTTACATTTTTAAAGTTCGGTCCGTTTCTTTTAAACCGGAAGTCGTGTTGCAATCCGGAATATACGATAGTAGCCAGATATCAAATTTCGTTGTAATATCTTCAATGGTATTCTAGATATTTGGCTGTTTTCATACTTTTGCCCAGCGCTGTACTTTTTTTACATTTGGAAAGAAACTTAAAACAGAAAGGCGCTTTTATTGGTCGGTGTGTATAGATTTAAATTACTGTAATTCTATTAATTAGTGAAAGGTTTTTTGTTTTAATTTAATACACAATTAACCCTTTGTGTAATTTTCTATAAAACAAGGATATAACTAAATTTCATGATAAAAATGTAGAAAACTAGAACGTAGTTCGAATAAAATTATGTTTCACTACATCGAAAACATTCCAATAATTTTGATTGAATCTCGGTACCGCTGGAACACACTAATGTTTATCGTTGTAGTTTGTCGGTTAGTTAGAATCCGAGACGGCGTTGTTCTTTATTCCCAGTGGCCGGGTAAACACGCAGTTCCTAGGATCTGGCGGTTAAAGAAACGAAAGATCCTCCATCGTGCACTATCTCCAACATTGCTAAGATTAATGTTGCTCTTAATTGGGGTACGGGGAACTATTTTAGAATACTTCGAACCCAACCATCAATATCGGCATGGGAAGTTTTAAATTCGAACGGTGTTGTCTGTCTTTCGAAAAGCCTGGATTTTACCGTTGCTTTTATATTTCGACTAGTTGTGCAAGTATAGCAAGACATTTTATGTTGGTGACGCATTTTTAAAAGAGGTGTGCATACCTCAGCGCTTTCGTAATCTTCCACCGTTTGACCTTTCAAGGACGCGAAGAGGTGGTAGACCGACCGTATATCCAACTTCAAAATTTGTTTAGTTCTCCGTTTACTCTGCAATATAAATATACCGACAGTGTTCAAATACGTTTAAACTATCAGATGCTCTGCCAAGGTTTACTCGAAACCTTGAATTTGACCTTTATTAGCTTGCCTCCGAGAACACGTTTTAACACATTGTTGCAATAAAAGCCGACTTACAATTTTTTAAATGTTAATTGTCACAGTAAACTTTTAGTACCGTATTTTAATTTTAATAAAACGGCTCTCTCTCAATGTCAATGCTGCATAAATTAATTGTCCGATGACTATAACAATTAATGTATCCCGTCGTTCCACTGTCAAATTTTGCTACATCTGTCTCAAGGTTACTTCATTTCATCGTTTGACTACTGTGTACTGACGAGAAAAAACAATGTAGCGTCACATCTATTCATTTAGATTTTATTCATTGTGGTCGGAGGTCGGATTTATATGCAGCTAAATTAGCCAAAAACTTATTTATATAAAATTGAATTTAAAGATGAAAAAGGCAACATAGCCATAATGATAGTCGTGCTTAAGTGTATAAGAAGCAGAAACTTAAAACGAAAAAAATTGCATCGTTTCTAATTGAAACGAAAACGAAAAATTTTCGTTTTTGTGAACCAAAACTAAATTACGGCTAATACCGGTTATACACCGTTAACATAAACAGAAACACGCTAGAACCCCGATTATTCGACTATTCAGATTATAAATACTACATATGTAATAATATGTAAATCAACCCAGTTCGCCTTTAAATCAAAACAAATTTGGCGTGGTTATATTGTACCTTTGGTCATCCAATGATAGAAGTAAAATGTTTGTGATGATTTTTAAACTTAATATAAATTTTTATATCTGTTTCTTAACGAGCATGGGCCCCGCTCAATTATAAACGGTGATATGTTGAGTTTTGATCTTTATGGACGGCATATTTCAGACTGGCAAATCGCCATATCAAATTTATCAAATTGTTAAACATAATTAATATATACCTATTCAAATAAAATTTTTGCATTTTATTTAGGAAATATTCGCGCATGCCAGGTATAAAAACAAAACTCGATTTGTTTAATGAAAATGTAAAGACGATCTGAATCTAATTATACAGGGTATTTCTTAAATATTGCAAAAAACTTCGGGAGGTGATTCCTTATCGAAAATTAAGGGGAACCTTTCATATAAAATTTTTTCCTTAGACGTCTCCTTTCGGAGTTATACCCGTCCAAAGGGGAAGCGGTAAAATTAGGTTTTTATTTTATCTGCAATTTTAGATATATGTAGGAGAATGATATTTGGTAGACGTTTTATGCTTATTAAAAGGTTTCCCGTAGTAATATTTTCAATAATGTCACACCTTCACAGGGGGTTGAAAAGTACGAACCCTGTTTTTTTTTAATCTAAACTTTTTGGTGAATTAAAATTTTCAAATTAAAAATTTTTTTTAGATCTTTATTTATTTAGAAACTTTTTTGCTCATTAGTTTTTCTCGTAAAACCTACCGTTTTTGAGTAAAAAATTAAATAAATAAACATGAGCCATCAAATATACCAATACAAAACGATTCAATTTGGTGGTTGCCATAGTTTGTTTATGTTCATATTGGGTAAAATTGACGGGCGTTTTAGCTTTGTCGCCGCACAAACGTCAAAATGAATTACACCCGTCAATTCTACCCATTATGAACATAATCAAACCATGGCAACCCCCAAAATGAATCGTTTTATATTGGAATATTTGTTGATGCTTCATGTTTACTTATCTTATTTTTTACTCAAAAACGGTAGGTTTTACGAGAAAAACTAAAGAATAAAAAAAGTCTGTAAATAAATTAATAAAGCTTAATTTTTTTTTATTGTAAAATTTCAACCCAGCAAAAAGTTCTGATAAAAAAACCAACAGGGGTCGCACTTTTTAGTCTCCTGTGAAGGTGGGAGATGATTAAAAATATTACTATGGGAAACCTTTTAATAAGTATAAAACCTCTACCAAATATTATTTTTCTACATACATCCAAATTCAAGAAATAAAATAAAAACCTAATTTTTCTGCTCCTCCGAAAGGAGACGTTTAAGGAAAAAAATTTATATGAAAGACCCTCCTTACTTTTCGAGAAAGAATCACTTCCCGATTTTTTTTTTTTGCAATACTTAAGAAACACCCTGTATAGCGAGTGCCGTTTTAAAGTTATTTTTGGACTAAACAGATATGTGCATGTGAATTTAATTCAGTAATTGATTATAAAGACAAAAGTACTAATTGCCATCGATAATGCACTAAATGTTTATTAAAATAAATTGTAAATAAAATCGAAGAAATCGGTTAAAACCGGTAATAGAAATTATTTATTTCGTTTTCAATCTAGAACGTAAGATAAACATTTCTTTTTCGTTACGGTTCTTATAAAATTTTGGTTGATTTCGTTATTTCGTTTACGTTACCGTTCTCTGTCCTTAATTAGAAGACATAAGTAAATTAACAAAACTAGAAATGGTTAGGTTGGTCTTTCAAATATTATTACACACAAAATATAAAATAAATCTCCGTCTGAAAATACCTATTTTACTGGTTTTAAAAGGAAAGAACCGCTCCAGATAAATTGGCGCCCTGAAGCCAAGACCACATAATAGCACCCCCAACAATTAAATAAGAATGTATGTGTTTCTAGTACCGTGTGCTGAGCTTGAATGATTTACAGGAAAAGTTAACACGTTTCTAACATATTTGCATTTGCTGATTACCCTGTAGAACACGAAATCGAAAAGAATTTTTAATTAGGATAGGAAATTAATACTTTTATCAATAGATACTATCTTTGATTACTGGTCCTATAAAGTGTGCTGTGTTTCCTGCTATTTAAATTTTATTTGAATATTACCCTCATCACATGATTAGGCATCGCCCTTAGTTGTTTATACATTTTTCAATGATAAATTATAAGGTGCGACTTTTTATTCTCAAAAAAAAAGCACTGTAGTAGAAAACGATTGTGTTTTATAGCTCTTTTTTTCATTCGGATCGAAATAATTGCTTCATTTGATTGCGCTAATTAGCGTGACACGGCATTGTCACATCGTCATAATTTGTAATAATTATGATAAAATTTAGTAAATAACTAATTTCGAATCTAATTTTGAGTACTAAACCGATAAACATTATAAACGAATGTTTTTTGCCTTTGAAGTCAAATAACTTTTAGTGTACGGTGTATTTTTAAAAAATTAACCTATAATTTAAAAACTTAAAAACTGTGTTTCGCCAAAATTTTATAAATGAAATTAAATAGGGGATTTCACCGCAACATAAACCAAGTTTTTTTTGGCAACGTCCCAAGTTAACCAATATGAACACGTGTTGTCCCTATTTAATTCGATGATGATGTAATTTCCACGCCACACAATTACACAAAAACTATCTGCGACATGTTATAAACATTTTTGGATGTACAAGAACAATTGTGACTTTATCATATGTTTAAAATTCAATATCTGCTAAATATACACCTTATTACTAACTTAAGAAATTTATAATTTAGGGTTAATGTGGAATTAGTGCCTACTGAAGTTTTTAAGACTAAATAATTTCATAAAAGTCCTATTTTGCGTTTCAGTGCACTATGAGCTTTGATGTGAGAGATAAAATAAAATTTAAGAATGTAATCACAGCTTGTAATAATATGAAATGAAATAATACTTTTTACGTTTGGACATCGCCCCGAGACGGCTGATAAAAGCAAAAAAAAATACGTTACTTTGGCTATTCCGTTGGTTGTCGTAAACAAGCGCATGAGAGCCTCGTGGCTTAGCAACGCTCCTGCCTGACGAAGCATCAGTTCTTTTGTTTTGTGGCAGAAATGTAACAAGTGAACCCAAAACTTAAGCAGTTTTTGGCTTGTTATTGTAAAAACGTCTGATCGTTAATCAGCTTGAAATCGATATCTATTAATACATACAATGAGTTGGAATAATCTTGAAGAATACTTTATTAATTTGTTTATTATTGTGTCCATTTATACCAAACAATATTCGAAAAAAAAAACAACAATAGATTTAAGTTCTTTTAAAGACTGATCTGGACTTTCCAGAGTACATGTGGCAGATTCGTTCCGTTGTTCAAACTTAAACAAAGTAAATATTTGCCAATGTTCCGTACCGTGTGTGTATATAGTTTTAACTCTGCATGTAATCACTCCAGCATAATTTAAAAGGCACTAAAACTAAATCTTCGATTTCATGTACATGATTCTACATTTTTACGCCATACGTCACACATTTTGACTATTTTCGCGATGAGGTCCGCGTGTGAGCCTTATAAACTGTATAAAAACCGCGTTCCATCAGATGATTTCTTATGAATAATATACACGATCTTTAAATTGTAGGTAACGTTAATTCAAAACAACATAAAAAAGGCAATATTTTGTTAACGTAGGATTGTAGTTTACCTTGGGGTATACAGGGTGTCCCAGATTACATTTCTAATATGGGGATCTCGCTTATTATAAGAGATACAGGTTTGTTTAAATGAGATGAATTATTCCTTGGTATGGGTGGAGCCACAATAAATTTTTAAAAGCACAAAATTCTTCATGCTTCAGATGTTATAACAAAAAATATGAAAATGTCGAATTTCTTTTTTCTCCCATAACTTTTTTGTCTTAATCGTCAGAATAATTTTATTTGTACTTTCTCAAGGTACTTTTAAATGGAGGATGTAACTGTTATTTTAGATTTTTTTTAACACCTACCATTTTCGAGATATTATCCCTAATTTCATTTTTTCTTATGGGCCGCGAAGTTGGCTATGGAATAGTTAAATGTGCTTTTTTTTCTATTTTAAATGAAATATTACTTGCTATATCTATTTTTATAAATAAGTCACAAAATGAAGAAAAATGGTATTTTACCCATCACTTATCAAGCTATCTATGAAAATAAAAACAAAAAACAACTAATTAAATGTCAAATGGTAGTTACTATTTGTGCGGGCGGTATCATTTATTAGAAGTTTATAGTATTGTTGTGTAATTCAATAGTATTTTCAGCAAATTTGTTATCATATAATTATGGGCACATTTACAACTAATTAAAATTTTTAAATGTTTTAACTATTCTATAGCCAACTTCGCGGCCCATAAGAAAAAATGAAATTAGGGGTAATATCTCGAAAATGGTAGATGTTAAAAAAAATCTACAATAACAGTTACATTCTCCATTAAAAAGTACCTTAAGAAAGTGCAAATAAAATTGTTCTAGCGATTAATGACAAAAAAGTTATGAGAGAAAAAAGAAATTCGACAATATCATATTTTTTGCTATAACATCTGAAGCACGAGGAATTTTGTGCTTTTATAAAATGATAGTGGCTCCTCTCATACTATGGAATAATTCATCTAATTTAAACAAACCTATATCTCTTATAATAAGCGAGATGCCCATGCTGGAAATGTAATCTGGGACACCCTGTATAGTAACTCCGTATAAGATTTGTTTGTTAAATAAAAATGGATTTGGTATGAAAATTTGCGAATAAATGATTTTAAGAGTTTGGGTTAAACAATAAGCAATATAAGAGGTAGAAAATTTCTTAGAAATGTTGTCTTCAATAGAACAAACATTTACATATTTCCATGTTCACGAGTAAATTTGCGTACATTTTACGTTAAGAATTTCGCGATAGCGTACAGTTAAGTACCTTCAGCTAGGCAAACTCATTACAAAAGTACATAGATAAAGTGCTAAACAAAATTTTTAAACAAGTAATTGACTAGTTACTACGTAGGTAACAAAAATATGTATTTTTGTTGAACATTTTGATAACACCGTTATCAACAAACAATTTTATAATTGGGTGCTGTTACTCTTATCTAAAAGCATCTTAAGTTATTTTTAATTGTCGTACTCTTCAAAAATTTCTCAGTTATTATCCAATAATTTACATTTATTGAAAAATTAATGAAGAACGCCGATATAATAAACAATCAAATCGATTTTAATCGTAGTTCAAATTCAAACAAAATTCATATTCTTATCTTATATTTTATGTTATTTAAAGTAAAGAAAAACAACAAGAACATAATATTACTATCATTTTACTTAACAAAAAATCATCTACCATAGTTTGAAAAGTCCTAGACACGCAGTCTATGCGTCAGTTGCTTCTCAGTAATTAAGTTAATCTGTACTTATTTATTTAATTACAATTAATTTCATGTTGTTTTACATGGCGGTGAAAGTTACGTATAGTTTAATTTATCACGCACAAATATTATCTAATAATTAGGTACTATAATATTACCTAAAGTTAATAGTTTAAAGTTTTAAACGTTTAAAGTACATAACATAATAGAACATGGAAATTTAATATCAAAATCTTAACAATTATAAATATTCGTCTTAAGTTAAATAAAATAAAATGTTAATGTAGCAGCACAGATCGCGCTTCCCTGCCTTTTAAATAAAGACAGAATTCTATTGTTTGGAGGCGTTAACTATGACATTAGATAATTGCACAATACAATAAAAAACGACAGAAAAGTAAACGGAGATTTAAATTCGAAATATTTGTAGGGTGTTTCATTAACTACTGTACAATTGTTAACAAAAATCTAATGTGGGTCTCAAGCAGGGACTGAGAACGAAACGAAAATGTTAACCGAAATTTTTATAAGAACGAAAACGAAATTTTTATTTTTCGTTCAAGAACGAAAACGAATAAATAATTCCTAAAACCGGTTTTATCAATATAGAATTTGTATTCTGGAAAGACAACGCGGTAAAATATATTTCGTTTTTAGTCCCTGGTCTTAAGGAATACTTTTACGAGATTAATTAATCTGTTAAAAGATTTTTTCTAGCAGTTGGATTTTCAAAAACCTAGAAATTTAAATTTTTGTTTGTGACGAAAAAAACTGAATTTTCGGCTACAAATCTAATAATACACATAAACATGCCTCAAAAAAGTAGCTTTAAAGATTTTTCTTACTATTGTATCTACTTACCAATATATCCTACAGATATTTCGAATTTGGACCAACCTGTAAAAACCTTTGTACGTAATGGCTAAATAACGAAATGCAGTTTACTGAATTTTTAAAAACCATATTTAGAATATCGTAAACTGGAATTCAGCAAATATATTTAAAGGTTCTTTGCTAGGCAAATTTTTTTACAATATTAAATTGTAATATCCGTGTATATAGTTAAATATCCTCAGAAATTTAAGTACATGACTAACATAATATTGACACCTAATCAGCCGGTTTCCATAGATTTAGTTACAAAACATGTAATATATGTACAGAAAGGGTTATATTTGTTCATTTTTATTTCTTTATATGAGGAAATGTGCAAATTTTACATAATCATTCGTGTTATAGTTAAGCAACAACGCGATTAAAGGTTTCACTTTGAACACAACGCGAGCAATTCAATTATTTCGTTGAATTAACGTTATCCAAGTTCTACTTAACAATGGAATGTAGTTAAAACCGGCCTGAAAACATCGTAAAATACTGCTGATTAAGAATACCGCATGTTTATAGTTGAATGATAGCGACTTACATAAAATAAGCCCGACATGACAGCCTCAATTAACAACTTGTCGAAAGAATTCTAATACAGAAACTAAAAATAATTACTGGATCTTCACGTTGGTATTTACTATGAATAACAACGTGAATCAAAACAAAAACACGTGACTGTGATTAATTTAGTGGAAATGTCCGTTGCCACTATGATCTTCTGCCAAAATTCATTTGTTAACTGTATCACCGAATCCCACACCGCAGTAGTGAAGACATGTACAGCAAACTGGCCAGCGCAATCTTGATGTTTTGATGTTTTGTCTCCGTGCTACGTCGCACGTTTACCGAAAATGCATAAATAATAGAGCGACAAAAATAAATTTTTTGTTTACCATATTTAACGTGCATACTTTCCGTCAGTTTTGAATCGTAATCGAATTAATCTCGACATGGTTAACACTGATTTAAAATTTAAAGAAGATTGGATGGAGATACGGGCACGGGTGACGACGGCACGGGGCAAATCGAATCAAAGTAATTTAAATCTACGTCACTAGATTATTTAATGATGTATTCCAATAACATAAAGCAAACTGACTATAAAATGAAGGCTACTGTATTCATTTTACTGCATTAAACATGATAAAAAATAGATTATCTATTATTATTTATGAACTATTTGTCTTCAACTGCGAGCACTTTATTTAAATATTGTTTTCAATGAAAGAACCAAACAAAAATCTTTATAGTACGTATAATAGTATTGACATGACTATCATCCACATGCAGTTTTATTGTGATTTTTACGAAAATCAAAACAATTACCGTAATATAGGTACCGTATATATAATTGTTTTTATTATGAATAATTGTGATTATTTGATAAGCCAAACTAATCGGTGGTTCAGTTTTTTCATAGCACCGTTAGTTACACAGACATGGCAGTCAACTTTAGATTTTCTTATTTACGCCATATAAGATATTTCCTGAAATAAAAAACATTCGTTTTTTTTTGCAAAGATGTTACCTACATGTTGCTAAAAACAGAAGAGAAAAAAAGCTCCCATCAACAAAAAAAAACATATTTTCAATTATCAAAATTTATCAATGTTGGCGGATATAAGACTTTTGTTTCATTTGTAAACAAAACATTCATGCCCAACTCTGTAAAAAAGTTATTTTTGTGAGCATAGGAACATTTAATAAATTTGTTGCAACAAATAATATATCACTAAAAAGAAAAAAAAACAAATGCTGTTTATGGACGTAAATACCTAAAATGACGGTTATAACAAAATCAAAAGTTAATTGTTGTATCTTCGTAACTTAGTGTGCTATGAAAAAAACGTATACTACGACAAATTTATTTGATGTACCAAATAATCAGTCACATTACATCAACATTTTGTTTTTTAAAACCTAAAAAAGATATTTAAAACAACACTCAATGCCTGCCATAAAATGTCTGTAGTGATAAATGATTGGGCACAAATATTTAAGTTATGGGCGAATGCGTTTAAAAAAAACTTGCTGTACCAAACTCCCAAAAAAAATTCTTTTTTACTTAAAAAATTCTGTTGCAGTCAAATTGAATTTAAAATCTCTATCGCACAAAAATAACATACTTATTTCTATAATGAATCGTGCTTTTATTACAATGTATAGATGTATTATGTATAGAGTGTGCCCAGGGCCGGCCACAGGGGGGGGGCAGGGTGTGCACCGCACACGGCCCCGCGGATAGACCGGCCCCGCGCCAGCCGTCTAGGGTGCTTTTTGTTAGATCACCAGCCTGTTTTTTCAGTTTTTTTTGTAACATTTTACTTTAACTCGGCCCTTTTTCAAAATATCCGGCCTCGCATTTGTTTTCGCACACGGCTCCGCAAACCCTAGGACCGGTTCTGAGTGTGCCTCATAATTTGGACCACCATGGGGATCTCGCTTGAAGTAAGAGATAGAGATTTGGATAAAATAACAAAAAGGTTCATGTAATAGAGCACAATTTGTAGCAATATTAAGATGTTCCAAAAAATGCATACTTAATTTTTAATATAAGCAAAAATTTTAATTTGGTGATATTTTAATTTATTAAATTTAATGTAACAAATAAGTTTAATAAAAAGTGAAAAACTACTACTCGCTCTAAGCAAAGTTTTTAAAATGTTATTACTATTGGTTTACCTTTATCAGGAAAACAAAATTGGTTTATTTGAATTTTGAAAAAACTTTTACCAAGACGTAACAGTTAATTTTATATTTGAAAATATATTTTTCATAGATTTTTGTTGTCTTATTGTGAAACACTACGCGACACATCTGTAACTCATTTATAAAGCGTTTCAAGCTTTCATACATAAAAACTGATAGTTGATATTTCGAAGGCAATACTTGTTTAAAAAGAAAAAGCATGTCGTTGCCTTTTCAGCCCACCGTGTTTCTATTTAGATTGTTCTATTTGTGCCACATATAGTTTAAACGAACACGCACATGCTCCCACACGTACTTGGTAAAGTGAGTGATATACATAGTTAACTTTATAATCTCTTGTTTGCATCGAATAATCTTGTCGCACAAACTAGAAACTTTGCTGCATGCAAATGCATTTTGTACGACCACTTTATAATTTGCCCTCCACCGAGAAATACTTTGTAATCGTTTCCTATTATAGTTAGATATTACGAGTGTCCCCGTTACGTCATTTATAAGGAAAATAATCAGTGCTGTAACAAAGAAGTGTTAAAAATAACTACGTAGTAGTATTACCCATCACACATGTACCTACTTTAGAATATTTTTCTGGGAATATTTATACTCGATAAAGTATCACTAAATAAACTGATAGCGGCGTAGGTTTGCAGACTGGACACATTAATGAATGGTAATACATTAAATGGCACCAGTGGCAAGGTAAAATAGATTGTATGAAAAGTAAATACTGGTAACAATATTTTGGATTGTAAAATATTCGAGCCCTTTATTGTGAGCTACATTATGAATTATTAACGTCTTTAGTTTCTGTTTGTGGTTTATTTGTAAATTTTTATAAACACCACTTTTATGTGGAACATAAAATATTTAATAATTCTACAACAAATTCATGATTACTGAAAGTATTTCGAAAATGCATAAAATTCTTTACAGCCGGTGACTATGAAAAATATTCCCGGCACAACTAACTACAGAAAAATTGGTAGAAGATCGTTTGTTTATATCACTTTAAATATAAACCAACAATCATCTTGTAATGTTAGTTTACAAAATAATGAATTTGTTTGTTACTCTTATGTATGATTGTATTGTGTGTTTTTTTTGTTAGAATTATTTGTGGTATACGCTACACAGAAATGTTCTGTGGCCAATCCGTCTATTTGACTCATTCAGAGTATTATCCAAGTTTTTATCGCACTTTTATTTTCTAACAAGGGAGGGTCACGATACGCTGTCGCTAGAATTTGATCCAGGCTGTGTTTATTAAATCAAAGACATCAAAACTAACTGTTTTTCAGAGTTATACGTGCCACTGGCCATTTTCTTCGGAAAAATAGGGGAAAAACTGAAAAATGGGTATAAAAAGGTCATTTTTGCGATCGCGTTGGCCATGAAACCGTCAGAGAAAAAAACGAAATTCTTCTATTTACCAATTCGCGCATCCTTTACAAGTAAAATAATGCAAAGTTTTTGAAAAAATCTTGAACAGTTCCGGAGAAAAACGTCAAAAACGAAACCCCTGCATAAGCGCTATGATTTGAGAAGTTGTGTGTGTATCTGTATAACTATATCTATGCGACTTGCATAAGCGTTTAACATAGGGAAAACCGTTTTTATAAGCCTCGTTTTACGCGTTTTTCTCCGGAACCGTTTAAGATTTTTTCAAAAACCTTGCACCATTTTATTTGCAAAGGTTGCGCGCATTGGTAAATAGAAAAATTTCGATTTTGTCTTTGAAGGTTTCATGGCCAACGCGATCGAAAAAAATACTTTTATTATTCAACTTTTCAGTTTTTCCCCTATTTTTCCGAAGAAAATGGCCAGTGGCACGTATAACTCTGAAAAACAGTTAGTTTTGATGTCTTTGATTTAATAAACACAGCCTGGATCAAATTCTAGCGACAGCGTATCGTGACCTTCCCTGGTAAGATTGGACGAATATTAAATTCTGACTACTGTGCGAAAAGGTGACTGCCAATTATTTTTTGTATTATACAGGGTGGTTCACATGGAAGGGCCACTATTGGGATCTCGTAAACGGTAACATATACAAAAAAGTTTAAATTGGACAAATTGTTTCCCTTTTTGAGACCTAGCAATTGATGCTTTAATGTTTTAATAAAGTTCCATGGCACGCTAGATAATAAACAAAAATCTAAATAGACTTTTTTAATCGTTAATAAGTAGGTTATAGTTGATGGTACAAAAATATTTATGAGGAAAATGTTTTAGATATTATCTAGTGCGCCATGGAACTTTTTTAAAACATTAAAGCATCACTGAATAAGTCTTAGAAAGGGTAGCAATTTGTCTAATTTAAACTTCTTTATAGTTCTTACTGCTTACAAATCACAATAGTGGCCCTTCTATGTAACCATAAAAAAATCTTAATAAAAACATTTCTTTTGTAAAGCACTTTTAAAAATATGAAGAATATCACGTTCACCATTTGCATCCAAAAGATTTTCTTGGATAAAGTTGTTTTCATCAGGGTAGTTTACGTCGTGTGGGCTCTGCACTTCGCTGATGTTAGATGTCAAAAATATTTTTTTTAAAACATAAAACATTTTTTTAAGCTTATCTCGCATCTGCTGGTACTTATCTACTTTTTGTTTCGTTTCAGAATATTATACATTACACCCCCTACAGTTTTAAGATTGTATTTTCATATAATTTCAAAATTAACTTGGGGACATTAACCACCTGGGGTTAAATTCCTTTCACAAAAAAATATTAAATTCCAGATTACATCTAGTGATAACTTGCACGTTACATATATGCTATGATAAGTCTACAAAACTCTTTTAATAACGAAGGAAAATAAAAATAATTTACATTTAAAGACGACTTTTACTTATATTTCCTAGGCACTGCACGAGAAACATGTTTTAAAGGTTTATTTCGCTTTATAACTTATAACTCATTTTTCACAGTAGGAAAGAAATCCTTTAAAAACAATATTTTTGTGGGTTAGTGACGACTCCTATGTTCAAAAATTATAATGCAAAACACACTAAAACCTGATGTTGTTTGTAGTTAACTTCATGGCAGAAAACATAGAATATGTTTATGCTCGCATTTGTTTTAGTGGATAACTTGGATATTAAAGTTGACTAGAATACGATAATTAGTTTTAAGTTCTTGGATATACCTACCTACTAAAGTTGGCAAACAAAACAAAACAAGAAGTTTTTATACGGGGATTTATATTGTACAGCTACATTCACATTTAATTGAACTTCGCCAAATAAAACACATGTAGGTACATATAATGTACATAATGTAATCGTATGTCTTGTCGTGACGAACGACCTACTACTAGTAAATAATCATCCTGAGTTAGTCGTGTTTATTTACTGCTTGTGTACATAATTTACGGTGAATTAATAGAATTTACTTCATTGTCCGCTTTCATGTTGTCTCGAACTCCTACACATCAGTATATAATTTATTCCAAGCATGTGTTTCATTCTGGGTGTTTGAACGAACTTAGTAATGTAATTTTAAGTATGTCGAAAAAGTAAATTAATATAATTAACGTGCGTTTATTTATTTAACAGCTTTAGTTTCATTCTTGTTTGCACTCGTTCTTTAAATTTCTATTCTATTGCGAAATAGTGAGGTATTTATAAATATAGTGGCGCCAATGACCTCTCTGTTATGCATGTGTGTATGTTTTATTTGCCGCGGTGTCGTGTCTACGTGGTCACAGAAATTTTGCTGCTTGGCAAAAATAGTTCAGAGCGATTACAATAACGAGAAAAGTTGTTAGTTAAGTGGTACACTAGCACAGGGGATGGTGAAACATTTGTTTGGCTAATAAAGCATGAAACGATTTCGTGTTTTACACTACAGTAATTTTTACAATCATTTATTAACAAAGTACTTAACAAGTGAATTTTAACGCTCCGCCTGTGTACAGAATAAGTCGTCGGAAATGTCCTGTTAACACTGCTTGACTGCTTGTATTGCATGAAGTAAAATTGTATACTGCTCTTAAAAATGAGTACATAGAATTGGTTTAAACACTCTTAAAATGTTCTAAAATGATGTACCTATCTATAACTTATCTATCTTTAAAAAACATTGTAAAAGATCAAACATGAAACCAATCAAAGTGACTTGTACAGAAAATAATAAACAACAAACCGTACAAGATGTTATTACCAGTTTTTAATAAACTGTTATTTTTAAAAACTAAAGCATAAATAAAAGAAAGTTTTAAGATCCTTAATTTTTAAAATATCTTGAATTTATTTGATTTTTGAAAATGCCAACCGCTATTCTTATGTAGCTACATCTTTTTCCTTCGACACGATATATATCTAATCTAGTTTTCTCTTGCGGGAAACTTTTTTTAATGGTACACGAAAATATTGGACCAACCAATTTAGCCTGGCAAAAATGATAAAACAACGAAAATACTTAATAGTAAGGAGTCTTTAATAAAATATTTATACTCAAAATCGTATACACATTATTAGAAAAAAATGCAAAAATAGATGTAACAAAAAATTTTGCAGTTATTACTTACACGAATGGTTTTATTTTATTTAGTTTATGCCTCTTTTTATCATCGCTAAATTATTTTATTCTTAAACAGTTTATAAAAATTATAAAATTCATTTCCACTATATTTGTTCAATTTTTCAGACAACTTAAATTGTTTTAACGATTTATTTCCAAACAAAAAGGTTTTTCACAAGAGATAATAACTGACTTACAAAATATATGATAGGAAATTTTAAAAGCTTATAAAGGTTATAGCCAATTATGGTTTCCATTTAAAAAAATGCAAGTTTGTAGTTTATCTAAAAATTTAAACAATATTGAAACAAATAAATGTTTTCTTTTACAGTGTGTAAAAAAATCTACAACTTTTTCCCAAAAATTATTTTTGTACCATAAAGTATAACCGAGTTATTAACGATTTTGGTTTATTATGTATGGAACTTTTTTAAAACATTAAAGCATCACTAAATAAGTCTCAGAAAGGGGAACGATTTTTCTAATTTAAACTTCTTTGTAGCTTTTACCATTTACGAGATCCCAATAGTGGCCCTTCTATGTGGACCACCCTGTATATTTATTTAATTTAAACTTCTGCTTATTATTTTATTTCTACATTAGTTATATACTTTTAAAAATGTATCCAAGGTTTTTAATAACCTTTTCTTTGTTTTTTATGCCAGCCACATTGATTGATAACGTGTTTTTTGTTTAACTGAAAAGTTTCCAACAAAATTGAGTGTTTCAAAATATAGGGTGTCATTTGAAAAAAAAAACAAACACAACAATCACATATTAAAATAAAATATCTCAAAAAGATTATTTTTATGATACCTATTTAAATAAAATACAATAACATGTTAAATAGATCTTGCGACCCTCCACATATTATAATACCTACATACCTACATACCAAAAGTGTATCTCTTGAAATAAAAAAGTTTTTTGGCTGGGGCGTTCTTACTGTATATTTGATTATAAAACTGATAATTAATGAGCATTTATATCTAGAACGCTTTAAGGAATCTAAATCACGATAAAATCGATGTATTGAATTGAGAAAAAGACAAAAACATAAGGATACCTCGTAAATTTCATGACAAATTAATTATGTGACTAGCCACTGAATGAGCTTGATAAACAGGATTATTTTGTTTTTTGAATACTCAAGGTGCCAAATTTTTAACCAAAGGCACGCCTACACATAAGCTTGAAGGAAATGGCAAATATTTGCTATTTTGAATAAAATTTTGGATATACCTCATTTTTACGAAACCGTTATATAACAAAAACTAACATAAAAACAAAAGTTTATGAAACAACTAATACTTGATTTTTAAGTATCAAACGGAGAGACAAATTTAATAATAGTAAATGATTACATCACTTGGTATATGATTCAAAGGCATAGTAGCAGGGTTGTTTGAATTAATTTAAGTTGAATTAATTCAATGAATTAATTCATGAATTAATTCAAGTGAATTTTTAAAAAAATTCATATGAATTAATTTAAATTATTATTGTTTACTTTACTACAAGAAATGAAATATATTTATCATTATCGGTTTATATGTCAATAAAAAGCGGCCAAATAATTTTCTTTAATTTACTAAAAATGGGTAAGTACAACTTGGACATATTCTGCACTCTGCAGCATACCTATGATGCTTAGTTTTATGTCAAAGTTGACAGTGGGCAGTGGATGCTTATTTTAAGTATAAAATTTTTTACCAATTCTTATAAAGTTTATTGGTCGTGTGAAACCTTTTGATGATTCTCTACTTCGTACTAATGTGTTAGCCAGCATGACTGATGCAGAATGGTGGACGTCAGCATTTAGTATCATAGGCCAAAATGAAGAAACCGAAAAACAAAAAAATCTTATAATGCAGTTCATGACAGCAGTTGCACCGTCAGCTGCAGTTGAAAGGGTTTATTCAACCTTTGGGTTTGTGCATTCTGATCTAAGAAATCGTCTTGGTGTAGAAAACGCGGCAAAATTGACATTTCTATTTATTAAAGAATTTAATAGAAAAAGAAAATAAGTTTCTGATAATTAAGTCCACTTAATATATGAAATTAATAAACAAATAAACTGTTTTAGTTATCCAAGAATATTATATTATTTTTAAGAATTAAAAATGTTTTATTTATTTGTTGACATTCATTTAAGTTTGAATTTATCTTTTATTTGTTATTACCTGTAGAATATTTCATTATTTTTACATAAAATAAAACTTGTACCTCAATAAGTGAACCTATATATTGTAATTAATATTTTGTAACTTTTTTTACGTATATAATGACTTGAGCAAAAAAATTCAAAAAATTCTGAATTAATTCAAAAAATTCTGAATTAATTCAAAAAATTCAGATTTAATTCAAAAATGTTGAATTTTTTTAAAAATTCATGAATTTTTCCAACCCTGCATAGTAGTGATGCACTGATTAAGAGCGACAAATAAATATCTCTACATCAACGGCATCAACCTAAGAAAACATCAAGTTTGTTTTACACTTAAATGATACCTATTAGCAAATCATAGTTGTTACAACGGATGAAAAGTTTGATTGGGGTCACTCTACAGATTACTATTAAGTAAAAAAAAAAATTATTTGTATCCATCCACCTCCTAAAATTTGAAGATATAAGTACTTAGGTATATCTAAGATGTTGTGTATTTACATAATCTCAAAAAATCAAATCAAGTAATGCTATCAGTTTTGCACCAAACGCTTCATAACATTTTATGTCAACTAAGTAAAAAAAAAGTTGACTAATACCTAGTGCGTATTTCCTTTATACATGATTTATTATTCCAAATAGAAAAAAAGTTTCCAAACGAAATTTGTTGGAGATCATGAGATAACCTAAAATTGTTTTCAGCTATACCGAGTGATTATTTGCTGCGAGCCTATATGTAGCTTTTTCACTTTAATTGCAACCCTGTATATTTTTAAATTTTTAGCTTCCAAATTATTTTTTTTCCCAAAATGTATAAAGTTTTTTGTACCTAAAATCATTGGTTTTCGAGTTATTTACGTTTTTTTAAAAATATTGACGAATACAGATCTGTAATAAAATATTTTTATTTGGCGATTTAACAACGTCAGTTTAAAATAATTTGGGAGTTTCGTTAACTTAGCTTTTATAGTGCTTTCTGTATAATTAATCTTTTAAAATAATACTCAGGGTGTTTGTATTTGTCGGTCCATTTAGCTGAATTTTAAACACGAATAAGTCAATTTTTTTAATGAAATACACTGCATTTTTTTAAATTTAATGGTAGATAATTTATTTGTCTTTAAAAGACATTTAAGTTACTTTTTGTCTAATTGTAACACTAATATTTGATGAAATTAAGTTAAAGGGCTTTGAAAAAATTATAAAAAATAACACTTTTCATTTCAGTTCATCTTGAAGGCTGTAAATATCTATCGCCTGCTAAATTAATTTAAAAAAATCGATTATCTTATGCCTATTTAAGCAATATTAATTAAAAATCCAAAACTTGTAAATCATCTATTTATTGCTCTAATATGAAAAAAACTGTTGAATACCATTTTAAATGTTAATATAACATAAGCCTAGCTATACGAATATATTATTAATTTACCTCTATTATTTAAAAAAAAAACACAATTAATATTATACAGGGTGTCACACAAAAAACGCCGCAAGCTGTAACTCCGTTGTTTGTGGTCCGATTTTGGTGAACAAAAAAGTAAATGAAATGGCTCCTCAAATACTATAAACTAAATTGGATTTCAATTTTTTTCCAGTTTAACTTAAATGTCAAACGATGGTCAATTTTTTTTCCAAATGGCACCATCTGTTTTTTTTTACTTAATCTGGTAGACATTTTTTTTCTGAATTCAATGATGTAATCATAAGTTAATTTTAGTGCTAAACTAATAAGAAATAAAAAAATAAAAGTTCAACTAAAATAGGTTAGGTTTCACAAAGTTTTCAAGCGTGCCGTGGAAAACAAAAAAAATCTTTATCAACAAATGTCATTTAAAAATCAGTGTGGTATTTATTAGATTAGATCAAGTAAAAAAATAATAGATGGTGCCATTTGGAAAAAAAATTGACTATCGTTTGACATTTAAGTTCAACTTGAAAAAAAATTTAATCCAAATCAATTTATAGTATTTGAGGAGCCATTTCATTTGGTTTTTTGTTCATCAAAATCGGACCACAAACAACGGAGTTACAGCTTGCGGCGTTTTTTGTGTGACACCCTGTATAAGACTACACGTTGAAATTTTAGCTCAGTTTATTACTAAATGTGCTAGTGTACATGTTTCATGACTTCTAATTTGAATTGATAATATTGATAAAGGTATTAGTTCAGTAATTAGTACCCGTTCGTCTGTTGACAATAAACTAATAAGGCAGGTTATTAACAATGCCGGGAAGAAAAAAAGATGGCATTTGGCAACATTTTGTGTAAATATCCAACAACTTCAATACCTCAAAGCAAACACTGGGTGTAGAGACATGTGTAAATTATGTAAAAAGGAAATGCAGGGTCTTGTGCACCGATTAAAAAGTGCTTGCAGCAAAATATTATTACACAAGCCTTTTATTTTGAATATTCATCTTATAACTGTTTGTCAATTTCATTTGCATTTAAAATAACCACTAGTGGTTCTATCGAAGAACCATGTTGTGCAATCGTGGAAACTAGTTTCCACGATTGTACCACTTGTAGCTTACAACTAATTATTTTTTATTTAACGTAATAAAGGTGGGTTTATGCAACACAAGTTTAGTAATAAGAATAAGAATAGTAATAAGAATAACAAAAGCAGCGTTTATGCAGTGGTGATAATAATTATTGTAATAACCTTAAGCCTAGTCCAGATTGTAAACAAATGTTTCGGAACAATCTGTATACGTTGTTCCGCGTCCAGACTTAAGTTGAGCTGTTCCGAAACATCGGGAACATTGTTCATAAACACTGTTCCGAAACATTTGTTTACAATCTGGACTAGGCTTTAAAGTCTTAAATATGAAAACAGTCGAATATGACAAAGAACAATTTTTTAAATACACCCGTATGACCCCAGATACATGATTTGCATGGATTTGCACACCTTGTGACAAATAGTGGGTCCTTTGATTTGCAAAAACCCAAACAAAAATCCGTTATCACAACAAACGCTCGTGTGCGATGGGCGTATCGATTTCTTGCGACTGCGCATTTCGCGTCTGGTTTAAGCGTAAGAATAATATTGAAAATTAACCAACTTTCAAGGTTATTACTTATTCTTAAAGTTACTACTAAAATTAAATCCAATGCGTAAACGCTAGCATTGATTTAACAGTTTTAACTTTTATTCTTATTACTATTCTTAAGTCTTACTACTAAAAAAGCTGCATAAACCCATCTTAAAACTGCTATGACGTTAAACAAGCTGTCAGTAGTATTTATAGATTTTTATAAAATTTACACTAAAACTTTAAAGAAATTAAAATATAAAAAATGGTCCAATCTCGGTAACCTTCCCGTTTATCATTATATGTATTTATTTGTTACTATTCCTACAGAGTTCCCTGCCTCTTCGCTTAAAGTCAACTATAAACATTCCTTTATGACAAATTGTGCAAGATAAGTTTAGGATGTGACATAAGCAGGATTGCAGTCTGTTTGTTTTAGATAACACTCATACTTTTCATGCAAATATGCGAAACGTTATCACTGTACGACATCCATCTACCGTAATCTACCTAACTGATTACATACTACATCAAATATTTGTTCACAGTACGTACGAGTTCCAATAGTAGCAAACGGGGAAATTGTTTATTGATTAATATTAAATGAAAATGAGGTTTGTTCCACATTTGTTTAATATTTTATTTACTAAATATTTAAACGAGTGCGTTAACCTAATAATGTAATATTAAAATTTACAGAAGAGGTTTTATAAAGTTGAATGAAGTTAAAAGAGTTTAGGTGCATCATAGTAAAACCAGATTATGCCTATAAAGTTGTTAAGGCGAAATTTTGATTTTGTTTTTTATTTATTTATATCTTTTTTAATATATGCGCTGCTTTAAGAATTTTAACTTTTTAATATAAACTTGTATTAACTGTTTTTAATTAAAACGTACATTACAGTAACTAGGTACCTACTTACATTTTGTTGGTAAAAACTACACATCAAGTTTCATATAACTTAAGTTTGATTTGAAATCTATTGCATGTAATCAACTAATCGATAATGTAATACTAAAATAATTAATAACTATACTTTCGTTAAAGTTACATTTAAAATTAAAATTTAGATTCTGAAAATTTACTTTTTAAGAATCCATGGCACGTAGAAATACAAAATAAAGAAAAATAGCTTGAATATCACTGAAACTCGCTAAATTGATACAAATTAAGCTTCGCACTTAAGTTTCACCATATTAATAAATCCTAAATGATTTTGACCTACAGCAATATCAACATGCGTAAGAATTCGTGTACCAGCTAAACAAATTAAATATTCTTAGGGCGTATGTTATGCCAGAATCATAAAATAAACCGAAATAGAATGAGTAACTAAACTTAGAGAATAATTAGGGAAGCAGCACCTACCTACTTGTATATCAACTTTACGCTGAAGATATAACATTAATTTTTTTGATACTTTCAATAGAAAAAGGATTATTTCATTAAAACACATAATTCAGTATGTGTGGAATTTGGCAAAGTATTAAATGATACACTTTAACCTACCCTCATTCATTTGGTCAGTTATAAACGGTCAGTTAAAGTTTCTTAAGGCTGTTTTTAATGCATTGCAATAAAAAATGTATACTCATGCGATTATTATTATTATGTTTTGATTATACACTTTATTATTATACACTCTACCTTACTAACATTCGACGTTTATAAAATGGCTAGGTATTCCATATAACGACTGGGTAATGTATGTAAGATCATTATTATTTTACACTTTGCCAAATTCCAATCGGCGTTACACAGAATGCTCTAGACATTCAGAATGATACACTTTGGCGCTAACATATCTTTACAATAAATATTTCAGTTAACATTTCTTTTAATACATATGTCACGTCACACAAACTTTCATAAAAACAATACATGCCTTACTTTTCACCACAACTTGGAAATAAACAGTTATAATAATAACCGATAAACAATTTTATGGTAAATTAAAACACCACTGGAATTAATAATAAGATTACAGTAAAATAGTTCAATTATTCGTTTAACGCCCAGTGTATTTAATCTTGAGTAACCATTACATTGCCGATAATTTACATATTGTGGTTAGAAAGCTGAAGTACATCGAGAATTTAAACAACGTATCATGAAAAATATTACACCGGCAACCATAAACTAGATAAGAAATTAAATGACCTTCATTGCAGTTTATTGACCACTGGGCCATGTTTTCGAATATAATTAAAAATTAAACGAACACAAAATACATATTGAAGTGACTAGATACTACGAAAGTGGATTTAATCGAACTTTGTACAAATATTAGCTGCCCATACACACAGAGATTAATCCGCCGGTTTGAAACAGCGTGGTTTAAACGTGCGTGTATATCTTTACGTTAGTGGGTTATGGTCGTGCCAGATTTAACCGGCAAAGACTTGTCTGTAGGTCCGCACCGCAAGTTAAAACTGCTACGATCAACTAACAAACAGTTTTTACGCACAGTTTCAACTGCACGATTTACGGTTTAGTTATCATGTCTTTTGAAGGAGGTGTTGTTTTTTCTAAGGATTTTCTTAGCAAATTTATTGAGGTTTATAGAGAACATCCAGCTTTGTGGAAGATTAAAAGCAAAGACTATACAAACAAAAATTTAAAAAAGAAAGGTTACGATGCACTTATTGAGTATTGTAAATCATCTTTTCCAAATGCCGATCGAAACTTTGTATGCAAAAAAATACAAAACCTCAGAGGATGTTTTCGGAAGGAACTGAAGAGAGTTGAAGCTTCTCAACGCAGTGGCGCTGGTTCAGATGATGTTTATGAACCACACCTGTGGTATTTCGAATTGTTATTGTTTACCACAGATCAAGAAGTGCCAATTAGGAGCAGCGAAAGTGAAAATTTTGAGGATGAAAGTCAGTTCAACGACTTGACGGAAAATAACGAAGATACTGAAGTGGAAGAATATAATGACAATCTGGTTGAACAAATCCAAAATGCCCCAGATAATAATCCGAAGGTGGGTAAACGAAATATATTTAAAAATAACGTACAACAAAACGTATTTAATTATTATTTGCCAACTATATAAAATATCAAGGACACATTACAAAATTCATGTATTTTTATTTGTACATTTACACGTACATACATCAGATTTAAGCTTTGCCAGCTTTTAGCATTTCATCTTGCCACTCCACTTTTCCCTTGCCATTAAAATACTGGCAATATTTTACCCTGTTTGTCTTTGCTTCTAAGGACGTGTTTCTTTTGATTTGTCTTGCCAAGGGAGTAAGTTGAATTTCTACCTGGCGCCAATCTCCATTTTCCATAACATGCGTTATAGGATTTTCGCGATCAAATGTGGTATTTGTTGCATATGTTGTACTATTTTTTCTCAAAAAATTATGTAAAACACAGGCTGCAAGTACAATAACATTAATTTTTTTCGGGGCCATAGCTAAGGCCGTATGAAAAATTCTAAAACGTGCTGCTAATAGACCGAAGGCATTTTCTACTACGTTTCTGGCTCTAGACAGTCTATAGTTAAATATTCTTCTATCATAATTTAAGCCTTTTTCAGGATATGGTTTTAATATATGTTCCTGCAAACCGAATGCTGAGTCACCAACTAAAACAAAATTTAGCATTTCTTTAGTTTTGTCAGTATGAGGAAAGTTTAGTTTATTTTCCATTAATTTCTTGTATAACGAAGTCCATTCCAGAACGCCACCGTCAGACATTCTACCTTGTTTGCCGATGTCTACGTACATAAACTCATAATTGCTATTTACTAAAGCCATTAATACTACACTATAGAATTTCTTGTAGTTGTAATACAGAGCGCCTGACCCAGGAGGAGGTATGATTCGAATGTGCTTTCCATCTAGTGCACCTCCGCAGTTTATAAATTGCCAACGGTTTTCAAATTGTGATGCTACAGCTATCCACTCTTCTTCTGATTTAGGTAACTAAAAAAACATGAATTTGTTTTCAGAAAGTCTTTACAAAACCGGCCACTCCTTCCAAACAAGTTATATTCGGCAATCTGAACACTGGAAATCGAAAAAGAAAATTCCAACAACAACAGCAAGAATTTATGAAAACGTGCACCGAGGTTTTGCAGCAAAAGGAAACAGTCACTGAATTTGAAGCAATCGGTATTAATGTAGCATCAAAACTTAAAAAAATGGTTCCAAATCAGCAAATTTTGGCAGAAGGACTTATTCATAAGATTTTAATGAAAGGTATTTTTGGAGAATTGACGAAAACAACTGATATTGCAGAAGATAGACCATCTCAAATGCACCATTCTTGCTATGGCGAATCGTCCACTAACTCTGCTTCAACCACTTCTCCTCTGACTTCCCCGGAAGCAAATTATCTACCAATACCAATAACACGGTATTATACAAGCATGGGACAAGATTTAGAAGAGGAACGTTTTTAAGTGGAAAACTTCTCTTAAGCTTAATTTGTAGATTACCTAGTTTTGTTATAGAATTACATTTATGTTAATATAAATATATTTTTTTACCTTCATGTAATCTGTTTTCAGTATTTTAAATATTAGGGAACATGTTTCTGGAATCAAATATCCCAGTGCCTGTGCAGATATTCCCACCGAATATTTTAAATCTTCATACGATCTTCCCGTGGCCAGAAAACGAAGAGTAGCCGTTAAACGTTCTTCTGGACCAATTGCTTCTCTCATTACAGTATTTTGTTTGGTGAGAGCCCCTCTTACTAAATTTAATAAAACATCGTATGTATTTATATCCATTCTCAAATAATTTTTGAAATCATCCGGATCATTTTCTCGTAGCTCTTTTAGTAGAGGAATATGGCTTAGTTGTTTTTTCTTAAGCAAATAACTTTTAACCCATTTAGACCGTCGCTTTGTTACATTATTATTTTCCATAATTTGCATATAAATTATTGCACAGCAAAGAGCCCGTTTTTTTTTATTACTAAACATTTTCGAAGCGCAGTAACTTATCAACACTTAAAAACCGTGTACTTGCTGGTTCAAAACTTTTGGCCTGAGCGAAATTCCACAATTTCGGTTTAATCCACAGATAAATCTGCAGTTATTTCCCACTAACGTACGGTTTTGCATGTGATGGATCAACTGTAACAGATTGATCTACGGACTTTTGTTTTGCGTTAGTGGACGACAACGGTTTTCATCTGTGGCGCATCAAACTGACAGACTTATCCTTAGCAGTCAAAACCGACGGATCAACCTTTGTGTGTGTGGCCAGCTATTAACTCGCTGAAAACACGAGAGATTTTCAGTTTAATGTTTAAAATCGCTTGTAATATTTAAATCAGGGACTGAGAACGGATCGAAAACGAAAACGTTAAACGAAATTAACCGAAATTTTTTTAAGAACGAAAACGAAACCGAAAACGAAATTATTATTTTTCGTTCAAGAACGAAAACGAAATAAATATTTTCCAGAACCGGTTTTAACCGGTTTTGTCGCTATTTCAATTTTATTTGTTAAACACAAACGCGAATTTACCTTCTGTGCTGGGGACACTCCACGAGGCAGTAAAAAATCTCACTTGAAGTAAGTGAGCTTCACTTTCCTCCATATTATATTTACGTGAATATGTATTAACAACTTTATTGTTTATACTTGCAATTTCGTGTAACACAATTAACGGTACAGCTCTTCTCTATTTCTAATTTGTTTTTTAGATCATCAATATAGAATATACACTTGATTGGATATATATTATCAATGTGTATGTTTTATTTGCGTTTAGACATAATAATAGTAAAATTTATTCTTACTTCGAAAAGGACTAATGTAAAAGAAGATTTATTGGAAGATGTGTTGCTAGTAAGATTTAACGGAATGTGAAAATGTATATTGTATGGTATGTACCTACAAACTATAAAGTTTAAGTATATTTCAAGTTAATATAAGTTTTTTTTTTAATATCTTTTTTATTTATAACATTTAGTAAATTATACACTTGAATTCATTCTTTTGTCTTTTTAAATAATTACAGCAGGATCTTATTTAATTCAAATGCATAGATTTTTAGTACTAAAACAAATTTAAAACAGCACTTGCTATATTTTCATATTTTTAGATAAAGATCGTGTGTCTAATTTAACCTAATCACGTTGTGTTTTTGCACCTTACGGGTGTTAAACTTAATAAAATGGTTAAATGTTAACGTGTTTAACGATTTAGTAAATTTAATATGGCGATGGTTCGCTAGTCTAAAATATGCTGTCCGTGAGCATCAAACCCCATCGTCATCGTTTATGTTTTAGTTGAGACGCAAATATTGTTATCGTATTTATAGAGCGTTGTAGTGACTTGAAAAAAAATTGATTTTTTGACTACAAAAAAATATTGTAAAACCGGTTTTAACCGTTATTATTTCGGTTCACGAAAACGAAAAAAGAATTTTTTCGGTTAGAACGAAAAGAACGAAAACGATATATTTCGTTTTCGTTCCGAACAGAAACGAACGGAATTTTTTTCGTTTTTAGTCCCTGATTTAAATAGAAGATTTCAAATGTTCACATGATTTAACTGAATAGCATCTTTAGTCCATCTGTCAAGTCAAAGTAAAAAACGTAATAAATCCTTCATTTACTTAAAGTAATTCTATTAAACCACCGTAACGTAAAAATATATGGATGACGCAAAATTATATGATAGATACCATTAAAATTAAAACATTATTTAAACAACTGAACATCGCCATTCATAACAATGTAAAATATTTACAAGTTTTATCTAAAAATTGAGTTACAAGGTTACAACCGATTCAAAAGGTGAGATAATTACATATTTCGTTAATTTTTAACAAATCCGTTTTCTCTTTAAATTGAAAATTGACACTCGGGTAAATACTTTAAGTATATCAGGTGATTCAGTTTAATTGTTACACCCCTATAATTTTGTTTTTAACCAGGGGTTTGGAGCAGTCCAATTTTTTAGTTGCTCCGCTCCAGCTCCGCTCCGGCATCAAGATGCCTGCTCCAGCTCCGCTCCCGCTTCGCTCCGCGCTCCAAATATTAATAAAATAAGTTTTTTTATTTAAAAATAATTTTTTTATTTAAAAATTTGTTTTTTAAAACAAAGCTAAAATTTTATGAGATATGTTGAAATGGACCAAAAATTACAATATTTGACCCTAAGAAACAAGTGAAGTTAAATAAATGAACAAATTATTGATCTTCATAAGTTAAAAAAAAAAAAGTTCTCTAAAATTTTTCAAAATTCAAATACAATATAATGAAAATTAATATTCAGAAAAGTTATATTAAAATAATTTTACTTCAAAAAAATTAAATTTAGTTTATTTATAATTTTATTAAATACTATACCCATGAGAATAATTCATTAAAAAAAAAATTGTAGTTTATAATAGTAAAGTGGAGCAGTGGAGCAATCAAAATTATTTGCTCCGGGCTCCGCTCCCGCTCCGGGCAAAAACCCATTGCTCCACTGCTCCGCGCTCCAGCTCCAGCTCCGCGCTCCGCTCCAAACCCCTGTTTTTAACAGGAAACCTCCACAAGCCTTATATTTTGTTAAATCGCATTAAATTCTCCATAAAATTACGTTAAACTGTTGATAAAACATTTAATTCCTAATCAGAAAATGTAACAACAAAACGTAAATATTTTTTTGAGACAAATGAGCTAAAATTATTTATTATTTTCCACAAAATCTTAGCAGTCTTTGTATTTAACAAGACAAAACACGATCGCTTTACTAATTAACAGTATATAACCTGTGCAATTGTGTTTTTATTATTTTTTAACGAAAAGCCATTATTTTGTGAGCATTACCTTGAATATGAAACTTCTGCCGAATTGCTTCTGTGAGAGCATGTTACAGATTAACACTTGTTATTCGGATAAAAATCGTTTCAGTACTTTGCGACTGTTTAGATTTTATTGTGTTTTGTTTGGTTAAAAACAAAGAATAAGTAGTAAGATTTTGTGAAATATTATAAACAATTTTGTCACTCATTTTTCTCGAAATGTCCTTTTTTATGTTCATTTTGTTAATGCATAATCGGACTTAAAATAAATTCGCTATCGAAGTAAATAAAAAATGTATACTGTGTAATTTAGGTTTAAAAAAAAGGTGACTGTCGCCTATTTAATATACATAAAAAAAACATTTTAACGTCGTTTGATAGAGAATTTTCTGCGATTTTGGAAAATATAAGGTTTATTGAAGTTTCTTCTTAAAATAAGAAAGTTATAGGGGTGCACAGTTAAACTGAATCACCCGGTATTTTGTTTACAGTTCAAATCTAGTCCAAAAAGTGCGTTTTGTGCGTTTCTCACCACATTTTTATAAAAACATATAATGTTATATGTATTAACACACAAAATATCGACTGTCAACATCACAAAACTTCATAAAAGTTTTGCGATAATTAATAATTACTTATATAAAAAAGTTTAATCTTAACGCATTTACTGTTGACCTCCATAACACATAGGTATTTTAATTCCTAGAGATAGAGCCACCCTAAAATTATACTTAAACTGATTTGAAAATATAGTCTTCATTATTTGAATGAATAAAAAGAAAATGCAAATAACTTAACGCACAACAAGAAAATGTATTCCCATTAACCCGTTCTAAATTGCAGCATAAATTAATTAAAGAAAAAAATGTTTTATTCATAAAAGTATCCTGTAACACCAGCACTTATTGTGTATCAATTAATTCAAATTATAAATTCGCTTTGATATTTATCCACGCACCAATGCAAATACTTGAAATTATATTTTACTCCCACGGTTAAAAACCAAATTACCTGGAAAGGAAACCGATTTTTATAAATTGATATAAAATATTAACCGCAATTGTTTTAAAAGTTCTTGATCAAAAACAAATGAATAATTTATAGTATAAATATAAATTTTATACAAATGCTCTTTAAAACTTGAGAATCAGGTTTATTTTCTAATGCTATAGTTTTTACTTTACTGATATAATTGCAATAAATGTATTGTATCGTTAAAAGCTTAACATTAGTGCAGCCAACTTTATGAACTAGTTTAATAATTCGACTCACGATGTGTTTACTACATTTAGATTCTAAAAGAACGCGAAGGATAAATATAGACTTCTAATTAGTGTCGGCTACTCGATAAGTAATATTTCCTGTTTCGATTAATAATTTGTATAAATTACAAACATTACTCCTTTCATCCATAAATCGGTTTATTTAATTATTGCATGATATTAAGCAAACTGTTTATAAAACGCCAACACAAAAAATAATTCTGATTACGTTATCAAAACGAATTTTGCATTTAAAGCAACAGAGCGTTTTAATAACTTCAAAATAGCTTGAGTAATTAAATTAAAGCATGCATCAAGTTAAATGTTGATAAAAAATGTTGTTGCACATTTGATAGTAAAAGATTTTTAATTTCATCTTTTGTTTAATTACATAAATTATTGTGATATTTAAGAGACCGTTTAATCATTTTTCTCCAAAACGTATGACAACATTTATAAGTCCTAACAACAAAATCCCTAGATTTTGTGTGATACTTTGTTAAAAACTCATTGTATAGAACAATCCATTACAATTAAGACGCCATGTGCCGAAAATAAACACTGTGATTTGTAGTGGGATCGCTTTTCTATGGTTCCGTCTCTGCAAACTAATGTACGTCGAGGATTTCTCCCCAAGCCACTCCTTTTTATTGTGAGCAATAATGACTTGCCCGAAGTGGTCTTTCAATAAGTTCCAGGTGAAAAGTTTTTGTGTGTTCTAATGACTTCAGACATTATCTCAAAAATTTTAATGATATACTTTCAACGAATTCAACCAAACCAACGTTATGTAAACAGATGAAAAACTAATACAAATTTGTACAGTAGGTGTTGAAAACGTATATAAAATTAGTAAAGTGTTTATTTTTTTTTCACGAAGAATTTAATTAATATTCGTGGTATTTTAATGAAGCCCATAAATTAGTTTTAAAAAATCTCAGTAATGTCTAACCCGAGGTCTAACCCAAAGGCAATGTTAAAAATGAACAGCGTTCAAGATTACTTCAGATATAAAGAAACAATTCTCAGTAAAAGAGATGACCTGGATCGACAAAACCTTCTGGACAGGCAATTTAAACCCCAAGTATCGTTTAGGTAAATCTGTAGTTTAAACCAACACCAATTTATAAGTTATTTGAATTATTTAATCCGAAAAAAATATCGGGCTTAAAATGGAATCAGAAACCGTAATTAAAATACCTGTTTATGAAAATAAACCATCCGAGAAGGTTTGGGGTAAATCTAGTACTTCATTTTGACATGACATCTATAATGGATTCTTTACAGATCAGCAAAACCCAGGGTCGTCTAAGCCCCATTCTGGGCCCTGGAGAACAATATATTTTAAAAGATCTTTAACAAAATAGTGAAAAATTGATGTATACAGGGTGATTCAGTTTGACTGTCGCACCCCTATAACTATGTTATATTTAGAGAAAACCTCCATAAACCTTAAATTTTTGTAAATCGTGGTAAATTCTTTATCGAATGATGTTCAAATATTTTTTTTTACGATGCAATATGTCAGACTGGCGATAGTAAACTTTTTTTTTGAAATTAGATGGTATACTGTTTTTAATTGATTCTGGTAGAGAATTTAATTCTAAATCCAATAGTGCATTAAAAAAATAAGCATAGGTACAGGGACAAATTTTTGAGAAAAATGAGTTTAAAATTATCTGTTATTTTTTACAAATTCGTTGTATTTGAAATTTGACTAAACAAAACACGACCGCTAAAGTAATAATTGTCTAATTGTGTTACATTATTTTTCGACTAAAAATCATTATTTTTTAAGTATTAAATTAAAAATGGACCTTCTGTCAATTTGCTTCTGTTGGTGTGTACTTGGGACGTTTTAATTTATTGCTCACAAAATAATGATTTTTCGTCGCAAAATAATAAAACATAATTAGACAAGTTGTAAAACGTCAATTGATTTTTCGCGATTTACAAACATATAAGGTTTATGGGGGTTTCCTCTTAAAATAACCAAGTTATAGGGATGCAACGGTCAAACTGAATCACCCTGTATATTGTGGAGCGTGACGTCATTGGAAATAATCGAACTGTTTAAATTAGTTTATTACAAATGGTAATTAAGTAAAATCTTATAAATGGTTTTGATTGGATCATGTACTTCTGCCCCACTAAATCAGGGACCCCCAGCGTTTGCCTAGGCGAAAAAACATTTTTGACAAAATAATTACTCGAAAATCTATCTGAACACATATCAACGAAATCATCAGTATTTTAAACATCCTAATCGCAAATTTTGTTAACTTCGATAACAAAACACTAACAGACAGAAAATCACTGTTTAAGACATGACAAATCGTGGAATATCGTGGTATATTATTGCACTTTATAATTCAAACTGCATATACCATAATGGCTCCACTTTCGTATAATAATTAAACTCACAAATAACTAACATTTCACAAAAACGGGATTCATCATATCGAGTTTTTAATAAACACAAAGATGACACAGTCTAGTGTCAAAGTTTAGCTTACTGCATAGGATAAGATAATCAGCAGTTTATTTTGGGTAAAGTGCATAATGTAAGCATTTATATTTTTGAGCAAATCTATTTTCATACAACTAAACTTATTCGCTAGAGCAAACAAATTAAAATATTATGCAATGAACCTCATGATTACAGTTAAAAGAGTTTATAACAAAATGAACACGGTGCGTCATCCGTAGATAACTAACAGCTATACAATGAGTAATTTTACAAAAAAAAAAAAAGTATTGACGAGCGGAATGGATATTATACTCGATTATAAATTAAAGACTACCATTTGCATAGCTTATTTTTACATAACACATTTATTTGCTGTCATTTCCGGTAGTTATTCAACAAACACATATTCATAAATAACTTTTGTTCGATAAAATTAGAACTTATTTTCAAACAAGATACTTGGTTTCCAAGGTTTTGGACACATTTTATATGGAGTAGTGACAAAATACTATTATCGAGATTCTTCTCAACACATGTGCTAATGTTACAGTTGATATTGGGGAAATCCCCATGCATAACATAAACACTTTAAACTATAGGGGTAAATAAGAGATAAAAAATATCTGAAAACGACAATCAATGTAGCTTATTGTTAGCTAAATATATGTTGACGTCTGTAATAATATGCCTTTTTTTAAATATATAATTAGTAGTTCTCAAAGCTTTTTAGAGCAAAAATATTGGTCATTGATGGGGCACTAAATCTCTGTAGATTTGTAAGGTTCTTACCAATAAATTCGTATTTTCAAAACCGATTTATTGTCGTACAAAAAATAAAAATAACATCGTTAAATATTAGAAACTGAGTCATTCGCAGAGAAATAATACAAATAACAATTATCAACTTTTACTTTCTTTCCTAAAGAGTAATTTAAAATTATAATTTTTAATATATTCACAACAAATGCTAGCTACAACTATTATCTAAGAAGTGTTGTAAATCTAATTAGCGATTTTATGCAATTCTTTCTGGTCGAGCAACACTACTTGGTAGTAAATAATAAGGATATTATACTACATTAAATTACTACGGCCTTCTAATGAAAACCATGTGAGAGTTGTTTTATTTAAAATTTAATATTCATGTTTATAATTTATTATGTACTGATTATCTTTTTTACCCTGAGAAGCAACGCAATTTCTGATAGACTCTGATATTTAAATAAAGAATATAAAAGCATGAAAAACCAACAAAAGCTTCAGTAATTCAATAGACATGTAATGAAAATTACTTTTCGTCCATTAATTATATTCTCTTACAGTTTAACTTAGTTAAAGAATAAATAACTTTCCTGGTTAAAAACTATGTAGTTCTGACACATCTTCAACACAAAAAAAAAACAGTGTCGGTTAGAGAACAAATCTATCCGTTAAATATTATGACTTCTACTCTAAACTACTTTAAAACGAGAATAATCCAACAAGGTGATAATTTTACTCTCAATAATTATAATAAAACTTATCTTTCGAGACATAGTTTTAGTTTCTGGTTGACAACAACATAACTAAAATATATTTAAAAAAGAAAAAATAGAAATTAGTTTGATAAATAAAATAGCACATAAACAACAAATCTGTTTCGTCTAAATATAACCACTCGAACCCATGTTTTTATATGCTATATATTCCTATTTTTCCAGTCTTTTTTAAAATAAAAACATTCCAAACAAAGGTACCCACTATATCTTCATAAATGTATTACGATATTGATAAAAATTCTAAACCGGTTAGTTTCATAAGCACGTTTATTATAACTTTTATCAACTCTATTGTTATCAATATATTATTTTCTGTTACACATAAGTTATGTGCTAATGACCTCAACAATAAAGTAATTATAACCAGTGCGACTGTAGTCTTCAGGTCTTCATTACTCAAAAAGATCCACAAAATTATACAAACTTACTGGAAAATATATATGAAGCTCCAAAACTTTATCTTGGCCACACTAATCAGCAACAATTATTTATCACGGTTCAATTGTTTATAGTTTAGATATAAAATCCATATATTACGTTATTATATATTCTAAGCACTAAAAACTTAAAAAATACGAGGCTCTAAGCAACAAATCACTCTCGCTTCGCGATCGCGAAATTTGAATGTAAATCGATTACAGCCGGCGCTGTCTATGTTGTTTTGTTTTTAGTATGTTACAAATGCGTATCAACTGTTGCTGCACTCGAGCAACTGTGCGTACACATTACTACTACGCTACTACAGGAATGTGGGGGGGATACTACGAGTTGTGGGCCAACACGACGAGCCGCCGTTGGAATGGCAAACCATGGCAGATAATGCACTGGGCCACAACGGTAAGAAAGTTCAGGGCGTGTAGGAGATGTTTTGAAGATGAAGTGGCTAAGATACGAACGACCGACCTGCCTCTGCTTGCCTGAGAGATGCAACCTAAACGTTTCTTGCTCGATCTTCGTAGCCATTCGTGGAACAGTCTACTTAAAGACCTTTTTATCGCTGCTGTAATAGCTTATATATGTACTCGAGTATAATGCAGCATGACGCGAAACCGCTACTTTACAACAAACTTTAGTTCAATTCTATTAAAAGTTTGTGCAGGCTTATAATTTTCTTGTAAATTGTTTTGTTGCGTTACCAGCTACAATCAGTTTTCAATTTATTCTTAAAATACACATGCAACTACCGCAACTACAACAGCAAAATAATAAATGAAAGTAAGAAAAAGTAATTTACTATTTATACATAAGTAAATAAATAGGAACACTGAACTACTGACTGTTAAATGGTAGTTGTTCAGGTTACTTAATAATGAAGATTTATCAAAACCGTGGCAACCGCTCAAAAGTTTACAAAAACTTTGTTTGTGGGACAGGCATTAAAAAGAAGACGTTTGTTTATCCTGAGTAACGTTGGCTTAAACGTGAATAGCGTTGAAAAAATACTAGACGATTCGCTAACCCTTTCGTAAAAAATGTTAAGTTAAAATTTTTACGAGTTTGTTTTCTTTGTCGTGACATTATTTGGATTCTCCAACATTTCGTTTTTGTGGTCCTTGTTTCTTCACGGCTTCTTCGAATTCTTTTAATCATTCCGCTCTTAATTTGCCCTCTTTTCTAGTTTTCTATGAGTTGTTAATCTCCTAAGGCAATCAACATTCCTTCATTCTTGCACGTAGTATTGTTATTCTGTATCAGAATAACAATGCAACCAGAATTTTTGGTTGCCACCTTTTTTCAGTCACTTTTAAAATGTCTCTGAATATGCAAGTTCCTATAAAACTCACTGTTCATGTGTGCCATTTAATAACAACAGAACACTTCATTGGAACTATTTAACAATACAAGGTGGACCAAATTCGAATGTTTACCGTAATAGTTGGCGAAAATCTGATATCGGTCCTTGGGCTATTTTTTTTTGAGAAAAGAATGCTTAAGTAATCAGATTTTTTATATCGCTTTTCGTTTTGGCACTATAGATAGACTAAAAATGAAATTTCATCAATTTTTAAACTTTGCTATAACTTTATTATCTATTAAAATAGAATAAAATGCTATTAAGGTTTTTTATTAACATTTTATTGCCTAATTTAAAAACAATATTTTCTTTAGCGACCTTGACTTTCAAGATATGATGTTAACATATTTTTTTAAATGGAAACCCTAGTTGCCCATGACTTTATTAAAGAGGGCGTTTTTTTAGCTTTCCAAAAATATATAGATTTAAATATTTGTTTCAAAAAATACCCGAGATATGGCAAATTTTGTGAAAATTTCACTATCAAAGTTTGCCATCATTTCGTTAACAAGTGATGTTTCAATTAATAAACAAGTAAACGTCACATCTAAGTAAATTTTTAAACTTTTTAGCAATTCCGTGCAATTCCGTGTGTTCTTTTGCATTTTATAGCTGTTTATTGTGCGGTATTGTGAAGATGGCTAAATCTAAACACTAAAAAGTTTAATATGTTAGAAATTTGCATTGTAAGTGCGAAAAACATAACGGACACTGCAGAATTTACTTGGAAATGACGTTAAGTTATATTATAATATTGCAAACATCACCTGTTTATGAAATCATGGCAAACTTTGATAGTAAAATTTTCACAAAACTAACCATTTCTCGTTTTTTTTTGCAACAAATATTTAAAACTATATATTTTTAAAAAGCTAAAAAAACGCTCTTTCATATAAAGTCATGGCCAACTAGGGTTTCCATTTAAAAAAATATAAGTTTACATCCAGGACCGGATTTAGGGGTGCGCCTAGACCGGCCCCGCGCTAACCGTTTAGGGTTTGCGGAGCTGTGTGCGAAAATAAAAAACACACGCACACAGCAGGCCGGCCCGCGCTATAGGAATGTGGGCGAGGAGCTTTTTTTAAGTCTATTTTTTCAGTTTTTTAGTAACATTTTACTTTAACTCGTCCCTTTATCAAAATATCCGGCCCCGCATTTATTTTCGCACACGGCCCCGCAAACTCTAGAACCGGCTCTGTTTACATCAAATCTCGAAAGTCGGGGTCGCTAAAAAAAATTTAATTTTGTTTTTAAAATAGACATTAAAATTTTAATAAAAAACAAAATGTATCATTAATCATTTAAAGGACTCAAATTTTCCCAACACATTTGCGTTTTCCAAAAACCCGCCGACCTTATGTTACCCATCTAGTCGCTATTAACAAATATTTTAATTTAGTAGCAAAATTATCTAATAAAATAACTCAGATTAATGACTCATAAATTATAACGTCAATTTATTATAAATTTAACCTTACGTACTGAGTAACAACTTATATCAGTTGTAAAAGTTAGACAATCTGCCGCTATCATTCCCTTGATCATGACCCCATTTCAAGACAGTTTTAAACGTCAAGATAAATTTTATTTACTCACACAAGAAAAACGTTAATATCTTTGTTTTTAAACAATAATTCTGTAAGTTTCTTCTTAAACTGCATTTGTGTTCCAGTAAAAACTGTCAGAATCCGCTTCGTCAAAACTAATTCATTACGAATATTTTATGCATATTTTCTTTGTATTTAGGACCAGGGCATGAAACCGGTTTTTTAAACCGGTTTAAAAAAACCGGTTAACCTTTATTTTTTGTCCAAAATTGTGATTTTTAACCGAAACCGAAACCGTTATTTTTAAAGGCAAAAAAAACGGTAACCTTTAACCAAAATAATAAAAAACCGGTTTTTTAAACATCTCTTTTTAATAAAAATTATTTTGAAAAAATACAAAATCTGTATTAAATGTGATTAGTTTACCAAAAGTAATTACTGAATGCTTGATTGTACATATATTATAAAATTATAAATAGATAATATATTTTTATACTTTGCATTCCAAATCTGAATAATGTTAAAAACCGGTTAAATTAACCGGTTTTTTCAAAACCGGTTTTTTACGGAAAAAAACGGTTTTTCAACAAAAACCGTTATAAAAATAAAGTTCTTGATTTCGGTTAACCGTTAACCAAAATATTTTTCGGTTTCTAGCCCTGTTTAGGACTAAATATGACAAAAAAACAGTTTTTTTCCAATAATTCAAAAATTGGAAATGACAGAATATTTTTGAAAATAGTTAAGTTTGTCTTAAAAAACTGCACATTTTTGGTAATTTAACCTTTTCTCTATCTTGAATATTAAGCGAGATACCCATGTAATCCCATCGAATTTGGACCACCCTGTATACATACTATCTCATTAAAATAAAGGTATATAATTTTTACTGGTTTCGTTTAATTTTAATTTTCATAAAGGGAAAAACAGAGGTCTGACGAACGATTCTACGAGTATCATTGAACTTTAGTGCCTAAAGTCCTAATTCGAGCTTGCCTATGGCGCTAATTTCCTGAAGTCCAGCTGTAAGAAGTCTGCGAGTTTATAATAAACCAGTATATAGCTTTGCAAGGTGTAGAAACTGTTTTATCCATTTTAGAAACCATTATTACCTAACTTATTTAACAGCAACGTGAGTTTAGCAGATATTTTAGCTTGTACGTATGAAAACATAAGATAATTGAGTACAGGAGGCAAATTTTAAGCTGCAACTCTTGTCTCGACAAATCCTACATCTTAGTATGTACTCTATTTGTTCTAAATTTATAACTGCGGATAAGTGATAAAAACGTATATAAAATAAATGCTATTTGTTATTGGTTATTGGATCACTATGTATAAATTAATAAGTATCATAAATATTTTTATAATTGCATTTAACGCTTTTGTAATATCTGCATATTTAAAATTGTCAATCTATTGTACTATTTAAAAATTACGTGGCGGTCAAAGCAAGTAGAAAATCCTAGAAATCCCCTTGCGTCTATTGGCACCTACTCGGCATATCCGTCCAGTTCTAGGAATTGCGGACTGGATTGTTTTGGGTCGGCGCCTTATACATTCTTGGAACAATGATACACCATAACGAAATAAACAATAGAAGAGATGAAGTCGACTGTAAAAAGACACTATCAAATAATGCAGGGCGAATTTTAGTCACAATAGCACAGCATGGAGCCACTCGAGTTGAGGTAGGTGTCATACGAAACTATTATTCCACCGAAACAGGTAGAAAGACTGAAAGAGTACCTCTTAACGGTTAGCACTACTCTTGTTCAAGTTGTAATACTTTAAATAAGAAAGTGTTCTACAAGGAACACTTGTTAGGCGCCACTTTATTAAAAATAACATTTACAGTCTGTTCTACAAAAAAGGATACAACAAATTTCATATTTCGACAACCATCAACAATTTTTAGATTTAGGTCATGTAGTAGATACTAAAATATGATGTTCTAGCTTTAAATTTTAGTTGTTTAACTTCGAGCAAAATTAATTTTTTTTCCAGATGGTTTTTAAAGGATTGTCACATATTTTGCTGGCTATAACAGTAACTGTTAATTAAATTTTTTTTTTTGTGATAGTGCATAATTTCAGGATGCATACCTGTTGGAACTCAAATCATGCACCATAAAAAACAATGTTATTAATACACTTAACGTAAGAGCCAGTAGGGTGTGAATAACAATTATACATATATAAAAAACAAACTAAATAATGAATATATGCACTTTTCTTAAAAACGATAGATACAATCTATATATATAAAAATGAATGTATGTATGTATGTCCTTTATGCATTCCTATACCACTCATCCGATCCTGACCAAATTTGGCACAGACAATCTATAGGACCATGGGAAGAACATAGGCTATATGAGAATTCCCAAAAGTTCCAAAAATTCCCAAAAGAACCAAAATTCCCAAAAGATCCAAAAATCACAAAAGTTTCAAAATTCCCAAAAGATCCAAAATTCTCAAAAGGTCAAAAACGTCCACCGGGCGCGAGCGCGAAGCGCGAGTAGTCTGTGATTGATAAAAAAATTCACCGAGCGAAGCCGGGTCACTACGCTAGTAAAATATATAAACAAAATGCTCAAAAAAGTTAATAACGTCACTAACAAAAATAGTGTTAATTACACAGATAATTGAACTAATAGATTTTGTTTACCGTATGTCGACGGTATAACAGATTTAAATTAAAAACAATATCTAAACAACATTTCAAAGAAATATACTAAAGCACAACTAAAGTTATAAATCATTTAAACAAAAATGGCAAGGATAACATTTTGTACGAATGTAAAGAAATTTACAAAATGTATTGTAAGTGTAAACAAGACAAACCAAACGAGATATGAACCCTCGTGAAAAAAACACCTTAGACATACAAAAGCAAACCAAACAAACAAATCTCTTTTCGCGGAAGATCGTACGACACAAGCCATTTAAACGTTGATAAAGTAAAAAATATTAAGTAGAGAAACAAATCTATTATAAAATTAGAGAGTCGAAAAATTGTTAAACACAAAAATATTATTATATATTTTAGAAAAAAATTGGGAGACCCTTTTTTACTAAGTGAAAAAACACATTAGACATATAAAACCAAACCAAACAAACAAATCTCTTTTCACGGAAGCTTCGTACGACACAAGCCATTTAAACGTTGATAAAGTAAAAATATTAAGTAGAGAAACAAACCTATTATAAAATTAGAGAGTCAAAAAAAATGTAAACACAAAATATTATTATAATTATATTTTACAAAAACATTGGGAGACCTTTTTTTACCAAGTTTATTTGTCTAACTAAATTATTATAGTTTTAAGCAACCGTCTTTGCCAACCATGATCGTTGTTACTATCCGTATTCTAAGACTACAACTGACGAAGAGACGAGAATCATGAAAATGATCTAGCTTTCAAAATGAACTCCTTCGAGAAATATTTAAGTAAATTTTAAATTAACTTATTTACTTTGAGGTGCTGAAACAATATGATTACATTTTTGTTGAAACAATAACAAAAAGAAAAGCGTTTAAAGCTATTTCTAGATGAAACTGTTATTTCAGGTAACATTAGCTTTGTTTTAGCTAGAACACTTAGTAAATCTACAAGTGTTACAAAGAAATATTTTCTGGTTGTAATGCCTTTATGTTAAACGGAATAACAATCAGTTTTGGATTTCATAAAACTTACAGTCATGTACCTGACACCGTAACATCAAATTTCTGAAAATTTAAAGTTTAAAGAAAACAAACTAAAATAAAAGTTTTTCATTGAATAAATAGCTTCTCAATGTACCTTAAACGAAGGTTTAAATTGTAAGTTTTATTTATTTATTTGTTCTTTGCGACTGCTTTCATTTGCCACATTAAGAATGTCTGGAAAAACGTGTGAACTGTATCTTCCCCAAACCCCGGTATTTTAAAATTGATACCCAGTTTTTACAAACAGGTAGACCTGGAATTAAAACAGGTTACGTGTATAGCGATTTTATGCTTGTATCAGTTTATTTTCATTCTTGCGGGTGTATTTTCCCACCGCATTTTTTATTGCTGCCAAAATGTGCACACTTGACTTGGTTAATCTATAGCTAAAGTACCGTGGCAAGAAAAGAGCAACAAAGTTATTTTGGATACGAATTTTCGTAGGACAATGCATCTCATTCATATTCTTTTGTGGCGTCTTGTAAGTGATTTAGCTGAAGGGAATCTGCCGTGTCAATACGAACTCTCAGACCTTTTGTTGCCGAATGCCCACTTCATCAAAAAAACATTACCTCTTGCACCACGCTGAGTACTGCTCTACCTCAGAGGTTCCACAACGGTTATTGAATTCGAACGACACACTTATATAATATTACTACTAGGTGAAATTAAATATTTAGACTTTATTGCGAGCGGTTTTTAAAATTGCGAAACCAATTTTCTATCTGTTAATTTTCGTAGAATAAATATTTAAAGACACAAAAAGGTTGTTACTATATTTTTCTGTAAACAATTTATTGCTACGACTTATCAGAAAGTAACCCTTTTTTAACTTTTTGACATCGACAATGTCACATTTGAGATAGTGCTGTTTGCGCACATTGTTACCATGCCACACATAAACACGAACAGAAAGTAACACTTTCTTCCATAAACATGTCTTCTACGTTCTCCATTATTTTAAGAAAAAATATTTCGTAAGTTTATCGATTCGTTGTATTTCTATGGTAACAGCATGACTGATCAATTTGTATAATGTCCAACTAACGTTTAATAATAATTTTCAAAACAAAAAAAAATATATTTTTCTTTATTTTAATTAAAGTCAGGAAAAAGTGAGTATAATTTAAACGGAAAGTAATTTGCTGTTCTCGCGCTCTGACTGCAAAGTGTTACTTTCCGTTCTTGTTATACAAATACTGCTGTTTGATATATTTAAAGCTTTAACGTTATTTAGTATCTAGTCACACAATTATGTACGTAATTAGATAAATTATTGTTATTAAAAAATAATAACTGAAATTAAGCGAACACTTTTTTGTTTTTTTGCAGTACATTTTTGAAATTTATAAAAATAAAATATTACGTACTTAATAAGTTTTATACTTCACGTTTTATAACTGCTGGGTCAGACATGGTTTCGTGACACAATGAGAGTAGAACCTGCCAAAAGCCACCCAGATAATCTACAGGAACTGGTATTTTAACTTAAAGTCGTTTAGTAGGATGCAAACTACATTAAAAACGCAAATTAATATCGTTAATATATTTCTCAACAAATACAAATTTGTTTTTAAACTATTTCGATAGCTGTGTGACCATGAACATTTTTCAATTACTTGCTTAATCATTATAATCACATTATTCTCATAGTCCATAAACAAAATGTAAGAATTTATTTTTTTATTACTTTTTTTATCAGTCATATTGCACGCTGCAAGAAGCTAATTTAAATAAAAATACTGTCTTTATTAAAGTTTAATTATTCAACACAAGCTTGCAGAAAAAGCGCCATTAATTTTGATAAAAAACTGCATTTTACCCGTAATGGAATAATAAAGATGATGTTTGTAATATAAATAACACGAGAGTTTATTAAAGCAATGTAAATAAAAAAACGTAAAAGTAGACGATGTAATCATTTTTACACTCACCGTCAGATGTTGTTATCGCCTGCATAATCACAAAAGAAATTAATTTTTTAATAGTAAATGAATATTTATAAACCGTATTGAAACTATTTTTCTTAAGTTTACTTCAATTTATTTTGTTTTGACTCGATGGCATCAATGTTAAATGAAAGCTACGCGAATCATTTGTTGTGCGAACTTCATTTTAGCATGTAGCAGAGCCGGCCAAGGGATTTGCAGTGGATGCAATGCAATTGGGTCCCCGACTTGGGGGTCCCAAAACGGCATTTATTTAAACAATTTTGTAAATTACGGAATAAAAATACTCCCTGAGTGCAAAAAAACGAAAACTTTCAAAATAAAAAAAAAACCTTTAACGAAAACTGAGATTAGTTTAAAACAAGGGATAACAAAGATGTTTCTATATAATTTTGGAACATCAAGTTATATACCATGTTTTTGAAATGGAAAGCGAAAATAAAGAAATTGAAACTGATACAGGAAAAACACCAGAAGATCATAACACATTTTTAGCTTCAAGGACATGACATTAGTATCAGCTTTTTAACTTATAAAATCAGTGCAACACGTACTTCAAGATATAAAAAATACTGAATTTGAAAAATCATCATACGAGTTTTCAAAAATTACTTGTGGACTAGGTAAAAACACGGAGTTTTTCACCCATCGTATCTATAAAAAAAAGTTGCTGAAATAGGTCCTGATGAATCTTTAGATAACCCTGTGGCAAAGTATAATTTTTTTAAATTTTATTTCCTTGATTGCTCAAATAGATGCACAATTTGAATAGTTTCTGAAATTTTAGAACATTATGAAATATTTCATTAAGTTGAAGAAACTTGCTTTTCTGAACTGTTGAAAGAACATGTAAATGAATTTTGTGAAAAACCTTTGGAAGTTCTTAGTGAAGATAAAAATTTACCAAATATTTTTATTAGATACTGTGACACTCCACCTGAAATCAATTATTTAGTTTTTACTTCAATGTTACTTTATTTACTTTTAAATAAATAACATTGGAACAAATGCTAGCGCCTTAGTTATAAAAACATATAACACGAGAATTTCAACTTTAGTAAAACACATTAACGTTAAAATATTACGGTCATAACTTGGGTCTTATGTCAGTATTTGGGTCTCATCAATCAACAAACGATTTGTTGATAAATTTGTACATCTTAAGTAGAACACATTTCTCGTACAAATGTGTTTATAGGAAAAGACGACAGGGATACAAGTACAATAAAAAAAGTACGATAACAGGGAACCCAAAATCTTGGGACAGTCGCTCTTAGATAGTTAAGAACTAAGAACCAACCATCGAGAATTGCACAGCCGATCGACATATAAAGGAGTTTGTTGTTAAAATGGTTATGATTTATTTGTTTCTTACTGTGTAATAATTGCTCTAGACTTGTGTACTACGTAAAACAACGTTTAAGGGTTTAACCACCATACAAAGACGATCACGAGCCATAATTAACCCCTTAAGGCTCATGACCGTGTCTGACACGGTCAAGTAAGACGGTCGTTTTTGCTCATGCCCGTGTCTGACACGGGCATGCTTGTTCGTGCAAAATAAAACTTTTAATGCCCCATGAGACATTATTTTGTAGAAATATAATAAGTTTGAAAGATTAAGTTAGTGTACTGTTGCTTGGTGACGATAGTGGTACAGTTAGAACAAGGTAATTAATTTGCAAATTAACAACAAAATTTGTGACGAATCCAGCAAACAAGACGAAGTACAACATGTACGAAAAGCCTTAATGAAGAATGGTTACAGCTCGAAAGATATAAGACAAGCCACCAAGCACCACAACAAAACCGACAAACAAGAATTCACCAAATATGCCTGTCTGCCTTACATCGCAGGCGTCACCGACAGAATTAAGCGACTACTGGCAAAAAAGATCATCGGCATGCGCTTCAACACAAACAAGAAAATCGAACAAGCGCTCCCGTCCAACAAAGACACGCTACCCAAACTACAAGTGAAAGGCATATATCAACTTCAATGCAACTGCGGGAAAAGCTACATCGGCCAAACAGGCAGAAGCATCGCAAGCAGAGTCAAAGAACATCAAAGAGATTGCAGACTTGGCCACATAACCAGATCGGCGGTAGCAGAACATGTACTGCAACCAGCAGACCATGCAATAGACCATGCAATAGACTACAACAACGTGCAAATATTGGCTAGAAACGACTTCTACTATCAAAGAGTCATCAGGGAGTCCATCGAGATTATGAAAAACCCTAACAACTTTAATCGAGAAGATGGCTACCGATTGAGCAACACCTGGCGGTTAGCTTTACACAAGAAGCCACAGAACGACAATCCAGATCCAACTGGCTCTAAAGAACAAACCAAGCGCGACGATCCACGATCACCGACCCGAGACAAGACGCAACCGAGCGTAGCGACCCATCGCTATATAACGCGGAGCAAATCACGACAACAGCAGTCAGACCCCTTCTGAAGAAGTCGTCAGCATGGACGACGAAACGTCAAGCATTAATAATTCCACACGGCACAACCCGAAAACCACCCACTCATAAACAAAAAGTGTTCTTCATTATATATACCGCAAAGAGATGTCATAATTGACGAAAGTCTAATGCTCTATAAAGGTCGACTAGGTTGGAAACAGTATATACCGCTAAAACGAGCTCGTTTTGGAATAAAAATGTATGTACTTTGCGAATCCAAGTCGGGTTATTTATATTCCTCCATCATATGCACTGGAAAAGGGACTTTAGTAAGCGATACATATAAAGATATGCCAGTATCCTCTCAGGTGGTCTTGTCACTGATGGAGCCATTATTGGATATGGGCTACTGTTTGACAACAGACAATTTTTATACTTCCTCGCAATTGGCGGATATCCTTGTAAATCGAAAAACGGATATATATGGTACCATGAGAAGCAATAGAAAAGACACTCCATTGGAAATCAAACATACAAAATTGAAAAGGGGAGAAATTGTAGCTTTTCAAAAAGGGAAAACTATGGTAATGAAGTGGAAGGACAAAAAAGATGTTTGTCTGCTTTTAACAGTCCATAACGCAGAAAAGGAAAAAATAAACAAACTAGACAAAGATGGAATGCCGATCCAAAAGCCAAAAGTTGTCATCGACTGCAATGACACAATGGGAGGTGTTGATCGGCTGGATTAGCACCTACACGATTATCCAACTACCAGAAAAAGAGGAAAAAAATATTATAAAAAAATATTTTTTCATCTTTTGGATATATCTATCTGGAATTCGTTCGTACTGTATCAAAAACAAGGAGGAAAAAGAGATCATTTGGACTTCCGTAAGATACTAGTGGAAAAACTAATTGAAAAATATCATTCGGGCATATCAACCAAAAAAATGGGTCGGCCTAGTTTGCAACCTGCACCATTTAGATTGACCGAAAGACACTTTCCCGAATTTGTACCTCCGACGGAGAAGAAAATTGCACCAAGTAGATGTTGCGCTGTTTGTTGCAACAAACGAGATAAGAGAGGTAAAAAGGTAAGAAAAGAAACACGATATTATTGCAAGAACTGTAATGTTGGCCTGTGCGTTGTGCCATGCTTTATGATATCATACTCAGTTATATTTTTAAATATTCTTGGCTTGTCACTGACGTCAATAATTGTCATACTTTTTTTCTGAAGTATATTTATTAATATGTAATAAATATGTATATAAATATGTAAATAACATGTATAAAATTATTTATAAAAATATGTGCACAAATATGTATCTAAATGCGTATGCCTACTTTAGTCCAATAAATATTGTTTACCGCCAATTTCAATTTTTTACCCCCTTCCAACGTCCTATAGCACAAAAAATGTGTTACACTATACCTTACGATTACTTTTCTATAATAAAAAAAGTCAATCATTTTTGGTCGGTAAACTTAAAAACAACTTGAGCGTTAAGGGGTTAAAAACAATCAACATAGAGTAATAAGTATGCTTCCACAACAGTGCGGCCTATCTAGGTACGGTTTATCACAATATATAAAATAAGAAAAATCCCTATTCAAAACTAAACTACTAGAAAATAATTATTAGTAAATTTCCCTCAACATTTGTATTGCATTTTAAAACTTTCGGTAACTGTGACCAGTACAGAACGCTGATTTATTAAATTATAATTAGTTAAAAATATATGATAGATATACAATATTACTTAAGGTGTCGTGCTAATTCATCCGTGCTTGTTCATCCGAACGGCAAAATCGTGCGGATTCATCCGAGCCTACCTTCGTTAATGCGAACCCTTACCTTCTAGGAATTATAGCTACCTGTCGCTCAGCGGGGGCTAGACTAGTTAAATGTAATTGAAATTCTTATTAGAATATTAAACTGAAAAGCTCTTATTTTGAGCATTTGAATTTAGTTCAGAATAAATTAATGTTTTTCCCACTATTTAAAATATTATCAATACTCTGGTTTGAAAAAATAACCCCCTTCGTCCAGAAACTGCTATTCAAAAGGGTTGCTGGTATGTAAATTTCAATTGTTGTTAGTTATCAGTAAATATAACAACATCATGACTTCTGCTGTACAATTTGTTCAAACCAAAAGGGACAAGCCAATGGCCCTTTTTGATGGTTATCAATACACGTTAAAAAGGCAAAATAAAGACGGTACAAAAATTTGGAGTTGAACCACAGTAAAGTGTTCTGGAAGATTGGTGATGGTATTGGATATGGATAGTACGATATCCAATGTGATTGAGCACTCTTGTGTACCAAACTTAGTAAACGAAAGTGAAATGTTGTGCATGGAAGAATGTAAAAAACGAAGTCGCGAAGAAGTTACAGCAACTCCTAAAATATTCGAGGAAGAACTAACAACAGTAAGACATCGAGGCCTTCAATTTATAGCAAAAATCCCTAGTTTTGATCAAAGAAAATCAAGTTTATACAAATATCGTCTTGATTCTTTGGGATACACGCAATTCAGCAATATACAAGAAATCGAAATTCCCGAAAAATTTCAAGATTTTGTGTGTTATGACAGTGGAAAAGAAACTAAAAATAGAATTATTATATTCGGCAATAAGCAACTTATGAAGTGCTTACAAGAACATACAATTTTTTTTGCGGACGGAACATTTAAAAGTTGCTGTGCGTTTTTTGATCAACTATACACATTACATGTGCACCTTGGGAGCAACATAAATGAAACAAACATTATCCCCGTTCTATCATATATAGTATGTTACCAAATAGAAAAGAAGAGACATATGTGAAACTATTAACAATAATAAAATAGTTAGTGCCTCTGTGGGAACCAACACAAATTAAAATAAATTTTGAAGTAGCAGCAATCAATGCTATTAGGAAAGTGTTACCTAAAACTATTTTAACAGGGTGCAACTTTCATTTTCATCAGTGTTTATGGCGTAAAGTGCAAAAAATAGGGCTAACAACTTTTTATAAAAACGATACAGAAATACGCCAACATATTCGTAAGTGTGCCATCAAATTTAATTGACGATGCCTAGCTTGTTATTATGGAAGATTCTCCCGAAAGCGAATTAATAACCATGTTTAATGATTATTTCGTTAATCAATGGTTACAAAATGAAAACATTAATAACATGTGGATATGTTATGTTCAACAACATCGAACAACCAATGCACTTGAAGGCTGGCATAGCAAGTTGAATAGATTAATTGGCAGAAAGAATCCTCATATTTACCAATTGATACAGATTTTACAAGAAGACGCTCGTAATTCTTTGTTTATAAAACAAAAGTGCGAACTTAACTTAACCCCAAAACGGAGAAAAACAATATATATTAATTAAGACAATGCGATAAATAAAACTATGCAACAATGTGTACTTAAACAAATAAACTTTGAAACGTGCCTGAACAAATTACAATATATTGTTACGTAAATTAAATTAATTTTTTTTTGTTTATTACAAGGTATAAGAACGCAACATTTTGTTTAGGTTGAATTGTTATTTTGTTTGTATTACATGTTATATTTCAGTGTGTATTCTTAGGTATAATAATGTTATATGCTTTTTATTGTATTTCATTTTTGTAATTTATTTGTATAAAATATAACACCCACGCATTTCAATTTAAAATCTTTTTCATTTATTCCTTATTACTTGCCAAATCATTGCAAATACAATTAGCCTGGCGCTCCACTGGGCGACAGGTAGCTATAATTCCTAGAAGGTAAGGGTTCACATTAACAGAGGTAGGCTCGGATGAATCCGCACGATTTTGGCGTTCGGATGAATAAGCACGGATGAAACAACACTGCACCATTACTTTATGCAGGGACGTAGCCAAGAGGGAAGTCCGGGGGGTCCGGACCTCTCCTGAATTCGATTGTCATTCAAAATTATTTTTGTATTTGAAATACTTTTGCTTGGTGCTTTGACAGCTCTGATTTTTTTATGAATGTTAACACCTTATAAAAAAGCAAGAAATGTGTATAAGTATTTGAAATCATGAAGTTTTTTCACGATTTTTGTATAAAAAAATGTTCGGACCCCCTCCGAATAAAAATCCTGGCTACGTTACTGCTTTATGAGATTTTTTTTCTTCAGTAATATTATCCATAGAAAATATAGAAGCTGAAATGACTTTAAAGATATAGTTGTAAAATGAGCTATTTTGGTCCCAAGTTCTGAAACTAATAAAAGTCTTACAAAATAACAAAACATTTCAATTGTTGTGGGTTTGTTGTGATGTAATAAAAACTAATTTTCAGTTATAAACGCATTATGTTCTATGGTAAATATCAACCCGAAATATTGGATATCGGAATAACTCTGTGAGTTATTTATCTTTATTTATTGCAGTTTTATACTCCTACCGTATTATTTACGTTTATAATTATACTATTTAAAATTTTTCAGGTCAACGAGAAAATTTTTCCGATAAAATTTTTATAGGGGGTTCCAAAAAAGTTGTACCCGGGCCCCGATATATAAATCACCGGCCCTGGCTTCTGACATAAATGGAGGGAAACGTAACGTCTAAGAAGGCGCTAGTGGTCAAATACATCAAATACCTTAACATGTTCCCAAACTATCAAAGTCTGCAAGCGAATTATGAAATCGACCTACGCCGGCAAAAAGAGAACGCGTTCTTTTTTAATTTCGTCGGGTTGCTTTGTTGTACTCACGACCATTAATAAATAACAATATAATTAGTAGTCCGACAGACTTGTACCATAAATTTTTCAATAATATGAATCATAAAATCACCGTACGTGTCTAAAAGAATAATAAGCTGCAAACAATTACGGAGATGCTAGTACATTATGGTGTTGGTCATACGTTTGAACGTGGGCTGTGTTAACAAACATGAATCATAATTACGATGTAACTACATACTTACCTAATTATAAATAGTATATATAAAATAGTAAACAGTAGTACTGCAATACTATAAGTGTATTAACGATAATATGTCAACGTGTTTGAATAAATATGTAATAATGATTTATAATGGAAAAAACGTGTGCTCTTTACGACAACGATTTGCATTTCATAAATATTTGAAGCCGCAAATAAAACCGGAATATTTAAGTGTAGTTTTAAATTTCTGTAACTTTTCTTGTATATTTACCGAGCAGATAAGAATTACGAGTTAAAGGGGAACAAAAGCTTCGATAGAAACTAGGTCGATCAAAAAATTACTCTGCCAATATTGACACATTCTTACTTACAGGGCATACTGATAAAGAGTTTATTTTAGTTATGTATTTTACAAATGTTAAAGCTGTATGGATTCGAAAGTGTAATAGCAAACCCTTTGAAAATTTATTGTTAATATCAAGACTATAACAAATTCACTAATAGGTTATACATACATCAACACTATACGGTCGTTTTAATTAATTGGTTGGTGAATGTTTTGACTACTACATTGTATGTTAATGTTTTTCGTTAGCAGTGACGGAACAACAACTATGCGAAAAAAAATTGAGCCCTACTGATTTTCAAGGCCTTAAGAAAATAGTTATTTATGTATCAAGGCCAAAAAGTACGTTTTGGCCGAGGTGCATATTACATTTTTTGTGCGATCGAATTAAAAACAATTTAAATTTTTAGTAATTTTCAAAATTATAGGTTAGAAACTACGTGACATTCTGTCACTGACAGATGACGGCGTATGTACTGCATTACCGGCCCTCTCCTTAGCAACGGCCGTAAAAGTTACTTTTTCGGCCGTTGCTAAGGGTAACGGCCTGAAAAGTAACTTTTACGGCCGTTGCTAAGGATAGGGCCGGTAATGCAGTACTTTATGGTTGCTAAAGCGTCCGTCAAACAATTGTTTCTAGTACGACTGCACAAAAAAGTGTTTTATTCGAATTCGCTTTCAATAATTGACGTTTTGATGTGCATCGCTTCGTTTTTGTGTAGTTCTAAGGCTCCCTATCTGCATCATATACATATGTACAACATATGTTACTCAAAAAGCAAAAATAACAATCAATTTATATAAAGGGTGTTTCTTAAATAATGCGAAAAAATTCGGGAGGTGATTCCTTATCGAATATTAAGGGGGGTCTTCTATATAAATTTTTTTCTAAGACTTCTCATTTCGGTGTTACACCCCCTTAAAGGGGAGGGGTAAAATCAGGTTTTTATTTTATTTCTCAAATTTTGATAAATGTAGGAGAATTAAATTTGGTAGATATTTTATACTTATTAAAAGGTTTCCCATCGTAATATTTTCAATCATCTACCACCTTCACAGGGGGCTGAAAAGTGCGACGTCTGTTGGTTTTTTTATCAAAACTTTTTGGTGGGTTAAAATTTTGCAATTTAAAATATTTTTTTTTGGAAGCTTGATTTGTTTAGAACCTTTTTTCATTCTTTAGTTTTTCCTGAAAAACTTACAGTTTTTGAGTAAAACATAAAATAATAATTTATCTATACATTTATTTTTTTAAATATCATGACCATTTCTTTTTACGAATAAGGAAGTACTTTTTGCCAAAAATATGGGACGAATATTGAATTTTATAAATATAGGGCTAACGAGTTTCCACTGTATATTGTTTTGTCTTACAGTATATTAAACGTAGGCCCATTATTTCAATTTTTGAGTAGAAAAGTTTGAGTTGGTTGTACATACAACATAAATTGATTTACCAACAAATATTTCCAAATATTGTTAATTGCACTTTAATTCATAATTTTTAGAAGTATCTAGAAAGGAAGAGGGCCCTTTAGTGCCACCTACCCTTCCACGTCTCTAGATATATGTACTGACAAGGAAGGGTTACGATATTTGTTGTCACTAGAATCTGATCAAGGCTGTGTTTATTACATCAAGAACAAAAAATCAATGTTTTGCAGAGCTATACGTGCCATTAATGATTTACAGAGAAAAAATAGGGAAAAAAACTGAAAAATATAATAATAAAGGTAATTTTTGCGATCGCGTTGGCCATCCCTCTGAGATAAAGTATAAATTTTTCTATTTGCATATGCGCACATCTTTTGCAAGTACAGTGGTGCAAAGTTTTTGAAAATATCTTAAACGTTTCCGGAGAAAACCTTAAAAAACTAAACCCCTGTGCGCTATGATTTAAGAAATTGTGGTATATCTGTTATAACTAAATCTTTGCGACTTGGAGGTGCCAGCAGTTTTATTTTATGTGACCTTAAACCTATTTTAACAATCAAACTTGTGAAAGGTATTTTCGGAAATTTGCGTACAGTATTTCATTATTTCATACACAGCTTAACTAGCTGTAAATAGGCTGTAGGTATAAATATGGATATAGAGATCATTCGTTAGCAATTTAAACATTCATTCTTATTCATTCTTTAAACCTCGTACCTTATAGATTCTAAAGTAGGTTAACACAAAAAAACTAATTTTTAAATTTTAAATTTTCTTATTGAATAAATATGGCGTGCTAACTATTTGTTAGTCATAGTTCACATTTCGCTTTTTTTGTATCACCATTGTAAGCAACGAATTCCAAAAACCTGATATGCATTTACGAATCGGATTAAAGAATTAATTATTATTAAAGAATTTCATTGTTATTTTTATGTTATTTATTACACGTGTAATTTTTTAGTAACTTTACTAAAAAATTAAGCACTTTTTTGGTTAATAACCTACTTCATTCATGCAAATTTAATAGTTCTTATCGTGAAAACGCCATGTTATAATTAAGATAGAATAAAAGGTTCAGGCACGAAATAAAGCAGTGTTAACTAAATTAGTTTTCATAATGTGTATTTTCAATGCGAATTACCCAATTCATCTGGTATTAATTGATACACAAATTAATGTATATTTTGGTCAACTACAAGAAAAATTATTACATTAAAAGCTCTAACACCAAACACTTACGTTTAATATATTAAATATCAATATAACACTATTCTTTTGGATTTTAAACCAGTTCTTTTAAATCTTTTAACCTTTTCTGCACATAAAACTAGATGACCGACTTCAAACCAAAATATATTTTATGTATTGATTTTTTGATGCTATTTGCTAAAGGGTTTTCTTCTTCTCCTTCTTAATCGGTTCCTCTTGTACCTTTCGGTGTCGAGGTATGCTTTTCTATTTCTGTATTATGCTCCTCCACTTCTTCCTATCGTTAGCTAATTGTGGCACATCTCTCCAGCTCCAGCTTTTCTTCTAGTCTCTGCCTCACTTCTTTTTCCCATTTTATTCTTGGTCTTCCTCTATTTCTTTTTCCATCCATCTTCATTTTCCATCCTATTTTCCCGGATCTACTTTCTGGCATCCGTAGTAGATGTCCAAGCCATCTTAATCGATTCGTCTCCATCTTTTTTTTAATATCTGTTACTCCTAGGTTATTTCGAATTTTTTCGTTACTGATTTTATCGATCAGTCTACATTCCTCTTTTCTTCTCAGAAATCTCATTTCCTGTACCTGTATTCTTTGGTTTTGTTTTTGAGTTATTGTCCAAGTTTCTGAACTGTACGTGAGAATAGGTACGTACACTGCATTAAAAACTCGCGTCTTCGTTTGTTTTGATATTTCCTTTTTATTTATCAAACATTTATTAGTGGCGTAGTAAAATTTCGTCGCTGCCGCTATTGTTATTCAGATCTTCCTCCAATTTGCCATTTTCTGCAATTATTATTCCTAAATATTTAAAGTTTGCTACTTGCTCTATTTTTTTTTTGTCTAGCATAATTGTAACCGGTTAATGATTTTTCGCTATAACCATAACCTTTGTCTTTGTTATATTAATATTCATGTAATATCTACGTAAGGTATCTGCCCATATGTTTAGATTGAATTGCAAGTCCTTTTCCCTTTTAACTAATAACACCACGTCATCTGCAAAGGCTAATTCTGTTAAGGATATTGGTTTTAGTGCATTCCAACCCCAGTAGATTTCTTTGTGTTTTGCTTACATTCTTTAATTATTTTATCCATAAGAATTATAAAGACCAGTGGACTTAATGTGTCTCCTTGTCTTACTCCCACTGGTGTTATACATTCCTGGGAACTGCTGTTATGGGTTCGCACATAATTTCTACTACTCTTATATAGTCTTGATGGCGTTTAATAATCCTTCTGCCACTCTACTTTGTTTCAATGTTTTTCAGATATTTTCCCTTGACACTCTATCGAAGGCTTTAGAAAGATCGATAAAGCACAAGTACAGCTTCTTTGCATGTTACATTGTTTTTTCACTTAACTGTCTTAACGTAAAAATTAGATCCTGCGTGCTTCCAAAGGGTAAGTGGTACATATCGTTGTTTACTTATGGCAAAATTAAACAAAATATTTTGACATATTTATTTTATAAACAAAACATGGTTATAATATCTAAGCCTTTTTTAAACTTATAGACATCTTGGATAATATCGCTTTTTTTAATTGAAAATAATGCTAAACTCTTATTTAATGAAAAACTGCGATTAACCCATTAACGCCCAAATTAATTTTTTTTGTCACACCTATATGAATTTCAGATAACGTATTCTTCTTCAAAGTCGTCTTTATCGTTATTTATCTCGACTTCTGCAGATCCTGGAATGTCACTTACTACAGGAAATGTAAGATCTTCGTCGTCAATGCCCTCTTCATCTATCATATCGTCGACGTCAGGGGGTAACGCCAGAATGTCTGCTTCAATTTCCTCTTCTATACAATATTCCCAAGCCTTTTCCAAAGTTTAAAAAACTTGTCTATTCATAATTTGTGTGATAAGTTAAAAACCTGTAATGAAAATTCACACATTGTATACATGGCTCAGGTGCTTGCCAATCCCAGCGTCATATTTATAGGACACTGAGATTTGCTAACTCTGGGAAAAAGCTTCGGTGAAAATCGACCAAAAATGATGGTTTACATAGTTAGTTACGTTTATTGGAATATCATAATTGCAAAAAAAAATTATTACCAGGGTTATTGTTGTCAAGGGCACTATAGATGTATTACCGCGCACTATTCTCGCAAATAGGTGGTGTTTACATTTATTCTACACCATGGTGCAAAATAATTCTCGTAAACTAATCCAAGAGAAGGAAGCTTACACGTGTTCCTTTCAATGTGGCGAGCGCGGTAAATGTTTGTATATGCCGGAAGAAGGCGCAAAAAAAAATTAAAATATTGTCCTACAAATAGGACACTGGGCGTTAACGGGTTAAAACCATCTAAGGGAAATAAAGTTTTTTGAATATCATTGCAATACAATCATTAATCTAAATAAAATAGATGGATTTATTGGGTCCAGGGCAGGATCTGGCAGGTGACAATGCGTTCATGCCCGCAGGCGACCAAATTCTTAGGGTGGCGGAGCAGCCTCTTTATTATGCACTTATTTTTTTTAAAATCTAGTCATGAGTCCTTCTGCTAGGTGTAGGATTTGTGCACTTATAATGTATAAAACTTTATTCTGACTTTAGAGAAATGACTGAAAAGAAAATTTAAAAGTTTTGCCTTGATATAGTTATTTTCCGTTTAACTAACAAGGGAAGCAAATGTTTTAAGATTATTTATGGTCTTGAGCTCTTCAACGAGCAAATAACGTAAATAGTTTTGAGCAGTGGAATTGCAGATGAGACAACGCTTTTAAAAAACCAATATAACAAAAAAACGACTTAATATTATCCATTCCTACTCTGTTTAATAGTGTTTATGGCTTTGAGAATTCTTCTGACTTTGCCAGTAATTAAATCATGATGTAAAAGAAGTGTTTTCAAAATTCAGACATATTTAAAAACGTCTTTAAAAAAGGAAATAAAGCTAAGACTGATAACTATAGTACAGGGCGTGTGTGTCTTGAACGCTTGTTGTAAGATCCAAAATTATAAACAACAGACTTAAAAATATTGCTAATACAATATTATTGTAAGAACAAAATGGAATCCGACAAGGAATATCTACAATCTATAAAATATTTACTTTAAAGCAATTTGTAGAAAAACACAAGGAATACAAACAGAGAGACACATATGAAGGATGTTGGGGAATTACAAGGATTGTCAATTATTATTGAATCTTTCTATGAGATTTTAAAGTTTACCATCTTTCTGTTCATGAAGCTGCATCAACCAAACTTTATTTTAATTTGGATCATATTATTATAAATAAGTATTAATCAATAAACGTGAAAAATAATTTTTATTAAAACTATAATAATATCTTAAAATCGGTAAAAAATGGCATTCCTTATTTTCACCTAACACCCTTCATATATATCCTTTGTAGACTTTATGCTTTTAACCGAGTGCTCTGGTAAAAGCTTTGTAAAATCACGCAAAAACATTGTATTCCAAATTAACTAATATCAATGATTAAAGAATTTTACTTAAATGCAAAGATATGTTCTTCTGAAAATGAGAAACTAAAAGAAAACATGGGCCTACGAAAAGGTTGTAGTTTATCTCCCATTTTCTATAAAATATATGTATTATGTAGACGATGCTTTGAGAAACTGGATAAGCGAAATAAAAAATTATATGCGTAATTACAACAGAGCTACATTTATCTTTACAATGGTATTCGCAGACAACCAGGTATCGGTAGCGGATTCGAAAAACAGTTTTCAACTGAGATTTTTTAAACTAAACCGAAAGTTCTTCATGTTTAACCTAGCAATATCTCCTGAAAAAAAACCAAAAAGAATGGCATTTTTAGGAGAAGAAATAATAAGATTCAAATAAATACTGTGATATTAACCGATAGAGCTAGTAAACACATTGCACTACACAAAGATTTTGAAATAAAAAAAAATATTGAAAAATATAACTTTATTAATGGAACATTAGAATAACATTGAAGAAACAACGCTCAAAAATGTTATGTGTGATATGTGATATGTCTATTCCAACACTTCTGTATAGCAATGAAAAATAGAATACAAAGCGGTGAAATATTATTTTTAATATCAATATTGGAATATAGGCTATCAGATAAAAAACCTAACAGTGAAATACGTAAATGTCGTAAATAGCTTTATATTCAAAATTGCTTCTTGTTTCCAAAAATGTAAAAATATACATGGTGTTCCATTTAAAATAACAAACTTAGAGTCATATCCGGCGAGACCGGAAGTGAAACAATAGTGTACATTACATATGTTCAAATAATCGGGTTTTTCACACATAGAATCTGTCTAAAATTTCATTTAATTCAATACAAAACTAAATAAAAAAAGGGGGTGTCCAGAACTCAGTTACATGCGAATAGGGTTTTAAATGGTTTTATGATTTAGGTCCAATGGATTACAAACTATACTGAAAATCAAATAATTTTTCAAGTAAAAAGTGTTTTTTTTTTTTAAATTAAGTATCTTTCGAATTGTGCAATAAAAACGAGATGGTTCTATATACGTTTTTAAAGTTACTTCCGGATTTGGCCACTTCCGGTTTAATCACGAAAACCGCTATAGCTTCAGTCAATTCTACATATGCATCTTTGGATTAAAAAATGTTCCCCTTTTTTGTCAGACGTCGCATTTTCGAATAAAAGTGCTGGTACGGGTGGTCTGAAACATCCTGTATATACAACACAAACCAGGGGAGAAAAAAATGGGAAGCCATCTAGGCTAGGAGATGGAACGCACAATGAGAGATGTAACGCGCCTAAAAGGCAAAAATGGCAAAAATGTGATGATGGTGATGACTTACAAGTAGTTTACTGATCTAGGACTGTTGGCTAAAGGGAAGGAATTGTATGAGTTTGGAATTGTTAGGTGTAATTGACGAATTGGCAAATAAGAAAGCAAGGAGAGTGCACTTTAAATTCTGTGGATGCATACATACATACATACATTTCAATAAGTAACGGTACTTAAGTGTCATATTTTTGTACAGTTTTGTCTTAAATATACATTTATAAAAAATACGTGCATGTGGTGTATATCGCGCAGTATTATTATATTGAGAAACACTGAGTTAGGGTCCTAATAGCATATTTACTTGTACCTACATATATGATCCGTATTGCATGGGCGGCAAAATATCTATGGCACGCAGGCGGCTATCAGGCCAGAACCGGCCCTGTTTGGGTCATTATCAATTCCTGAACAATGAACTTATGGCGTAGGCCTCTTTGTTCGTAGAATTGTTCTTTTTAAGTTTTTCATAATTTTGTTTTGCCTGAAGCGGCAAATTGGTTGTTAAAATGTTAACGAAGAAATGGTGGTTAGTAGATTATGGTTTGAACACGTATGAAATAATAATTAACATACATTATTTGCAGTTTATAAGTTACTCCATTAAATTATATTAGCTATTTTCAGGTGTGCCAGAGATAATTAACGCCATAAACATTCTAAAATTGGCGTCACTTTAAAATTTATTCCGGCGAAACGTAATTAGACTTGGGCTTATCCGGGATAATCAGGATTTTAATTTTCAATGTACTGTTTCTTACAATGCTATCAGCGTACAACAAAACAATGTACACTAATTTATTGTTATTAAGTTGTAGCCCTGGCGGATGATGTTCCGGTCGAGCTGCACAGGTCGGTCATTCTAATAAGGGTCACTTACCACACTACATACGAGAAAAATTATAAATTGTGACTCACTTCCGCTCATATCTGCGCACATACATGTATCTCAAGTATATCTAATTTGGTGTACCTATACAACAACAAAAAGTCCATGGCCGTGCTTTATGCCCCTTTTATAGTGTTTATACGTCCAACAAGTTTATTAGCTATAACTAATACTATATCAGAAATGGCCATCCAACACAATATTTTAATAACTTTCCGCATAATCGTTACATACGTCTTTTGTTATTAATTGTTTTATTAGGTACGTAATTGTTTATATTTTATTTCCTGAAAACTTTAAAAAGTACAAACGTTTACTATTAAATTGGTATTTTTAAACCTTTTCAATGTCACGGCACACTTTTAACAACGCGGCACACAATACCGGGTGATTCAGTCTGACTGTCGCACCCCTGTAACTTTTTAATTATTGAAAATAGCCCCAACAAACCGTATATTTTTGGAAACGGCGACAAATTCTCTATTTAGTGATGTGCATTTGTTATCTCTACGATGACGTATGTCAAATCCGCAATAGGCAACAGTTTTTTTTTAAATTACAAAATATACATTTTTTTGTTGATTCGGATACAGAACTTCATTCTGAATCCGACCATGTATTAAAAAAGTATGCATATACAGGGTGAGTCACGACGGACGCGTCGGAGTTTTATGGCGAAACTGTTTATATTTTCCAATTTCTGTCGCTGTTAGATTCAGGGCTGTGGAGTCGGAGTCGGAGTCGGAGTCGGAGTCGGAGTTTAGGAGAAATTTCTGGTCAGTGAGTCGGAGTCGGAGTCGGAAAAAATGTACCGACTCCGACTCCGAGTACAACAAAAAATTGCGAGGTGGTCCTTTGCCACAAAATTTAAACTCAAATTTTAAATAATTTCTTTATATTTCTTTTACTTTTTCTTATATTACACACCATAAAATGTCTTAGTATTTAATTTTGCCGGAGTCGGAGTCGGAGTCGGAGTCGGAGTCGACCTACTAAAATTATCAGGAGTCGGAGTCGGAGTCGGAGTCGACTTTTTTTTTCCGACTCCGCAGCCCTGGTTAGATTATGTAAGTCAATAAGGGCTAAATTTAAAATTTTTTTCAAATATACAGGGTGCTCCAAAAAAGAGTGCCATATCAAAGGCATACTTTTTCTTATGGAACACCCTCTATATTTTTACATTGTTGGATTCCTCTTTAAATTTACTTCAAAAAATGTAAAAGGTTATATAGGTCTAAAGTTAACCGTTCTCGTGAAAATTGCATTTTCATGAAAATACAGTATTTTCAAAAATTTTCATAATTTGAAAACTTTGACAAGTCTGAAGAAATTCGCTTGGAGATAAGACTGACAATAGATTATGTAACACTTTGCACCACCTACATTTTTAAAATATTATACAGGGCGTTTTTTACGCTTGGTCAAACTTGTGAAATTTTAAACATCGATAACTCATTTTTTTTAAATACAACACCCTATATTTTTTTACACCGTCTTATAGAAAATTTAATTCTCTTTCGAAAACATTAAGGCTGTTTTTCACCTAAAATTGATATTTTCCGAGATATCGCGATTTTATTGTTAATTATTAGGGCAACGTAATATTTTCAAGTAGGCTATGAAGGTAGACAGCGGTAATTTGAAACAATGGAAAGAAAAAACAAGAAACTTATAATTTTGTCGTTTGCCTACACATTTTTGACATTTTTTTTATAAGAAAGTTGTAGATTTACCATTTTTACGTTTAAATAGAGGTTTCTCATCAGGGCCACAATATTTTTCATATAATTGAGTTTGATCGTTTGCCAAGTCCTAAAAACCGATTGATAATGTTTTAGGTACGAGAACGGAACGCTGATTTAAAAAAAAAGTAATGCTGACTTGTCTAATTTTACATTTAAAAAAAAAAACATGGTTGGTACTGTTTTCAGTAGAGTGACGTAGTATCGTATCGTAAACAGACAAAAAATGGTTTATAGGATTTAGTAATTATCTTATAACACTGGTCCAATAAATAAATGCATAATTAATTTTAAAAAATCTCTATTTAAACGTAAGTATGGTAAAACTACAACTTTTCTATAAAAATATGCCAAAAGTTTGTAGGCAAACGACAAAATTATAAGTTTCTTGTCTACCTTCATAGCCTACTTGAAAATATTACTTTGCCCTAATAATTTACAATAAAATCGCGATATATCGGAAAATATCAATTTTAGGTGAAAAACAGCCTTAATGTTTTCAAAAGAGAATTAAATTTTCTATAAGACGGTGTAAAAAAATATAGGGTGTTGTATTTAAAAAAAAATGAGTTATCAATGTTTAAAATTTCACAAATTTGACCAAGCGTAAAAAACGCCCTGTATAATATTTTAAAAATGTAGGTGGTGCAAAGTGTTACATAATCTATTGTCAGTCTTATCTCCAAGCGAATTTCTTCAGACTTGTCAAAGTTTTCAAATTATGAAAATTTTTGAAAATACTGTATTTTCATGAAAATGCAATTTCCACGAGAACGGTTTACTTTAGACCCATATAACCTTTTATATTTTTTGAATTAAATTTAAAGAGAAATCCAAAAATGCAAAAATATACAAGGTGTTCCATAAGAAAAAGTATAACTTTGATATGGCACTCTTTTTTGGAGCACCCTGTATATTTGAAAATATTTTTTAAATGTAGCCCTTATTGACTTACATAATCTAAAAGCGACAGAAATTGGAAAATATAAACGGTTTCGCCATAAAACTCCGACGCGTTCGTCGTGACTCACCCTGTATAAGGAAAACTTCGAGAAAAATCATTTCATAGTTTATTTATCAAATTATACCAACCAGTCTATTTAACATAACAAAAAACGATCACCTCTATAAATGACAGTTTAAAGTTTATAACCTATGTTGTCCATATGGTTAGTTGTTAATGGTTAAGTAAAAATGGAATTTTATACTAACCAAGAAAAGTTAGAAATGATTTTAATTCACGGCGAGTGTGGAAGAAATAAACTTTCAACTGATTTTTTTCGAAAATATACGAAAATATAAGAAAATTTGCATACTTTTTGAATACATGGTCGGATTCAGAATTAAGTTCTCTACCCGAATCAACAAAAACATGTATCTATACTATGTAATAAAAATTAAAAAAAACAGTTGCCTATCGTGGATTTGCCATACGTCATCGTAGAGATTAATGCACATCACTATATAGAGAATTTGTCGCCGTTTCCAAAAATATAAGGTTTGTTGGGGTTATTTTCAATAATTAAAAAGTTTTAGGGGTACGGCAGTCAAACTGAATCACCCGGTTTATGAGAATTTCGTTGTTTTGGTTTTTTATAATGTATCTACTTATTATTTGTTATTAATTAATATATATATATCAAAAACATGTACCTATCTAGAGAACATTATTAATATTACAGCATATATAAAATATTTAATATTTTAAAATAAACAGACGAAAATATATGAAATGAAAAATTGAAATATATTAATCCGATGTTGTGTTGAGCATAAGCATACGTTTAATTCTACTACCGTCTGAAATCACCCTCTTCTCTTACTTTTTTATATAATTTTGAACTAAAAATTCTGTTTTGCATAACAACCATCTCAAACATGGTCAAATATTCCAATGGCTTTTCTAAAATTCGCTGACAGTAATTTTTATTACAATCCAAAATTTGTTAGTATTATTATTGTCAAAATGAGTTTACAATGACTGGTCGTTGCGAATTTCAGCAAATTTTCTTTCTCTTGCAGATTTGATTCAAACGTAGCACTATTTTATGTTGCAAATGGATTTCATCTCCAAAAATATATTTTTTGTTTCAAAGAATGGAAAGTAATGTCAATTTGTGTTTCTAGTAAGTGCAAAGTTTCGATTACTAAACTGTTAAATTAAAATTGTTTTTGCTGTAAAAAAAAAGACTTTTTTAATTAATCTTTACTTACAAATCTTTTCTACCTATGTACCTAATATTTTTTTAAAAGATAACAACTTATTTGTAGAAGAAAGCGAATTTTGTTTAATCATGGTATGCATATTAAAATATTTAATGTATTAATATTAAGCTGGGTATACAAAACAGAAAAAACTAGTTTGCAACACCAAAGAAAATTCTGATTGCTTCAGTGAAAAAAAAAAAACTAGTATTTCCTTATGTAACTCGGACATATGTAAAAGCACATTTATTTATTTATAATTTTTCGCGGCACGCCTGAAGGATGCTCACAGCACACTTGCGTGCCGCGGCATACATTTGAAAAACACTGTATTATAATTACCTAAAAGAAACTATTTTAGATCAATTTTAACCTTTGATGAAACGCCTGGAATGTTAAATCGACAAGCGCGAATTCTCAAATTTGATTATCAGTATTTACTCCTCTAATTAAAAATGTAACTATGCCGCAAAAAAAATCTAATTCCAAAGATATTTAAATTACATTTAGTCAGTCACATTGAATTCAAAGTATTATTGTCAAACTATGAGTATCACAAGAGGCAACTATTGACTATGTTACATATTTCAAATAATTTACACCGGAATAACATTACTTTAAATAAGGATAATTTACAAACCTGTTTAACTATATCCAGCTAAATTGTATCGTATACAGAAGTGTAGCAAAAATAATCGAACTTTTTAAAAATAGAAAAATCTAGTAGCGCCATCTATACCAAAATGTCGTCGAGAAATACATCTTTTATTGACATTGTATCAAAATTTTATGACATTTGGACCATTTGAAACCAAGTTAAAACGCCTAAAGTGATGTATATTTTGTAAAACGGTCAAAAAATGAGCTGGAATAAAAAGTTAGTTTTGTTTTAAATTTGGTAAAAGCACCAATTGTTGCAAAAAGCGTGTGGCAATGATTGTCTATCTTTTACACAAGTTTACGGCTGCTTTAGACCAGGGGTCGGCAAACTTCTTGGACTGGGGGTCATATTGACTTTATAAAGGACCGCATCAATAAAAACATATCTGATGCCTTCCAAAAATTAAATAACAGCCAACTGTTCATTTTCTACAAAACATTTGTTAACGGGCCGGACAAAATGCCTTGGCGGGCCGGATTTGACTCTCGGGTCGTAGTATTCTGACCCCTGGTTAAGACGGTTACGGCAAGTCGGGAAGACAATCGTCCAGGTCGTCTGAGAACAGCAATTACCACAGAAAACACCAAACAATGCGCGAAGCAATCAAAGTCCGGCTAAAATTATCAGTACGATTGTTGAAAAATGAGCTGGCATTATCAGACGATACGACTTATCTCGTTTTGACGAAGCATTTAAAATTTCTTAAGGTTTGTGCACGATTTGTTCCTCACACATTGACTGATTACCAAACATTAAATTAAGCTGACCTGCTGTTTTGGAACAAAAACAAGTTACTGTATTATATTCGCCTGATAGCAGCATGCGATTACTTTGTGTTTCCAACGCTCAAAATATTCGTGATAGAAAAGCGTTTTGACGATTCTCCAGACATCGAAAACGCCGTGTCGAGTATTCTTAAGGACATTCCAGAAAAGGACCTAGAACAGTCATTTCATGCATTAGTTAACTGTACCAATCGTTATATCGCCGCAGAAGGAATATATTTTGAATAAAATATAACATATGTTCTAAAATATTGCAGGTTTTCTTATTTTTAAAAAATTCTTTAATTTTTGTGAGCGACCTTTACATATGTGTAAATAATTTTAAACTCCTCTTTAAATATCCCATAATTGTAAAAACATGATTTCTCTTTCACAAAATTTTTAAATAGGCCACAATAATACAATCAACTATGTTTGAATACAGATTAACAATCACTTCAGTACTAAATAATTAAAATTTTACATTTTCAGTGTTTTTATTTTTACTGTAAAACTATTAAATGAGTTTTTTTTGCTACTAGTTGAATATTTTGAAATGAGTAATGATTTGCAGTTTTAAAGTGAATGATTACAAGGGCTAATTTAATAAGGAATATTCTACCATATGTGAATGTCTTATAGAAAAATTTGTTTGAAGAGACACTTTTGAATTAATTTAAGTATAGGATATTTATTTTCGTTTTCATTTATAAAAATCAATTTTTTTACAATACTGTAATTATTCTCTATTTATTTAAAATCATTAAAGCATTATTGAATCGATTGTTTTCGCAATTGTTATTACCAGACCTAGCTGCGATAATGGAAATGCAGGTCAGGGCAATTCCATTTTTATTGTACATTCTTTGCTTTATAAAAATTTCAGTGATTGACGCGTTTATGGTAGAGTCAATCAAACACAATAACGAATATGTAAGTGTTTTTGAATACATAAATAGGTTGATGAAAATGTATTGTAATAAATTCAGACGTAATAGATCCATTGATTTATATTCCAATTTTACACATTTATTCCAAGAAAATATTGATTTCTTTAGATAAAATTAGCCAAAGATACAGATATTATCAGGCTTGTAACTGTTATTTTTATTACTCGACCCAGAAAAAATATGAAACAACTACGTTTAAATTATTATAAGTCAAAGAAAAAAAATGGATAAAGAAAAAATACTTAAATGGAAATGTTTAAAAGCTTTAATGAATTTGAAACATTTGATTTTTTAGATTTAGTTGTTTAAGTGATAAGAAATCTTAAATAACAGTTACATTCTCTATTAAAAAGTACCTAGAGAAAGTACTAATAAAATTGATCTAATGATTAAGACGAAAAAGTTACGAGAGAAACAAGAAATTCAACATTTTCATATTTTTTGCTATAATATTTAGAAGTACGAGGAATTTCGTAATTCTAAAAATTGATTGTAGTCCCTGTCATCCTTAGAAATAAGTGATCTAATTTAAGCAAACCTGCATCTCTTATAATAAGCGAGATCCCTATGCTGAAACAGCTATCTGTATATTAGTAATTAAATATATTTAAATTTTTGATGTTACCTTTTATCAACTTTTCTTTGCTAAATGTTACTAGTATATTATTTACTTTAATAGTCATGAAAATATGTTAATATTTTTGATAACGATTTTTGCAATAATACGAGGTACAATTGGTTTTTAAAAAAAAGAAGGTTTTTACAGTTAAATGAAAGGTTTGATTACGATAAATAATCAACAAAAAATGTCGTACCGATTCTAACTAAGCAAAGAAATTGTTTTCATGGCTCATTGTTATTTAACACTTTTCACGAAACAATAATTAACAAAATACCTATTTTAAATGTACACATGATTAAAAAAATATTATCCCATTTTGACTTTAAAAACCTTACTGGTGCCCTTTACAGAATTAAATAATGCTGCTGTATAATACATAATAATTTCAAAAGATTTTTGCTGCTATACACAATTTTATGACATTTATTATTAAGAAAGTTTTGTTGGGGTTATTTTAAAAAACAAACGGGATTATTGATATGGTAAAGATCTTCGCGTCACCTTTTATATCAAAAATTTGCTACTGAACTGAAAAACTAGAAATACTTACTTCTTTAACTATGTGATTGTTGTTTGTTATTATAGCAGTTTGCATTTTGTATAACTGATTAAAGAAAGAATAATAAATATTTACATTTCGGGTTGTGAATTCTGTTTCTTTCCAAACAAAATGTCAGCACTCTATTACACTATAGCAGAAAAACAAAATTTAAATTGCTAATAAATTTTGGCATAGTATTTTAATTTACTGCTAAAAAAAAGCTGCAGAACATGTACGGTAAACAAATAGCGAATATTAAGTTAAGTCTTCTTAATTCTTTTTTTTGCGTAATTTCTTGTTCTATTATTTACCAGTAAGGTACCGTTCTATATTTTTCTAGAAACTATAAAGGTATTGTACATACCTACGCGCGCGTGGATTCAATGAGATTTAGGTCAAAAAATCAAATTTGGTGAAGTGACTCCTACAATTTTACCAACAGTATGTTAAATAGGGGAGATTTATCTAAATCTGGGCCAAGAATCTTCTCCATCTTTGAAGCACTTACTTACAAATATGGACATATGTTTTCCAGAACAAAGCACTCCAAGTCAAAATTTAGAACAAAAACTGTAAATTTTCATCTGAGCACAGCCTTCGATTAGTTATAACAAAATAATTAACTAAATCTTTCATTCCTATGATTACTATTTTATCGTAACACAATTTGCTTACAAATGTAGTTGGTTTTGTTTTTATGCGACCCTTAGGTTTACAAAACAAAGTTATTACATAAAGTAGAATTCAGACACATTTCTCAAGGGAAATAAATATTTTCAAGTCGCAAAATTAAAAGAATCTCATTATAATAAAGAGTTGAAACAATACTGCTACAGGTTTCGTTAACCATGAGCGGGTACTCTAGAAGATTTAGTTTGTTATTGAAAAAGCGTCAAGGATTGGACTCCTTTTTAAACTTCACCACAGACTCTCACGTTTAGAAAACTTATTTCTGAATAAAAATACGATTAAGATGGCAAGAAGTTTTGCTCTGCTTGTATTATTCAATAATATTATGCAAGAATTTCTACTGCAATCTGATATAATATCATAAAAAGCATAATTTGTATAACAGAACACATTCCATGAGGTTTGTTCTGTTATTAATTTAAATATCACTTGATACATGCATATGAATATCTTTAAAAAATTGCGAACATAATTTATAAATCTTGAATTTCTGTAGTCACAGTTGAAGGGGTAATTACAACTTAATTGAACTTAATGCAGATATATGAAGAGATTATTTCGCATAATAAACTGTTTAACATTTTCTAATTATTATTCCGCAAAGCCATTATGAAATACGCGAAGGACGTTCTGATAAGTAAGTTTCTGACATGAACAAGGAAACAATAGTAATTTGTAATAAAATATCGCAAGCCGTCTCTGTATATCTATAATTATTCTATCTGCAAGCGACCGCAACCGCTGCCTCTGTTCCTCGAATGCACACATGTCAGAACCAGTCATCGGATACGCTCTACACTTGTGTTTTACTGGATGACATCATCCTCATAGCTAGATGAGTAAGCGGACCGTAAAACTAAGGCTACTACACACTAACACAAAGCGTAAATAACTGTCTATAATATCTAAAATAAAACAAGTAAAAGGTCGTGTAACAAAGACCGTAGCATGCTATAATGAGGGTATAATATGATCAAAACCAGTTAAATATGAAGCCATTGTTAGGTACAATTATTCCGTACCTGCACATTTTGCTTAGTGATGTCGTTAGAATATGGAACATTTAATTTAAGCGAGCTTTTATCCAGTGCCGGATACACATTTTATATTGCTAATAATTATTAGGAGCACATATTTTAAACCAACAACTTATAGCAACAAAGCAAAGGTGATTTCTTGGCTCATTACAAAAAGATTTAATTTCATTATAAAATTCAAAAAAAAGTATCTGCTTAATTAATACTCTTCCCTAAATAAGGGACTGAAGTGAGTTTTTAATGAATACTCCAACAACTTTTGGGCTTGTAGCAATAAAGCTGACAGACAGTTATTTAAAAATATGAAAAGTCAAAAAACACTTAAGGTGTTTTCGGTTAAGCCCTGACAATTAAAAATTGTTGAAAAAATTAGTACAGGGTGGCAGTGGCGTATGCAAGGAAAGATTAGGGGGATAAATACCCCCCCAGAAAATTTGAAAACGACTAAAATTATAATTACCGTGTTTCCAAACATATAAAATAAATATAAAAATGCATATAAAATATATTATATGTTTGTATATTTTACTTATAAATGCTATTTTTGGGTACGTTTGACCATAAAAATTTAAAAAAAATTGCCTATAGCCCTGTTACGCGCTCCCCCCCCCTCCCCATCTTTTTCTTACTCTCACTTTTTGTGTCTAGCCCTCCTAGTTCATTTTTTAATTTTACCATTACCAATCCCCGTTTGAAATAAGTCAGTATTATTTTTGCAAATTTAAACAATATCCCCTCCTAAAGTATTTTTCTGGGTACGTCACTGCAGGGTGGACCAAATTAAAATGTATTACGAAGTATCTCGGTTACTTTAATAGTTAGTGAAAATCTGATCTCGGTCAATTTTTTTTTTTAGATTAACAAACTATCAAATTAATTACTTTCCATTTTGACATTACAGACAACAATGAAATTTCATCGTTTTAATAAAATTACTATATCTTCTTTATTTATAAAAATAGAATAAATGTTATTTATACCTTTAGGTTTTATAAATATTTTTATGCTTAATTTAAAATTTTTTTTGCGAAGCTGCTTCATTTAAATAATTTATTATTATTAATGAAAGGAGTGAAATTGCTTAGGATAAAATAGGATAATAGGATAAAATTTCAGCAAAAATCTATATTTTTAATTTCAATCTCAGATGCGGTTTATAATGGAGTTGCTCGTCTTCGTCTTAATATCTAAAAAGGCCAAAAATCCAACTTTGTAAAAATAAATTTGGAAATGAAAAAACAACTTAGAGCTTTATCTATTCGTTCCGGAAATTAATCCTGTATTTGTAACCAAAATGATGGTAACATGTTCTCGTTGTATTTATTTTTAACGAAATTATCAGAAGCTTGTTCCAAAAGTTGTTTTTCTTTTATTGGCTTCAGGCCCTTTGGTATAGAAATGTTGATGTTGAAAGGGTATCTTATTCACTAAATATTAACGTACAATTCAGGGAGATACTTTTCTAGATTCATTTGTAAGCTTTGTAAATTTTATGTGATCATCTAAGGCTAAGGCATTTCCAATTATATAAATGTTTTTTTTCCATAAAAATGTTCATCAAGAAAAACTTAATTCATTCTGAAGTGCAAATAAATGAGAAAGGACTCTTTCGCGAAAAGTTAAAGAACATCGGTATGCAAAATAAGTTAAGAGGACAGCCTTCAATATAATCGTAATTTATGATTTTTACAAAATCGACTTAGGTCTCCAGACATCATATACATAATTCATAGAGAAATATATGTAATATTTATTACCTACGTGGAAAACATATTTTTTTAATAACAATGATTCAATGCGTGATGCATTGCCGAACATAGCCAAGTACCCCATGAAAACCTTTCATGTACCCCCGGGGGTACGAGTGCCACACTTCGAGAAACACTTGCTTTAGAATATTGATTCGAGATCTTTCGAAAATAATATAATTGAATTTTAATTGAAGCTATTTACATTAGTAGTTATATTCTTTAATAACAAACATAAATATATATATTTTTATTTACATAGAGCCATTTGCACCTTTATCACATTTACATCATTTTTTTAAAATGAATAATAATCTCTATCTGAAGCAAGTCGTACACAGTAAAAACAGCAAGTTGTAAAGCCAGTTACTGGTTTGTTTAACGTCTTAAAACGCAGAGTTTAAAGAATCGTGAAACATTAGTTACGTTCTTTTAATCTACAATTAATTGCTTTTAATGAGTAAATAAAGTCGATGGTGACGGTTAAACAATTGTTAATGTAATTTTGCCACAAACTTTTAATGTTTTGTTGCGAAATTTGATTGTTTCATCATTTGCATTACTATTACATCAACGATTTCGTTAGTAACGGGCTGAATTAACTGACTGAACCGCAAAACTTGCAAAAAAAAAATTATTTCATGCCTAACAATAAAATCTTTTTTAAAATTACCACACGCATATATGGATCCACTAATGTTTAAATTTTTGACTGCTTATTAAAAACTGATGATTTGAGAAATCAATAGTGGGAAATTAAAACAAATTTATATTCAGTTTGCTGTCATTGATCAACGTTTCTAAACAATAAAAAATTCTTGTTGTTTGTCATGATACTGTTGTTTTCAGGTTTAATTATTATAAAAGGATTCTGTATTGTAGAGTCAAGATGCATCAAATTGTTTTAAAATAACTGCATCACAAATATGTTTTTAATTTTTAAACATTTAAGTATATTTTTACAACACCTAATGTATTTTGCGAAATAGAAGCGCCACCACAACAGTGATTCTTTTTTAAGTATGACTGACCCCAACTGTAACTTTTAATTCAATAAATTGGCAAAGAAATTGAAAAATATTTTACCACAAATTTATTTAACTTCGAGTATATCATTAAAAAACTCATGCACTTATACACATTAATTTTAATAAACCATTTTTGAATTAAAGTTAATTTTGGAATTCAACATTTTGGTTTTAGAAAAATCGTGGACTATGAAATATGTATTGCCATATATGAAATAAAATCAATTTGGAACTGGAAAAAAATCATGGCAAGTTTAAAAACAAAGTCTAATTTTTTTTTTTTTTTAATTGAGAGTTTAGGGACGCTTCGACAACTGTGATCACTAGCGTCCGGGAGGAGGGGGCGGGGAACAAGGAAAGGATGGGTAAGGTATGGGTAGGTGGAAGTACTGTCACAGCATTTGCCTATAGTAGGTAGGGGAAACCACCTGAAACCCCTACGATGACAGACGGCCGCGGGATTCGAACTTACGCCTCCCGATTTTACTCGCTAGGTTGCATACCAACCAGCCACCGAGCTCGATAAAGTCTAAATTTGCTTCAGATTTATCTAAATTGTTAAAACATTCCAAACAAAATCTAAACAATGGACCTAATTTTTAAATAAATTATACTTTTACATGTATACCAGGTATAACTCAGTTCTGGTACACCCGCTTTTTTCTTTAGTTTTGATTTAACAAAAAGTGACATTTTTATCATATGATGTGTAAAAAACAGGAATAATTGAGCATATGTTTCACTTCCGGTTTCGCCGGAAATTACCCTAACTTTGTTAATTCAAATGGAACACCTTGTATATTTTTACATTATGGAAAGAGGAAGCAATTCTGGATACATTTTCACTTCCGGTTTCGCCGGAAATTACCCTAACTTTGTTAATTCAAATGGAACACCATGTATATTTTTACATTATGGAAAGAGGAAGCAATTTTGGATACAACAGCACCATTTTTGGACCAAGGTGTATTTTTTTATTAAGTGTGCCGTTAACCTCCAACAAGTGTCCAAAAACGTTTTTGTAAATCCTAATTGACATTTAGATTACTTTTACTGGCTTTGAAGCTTAAAGAATAGTTTTTTTTTGAAAAAGTCAATTTTTTAAATGGTACATGCGGTTACTTAAAAAGCGTCTTTTCTGTCAAAAGTAACAAAACCAATAACTTATATTTGTGTTGGAAGGCTGCTTCACAGACTTAAAATATTTAAAACCTTATTGAGATATCCAAAAATGTAAAAATATACAGGGTGTTTCATTTGAAATAGCTAAGTTAGGGTAATTTCCGGCAAAACCGGAGGTGAAAGTGCTGTACATATGTTCAAATAATCCGGTTTTTACACATATCATATTACTATAATTTCATTTATTTAAAATTAAATCTAAAGAAAAAAAGAGTGAACCAGAACTCAGTTACACCCGGTATAATTCCAGATGAACCATCTCATTTAATTGTTAAAGTCTAAATGTGTAGGTAATGTAAGGTATTAAAGAAACTTCCTTATATCCTATGTATATCTATCAACTATCAAGCTAATTCTTTAGGTTAGTGTTTTTCAACCCTTTCAATCCTCTTATGCAGGATGAACTAAAAAAAAAGGCCCTTGAATTGTTTTGTAACCCGTCTTCTGTTTTACAAGGGTGACTTAAAAAAATGTCCTTAAGTTGAAAATTCCATCCCGTTTCACATTTTTGACTGTTTGATTGTTTTTACATACGTCGCCTATCACACTGGTTACCTGCTGTTTCAATAAATAGTTGGATCTTCCGTTTCTTCCGGGCCCCCTTCAGATATCTGGCGTCTTCCCTAGGGGGCGCGTCTCACAGGTTGAGGACCACCGCTTTAGGGTTTTGGGTTTTTGTTTTAATAGTTTTAAGGTATCGTTACGTTTTAGTAATATACAGCTTTGTCAAAAATTTCACATCTGTTATGTGGCAAGGATAGAAAAAAATGCATAGAAATACATTTTGCTTTAATAATAATGCAATTTTTATTCAAATAGTATACAAACCCTTTTGATAAAAATTTGACAGTGTGAAACAAACAACATTTAACAAAACATTTTTTTAATGAATATTGTACAAATTTCTTTACTTCTACGACATTTTAAACCTATTACAGTGATTCTCAGAATAGTGAGATTTAGAATGATATAATTTCGAAAAGTTTTACCTTCTACAAGTTCAAATAAAGTTAGTCAATTTCTCAAAAATGATCTAATCCGCCAATGATTGGTACACGATAGTTCTTTACGCGTGATTTAATTAATTTGATTTTATTGCCTGAAGCGTTCACCTGAAACTTCATGTACTCATAAAAATTATGCTTCGGTAACTTGTTTACTAGAATATATTACTTATTTTAAGCCTATTGTATAATCGTAGTCTAAACAGTATCAGATGTTAGGCAGTTTACTTTTATTAAGCTTAAAAAATGTTTCATGCTGCAAATTTTCTAAAATATGTGATATTTTTGACAAATGTTTCTTTTAAGATATAATAAAAGTAAGCATAATAATAAATTATAGCGTTAAGATAATCTAAAGCTGCGTACAGACCTCAATTAGAAGACTGTTCGAGAGCTATTCGCAAGCAAAACGTCTACATAAAAAAGTTTGATTTTAACATAGCTCTCAGGACTTTAACGAACTATTTCTTATGATTTCGTACTTTGAAATAAATTAAGATCAAGCGACGAAGACTTTTTGACCATTGCTTGTACAGCTTTCACTTTTGCGAAGATGGTTTCCACTAGTAAAAAATCGTGTAAAATGTTAGTGCAGAGAATCTGAGAGTCCTTACACGTATAGTGGATCTCGTTGGCTGAAATGATGGATCAAAGTTTATTTTACGATTTTAATCTTTTGAGTGGATCCGATTTTGAACAATTAATAAATATGGGACAAACAAACAAAACCAATACAAAGTATCGTAAAGCAAATCTCCTACAGGAGAAACTACACTTCAACGTTTCTTAGGTTACGAAGCGATGTAATTTTTTGGGTTCGACAAGTTTGGTTGTAAACGATGTGTTCTATTACATTTACAGTTTACTCTTCTGACTACTCATTTTTTATCAATTAAATAAATAAGGTCCAGACAGAAACTGATGATCGACATGTGTTCAAGAACAAAGCTTTTGATGCACCATCTCAAGAACGAACTTTTTTAAGCTTCCGAGTTGTACGCGATCTGTCGCTATTTGTTCTAGAGGAGCACGAGTTGTTTATACACGACTTAAGCCAATGTTTCCAAAGTGTGGTTTGCGTACCCCTGATGAAATGCAAAAGGATTTTATGAGTATCGTTAATTTTTTAGATAGTTATAGTAATGAATGTTATGAATTGCGAATGTGTTATAGTTTATATTGCGTGCTCAGTGCCGACTCTTAACTTGTTTTGCTAAGGGAATAAAGGCCCTCAGCGACCCTCCTATCTTGCGGCTTTAGGTCATATCATTGGCTAGATGTATTCGATGTATTCAGTGCCGGCTCTAGGAGACCAGGCTCCCCATTGCAATTTTTTGTATGCATACATTTTTACAAAGGTATGAGAGATAAATCAAAAATACTATACAAAAATCAAATGTAAAATAGAAAACAAAACTTACGACAAGATTCTAGAATGTAAATTTTCCGGACTTTAACTTTTTACCTGTTGATCTAATGTAAATTAATATTAAACGATGTCGATTATATGCTCAGAAAATTAAACAACAAATGGGGACTGACGACAAAACAAAATACATCATAGAAGGTGGACCCAGTCAACCTTTGCACCTCAACACTAACACGATTTCAAATGTAAAAAGTACAAATACTTGGGCATTTAAATAACGGACAATACAAAAGCAACAAGAAAATTGGAAACCGCATAGGACAAGGAAAACTCATCATTAGACAACTACATGGCCTATTATGGACATGGACATATACATTATAGAGTCAATAGTACTCAAAAGACTAAGATGGTATGGGCACTTCCGAAGAACGAATGAAGACAGATGGCAAAAAAGTGTGTGCCGCCATATACAAGAAGAAGATGCTAAACAAGAAGAAATTCGGGTCACAAAGTAAAGGAAGCAATAACTGCAAGAAGCTTAAGTGAAGTTTGGAAAGTCAGGCAAAAATGGAAACTGGGAAGCGAGAGACGACGACATCCGAAATTTAATTTGCATATGTAATAGATAGATACATAAAATACCACCAAAGCATTGGCGTTGCCCAGTGCCCCCTGCCGGAGGCGCCCCGATGCAGAGCATCCTTTGCTTACCATGTTGAGCCGGCCCTGTGCGTGCTTCATCATCCCAAATAGTTTTGTCAAATGTGGTATACGCTTTGAAACATTGATCTAAACTAATTGTCATTAGCATACATTTTAAATATAAATAAAATATTTTTTATTTAAACAGAGTGACTTATAATATCTAATAAGAAATAAAATCATAGTAAGCATGGATCTCACTTGGAAAGGTCTTCTGAGCCGTTTAAGTACGAAAATGTTGACACGTTTTGAATAATTTGTTAAAAATTTTATTGTTATTGAATGAGTTAACATTTCGTACAATTACGAAATTGTTTCCAAAACAATACAATCATTAAACACAGGATCACATGACGGGCAGATATTATGCTATAATGTAATATTAAACAATCTTTTGACTCCGCATAGTTTTAAGATAACCCTTTATGTCTGCTCTATTTATCTTTTTGTGAAAAGTAGACAATAAGTCGAACGATAATTGCAAATACATTATGTTGCTGATCGAGACTTTTTTTCGTGTGCGAAGTTTAGCAATACCATTAAAAATTTGTTTATTATCAGTCTATAGAAATTTCCATATTGATAAACAAAATGTAAATAGAATATTATTAAAAATAGAAATGATCCTTAATAAACAAAGAAATTTGTATAAGCTTGGCCTATTATACGGAAAGTCAATGAGGTTACGCATGTGTGATAATAACTTTTGTAACTGGTTACTATACAGGAGGACAGTAAACATTTGCATCATAAATATTGTGATCGAGAGGTTACAAAAAAATATAGTTCTTTTGCTCTAAATATTATTCGACCGCAGCCTATCGATTAGGAAATGTGTATACATACAAATAATGTAGACGGGGTTATCGCAGCAACGGCCTTAGTAACCCGAGCTCAGCTGTTAACCAGTTGTATTTTTGTGTTTTGTCGGCAAATGATTAAACACTCGATTTCGTAATTAAAAAAATGTATATAAATCATAGTCTTTCACAGTTATGACACATTATTACCACTGGTTTTATAATTGTTTATTTTTGAATTATCACTCAATTGTTTTAGCAATTTGGAAACAATGATATGAGTTTTTAGTAATAGTCCACATTGTGTGATAGGAAAGCTCAATGATCGACGTTGATCAAGTTCATCAAGAACGTTTTTTGATGCTAACAATATTATCGCTTTTTTAGGTCTTTGTTTGATATATAGCGAGATCCATGTAACCGGGGGACTCGCAGGTCAAATTGAAATGTTACAATGCATAAAACGTGGTTACCTCCAAATATTTTTATGAGCCTAGGATTTGTATGCCTGAATTGAATAACAACAAAATAACTTGTGCAACTTATATTGTTTTTTAGAATAATCATATTCTCTTCGGGCGCTTTCCGCCAATGGGCGGAGGCAGCACTACACGTGCAACATTTGAGAGGCGAATTCGTTCATGGTTTCTTCAAAAAAATATTAGACAAGGGAGTAATTTTAAAATTGATTCCCGCATACAGTTTTTCTTTTTCTCTAGTTTATTTGCCAGTATTGTGTTTTGTGTTTACCAAACAAGTGGACCCTTAAAAGATTTTGTTTATATTATGTATTAAAAATTATTTGATACTTAAAAATGTTAAAAGTGATTTTATTGGAATAGTTTTATGAAAAACTAGCGTATTTCACGTCTTGGATGAATGAGTAATATTATTATACATTTTGTTTGTTTCACTATAAAAAATGTGAATCTCGGAAACTATTAGAGATTATTCATATGGTGGCTATACCCCCCAGTGAGGCTGAGCCGCTTTTAAGCTTTCTAGATTCTTTATTTTGGTAGGATCAGTCCCACTCTATTAGCATAATATGCTAAGAACAACTTTTCTCCATTCTGTCCTATGTTTTGCTTTTCCTTTCCAATTTCTAACCCCTGCCCTGCTTAGATCGTCCATCACTTCCTGCATCCATTTTGACCTAGGTCTGCCACGTCTCCTCTTTCCTCCGGTATCCCATTGTAACACTGACTTGATTTGGGTGCCCCCATCTGCTCTAAAGACATGTCCCAACCATCTCACCCTGTGCTGTCTTATTTTTGTTATTATGTCTCCTTCCTTTAATTCTTGCGTAATTTCTGCATTTGTTCTAATTCTGCATTCCGTATCCGTTATTCTAACTGGTCCAAGTATTACCCTCATGATTTTTCTTTCGATTATCCTCAGATCATTCTCTTCCTTTTTTGTCATGGTCATTATTTCAGCAGCGTATAGTAATGTAGGCCAAATTGTTGTATTGTAGATGTTTATTTTAGATCTGTTTGTGAGCATTTTACTTTTCAGTAATTTATTATTAGCATAAAAGCTTTATTGGCGTTTGTAATTTTTTCTTCTATTTCATATTTTCTTTCTCCCATTCTGGATATCATAACTCCCAAATATTTCAATGTTTTATAACTCCCAAATGTTTAAATGTTTTCACTTCCTCGAATTCCAGATTTCCGATTTTGGTTCTTCCTATTACTTGTTTACTTCCAAATTTCATGAATTTTGTTTTCGCCTGATTTACTTTCAATCCCATTTTTTCTCCTTGATCTATTATTTCTTTCGTATTAGAGATAAGAAAATTATAATATTTGTAAAAAAAAGTGTGGGTACCTATTTCTACGTGCTTAGTAAGACTACAAACTGAAAATGTGTATTTTATAGCGAATTACTGAAATATTCTTAAAACACTGAAAATAAATTTAAACTACAACTTTTTATCATCATTACTATCACTAAAAAATAAATGAGATAAAGCAAGCAGAAAACTCTAATTTTATGATTTTTTTGTATTTTCGAACTGGAATTTAAAGAAATTTTTAAACTTAACTAACTGACATATACAGGGTGACAATAATCTACATGTGTTGTATGGGTAACTTTGTTATTACAAGAGTAACAAAGTCGGTTAAATTAGCAAAGTTGGGCAGAATTTCAAGACGAATTTAATGCCATTTTGACATTTGGTCTACACCTTCAACTTTTTTAAATATTTTGAAAAAACCAAAAACAGACGATTTTTTCAATGGTAAATAATTCCACAGCCACCTATGTTAAAACCAAAGTGTGAATTGATTCCTTTAGATATTTTTACGTAGAATTAGAAAAAAATATTTAAAAAGTCATAGCTCACTCGATTTTCGAGATATAAGCCAAACTTGACTTTTTTTAAATGGCAACCATAGTTGGCTATGGGTTCATTAAATAGCTTATTTTCTTCTGATTTCAAAAATGTATGGGTTGTCATATCTATTTCCATTAGTTTTCTTACAATTTGCAAAAACCGAAATTATTACTAAATAGTATAAGGGTGCCTTGGAACTGGAGAGCATTTTTTGTTTTTTTTAAATTAGTTGTCAAACTAAGTTCTGTTTTGCTGCTAATTACTGATGTGAATGTGTTAAGTAATTGTGATAAAAGTTTAAAAAAATAAAAAATATGGCTTATTCGAGGGAAGAAAAAAATGTTTTGTTATTTTGCTACTACAGTTGTAATCGTGATGTAAACGCAGCATCGGAATTATATCTACTAACATACATGGAAAGAAGGCAGCCAGATAAAAGATTGTTTGCAAAACTCGAAGCTAATTTAAAACAGTATGGATCATTTTCTAAACCAAAAGATGCCAAAATAAATTTTAATGAAGATACAGAGGTACTTGTTTTGGCATACAATACTTTTAAACCAACTGCATCTGTACGAGATATCGGACTTGAGTGTAACGTATCCAGAGAACAAGCAAGAATAATTTTAAAACAAAATAATTTTAATCCTTATCATCATCATATTGGAAATACGTTGTACCCAACAGATTTGGATAGAAGATTAAACTATGCTACATGGTTCGTAGAAGAAAGTCAGAGACACGAACTCTTTTCTCAATCAATTTTATTTACTGACGAGGCAAAATTTACAAACAATGGATTATTTAATAGAAAAAATCATATTTACTGGGCGAGGGAAAATCCACACTTAACGGTTGAAAGACGTGATCAACATGTTTTTAGTATCAATGTTTGGTGTGCCATTCTTGGTACAAAAATACTCGGTCCTTATTTTTATGAGGAAAATTTAAATTCAGAGCGCTATTTGTTATTTTTACAAAATCAATTAGAAGAAATGTTGGACGATCTTCCATTGAACTTGATTCAAAATTTGAATTACTTTCAGCATGATGGAGCACCAGCTCACAATGCACAAATAGTATCAAACTATTTATTAGAAAAATTTCCTAACTGGATAGGTAACAGAGGTCCCATTGCATGGCCTCCCAGGTCTCCGGACCTAACGCCTCTTGATTTTTTTCTATGGGGAACTATTAAAGATAAAGTTTATAAAGAAAAGCCCCATAGTGTTGATCACCTGAAAACCAACATAAGAGCAGCTGTAGCAGAAATCAGACATAATACTTTACTAAAAGTGCAAAGTGAAATATTAAAACGGTGTCAACTGTGTGTTCAAGAAAATGGTGGCCACTTTGAAGCATTATTATAATTTTTAATTTAATTTTAGTCATTAATTATTATGTTAGTAGTTTATTAATATTAGCCACGAAGTATTTTATTTGTTATTGTTCAATTAAATTATTTTACTAGTAATTTCAATTGTTTCTGATGATTAGATATAAAGCAAGAAAACATGACATTCTTGTCCAATTCCAAGGCACCCTTATACTATTTAGTAATAATTTCGGTTTTTGCAAATTGTAAGAAAACTAATGGAAATAGATATGACAACCCATACATTTTTGAAATCAGAAGAAAATAAGCTATTTAATGAACCCATAGCCAACTATGGTTGCCATTTAAAAAAAGTCAAGTTTGGCTTATATCTCGAAAATCGAGTGAGCTGTGACTTTTTAAATATTTTTTTCTAATTCTACGTAAAAATATCTAAAGGAATCAATTCACACTTTGGTTTTAACATAGGTGGCTGTGGAATTATTTACCATTGAAAAAATCGTCTGTTTTTGGTTTTTTCAAAATATTTAAAAAAGTTGAAGGTGTAGACCAAATGTCAAAATGGCATTAAATTCGTCTTGAAATTCTGCCCAACTTTGCTAATTTAACCGACTTTGTTACTCTTGTAATAACAAAGTTACCCATACAACACATGTAGATTATTGTCACCCTGTATAGGTACATTTTTACAAGTTAACGATCTTTATTTGTTAGATCCGTTTGGTAAGCAATTTTAATAAAATTACTATAATCAATAAAACAACAATATCTCGGTGTGTTTACAAGCTGTAAGTGCAATATTGGTTAAGTATTTATTTTAATTTTTTATCAGCACTATATGTGCTATATACCCATATCTCTTTATTTATATAACTATTGATTTACCATTTAACGGACTTCTGACTATAATTTCCCTAATATTGTTTTTAAATTTTAATCAAAATTATACTGTATCCTTAATCGACTAACGAAAAATCCTAACGCGATTTCAATCAATAATTTAATTGGTTTGTTAACGGCACTAGATTGCAATTATTTCAATTTGATAGATCAGATTTTTTATTACAAATACTTATGGTCGTTTTTTAAATGGTCTTTTAAACATTGATAGCACTCAACATACCGACAGTTCTATTAAATGCTTTGCATAATTTTAGTGCACATTAAAATTTATTGCAAATTTGCGTTTCACAGCTTTTATTATACGAGTTATAAAACGTATTCGATCATACCACTGAATTAGGAGTATTTTCGCAATGCCGACTATAAAACTGTAAATATACAATAACCTACAACAAAACTTTTACACGTCCACATAAAACATTTGAGTATTCACCGGATGTTTTTTTTTGTTTATTTTTAGCCGAATGACAATTCGTTACATAGCTATAGCTGGCTCTGCATAGTAAAATAATTGTAGCTAACTGCTACAAATAACTTTAAAAATGCTGATATAATGTAATTTTTTTTACATCCATACTTTCATTTTATTTACCTAAGAGGAAACAAACTAGTAACGCAACTTACGGTTGTGTAGTAAGTTAACACAAAATTAGCCCCCATTTCAAAACGTAACCTAAAAATTAGAAAACATCACCACATTTGATATTCGTTGATACAGACTAGGGATTCTGAGTCTCGACCATTTTTGAAGTACCGGGACTCGAGACTTTTTTTATCAAAGTCCCGGGAATTCCCGGGACTTCGAGACTTTTGCGAATTTTATTTACATACTAAAAAATAGTGGTTTAACCCGTCAAAAATGACAGAAGATTTTATAACGTGCAAGAAAAATTATGATATGTTCATGTACTCAAAATTCATCGGTTATTTTCACTGTAAAAAATAAGTTTTCTAGACAGTGACATTGTTTCTGAAAGCACCCGCTACATATTTAAAATTGCTTCTTTGCTTTGAATCGGTCGTGACAGTTGACAGAATATTTTTTTAAAAATTAAATCAAATTCACGGATTTCGTTTTTGAAGCATTTTTTTTAAATAAAGTATAGTAGTAGTAGTAGTATTATTATTTTTAATTAAGTCTACATTCTACAGTAAATAAAGTATATATTTCCAAGTAAATGCCTATTTTAAATAAACTTAACAATTTTCATTAAACTTTAAAACATAACAAGTATAAGTAAAATATATTTTTACTAATAAACTTAACAATTATACTTTAGCTTTAAAGCAGACAAGAAATAAACATAAATAATTAAATATGGCAGGCAAAAAAATTAAATAAAGTTAAGTAAATACTGATTGTTAGTAGGTATAAACTATAAACATAAAAAATTATGAAACAAAATATTTTTGCTAAACTCGTTGCAGTAAAATTTGTCTCAAAATTAGAGGGATAAAAAATTTATTTCAGTGTTCTGTAGCATTTAGTCTCGTCTCGAGTCTCGAACTAAATGTCCCGGGACTCGAGACTAAGAAAGTCCCGGGAATTTCCCGAGACGTAAGTCCCGGGAAATTCCCGGGACAGAATCCCTAATACAGACTAAACTGACTAAGCTAACCAAACTTTTATAAATACGTTACAATTGCTTTGTTTCTATTAAGGATATCTTAAGGCAGTGATTGTCAAACTGTGGGGCACGCCCCCTAAGGGGGATGCAAAATATCTAAGGAAGGACGCGAATAAAATTGGAAATCGAAAGCAAAATTATTTATTAAAACAACAAAAACACAATAACCTAAAATACATCCCAAAAATGTCACCCATGCGATAGATTCTTGGTGAGCCTAATAACTATTGTGAGCGGCTACACACATTCCAGAAACTGATGACTCAATGTAAGGATGAAAAAAACTGGAAATGCCTTTTTCTCAAAACAGTGTTTCTAAAAAAGGTAACTATTATATCTCAAAAACCATGACCGATTAACCTAAAAATTTTGATACAATTATCGAGTTTTTGTCGTAGGATCTTTTTTTTAATACATTGTAGTTCATTTTTTTTTTTTGAAAATTTAAGATAAAATTTTTACTCAAAAGTCCGACAATTACCTATATTCAGATATCCGCCATTTTAAGAAAAATTTAACAAATTATAATCAGCTACGTCAAGCAATTTTTTTTAAAATTAAATGTCTTGCTCTTCGATAAAATAAATTTTTTCTAGCATTTACACCTAGCGTGTATTTCCTTCATATCTGGTTTAATATTCAAAATAGGATGAAAAACTCCAAATAAAATTCGATGGAAATCAAGAGCTGAATAATCTGAAATTATTTTCATCCCCACTGGTTTCGCGCATCCAAATGTAACTTTTTTACTTTAGATAGAACACCCTGTATTATTTATTTTTATGTATCCCAAATTAATTTCTCTTTTAAAGATATATACGGTTTTTAATACCCAAAGTATATATTTTTTAAAGTTTTTTAGCAGTTTAACAACGCCAGTATAAAATATTTTGAAAGTTCTTTAAACAATATTCTTCTAGTGGCTTCTGTAAAGTTAACGTTTTGTTCGGTTCGTTTAGCTGAATTTTTAACATAAATAAGTCCATTTTTCTACAGGGTGATCAATTTTTCGATGCTCAGTGAGCATTGCTTACCAATGGTATCTTAGAAACGGTAAGAGATACGAGATCAATTAAATTAGAGAAAAGTTGCACATTTTATGGCGATTAAGAATCTGAAAAAAAATGGTGGATTATTTTTAGATTATAACAAAAAAAAACTTAAAAATGTGATTTAAAATAAAAAATTTATCTTCCATACTACTGATCAGTGGCGTGCGGTGACTTTTCAACCAGGGGATGCTGTCCAAAAAAACGAACAATTTATTTTTTTAAAATTAATTTTATTCTACGATCTTTTTTACAAAATTCGTCTATAGCAACATCATACAATCTTTTTTTATTTTTCATATTTAGCAATAATTTTTTTGCAATTGATATTAAAGCGAGAGCAGACAGTCTATCGTCATTTTGGCTGCTTCTGGTGAATGTTTTATTCTTTTCATTGTTGAAAACGATCGTTCAGCCGATGCGCTCGTGGAAGGTATAGTGCAAATTAATGTATTAATTTAAATACTTCTGTCAAAACATCTTTTAACTCATCTTTCACAATTAATTCTTTTATGCAATTTATAGATTTTAAATGAAAGTCGGGAGTCGAGTACACGTAAACTAATTGACTTTTTAACTTCATAAAATCAAAGTATTTTCCATAAGTTGGCTGAAGTGATTGTAATAGAAAATCCGGAAAATTCTTTTCATATTCTTTAAATTTTCAATCAAAAATTGCAATTATTATTAACTACAGTTTCATCCATATTATGGGTCGTATTAAATAATAAGCAAAATTATAAGTAGCGAAACAGTGCACTAAAAATAGAGTTAAGCTTATTTAAATAGAAGAAGCTTGATTTAAAGAAAGTAAACAAAAATCAATTTACAACGGAAATGATTATTTTTGCAGCGTGCGGTAATAACAATGGAGTGCGGCTGCCCTATCATATTAACACAGAGGAACCATGAGAGTAATCGCTTCCCGTAGCTGTTAAAGTAAGCCACAACACGGGCAATAGGCTATGGACTGCATCGCAGTACGCATGCGCCCAGAACGCAAATTTTGTATCCACAATCAGCATAGCTTCCCTCAGTCGGGCTCACAATCGTTAGTGCTGTGCATCGCACGCATTTCGTCAGCCGCTCGCTGGATGTAGATTATATAACGCAAATTTTCGAGCAAGCAAAACATCGTATATAATAAATAAAATTACAACGTAACAAAAAATAAAATCAAAGCGAAATAAAGCTACACGAAATTCAAATATGATACGGAAAAAAAATATTCTTGACGTGAATTTTAGGGGATGCGCCGCATCCAACGCATCCATGGACCGCACGCCGCTGCTACTGATGCTTGTTTAGTCAAACTTGGTAACCTTATGTTTTTGACCATTCTGGGTTGAATTACTTCGGCAGACATTTTCTAGGCCTTCTAGATTTTAAGCTGCGATAGTCAACTTTTTTATTTTTAATGGCCGCCATATTGGATATTTACACCATTTGACAGACAAAAAAATTAGCTTCTCAAATTGATAAACAACATAACTTTTTTTTTAACTTATAGAAATTCAAACAATTGTGCTTATTTTAGTATAAAATTCACAGCGATATCGCCCACTCCTATTAGCAATACAATGTACGACTTTTTTTCACGATTTTATGAATTCGTAACAATAATTTTCAACTTTAACAAATACCTATTTTTGAAAAAAAAGTCATGTTGTTTATTAATCTGAAAAGCAATTTTTTTTGTCTGTTTAATGGTGTAATAATCCAATATGGCGACCATAAGAAATAAAAAATTTGACTCTCGCAGCTTTAAATCTAGAAGGTCTAGAAAATTTCTGTACTCGTCATCCAACTCAGAATGGTCGAAACCTAGGGTTACCAAGTTTGATTAAAAAAGCGTCAATGGCATGGAAGATAATAATTTTTTTCTAAAATCACGTTTTTCAGTTTTTTGCTATCAATCTGAAAATAATCAAAATATCCACGATTTTTTTTCAGTTTCTCAACCGCTATAAAAATATGCAATTTTTCTCTAATTTAACTGATCTCGCATCTCTTTCCAGTTTTAAGATACCAATGGTGAGCATCGAAAAATTCACCACCCTGTATAGGTACATTATTAATTACATATTTCATGTGTTAATCTACCTTAGGAATCAATCATTTATAACGGTTTTCCTATAAGTTTATCATCGGTATATGCGATATCATAGCAGTGAATATTTATTCACAATTGATTTAAAAAAATTGCACAATTATTTAATAGTAAAATGCACATGATTTTTTAATTGACTTAATACGACTGGCAATAAAATCGGTTTATTTAAATGAAACCATGCATTAAAAATTTTACGACACATAAAACTTTTATTAGTTTGATGTATACGAGACTTGTATTTACGACTAAAAACGTGATTACCGTTGTTGGTTCAAGGAGGTTGAAATCATCGAATTATCGGGCGGAATCTGCGAGAATTCTATTTAATTGTTCGTAAATTATTAGTACCCATTGCTTGTTAGTCTACTGTGAGGTCATTTGCAAGCGTAAATGTCCAAGCGTAATTCGGAAGGAGACACAAAAGTCACTTTCCCTTTAATTTAACGATTGCAATTTATAGTAACGTCCTACAATAAACAATTTTATTTTTGCTGATAAAAAGTTTACAGCACTATAACTTTAGCAAAAAAAAAGTAATCGAATAGAGCACGTTATTTAACTTCAGGTCGTTTACACGTGTCTTCACATACCTTTTAACAAATGTTTTATAACAATGTACACTTCATTTAAATTTATTTTTATTTGGGAACGTAAATATTTTTAGAGGTATGAAATATTAATACCTTTTAACTTGTAGCGCAGAATTACACTTAAAGTTCAAACTTTAGTACACAATAGAAAGTAATTCTAAACTTTAAAACATAATTTGATTTACGAAGTAACATCCTAAATACAAATTTGTTTATTCATATATGCAGGGTTGACTTTAAACTTATTTCACCGATAGACCAAAATCGGGTTCCACACCTTAGCCTTAGAGAACACCGCGCCCTAAAGAAGACAAATATAATAATGGATGTAGGTTTTTAATACGTAATAAACAGTGACAATTACTTTGTAGCACCAATTTTTTACACCTTTGCAAATCCCAAACAAATTATTTTACGATCCACCTAGAAACATTTTAAATTACCGTAAGATATACAAAAAATATGTCAAAAAGATAATTTGCAGGTGAGCTGATAAACAGTGTGATTTAGTTTGACTGTCGCACCCCTATAACTTTGTCATTTTAAAAGGAAACCGCTATACATCTTATATTTTTGTAAATCGTGGAAATTTTTTATCGAATGACGTTCAAATGTTTTTTTACGATGAAATATGTCATTTGTTTTTTAAATTACATGGTATACTTTATTGATTTTGATAGAGAATTAAATTCTAAATCCGATATTGTATTAAAAGAATAAGCATACATAGAAAATTTTTGAGTAAAAAGTTATTTATTATTTTCCACAAAATCGTCGCAGTCTGGTATACAAACGGGTCAAAAACGCACAATGGCACAGGTTGTGGAATATGAGGAGCAACCAGGCTCTATCAAAGGGAGGGGAGGGGCAAAAGGAGCAGATGCCCCAGCCTCACAATTTACAAATTTAGGGGCCTCTCAATGTTTAACTCGTTCTGGAAAAAACCGTACTGATTTCAAAAAAAGCGGGAGAGTGTGAACCAGGACGGATTTTAAAACAATTCAAGAAAGCGAGAACCTTCTTTTTTTCACACTGCTCCGGGCCTCGTGTTTCCTCTGAAAGGCACTGTATGCAACCATATTCCAAGCCGTAGTGTACGCTATGCACTTATGTGCAAAATAACTATTAGAAAGACACTTTGATAATAACAGAATCTTCATAGTTTCCGACAGCCAAGCAGCATTAAAAGCTCTTGGTTCATCGGAAGCAAACTCAGGACTTGTTCTGCAGAAACGACGTTAAACTGATATGGTGCCCACTGTCCAGGGCACTCCAATATACCAGGGAACGAGAGACAGATCGCCTGGCCAAGACTGGCAGCGAGACACTTTTCTTTGGACTATGGAACAGCCAAGCGATGTCTAAATGACATATTAATATAGGGGCACAATGCTCATTGGAAAAAAGTAGCAGGATAAGCCCATTCTAAGTCTACCATGTTAAATGTCTCCAAGGAAAGGACAAAAGCAATTCAAATTCAAATTAGAATGAGCTGAGCAGCCACAGAACTCATCACAGGTCACTGTCGGCTAAATAAACACGTCTAGGGCGCTCAGAGACCGATATTATGCAGGAAGGATTCATACCCTATCGGCGTAGACTTCTGGGGATGAAAAAACCAACCAAGAAGACTTAAGAAAAACACCCTTGAAGAAGATCCTGGAGTTTTTCAAAAACACAGAACTGATCTAAGGTGCTTTCACCAGAGGGGTACCATAGACCAATAGGTCGCAGTACAGAAACCTGAAAGGGGACCACCTACACGGTAATAATAATAACTGCAATTTTACAAAAAATATCATAAAAATGGAAATGTATGTATTTTTTTTTAAATAAATTGGATATAAATATCTGGTAAACGAGTCGTTATAATTTTTAAATAATGTTTACATTAAATATGCTTATTTAACAGCGCGTGTAATAACAAGTGGTCATTATGAAAATTTATCTTAATTAGTAATCATTTCTTACTTGTGTTAAATGTTAAGTATTGCAAAAACGTTTGTTAAATATGACATTAGTGAAGTAGCACAATTTGAGTTAATTCTTTGTTGTTTTACCCGTTTATAATGCGAGACTTGCTAGTTTTTTTTAAAACAGTTTCTTAACAATAAATAAAATGATGGGATTGTTACTGTTCTTTGTGTTTTATAAATTGTAACGCAACGACACTGAACAAATTACCAGAGAATATAATGTTTTTCTTACCAATTAGAAAAACGAAACAGCATGCAGTCGCCAACACAATGCAAAAAAAATATCCAAAAATTAGTTTTGCTTCATTATTAATAATAAAAAATATATTTCGTTGCTCGATTAGTTTTAATTTCAAATGTATTCTTTTCGAATAGTAGCAATCTAGCAATTGTTAAATACGTACGTACAAATGAGTTTCTTAAAGACTAATTACGTGTTCCAAGTAATAAACAATTGAATTAAAGCTAAAACATATAATAATATTGTTGTGTTTATTCAATCAATTAAGCGGTCAAAATGCAAGACAGTTTTTAATAAATTTTTCATTTTAAGTTTACCAATAGATATTCTATTTGCAATTTTCGTAAATATATCAGAAAACAGTAAACGGTTGTTACGTATTAATAATTAATTGTAACAAAATGATATAGTATCATAAACAGGGGGTTTCACTTTTGCATACTGTCTCCGTAAATAATGATTATACAAGGTTGGTTAATTGGGACAAAAGTTAGCGATTTAGGAGTATATTCTAAACAAGATCTTGTTTTGTTTAAAAATTCCATGGCTTGCGTGATATATCGAACTCAAATGTCTCAGCTATCGTTGCTAATACTCAAAAACGCAAAAAAAAACATTTTTGTAGATTTTTTACTATAAGATTGCGAGAGTCACATTTTTATTTATAAATTTCCGTGCGAGATTCTTGACAAAACAACTTTTTTTTTAACGGCAGTCGTAGAAGACGATGACTTAGATTTAAAGATTATTTTTTCTCTTTACAATGATATAATATTTTATATGTCTATTTTCAAAAATAAGCGAAATAACCTGAAAATATGCAAAATCTTAAGATAAAAATCAACGTTGACATGGAAAAAACAATAACCGACTTCAATTGATTTATTTCGAGCCTTGCTGCACAAATAACTGTTGTAACTGAAAATAGTTTAAATCACTTTTGTAAATATTTAAAAACCCTTTCATAATACTCGTATCTTGGTTTGCAATCCAAACACCCTCGATTAAATATCTTAAATTTAAAACGTGAAATTTTCCAAATGAAAGCTAGACATTATATCATTTTAAATTATTACAAATAACTGTATTAACTAAAAATTTAAGTAAATATTTAAAAACTTCTTTGCGAATTTCTTAGTAGCGCTATAAAATACATTCATATAAACAATTAATATGATTGCCTAAAGAGTGACGGGATAGACTAGCAAGGGTCGAAATAAAACAATTGAAGTCGGCTATTGTTTTTTTCATGGCAACGTTGATATTTATCTTAAAATTTTGCATTTTATTAGGTTAATTCGCTTATTTTTGAAAATAGACATGTAAAATATTATATCATTGTAAAGAGAAAAAAATAATCTTTAAATCTAAGTCATCACCTACTATGACTATGACGGCCATTTAAAAAAAGTAGTTTTGTCAAATATCTCGCAAGGTAATGTATAAATAAAAATCTGACCATTGCCATCTTATAGCAAACCAAATCTACAAAAAAAAAATTGGCATTGTTGAGTATTAGCAACGATAGCCCTGATATTTAAGTTTAACAATTTTGATCGATTTCGATTTTTTCGTTATATCACGCAAACCATGGGATTTTTAAACAAAAGAAGATCTTGTTTAAAATACGCTCCTAAATCGCTGGCTAACTTTTGTCCCGTTTAACAAACCTTGTATTTTCATTATTTACGGATATAGCAATAGTGTCCCATGGAAAATGAAACACCCTGTATATTCTTCAATATTACAATATCTTTTTCAACATTAAGATAATTTTTATTAACAATAATTTTACCTTAAGGCTATCGTAGAATTAAGTAAAAATACTTGAACAACGCTGTAAGCGGATAGAGCTTCTTGTCGACATCTGTGGACGAAAAGCTTAACCCAGTTAAATAATACTATCACAAAGTGTAGAAACCGCTTAAACGTAAAAATTAAATGTGTGCAGCCGCCACTCCACAAAATTATAAAAATGTTAATAACACAAAACAATTAAAAAAATCAAAGTTTCATGATTGTATTAAGTGCTTAAACACAAAATTTAACTTAGTAAAAACAGTTTCCTTTATATTTGTTTTTATTAAGTCTTACTTTATTCTTTATTTTTATTCTCCTACGCGACTTTTACTTATTTAATGTGCGTTTATATCTAAATAATTCGCAAGTAACAAATAATCCTGGTTACCAATTTTATAATTATCTGTATTTTTAGTCTATTAGTACGTATATTGTACTGCAACTTTGTGCTAATTACATTTCATGTAAAAGCTAGTCCGAGGTTAGGGTTAGATAATTATTTTACTTTTATAAAATATAAAATGGAGATTCGTCTTATGAATATAAATAGGAAGCTGTCTGAGAAAAATTTGAGGCCAGTTGGTTTTTAATGTAAATTCGGCAGACAAGGTTAAAACAATAACAAATTTAGAAGATAACTGTTATTCTTTTATGTAACAAAGATATTACATTCTACGCATTCTTTTAAAACATTATGTTTTAGGTGGACATTGAGATAAAAATATTTTAAAATAACATAATAAAGTTATTATACGCTTTAGCTTACTTAACAGATGATTATATCAGCAAACATAAAACATTTTTGTTTTCTTCAACAAATTTTTAAATCGACGATGGATCCGAGAAGCGTTTTTTATTTTAGCAGCATGAGGCAGAAGATAAGAGGTCAGGCTAAAAAAAAATTATTGTGCAGATAATCAATTTTAGGCATAAAACAAATCTTATTGATTGTCTCATTTTTCGTTTCCAAACACCAAAAAAAAAGGTTATGCCAGTGACATTTTTCAAAATGTTAATTTAAATTAAACAACGTAGAGAATCATTAAAAGACAATGATTGCAGTGACACCAAGTTACGTTACAACCAGGGCTCGAAACCGAAAAAAATTTTGATTAACGGTTGACCGTAATCGAGAACTATATTTTTATAACGGTTTTTGTTAAAAACCGTTTTTTTCGTAAAAAAAACGGTTTTCTGTAAAAAAAAAAAACGGTTTACCTTATAAACCGATTTTTACCGGTTTTAAAAATCGGTTTAAGATATTATTTAGATTAGGAATGCAAAGTATGAAAATATATTATCTATTTATAATTTTATAATAAATGTTCAATCAAGGGTTCAGTAATGACTTCTGGTAAAATAGTCGCATTTATGTAATACAGATTTTGCATATTTTTAAAGTAATTTTTATTGAAAAAAGGGTTAAAAAACGGTTTTTAAATATTTTGGTTAAAGGTTACTGTTTTTTTTTCGCTATTGAAAATAACGGTTTCGGTAGAGAATCACTTTTACGGACAAAAAATAACGGTTAACCGATTGTTTTAACTGGTTTCATGCCCTGGTTACAACACACGAAATTGTCATTAGAGTCGAAGATGCCCTCTTGAAAATCGTCGACTAAAATTTCGAGAAATCGCAGGAAAATTCAAAATATTCGAAACAACGGATTTCAAAATAATTCAAGATCATCTCGAAATGTCAAGGAGGGTGCCGAAGAATTTTAAACCGCATCAAAAAATATACCGACTTCAATGTTGCAAGCAGTCTTTGCAGCTGTGTGGAGCGAATCCAGCAAATGTTATCTACAGCTGCGTTTCTCAAACTTTTAAACACGCGACCCAAATAATTTTCTAAAAATGAGACTACGGCCCATAGGGGAGGGGTTTCCACCCTGCAAGAAAATGATTCAAAAACATCTTTAGAAATGCCATTTTAAAGCATTTTAAAACATATTCGAATTTTTATTTTTTATTTTTATTTTTCTTTTTCTTTGTATTTTTATCAAAACAGTTCCGTTTCGCGACCCAATAAAAATTTAACGCGACCCAAACTTGGGTCGCGACCCATAGTTTGAGAAACGCTGATCCACAGGATTATTACTGGAAATGAAACCTGGGTTCATCATTATCGCAGTCAAAACAATCTGAAAAGTTTAAATTTGTGCCGTTGACTGTAAAAGTTATAGTAAAAGTGGTTTGCGATTTGCAAGGGATTCTGCTGATAAAGTATAGAATTTATCACAGGGTCATATTACTCTTATAATCTACATCGTTTAAAACAAGCTTTGAAGGGGGAAAAATATAATTTAACAAAAGGAGTGCTGTTAATGCATGATAATTCACCAGTTCACACAGCCTAGATTACAAAGGCTGCTCTGGCTTCATGTAGGGTTGCCAATAGGTCTCTTTTAAAAAGAACATGTTCTCTTTTTTAAGAGAATAGTTTTGTTCTCTTTCTTTTTTTATTATTTATATAAATGTCCTCTTTTTTAAATTTTGCTAATTAATAATTATTTAATAATGCACAAAAGATAAAGTTCCTCTCTAAATTTGAAAATACTTTTGAGTTTCATTCTGAAATACTAAAAATCTGTGATTTTTTTTTGCAATACCTGGCCCAAACGCGAACGTGGAGAGAATATTTTCCATGATCGGCGGACAGTGGAATAAAAACAGAAATAAACTTAAAATTTCCACTGTACGCGGAATTTTAAAGGTAGTTTATAATTATAAGAACATTTCGTGTATTGATTTTTGTAATGAAATAAAAGAAAATAATAAAATACTACACGAAATTAGTAGTGTGGATAAATACAAAAAAGACGAAAGTGAGGATGATGAATAAAAAATGACTACCTACATTTAATTTTTAAATTTTTATGTGCAATTAGAATTTGTTTTTAAGTTACCAATCTTATATTATAATTGTAAAAAACGTGTATACGAATAAGTGCAATTAGAATTTGTTTTTAAGTTACCAATCTTATATAATTATTGTAAAAAACGTGTATACGAATAAGTTTATAAAGAAAATAAATGTATTAAAAAAAATGTTCTCTTTTTTTGTACTCAACAGTTGGCAACCCTAGCTTCATGCAAGTTCGAAAACATTCATCATCCACCAATCAGTCCTACTCACCTGACATCAAGTGATTTTATCTGTTTCCAACTTTGAAAAAGAACATTTGTGCAGAGCCGTAGCAATGTTTTTGGCGCCCCTGGCAAATACCTAAAATAGCGCCCTTTTTTTAACGTATTTTATTTAAAAAAAATATTGTTATTATAAGATTTATAAGTAACAATTTATCATAAAGAAACAAAACAAAATTAAATATTTAATATGTACAAGATTGGCCTGAATTATGTACCTACATCGCCGTAGTTCGGATATAGATGGAGCCACAATTTTTTAAGTAAATATTCATAAGAATGCTGACTATTGTACATAGGCGCATAACCTATGTATGTACCATACGTAACTGATTGATCTTTAAATGCTCTGCTCATCTGCTGCCAATTTTTTTAACATTATACATTATTGACTATAAACGGAAAAACGGGGATTTCTAGTGTCAGCTCTTGAATTCATCAATCAGGTTAGCGTCCAGGGCCATTTTTGCTATTGGTTTAAAAGCAGGGCAAGAAACCGGTTTTTTAACCGGTTAAAAAAAGGCTTATTTTTTGTCTGTAAAAGTGGTTTTTAACTGAAACCGAAACCGTTATTTTTAATGGCAAAAAAAACGGCAACCTTTAAATAAAATAATTAAAACCCGGTTTTTTTACAATCATTCTTCAATAAAAATTACTTTAAAAAATACAAAATATGTATTAAATGCGATTAGTTTACCAGAAGTCATAACTAAACGCTTATTTGTAAATATATTATAAAATTATAAATAGATATCTTTTCATACTTTGCCTTTCCAATCTAAATTATGTTAAAAACCGTTTATTTTTACCCTTTTTTTAACTGGTTTTTTTACCCGATTTTTAACCGGTCTTTAAACCGGTTTATAACCAAAAACCGTTATAAAAACAAAGTTCTCGATTTTGGTGAACGTTAACTAATTTTTTCGGTTTCGAGCTCCGTTTAAAAGGGGAATCACCGTCCACTGACGCGAAATCGCATATACCTACATATTGGGGCGGCAATATTGTTAGCAAAGGGCGCTTGATGTTTTTGTTTTTTAAACCAGGGTGCAAAAATGTTTGCGCTTGGCGCCCCTCGCGCCCTTGGCACTTGCCCCGTTGCCAATGCATTGCTACGGTGCTGCATTCGTGTAAAGCATTCGCCGATGATAAGCATTGTAAGCAATAAATGACCATTTTTAAATCAAATCTGAATACTATGTAAAAGTCTAAATAAATTTATTGACCTACTAACAAATGTATTCCTCTTCAAAAATAATAAATTTTTAAAAAATGTGTTTTTCTACCCCATTTTGCGAATATAGTTTGAGTTTGAAGTCCGGGTAAATTTTATACGTGTTTAACGTGACAAAAAAAAATCATAAATATTTTTTATTACAAACAAGATATTACATTATATAATGATACATCTTTGAGACAATATCTAAAATATGGCAGAAATACTTTAACAAAATAAGTGTTAAATGGATAAATTTTAGTGCAACAATCAATTTCCTACACGGTGTTTACCTACTTATAATACCACTCACATTATGTCACTTTTATAATAAAATATCCTTACATTTTCCTACAACAATACCCTATATACCACTCGTTGCACCACAATTTATAAAATATTTTGGTATATATAAACAAATTTTAGGTCCAGCCTTATATGTAAATTATATTATTCTGCATTCAATGCCATTAAACTTTATAAAAAAGAACATTATCCTATAAATAATTAATATTAATTTAACAAATCACAGACATGAAGCTACAAATTATTACATTTTTTTTATTACAGAGAACACAAAATTTGGTAATCTTTTCCACTCTCTTGTAAAACTTAAAGTTTTTTGTTTACAATACATAACATTTAACATTTTTGTAAATTTTTTAGAAATAAAAATGTTTGAGAGCGAAAAACTTTTTAATCTACTATATTAAAAGCATTATAATCACATACAGATGTAGATATACCTAAGAATAAAAGGTATGAAATATCCTTGCTGCACAGAAGGCGCTCAATTTTGCTTAAAACATAGTTCAAATTTTAAAAAAGGCTATTATTGATAGATTAGATAGATATAAAACGTAAATTGTCTAAGACAATTGATTTTTAAAATTTGGTCTTGGGCATTAAAACTGCATAAAATATATGACATTAATTCATTAAAATTAATAATAAAGTAATAAAGTGTAATAAAGTATTACATATTTACACCTTTATTCGTCTTCCTCTAAATTACTCTATGAAAAAATTGTTTTAAATTTAAACTGATAACTATCGAAGACTTACATAGGATTCTTATACTTGTTTCTATACAATTTATAGAAAGTGTAAAAATTGAATTATTCAGTCAAAAATGGCAGTCCAACAGGTTAAAAAATTAATAAGACATTTTTCCCACGCCGATCTGTTCCTACAGTTTGCGTCTCTGTTGGAGGATATATGTCCCATCGGTTGGGTTGAGGAACTTCTGCAACTTAAAAGTTTTGGCTTTTCACTTCCGGAAATTCTTGGTTGAGATGCCTTATATGGCAATTCTTCAACGGGTCTCTTTTTACTTTTTTCTTCTATATAAAACTTTATACGTCTCCATTCCTTTTCTTCTAATATCTCACTCCGTACGGGTCCCTTGACTCCATCGACGGTCCTGCTCGTGAACTCGCGTTTGCTCATAAGACCATATCGAGGAGCGTAGCATAGCTGTCTCAGAACTGCCTTTACGTTAAGTAAATGAGTCTGAAGAGTTCTTCTGTGACATTCGGCTATCGACCACCTATAAATCGCACTATAAACCAGTAGCTCGCTCGATGTTTCTAAAGTATCCCTTTCGACGATGTTGAGTATATCGGGATAAGAGAGATCTAAGATTTCCTTCTGTTTTAAAATAAAGTCTGCGTTTTTATCAATTTCTAGGAGACAGTTGTGTCTTAAACCTTCTGTAAGTTCTTGAACCCAGTCCGTATCCCGCTGATTTTCGTTCTCTATTATTGGAGGTGCTGATGGTTCAAACTCATTTTTGTTGGTGCTTGGCATTTTGCATTTTGAAAGATGAGAATAAATAGTGAGAACATTATACTTATCAAGTTGCTGGTCCAAGTTGTCGATGCATTGTTTTACCAATGGCATATTCTGCAGTTTTGCTGCTGTTGACAAGAGTTCTAGGGCAGTTTTTGGCGACTTTATTTGAAGCGGATCGGCTCTCATCGAACTAGAAAAAAATGGATCTTAGTCATTGGTAACAAAACATTAAAAATAGAAACGCAACATATAACTTCAATTATTAAGACTTTCAATTTGACATTACCATCGTTATTACATTGCCAGCTACGATTTTTTCTGTCTACACAACGATGCATAGTCACTAGAAAAACGTTATAATTCAGGGATGCATATATGGAGTAAAAACTAGAAAAAGATGAACCTCGAATAAATAATATTAAGCGAATTTTCAGGAAATTTCCCTAACCTGTGTGAGTTTACACTGAGTCAATTCAACTTTTTTTTGAATCGATTAAAAATCACTTAATCGCGATTAATATGAGAGATAAACAGCCATAAAGAAAGTTTAAATAGGAAGTTTAGTTAAGTGGCAAGTGTATGTTCGACAAAGCCACACGACTTTCAGACTAGGTAGGTATTGATATTTGCAATATCTTGTGTTTTAAAATAAAATTTCTTAAAACTTATTGGATTAACTGATAAAACAATCTGAATCAGTTTTATTGGTGACCGTAAATATTGGTAACAAAAATCCATTTGATTTATAATGGACAACCCATGTACCTACTGATATTGCCATGCTAAAAAAAATGTTGTACAAATCGGACAATATCATTAAATTTCAGAGTAAACTAAATGATTTTGTGAAAATTATACAAACGTGGAGGAATGACGGAGTAAATTGTTATAATTGCACTCCTAGAAGAACACTTTCATAACTTAAAAAACACAAATAATCAGGTTGGAGGAAAAACCTGATCTAATTAAATTTCGTTGAAATTTCTTAGTAGCTATTGCAATTAGAATTTTCATAGAGTAGAGGTAAGAGTTCTTATATTAGGGTTTAATTAATATTATGATGTTCCTTAAATAGAAATTCAACGACTCTGTCAACAATTTCACTTACTTAAGGTTTTCAGGACTATTAAAAAAAAATGATTTTTTGAGTTGCGTCACTGTTATTTTAGTAGTGCGAAGGTTGAATTTTAACTAGAATGCCTAGAGTTTCCAAACTTTAGGCTTGTTCAAACCTATTATAATTTGTGTATTCGTTTTTAGTTTATTACAGCTTAATGTGGAAAATATATGTAAGACTTGCGATCCTATAATATCGAATCACTTGGATTCCTCAACAATTAGGAAGGTGGAATATATTATGCTATAATACAAGGTTATGGGCAACCAGTTAAAAGCTATGAATAGCAAGTATATCAACATTAACGTATTAAAGCCTTTTTCTTTGTCCTTATCAAAATTTAATTAAGAAAAATGCAAGTAGCTATTTATGATTGAACACAATTGAACCATTCTTTCAATGAAATATTAACAGCAGTTCAGATAAACATTGTAATCCAACTCTTAAATAAATATTTTTGCTTTTAAGGAAATTCTTATTTACTCGTATGTTTAAAAAAAAGATATTTATTACATATAGGTATGTAACATCTCTAAAAGCTCAATCATATAATAGAATTAAGAAAGAAAATATACCCAGATATGCCGACTATTTTCTTTATAATCAGGTCGAAGATTATATTTATTGCAAATTGGCCCATAATTTATAAATATCTAAACGTTTTTCAAATAAAAGTAAAAACGAAACAATTAATTAGCGCTTTAAAGGCCATTAATAAAAAAACTAAATATATTTCATTGGTTTCCTCATTATCTTGCTTTTTATTGTCGATATACTCTAACATTCCACTATTGTTTTACTACATTATGTTTACATGAGAACAAGAGGAACAATAACGGAAAAAGACTTTTAAATTTCTGCACCATACACGATTCAATTGTAATGAATGGTTTTTATGAACATAAGGACATTCACAAGTTCACTAGAGTGACTAGAGTACAACCTAGTAAAAATAAGCGGTCAATTATAGACTATATTTTAATAAAAAGAGAAAATAGAGGTATTATAAATGGTGTTGCAGTTAAGAGAGGGTACGAAATAAATAGTGACCAATACTTCCCAGTGGCGGAAATAAAGGTACAAAGAGAAGAACTATTATAAAGAAAATAAAATAAACACCAAACAAAGTAATTAAATCCTACAAACTAATAAACCAAGTAGCAGCAAATAAATATGAAGAAATGATAAATTAGATAATATTCAAGGAATCCTAGAAAACACGGACTAGAGGAAATGTGTAAACTATTAAAAACTATTATTAGAGCAGCCGAGTTGAAATACTTACTAAGGGTGAAAGGAGTAACAAAAAGGACATAATTATTTCTAATAAGAGGATAATTTAAGATAGAATCCATAGAAGAATTCATAAAACAAAGACAACTTGGGTGGTGGGGACACTTACAAAGATTGGACAGCTCAATATCAGTTAAAAGAATATGGGAAAGTAAAATGCAGGTAAAAGAAAAAAAGGAAGACTAAAGGAAACTTAGGACAAGGCACTGGGAAAAAGGGAAAATGTGTGAAAAAGGACGTAAAATTTTATAAAGAAATAATTTTGGATGTATGAAAAAACTCCACCCTTTCACCTTATGGGTAGAAAGAGAATAGATTATAGATAGATAGATAAATATGTTTGCTTTTAAAGTCCGAATCAAATCATCATTAAAAAAAGCTGTTGCTACTAACTTATTTTAAAAATCTTATAAATGTACTTGCCTTATATGTTTGCCTGGTATTAAAAAATATTTTATCTACATCGAACATTAATATTTATCTTATAGCATACACAAGGAAATAACTTCAATATTTTTTTGCTAACTGCGAAATACATGCTCATTTCTGAGAACACTTAACGTGTCTATTGTTCGGATAATGTAATAGTAATATTTTGAAGATAGACAAGTATGAATGTACATACGATATTTTTTATGCGTATTTTATCCTTCTAATATCATCACTTGAAAATAATGTTTAACATGAAATAACATTATTAAATCCTGATAACATAATTTTGTTCACAATATTTTTTATTTCACCTAAGTTTATTGTTAGAGCAATTTTTATTTTTAGGTTAAAAAAGCACGTTTTCTCCAAAGTATTAAAAATTGCATAACTTTTTTATTTGTTTGCCCATCAATCTACAATGAATGTTACAAAATTTAATTATTAGAATTGATACCCTATCAATGAAATAACCACTATTTACTTATATTTCATACATTAATACAATTTTTAGCAGAAAATAGTTTTATTGATAAGAAGTGTACAAAAAAGACTAAATGCATTTAATTTAACAAATCACAGACATAAAACGCTTAAATCTCAACCTTCTAAGCTCACAGGGTGATCCACATATTGGGATCTCGTAAACGGTAAGAGTAACAAAGAAGTTTAAATTAGACAAATTGTTCCATTTTCGGAGACCTATTCAATAATGCTTTAATGTTTTTAAAAAGTTTCATGGCACGCTAGATAATAAACTAAAATCTTTTTTTTTTTAAATCGTTAATAACTCGGTTATACTTAATGGTACAAAAGTCTTTTTCGATAAAATTTGTAGTTTATTTTACCCACTTTAAAATGAAAACATATATTTGTTTCAATATTGTTTAAATTCATGGCACTCTATAGCTTCATGGGGATTTTTTAGTTAATTTTATTTGTTTTGAGCCTACCTACATTTCAAAATAAATACCTTAAACCTTACCGTATTGAAAAGAGAAAAAAAAGCTTTGTCAGGAGGCCATAGCCAACTATGGTTTCCATTTAAAAAGATGCAAGTTTGTAATTTATCTAAAAATTTAAACAATATTGAAACAAATGAATGTTTTCATTTTACAGTGCGTAAAAAAATCAACAACTTTTCCTCCAAAAATGTTTTTGTACCACTAAGTATAACCGAGTTATTAACGATTAAGAAAACATGCCCATTTTGATTTTGGTTTATTATCTTACGTGCCATGAAACTTTTTTAAAACATTTAAACTTCACGAAATAGGTCTCAGAAAAAGGAACAATTTGTCTACTTTAAACTTCTTCGTCGCTCTTATCGTTTACGAGATACCAATAGTGGCTCTTCTATGTGTATAATAAGTAGTAATCATTTGGTTTATAGAAATACTCTTAAACAAACTTAAACTGCACAGCCAGTAAAATCTATGACATACTTATGATTAATAATATTGTGTAAAACTATAAACTTATCATCTACAAATCTCAAAAACACATTTTTGTTCGTTATTCACAAGTTATTAAAATAAAGTAAAATCTAAGAATTCGCATAGGTATATTGTTAAAATATATGTGAAAATTAGTTATTCAAAAAGCGCTGTCCAAACCTTCAGAAAACCAATCAGAACTTTATCCTTTGTGGACTTCTTTCTACGTTTTTTTGTATCTCTTTTGGGTGAAGCACGTTCTGTCACATGCGATGAGCAATACTTGCAATTCAGTGTCTTTTGTGTTTCATTGTGTGAAAATTGTGGATGTGTTTCTTTTTGGAGTAATTCTTCCACAGATCTTTTATGATGGTTACTATAAATACACATAACTTTTAAATGTCTTAAACAAATCTATTTAATTTTTGCAATTATAACGTACAGATAACTTCCAATAATTCTATAAGATAAAGCTAAATTTATTTTTTGTAATACCGTATATACCTGCTTATAAGACGAGGTATAAGTTTCATGTGTATAGGTCATATCTGCTGTAAAAGACAATTTGAAATTGAGCAAAATGTACATTGTTTCTGTTATAATGGTATTTACAAGAAAATCCAAGAAACCCTGTTTTGTTTGGCGTATAAGAAGATTTTTAGATGTATTTTGTGGTTTTCAAAGGTTGTCTTATACGTCGGTATATACAGTAATTAGACTCTTTAAAAAATAAACGTAAACTGCTATGTACAGGGTGGGCAAATTTCGATGTTTTCATAGGGAATCTCGGTAACTACCTATAAGAGGTATCGAAAAACGGACCTCGCATCCCCGTTTTTTTTTTTGAGAAAAAGTTAATGGTGAAAATTAAAATTGGTTATCGTCTTTTGTTTTCGAGTTATCACCGATAACTCGATTTTTCGACTTTTCGTTTTATGACTATATCTCGCTTGTTTATGAAAATAAACAAAAATAATTTTGACATTCTACAGGCACTTTTTTTATAAGAATGCAGTGGCGTAGACAATTTTTCAAAAAACAAAACGAAATTTGAGTTGTGACAAAGTTGTATTTTTTTTTAAATGAAACCCATAGTTGGCTTAGGCAACACGAGAAAGATGATTTTTTCCCCATTCCAATAATATATATCATGTGGGGTCGATTTATTAATTTTCCTTACATTATAGCAAAAATTAGGTAATTTTTTATATTTTATTATGTTTTCATAAACAAGCGAGGTATAGTCATAATATGAAAAGTCGAAAAATCGAGTTTTATCGACGATAACTCGAAAACAAAAGACGATAACCAATTTTAAATTTCACCATTAACTTTTTCTCGAAAAAAGAACTCGAGTATGCGAGGTCCGTTTTTCGGTACCTATTATACAGGGTGTCCCAGATTACATTTCCAGCATGGGGATCTCGCTTATTATAAGAGATACAGGTTTGTTTAAATTAGATGAATTTTTCCTTAGGATGAGAGGAGCAACAATCAATTTTTAAAAGTTCAAAATTCGTCGTGCTTCAGATGTTAAAGCAAAAAATATGAAAATGTCGAATTTTTTTTTTCTTTCATAACTTTTTTGGCATAATCGTTAGAACATATTTATTTGTACTTTCTTATGGTACTTTTTAATGGAGAATGTAACTGTCATTTTAGATTTTTTTTAACACCTACTATTTTCGAGATATTACCCCTAATTTCATTTTTTCTTATGGGCCGCGAAGTTGGCTATGGAATAGTTAAATGTGCTTTTTTTTTCGTTTAAATGAGATATTACTTGCTGTGCCTATTTTTATAAAAAAGTCACAAAATAAAAAAAAAATCGTATTTTACCCATCACTTATCAAGCTATCTATGAAAATAAAAACAAAAAACAACTAATTAAATGTCAAATGTCAGTTACTATTTGTCTGCGGTATCATTTATTAGAATTTCATATTATTGTTGTGTAATTCGATAGTCTTTGTAGTAATTGTTATAATGATGGCTACTTATAAAAATAGAGAAAAATTTGACATGTTGAGATGCTACATTCTTTACTATAAAAACTGTGTGGAAGCTGAGCGAATATACTTAGAGCTATATCCTGAGAAAAGGCAATGAAGAGTGTGTAGTTACAGAAATTTGGAAAAACAATTTAAAAGAATATGGTTTCTTTGAGAAACCAACCAAAAATCCAAAACAAATCCATAAAGAATTAGAAATATCTATTTTACACAGTTTCTATTGTAAAGAATGTAGCATTTCAACATTACAAATTTTTAATTAGTTGTAAATGTGTAATGTGTCCATAATTATATGATAACAAATTTGCTACAAAGACTAGCGATGTACACAACAATACTATAAAATTCTAATAAATGATAACGCAGACAAATAGTAACTGTCATTTGACATTTAATTAGTTGTTTTTTGTTTTTATTTTCATAGATAGCTTGATACGTGATGGGTAAAATACGATTTTTTTTCATTTTGTGACTTGTTTACAAAAATAGGTACAGCAAGTAATATCTCATTTAAACGAGCAAAAAAAAAGCACATTTAACTATTCCATAGCCAACTTCGCGGCCCATAAGAAAAAATGAAATTAGGGGTAATATCTCAAAAATAGTAGGTGTTAAAAAAAATCTAAAATGATAGTTACATTCTCCATTAAAAAGTACCTTAAGAAAGTACAAATAAAATTGCTCTAACGATTAAGACAAAAAAGTTATGAAAGAAAAAAGAAATTCGACATTTTCATATTTTTTGCTATAACATCTGAAGCACGACGAATTTTGTACTTTTAAAAATTTATTGTGGCTCCTCTCATACTAAGGAATAATTCATCTAATTTAAACAAACCTGTATCTCTTATAATAGGCGAGATCCCCATGCTGGAAATGTAATCTGGGACACCCTGTATAGTTACCGAGATTATCTGTGAAAACATCGAAATTTGCCCACACTGTATTTATTATATTAATAAAAGTAAATTTTTAATCACACGACTGTAGATTTGTACTCCTATATGTTGTTTCTGAAGCTCCAAATGTTAAACCAGGGCTGTGGAGTCGGAGTCGGAGTTTAGGAGAAATTTCTGGTCAGTGGAGTCGGAGTCGGAGTCGGAAAAAATGTACCGACTCCGACTCCGACTACAACAAAAAATGGCGAGGTGGTACTTTGCCGCAAAATTTAAACTCAATTTTTAAATAATTTTTTAATGTTTTTTTCCCCCTATATTACACACCATAAAATGTCTTAGTATTTAATTTGGTCGGAGTCGGAGTCGGACCACTAAAATTATCAGGAGTCGGAGTCGGAGTCGACTTTTTTTTCCCGATTCCGCAGCCCTGTGTTAAACTACTTGAATTCAAAAAAATTGGGTAAAGTTTATGTACACATCTAAATGCGACGTGTATGTATTCGCGCGCGTGTAAGTGTGTGTGTGCGGGAGCATGCGCGTTTTTTTAATCACAATTATTATTAAAATGAAATGTTAATGTTTGTAGCGCTTTCAATTTGTTTCGTCAAAATACAAAATAAATTAATTATGCAAATAACAGTCAAAGGAAAACCATAATCAATAGTAGAAATGAAAATAAAACAATTGGAAAAAGTTCAAATTTTAGAGTTTTGAATTTTTATTAACATCAACAAGTAAATGAATAATTTTACACAAAATTTTATTACTAGTTGATTTTTCGTTTGTCTTTTTTTGTTAGCAAAAACTGCAAGTTTTTCTTTATTTGAGTGTAACTGATTTGTACTCTTTTTTATACTTAGTATTATAAATTTAAAGAAATAGCGTAATGTAATTATAAAGAAATAATAAATTGAAGTTTTAAGCAATTAGGTAAATTGGTTAGTAGTTCCTTTCAATTTCGTTTAATAAGGAAATCACTCTAATATAGTTACATTATAAATGAAATTTAAGAATTTTATTTCGTAATTACATAAAAGTCGGGGTATGATGAAGCATTTTTTTCAAAAACTATCAACGTAATCTAGCCCAAACATTTTTATTAATTATTTTAATACCAAGATTCACTTGTTTTTAGTAACATGAACTATTTTTAATTTATTATTTGCAAATAGGTTCTTCAAAATTCATAAAGCTAAAACAATTGCCTTAAAGCTTGGTTGCTAAAAACTTTTTTTTAAGAAGTTTATCAATTTATCTAAAAAATGTAAAATATAATTATGATCAAAATGATACAACGCTCAACTTTAAAAACAAAAACTTTTTCGCTACACCAATTTTTTGTTAAAACACTATCTAATTTAATAAAAACGTTAAGAATTAACCTTTACATTATGCTCAATACCGCAAAGTCAATAACCATATAAATTTTTCGTTGAACAATAGTTTAACACCATTCGGTAACATAATATACTCGGTCAAGTTGTAAAATTTTATAATAAATGTATAATCGGTAAACATGCACATATTTACAAACTTCATGCACTTGCATACCTTGTTATGGTCTTGTAAGCCTCTTCTGCGCACGAATTTCGCCTCTCGATGTACGAATTGTCAGCAGCATCCAAAATAGGTTCCGCTTCTTGGTGTGGTTGTTTTGCAACTTTAACCATTGTGCGGCTCCTGCAAAATTTACATCAGTTAAAACTGAAGTATGAAGTCATTGCGGTTTCCGTGTACACAAAAAAAAAACGTATACGTACTCTAATTTAATCGCACCGAGAAATTTGCAAAGCGTAACAGCAGTTTTGGAAATAAAGTTTTTTTAAACTATTGAATTAATGTATTAAATTACGTTGGTAAACGATTAATTACTCATTTTTAGCGCACCTTTCGCAATGAAGGTTTATGTGGAATAATATTTGTAAATACAACGCTAATAGCTACAATTCCTGATAAAAAATAGTAGGGAGACTCTGATAACTGCTCTGGCCTATCCTTAACGATTTCATGTTTTGCATTAATCATAATATTAATTTATTTTATCTGAGTATATTATAAGATGAAAACATTTCAATTTTAAATAATATTAATGTTGTCCCATTATAGAACATTATATTTGTTTTCGTATTATTGATAAAGTTATAATTAAAAGATTATAATTTAATTATATTGTCTGGGTAAGTATTAGGTATAATATGATGGTGTATTAGCTTATTTTGCAAAAAAACAATTAATTCATTATAAGTCGTTTTGATAAAAATATACTAATAATTGAGTATGAGAAAAACTTAATAACATATACCTATTAGTAATATAAATTGAGTTAGAAAATCACATTACTTTTCTTAAAGAAATCTGCAGATAACAATAGTTTAGAAAACTACTCTACAAGAGACAATTTTCAAACAAAGAGCCTTTTTATAAAAACAAAAAGTAATTGTTTACTGGATTGATACATATTAATACGTATTTACAATGAATTAATTAAGATTAAGCCATATAAACATTTATTAACACGTTAAGCGCCATTTGTATCCATACGGATACAAATCATTTTGACCCAATGGACCACCTGTATCCATTTGGATACAACAGCCTACATTTAGATTCGGCTGCCTGTATTCATAAACATACATGTATTACATATAACTATACCAGAAAAAGGTTAAGGATGGCCCGCTGGACCAGAAAACCTTGGTGGTCACGATTTTTTTACCCACATTGATATTTAAAAAAAAATAAAAATTATGATACAAATTTATTCACAAAAAAAAAGTTAAAAACTGGTTAAAATGTTATTATTTTGTTGTGAAATTTTTTTATAATACTTAAGGGCAATTTAGAAACGTCAATTTAGAAAAATAATTGGTGGCCAGAAAAACTTACTTTTTTTGACATGGTGGCGTTTAACGTGTTAAGAGACGTATGATATTTTCTTTATAATAACGTAAGTTTTTAAGCTTGCTCGCTTTTTCATTAATTTTTAAATTCTTTTTAATATGTAAACCACATCTTCATGAGCTTTAAAAGCTAGTTACAATTTTATTAAGACCGAGGAGGTGTTAACAGTTGACAATCTGAACTCGTTACGCTTACGTAATTTATTTTTTTGTCATTTTGTCAAAATCACTTTTAATATTTGTGAAAACAGCTGGAAACAGGCTTTCTTTCATTTTTTCTTGCAAAATACATCCTTGCTTTTTTTAAATACCAATTTGTCCAACCAATGAGAATTATGCGATGTTTTTCTAAATCATGAAAAGGTATAAAAACTTCATTCTGTATAGCCATCAAACATAATAATAGAATGCTATGGACCCGAAAATTGCTTAGTACTATACAACTATGCATACTTTCAAGAAGTCTGCAACGAATGAAAAAGATAAAATCTTGTATCATGTAAATATTTATTAAACTTCTTATTTGTCTTGAACTTATTTTTGGGCCAAGCACTAAATTTTATCAAAAATTTTTTTGATGGGACATGGAAAATAAAAATTTTTGCCATTAAATTTGTTCCTGACTTTTTGATTGTAAAATTATGTATGTACATAAATGTATATAATTATATATAGTGGCTATTTGTCACATCCTAATCGCCATTTTCTTTTGTTTTGCAAGGAATCTTCTTCAAGGTCTCTTTTTTTCATCGCCGTCTCTATTTCATCTTTCAGACGCATTCTTGGTCTTCCTCTTTTTCTTCTTCTCGTTAGGGTCGTTAGTGGTGATAGAGGATCTTTTTCTAAGAAAAAATTTCAAGTACAATTTTTTTCAAAAATCAATAGCTAAGCAGATATCAACACTTACTTGATTTTTTTACACTTCTGCATTTAAAAGGCCCTGTCCCCGAAAATATCAATTTATCGTAAAATACCTTTCGGCTTTTTAATAGAGCATGAAATTCTCTACAAAATTGATTATTATTATTTTTTGTCTACAGGCGATGGTTTAAAAGTTATAAAGCAGTTTGTACAAAAAAATGTGAAAAATTTAAAAACTTTAATTGCTTCTTTATTTTTGCAACCGCTGTATCTTTAAAACAAAAGGTTGTACAAAAAAACCGACGGCCCATTCCTGATAGCAAATTTTATGGGCTACAACTTTGGTTCAGTGAAATTTTCAGAAAATCAAACCGATTTTTCGGAAAAGCTGAAAATAAAGAACAGAGTGTAAAAAAAAATCCGAGAAATAATGTTTTGTATTTAAAAATGCTTTTAAAGAGAGTGCGATTATGAACTGAAAATGATAGAGGTCATTTTGAACACTTATTGAAGAATTTTGTGGTTACATGTTAATTTTATTGCGTCAAGATGTATTTGCATTGTTTTGCATTTTATCGTTTTTTTTTCACCTTTTTCACTATTATAAACATTTCTATATGTTTGGTTTTATTGAACAACATATTTACCGAAGTTGTATTCCGTTAAATGCCTTATCCGCAATAGGCATCCGTTTTGCTCTACAACGTTTCGTTAAAAAGATGCGGCGTTTTTAAAAATTTACATAACTTATTTATATGCAATTTTATAATTTTTTGTTAAATTTGTTCGTTAACTTCTTAAAAAAAATAATAAGAAGTGGTTGTCTGAAGAATTTCAAACTTCATGAAAAGCATTGAAACTGATGAGATACATAATTTTATGAATGGTGCCGATGCTATGGCATTTTTTAATAGAAAATATCATTATTCCCTGGATTTTTTTTTCTTCGAAAACGATAAAAATCAAAACATTGCAAATCCATCTTAACACAATAAAATTAAAATGTAACCACAGAATTACTTCAATAAGTGTTCAAAATGAACTCCATCATTTTCAATTACGTAATCGCACTCTCTTTAAAAGCATTTTTAAATAAAAAACATTATTTCTAGGAATTTTTTTTTTGCACTCTGTTCCTTATTTACAGCTTTTCCGGAAAATCGGTTTGATTTTCCAAAAATTTCACTTGATCAAAGTTGTAGCCCATAAAATTTGCTATCTGCAATGGGCTGTCGGTTTTTTTGTACAATCTTTCGTTTTAAAGATACAGCGGTTGCAAAGTCTAAGAAACAATTAAAGTTTTTAGATTTTTAACATTTTTTTGTACAAACTGCTTTATAACTTTTAAACCATTGCCTGTAGATAAAAAATTATTATAGCAAGTTTTTTAGAGAATTTCATGCTCTATCAAAAAGCTTTAAGATATTTTACGATAAAATTGATATTTTCGGCGACAGAGCCTTTTAAATGCAGAAGTGTAGCATTTGATTTTAGGAAAAAGTTTTAATTACAATTTTTTCTTAGAAAAAGGTCCTCTATCACCACTTAAAATATTTGCGGTGATAACGGGGACACCCTGTATATAAGTTTAGTGAAATATTTATCTAAAGTAAATATAGTTTTTATGGAAAATGTGTTGAGAATATCTCTTTGGATAAAACAAATTGACTTAATTAGGAAAACATGAAAACGTAAAAAAAGTCAAAGTAAATGGAAAGTAATTAGCCAAAGACTTAAATCTATACAAACAATGTGTTAGATATTATAATACTACATTAATCGATTTTAAAGGCTAATAAACGATCAATCACATCTTCTATCATTACTGTCATAATTACTATAAAATGAATTTATCCATTGTTACTGTTTGGATCCATAAAATAATAATTTACAGTCTATTATTATGTAAAAGATTAAATTTAAGACGAATTTATTGCGAGTTAATTGTTAAATGATCGATTTATTGTTTCTAAATAAAAATAAATCTGCAATAAATTTAGATTATTGCAAGCGTCGGTTAAGACTATTAGTAATTTCCTCATGTAACCGTCAAATTAAATTCTAATTATTTATTATCTGAATTATTTGTACAGAAATCTAAGTCTTACAATATCTGTCAACTTTAAAAACATATTTAAATTTGTTTTTTATAAAACTATTTTTTTTTTTTGTTTCATTAGGAAAATCTGAATAGGTAACTTACCCACACGGGCGAAAGTATCGACATTTTTAAAGTTTTTAACTACATTCGTGGAAAAATATTATGGATTTGTTTACGATAGATTCTTTATCACATTTTTATGCATGTTTACCCTAAATACATATTTAGATAAAAATATTGATAATTTAAGAAAACTAAGGTACAGTTTACGACTATCGTAAAAATCATTTGCGATGACATATTGTACTACATTGAATCGTTCTTAGATTTAAAAAAGCGGTCTTTTTAATTCATCTGATGTGTATAATAACAGACACGACATAATTATACATTAAACATGCACTAATTTACCAAATAAAAACATTAGAATACGTTAAATCTCGAGTCGGTACCTTTAACAAACAAAAAAACTGCGCTTCTGTAGTTTGTGCGATTGGATGTTTACCAACGATAAGGGAATAACAAACATTATCTTCTAATATAAATATTAGTTTTACAATACCTAGTAATAATCGCAGTTGGCTAACATTGTTAAGCAAATTATGTTGAGCAAGAATACATTTATAGCTTTACCTTCTTAAGTACAATTAGGAAAGTTAAGGTTAAGTCAAAAGCCTTAACTTAATATGTTACAGTATTAGCAATAAAAACAAAACGTGAATTGATTTTTGTACCGTAAATGGGCCCAAAAGTCTCTTGCCGAAATGCTAGACCAGTTTCAAGACTTTTATAGGTTTGTTCCAACAAGCCGTTTACAACCAATCCATGTATCAACGCACGAACTGTTTTATTCGCATGCGTGAACTATGTACTAATAAATGTGTTGCCCAACTAGTCGTTGTTGGAACGCTTTTACGACTGGCCTTACTGTAAATGACATTTGCGTCTATTGGGTTCATAGAAATGAGCGCATCGCAAGGGTAAACACCTTAAAAATCCAGTACTAAATGGGCTTTGGAGGGTGATGCGTAGCTACCAAAGTTCACGTTAGTTATGAACAGCGCATGCCTGTAAAAATCCCGGCAAAAATCCGTCCCCTCGTTCATGAACTGTTCTAATCGGCCTTAAACCAGTTCATGGATTATTTTAATAGTTGATGAAACGGATTACTGACCGTCCGATGAACTGTCAGAGACTGTGATGGAACGCGATATTGACACTGCGCACACTCGTGACAGTTATTGGATCGTCCAAATCGCTGATGCAACAAATCTTATTATTACCGTTTAACATCCTCAAAGCTATATCTTCCAATTTGTGTATTGTTTTTTTTAATAATACAAGAAAACAATACAATACAATAGTACTTAAACAAAATAACAAAAAATTAAATTTTTAGTTAAGTAAAAATTTTAACAAAGAAAAAACTAAAATCGAAAAATTATAAAAGGGTAATTAGAAATACAAGCACTTAAATCTTGTGTAAACAGAGAAATAATATATTTTACACACATATTAAAGGACATTGCTTTAATGTTGAAAATTTATTCAACTATATCGATGTACAGTATACCCCGTTTAACGCTGATTCGATATAACGCGTTTTTTCGAAACCATAAAAAGTGATAAATATTCCATGATTTCATATAACGCGGTTCTATTAGAAAAAAAAAACAAAAGAAATTCCATATGTGCATTAAAAATTAATCATTATTTGTGTTTAGATAATTAAAAATGAGTGTGAAGATAATTAAACAAAAATGACACGAAAAATAACGAATAATAGTTTAAGATTAAAGTAACATTTGTTTATTGTTGGTCGCGTGTTCCCCTATCCCTATTTACTATGTGTTAAAGTTACCCCTATTAACGCTGTTTCGCTTAGCGCTTTATCTTCAGGAACGCATCCTGAGCGTCAATTAAATCAGTTAAATAATTTAAGCATTTCAGTAAGCTACTTACAATTTATTCTACAGTTAAGAAAATAATGCGCAATGGTAAGAACAATTCATGATTACAAAGTGACCCTATTTTTAAAGATATTTTTATTTTTCGTGAAATATGGCGCAATTAAGTTTACTGATAATTGCTTGTAAAAAAATATGGCGTATGAGTAATTTTGACTGCGATTTATTTATTAAAAATCAATTTTGATTTTGAATAAATGTTCTCTTTCCCTCTGTCGATATGAGTCGCCCTTATTATTGTTCAAGGATTCCAACGTGCAAAACATCACAGGTTTAAACAAATAATAATAAACGATATCTAGCAAATAACAAATTATTGTATCTTAAAGGGCTTGGTATTGTGGACGTAACAAAAACGTTAAAAAAATTATGATATTTATTTAACCTTAGATACCAATTATCTATATGAATCAACTTCAGGGATTAGGAAGTTACTAAGCGTACACCATCATAATTTAATTAGGAAGAAAGTTAAAACTTCAGTCTTAAGTCTTTTAATAATTAGCACAATTGCTTTTGTTAAATAATTATTTATCGTCTCGAAAATTCGTCATAGCGCGTCGATGCCCTAAAGCTTTTAATATAACCATGTTAATTAAGTCGCGTGGTCTCATTTAAGTCGAAATTATAACCTGTTGCTTAATATCATTGATCAACAACATATCTTATAACAGCGAAAATCTTTAATTTTCGTATTTTGTTAAATACATTCGGTAAATAATTTGGTTCAAGTACGTAGACAATGTCACTTTTAAAATATGTATTTAATAAGTTCTTTTTGAGTATTAAATTAAAACAGCAAACATTCAAATTTACTTTCCAGTATACAATTACAGCCATTGTGTAGAGACGCTGTTGAAGAAAAACAAGTAACGTGTCTGTTTAAAATTATTGTACAATAAAATTGACTCAACTTACGATCCACATAGAATACTCAACCTACTTACAACTTGTTAGTATAATCTAAGAATACTCTATTACAGATTTGCCATATTTACCTGTTACTCATATTAAAGTTTTAATTTTTTTTTTTCATAATATCAATATCAATTAATAAAACATAGTGAAAAATATTGTTTTTTTTTACACTGGTAACTATCAAAAATCTTTTTAACCTTTGGTGAACGTGCTGGAACAAACCAAAATAGCCGTACAGGGTGGGAAAATTTTAATAGGGAATCTCGGTAACTATAAGAGGTATCAAAAAACGGACCGCGCATCCTCGATCTCTTTTTTCGAGAAAAAGTTAATGGTGAAATGAAAACTAAAATTGGTTATCGTCTTTTGTTTTCGAATTATCACCGATAACTCGAATTTTCGACTTTTCGTTTTATGACTATATCCCGCTTGTTAATGAAAATAAACAAAAATAATTTTGACGTTCTATAGGCACTTTTTTGATAAGAATGCAGTGGCGTAGACAATTTTTCAAAGAAAAAACGAAAATCGAGTTGTGACATTAAGTTGTATTTTTTTAAATGGAACCTATAGTTGGCTGTGGCATTACGAGAAAGAGGATTTTTCCCCCATTCCAATGATATATATCATGTGGGGTCGATATTTTCATATTTTATTTTGTTTTTAGCAGTAGGCTTATGCCATTAAGAATATAACTGGTAAAACAGACTGTCTCTGTTGTTTTAATGATAGTTTGACAGAAATAATCACGTTTAATTGCTGATTGTTTTTATTTTTGTACCTTAAAAACACGAAATGGTTTGCGAATATTACGAAAAGTATGTATTGTTATATGTAGGAATGTTTTATTCAAAGTAATAATAATTCTGAAGCTGCAAGTGAAACTTACTTTAATCGTTGCCCAGAAAGAAGGAAACCTAATAAAAAAAACTGACTGTTCACTTTACTAACGTCAAAAACTTGTCATTTATTTCTTAAATTATTGCATTTCCATAATGAATTTTACTTTACAAGAGCAAATTTTTCATATCGAGCGAATAGAGCAATGTTTTCTGCATGTCCTTACCAAATTACAACGCTGTACTTCGAAAATAACTTCAGGAGAATTTTTTAAATGAAGACTTAAGACCTTGAAAAATTTAGAATTTTTTTTTTTTTTAAGGACAGGATCGCATGAAAATCTTTAGTGTTTTACATTGATGCAAAGCTAAAATAAAAGAGCGGTCAAAACTATTAAATAAAAAATGGGGTGTTGTACTTGAAATTTAAAAGCTGCTATTAGTTCCAGAGAAGTGGCTCACCCTGTATATACGTATATAAAAATATTTTTATCGTGTTCGGAAGAAAAAACTGTATGAAATAGCGTTTGAATCAACTGCATCTCAAACCGTTTAGCCACAGTCGACCGATCCCGCACTTATGACTCACCCTGTATATTTTTACATTTTCTCATTGATAATTTTTTTAATTATCTTAAAAAAGTAATAAAATAATGTCTAACTAAAACTAATACCTGTCTCGAGTTTTGCGGTTTTCGTGAAATTTTTTGGGTGCAAACAAAATATTTAATAGAATAATTAAGCTAGTAGGTTTTGGAAAAATCCCGAATATAACTAGGTAATTTTATTTATTTTATTCCGATATTTGATTCAGACAACAGGAATCAACTACATTTTTTACATAATGCAAACGATAAGGTAAAAAGCAGTGCCACTTGTGCCATTATGTTGTAATGTAGTACATTTACGTCTTTGGTGATAAATCTATCATATTACATAGCTGCAAAAAATATTGATGTACGACTTACATCAAAGTAACAAATTGTAAATCTGTATAATGTGGCAGTAACTTTAAAAAAACTATGTATTTGAAGCATTCTACACTTTGATGTATTTTTTTATTATTTCCGCGGAGGTGGTCCCCTTTCGGGTTCCTGTACTGCGACCTGTTGGTCTATTGTACCCTCTGGTGATAGCCACTTAAAGAAGTCCTGTGTTTTTGAAAAACTCCAGGATTTTCTTTAAGGGTGTTTTTCTTAGCTCTTCTTGGTTGGCTTTTTCCATCCCTAGAAGTCTGCGCCGATAGGGTGTGAATCCTTCACACTGGCATATTACGTGCAGAGGAGTTTCTTCTTCTTCACCACATCCTCTACATATATCGGTCTCAGAGAGCCCTATTATGTAGAAGTGTTTGTTTAACCCACAGTGCCCTGTGACAAGCCCTGTGGCTGCTCTGATGTCTGCTCTGCTCATCCTGAGCATTTCTTCTGTCTTCTCTTTGGAGACCATTGACAGGATAGCCTTGGAATGGGCTTGTCCTGCAATTTTTTTCCAATGAGCATTGTGCTCTTGTGTTAGTATGTCATTAAGACACCGCTTGGCTGTTCCATAGGATGTACCAACTGCGGGTTCTGGTCCGAAGAAAGGTGTCTCGCTGCCAATTTTGGCTAGGCGATCCGCCTTCTCGTTCCCTGGTATATTAGTGTGCCCTGGGCACCATACCAGTTTAACATTATTCCTGCTTCCTAGCATGTTGAGTGCTTGTATGCAGTTCAGAACAAGTCCTGAGTTTACTTCTGACGAACCAAGAGCTTTTAACGCTGCTTGGCTGTCGGACATTATGAAGATTCTTTTGTTATCAAAATCTCTTTCTAATAATGTTTCTGCACATAAGTGCACAGCATACACCTCAGCTTGAAATATGGTTGCACACTGTCCAAGGCTTACAGATTTGCCTTGTCTCAGTTGTGCTGCTCCCCATATTCCGCAGCCTGTTCCATTTTGCGTTTTTGACCCGTCCGTATACCAGACCAGGCCATTAAGCTCTATTTCATGGCGCTCCCATTGGTCCCGTGTTGGAATTGTGATTCCAAAGGTTTTCTCAATGGCTAGCGTCCTGTTTATTCTATCCGAGATCATATTTAATGTCGGATGCGTGTCGATCTCGTTGAGAATAGCTAAGTGCCCTTCTCTACGTCTCCCCTCTTTGGAGGTGATTTTTAGTCGGTACCCCCCTCTTAGTGCTTGTGATTTGACCACAAGGTAAAGAGGAGGTAAGTTCAGCAACACTTCCATTGCCGCCGTAGGCGTTGTTGTCATCGCCCCGGTAATACTTAGGCAAGCTAGTCGCTGTAGCTTGTCTAATTTATTTCTGCAGTCTTTTATCTGTGTTCTAGTCCACCAGATCAGACTTGCATAAGTTACGATGGGCACTTATGACTCACCCTGTATATTTTTACATTTTCTCATTGATAATTTTTTTAATTATCTTAAAAAAGTAATAAAATAATGTCTAACTAAAACTAATACCTGTCTCGAGTTTTGCGGTTTTCGTGAAATTTTTTGGGTGCAAACAAAATATTTAATAGAATAATTAAGCTAGTAGGTTTTGGAAAAATCCCGAATATAACTAGGTAATTTTATTTATTTTATTCCGATATTTGATTCAGACAACAGGAATCAACTACATTTTTTACATAATGCAAACGATAAGGTAAAAAGCAGTGCCACTTGTGCCATTATGTTGTAATGTAGTACATTTACGTCTTTGGTGATAAATCTATCATATTACATAGCTGCAAAAAATATTGATGTACGACTTACATCAAAGTAACAAATTGTAAATCTGTATAATGTGGCAGTAACTTTAAAAAAACTATGTATTTGAAGCATTCTACACTTTGATGTAAGTTTAGATGTAATTAACAATTGGGTTAGAAACGGAAGTGCGTTTAGTTAACCCGTCTGACCCACGGTTTATTAATTAATCGCAATCTAAAACACGGCGATGCGACAAAAAAGTTTTAATTATCTCACAATTTAATAAAGAATGGACGAAAAAATGAGAAAATCAATTCTTCCAACAATGTTTTCATGATGTGTTACTTTAACATATAAATTGTTAATGTAGGTCAGATAATAAATTTTATGTGCGATCGTACTAGAAACAGCTGTTTGACGGACGCGTTAGCAACCATAAAGTACTGCATTACCGGCGTTACCCTTAGCAACGGCCGTAAAAGTTACTTTTCAGGCCGTTACCCTTAGCAACGGCCGAAAAAGTAACTTTTACGGCCGTTGCTAAGGAGAGGGCCGGTAATGCAGTACATACGCCGTCATCTGTCAGTGACAGAATGTCACGTAGTTTCTAACCTATAATTTTGAAAATGACTAAAAATTTAAATTGTTTTTAATTCGATCGCACAAAAAATGTAATATGCACCTCGGCCAAAACGTACTTTTTCGGCCTTGCCTGTTTGCTGGCCTCGACTACGTCTCGGCCAGCAAACCAGACGCGGCCGAAAAAGTTACACTTTTTGGCCTTGATACATAAATAACTATTATACCTACGTGTTTCAGGGTATTCGCCAAAAACAAAACCCGCAAAGCATTTTTAATATATTATATTTCTCATATGTAATTAAGGTTATATTTGTATTTATACACGTGCCATTATTACATTTCTTGTTCAATTATTTCTCAAAATTATGTTTTATGTATTCGTAAATAATATACATAAAATGTGCACTGTAAATAAGTGATAAAACAAGCAAATGTCTCTACATTTGTGATAAACTTCCTTATAATGCACAATATACCATCATATTATTTTTGTGTAATATCGAAAGAGATGCTTTTGTCCATGGGAACTTGTTTATTTACGTTGCATTTAACCATTGTTCGGAACCACGTGTTCCACCGATGAAGATACAATAATCGGAAACTAGTTATGGGTTGCATCTAATAACTTTTTCATGGATGCATTGAAACACTCATGAATGGATTTTAACACAGAGTTGTTGCAATTTAAAATTTATGATGACTAACACAACCTGCATAAAATATTGCACAATTATTTTTCACAGGCTGTTATAAGTATTAACTACAAATATGAAGAAAGTACCTATCATTGCAATCAAATTTTAAGCAAGGTTTATGAGAATTTTTTTATTCACCTTCAACAATACATCAATATATAAACAAATCTGTAATGTGTTGAATATAATTTTGTTTATTTTTGGGTATAGTTTAAGGTACTAAACCTTCTCCTATCTCCAGATTTTTTTTGTCTTTTTATACATCAGTTTTTCGGTTTGTCATATAAGTCGAGAACCACTGAACAGACCCTAATGAAATTTTGTAAGTGGATTTCAAGAGCAAATGCTGGAGTACTTTTTGTCCGGTTTAATGTACTATTACAGGGATGGCAAATAGGTGGCACGCGTGCCAAACTTGGCACGCGAGAGATTTTCGACGGCACCCTAAAGAATTCTATGAATAAATTTGTTTTTAAAATTTAAACTTTTTCGAAATGTTTTATTTATTTTTAATTATTATGCTATTTATCTACAACTCATGTTCTTTAAATATCAAAAAATTAAAAATACCAGAAAATAACAACTCTTCTTATATCAATACAATAATTTGGTCATTACTATACATATAAAATACCAACTGTAGCGATGCACGGAACTTTTGATTGCATATGTATTTAGTGACACATAAAATCATGACGTTGGTAATACTGAACGAAATAACTGACGGTTGTTTCTGGTAGGTAGATTAGGTTAGGTTAGGTACTGGCACGGGGAAAAATTTGTATTAAATTTTATCTTATTTTGGCACACTGATCAAATCCTATTTGCCATCCCTGTACTATTATAAAAGGGTAATGTACAAAGACACCAGAATACAACTAATAACCTCTATTTATCGTTTTTGATAAAACTTTACGAAGAAAACGATAAATGCGATAAAACTATACATGCGGGAACATGCAAAAGAAATAAATTTACATACCTAAAGGTTTATTATTTCAAAAAGACATTTGCTCATGTAGAAATATGCAAGGTGTGCACCGCATACAGCCCCCGCTGGTAGTCCGACCCCACTCTGGCGATGTTTTTTTTTTAAATAATAAATTGAAAATTTAATTTGAAAAAACATGTATCTTTCATGAGTATCCGAGTAAAAGTAAATTTTTTCGGCCCCGAATTTATTTTCGCACACAACCCCTCAAACCCTTTGACCGGCTCTGCAACTAATAATACCTACCATTAAGTCGATAGCGTCTAAACTCGCTGACAGTAAAAAAAATAGCATATAAGACAAGAGTGACTTCATGGATAAACTATGTAATACCAAATACGGTCGCGGGTGAAAAAGTAGTAGACACAAATAAAATAATAAGTAGTCAGCATTATCGTAGAGTAGTGCCACATTTTTTTGTAAAATGTTTTTAAAATTTTATGAACATTTTAAATTAATGTTTAACATTGAAATAAAACAACAAAATATTAGTTATCATAACCAATCAGATTCATGAGCGCATACATCCTTTTTTTTTAATAGTTACTTTACTGCGAAAAACTGCAATGGCAACAAAAATTACGTAGGTACCTACTTGAAATGCAATAATGCCTTCAACAAAATACCAATATTAATTAACCGAATAAACGGTTTTATTTATTTAAAAAATTTGGTAAATCAACTTCACGCGTGTAAGTAAATGTGTTTAATTAAGAATCACATGTTATTTTACAGTTTTCATTCGTTATCAGTTTAACAGCTTCGTATTACTTTGTCAGCTGAATATTTTCTCTTTCTTGGAATACACAACATTTTTAATAAACACAAAAATATAAAAAATACTACTAAATTAAAAATTCTAAACTGTGAACTACTTAGCAATTAAATTTAAATAAATATAAAACAAACACTAAAGAATATAAAACATAGAACATTTAATTTAACCAAACATAAACAAACTACTGATTATTTAGTTTAATCGTAATTATACAGGGTGGTCCACTTTTTAGTAGCAGGACTTTAACAGTCGTTAGAAAAACTTATTTTAAAACGAATATTTCATATCAACATGGGTCCAAAAACGCTTCATTTAAAGATACAGGGTGTTGAAATTTTCGAAAAAATAACGATAATGTTTAACCGTTTCTCAACCAGTAGATATATTTAAACCAAATTTGGTATACAGCACTAACTTACAGCTTACCACAATCGGTGAAAATTTCAAGTCCCACAAGCAACCAGTGGCGGAGTTGTGGGGGTTCAGTTTCAATAAATTTTATAAAAAACCAGTACGGCCCTGTTCAAAATCAAACTCGAACTTGTTATTGGGGAGATCATTTTATTCTAAACAAAAAGTGTCTCTTGAGTTTTATTCGTATCTTCCACCGTTTGGCGCGGAATTTGATTTATTTTACTATTTTCGCGAAAACTTTGATCCTAAGTTCCATCTAAAAAGATAGCGAAAAGCAGATAATTGCAGCTTGCAAAGTAATTGCTCATTAATCGTTAATTTAGCAGAACTTCTCCCATCATTATTAGTATGTTCTGTTTTTAAAACCTGCAAAAATCGGTAATTACATTTTTATTAAGAATATTAACTATATTTTTAGATTGAACTTAGGAGCAAAGTTTTCGCGAAAATAGTAAAATAAATCAAATTTTGCGCCAAACGCTGGCAGATACCAAAAAAGTCAAGAGACACTTTTTGTGTGGACCACCCTGTATAGAAAAAATTATTATGTTTTATAACTTAAACTTTAATAATACTCATTTATTATTTATTATTTATGACAATAACTAAATTAATAGAAACGCTTTTTTATTTAATTTGTATAATCTTTATAAACGTATCATACCAGATCGCTTTTAGTTAATAAAGTTAAGCAGTCTTTCAGTTTCAGCGACTAACTTTAGATTCTGCTAAACTTTGTTTGACTGCGGAGTTGGTGCATTCTAAATTTATAAAGACAACTGCGTGGCTGTCGTTTCTAGTTCATATACCTCGCATTCCACAGGTCAGATTCTAAAATATAAACTCCTGTTTTAATATTTGTGAGAACATATAAATCAATCAAGAAATCCAATTTAGTCAATTGCGCAACTACAACATAAAAGACTCCCGGGTACAATGTTATGTGGCATCGCATAATCCAATTTAAGTTTAACGATAACAATTTATATAAACATTTAAAATAAGATATATCAGAGCTTAATTAAGTTTTTACATTTATATTTAACACGATTTGCTTATTCGTATAGATAAATACAACACAAAATGAATCTAAATAAACAAATTATTATATAAATATGCAAGTCTTTGTTGGTTATAATAAAGCATACATTTTATAATAGAATAGTAGTTGCAAAAATCAACTTATTTTTGTATTTTATTTTCGCATTACTAAAAAAATTATATGGTTTCCAACACGACTTGAATTATCTAAATTTATTGTGAAATAGAAAACAAGAAAAAACGGAACTTAAAAAAACAATTAAAATTATTTTAATATCATACGATACGCGAATTTTATATCAATTAATTTAGCTATTATCCTGTTTTTGAGGAATTGTTTTTATCGTAATTGGATAATCAGTGCTTAAAACTACTATTTGATGTATTTTTAATCTTTGTCTATCTACATTGTACTTGTATTTACATGTTTGCTATTGTTTTACAATAATAATACATAAATATGATGAAGACCAATTAATTAGTTATTTTATATTAAGCAACATGCTTAAAATTGAAATGACAGAACTTAAAAGAGTTACTTATTATTTTGTAACTAATCTTATCCAACTAAATTATCTACGTGTACATACGGTCCAAATAATTGTAAAAAGTTAAAAGTATCCACCTCTCTGAATTTTTATGACTAACTGTTTAAATATAGATGCGATTTTCTAGATAACCATTATGTTATACTTGCCATAACAGTTCCGTATTTTAATTTTTTCAATATAAGAAACCGTAACAAAATAACGTAATAAAAATATGATGCATTAAAAAATATTTAAAAATAGAGATAAACGAAACGACGAAATAAATAGCCAACGATGTTGATAAAAAAAAACAAATAACAGACCAGTAACAGTGATTAAGAGTAAAAAATAATTTCCTACATGGGGAGTACTGAGTCCAACTCTGTTCAATTTAGTTCTGGATGACGTACTAAAAGAAACAAAGGGTAAAACAAAGAAATTACAAGTAGGGTATAGAAACATGCAAATGGTGGAAATACTGGAATGTGTTTTTGCCGACGATTTGATGATCTACCTATGCAAAGAACGCAAATGAACTACAAATGAATTTAGACATTTGGAAGACAGCATTAGAAAAGAAAAACATGAAAATAAATGTCGCTAAAACCAAAATAAATGACAATTGGAAAGAGAAAATCAAGCGTAACAATAAAACTAAGTGGAAAAGAGGTAAAGCAAACAGAAACATTCAAGTACTTGGGAGTAAATATTACATAAGGATGGAAAGGAAGACGCTGAAATCAACAACAGAATAGTGAATACAACTCTTCTACACACTTAATAACGCATTCATAAAAAAAATAAAAATATTGAAGAAAACGAAAATGACAGTGTACAATACAACATACAAACCAATTCTGACATACGGATGCGAAAGCTGGGTGTTAAGCAGCCAAATGAAAAGCAAAATACAGGCGCTGGAAATGAAGTATTTAAGAGGCTTTAAAGGTATTACCCGAAGAGATAAAATACGAAATGAGACAATTAGAGCCGAAACAGTTTTGGAAAGCATAGAAAAACAACATCTAACGTGGTTTGGGCATCTAGTAAGGATGGAAGATGGAAGATGGAAGACAAACGAAAAAAATATGGCTAGCTAAATCGACACAGAAAAGACAAAGAGGAAGACCGAGGAAAGCATGGAACCAAAGGTGGCTAAATGTCTGAAGGATAGAGGAATGACCTGGAGTAAGAGGATGAGGAAGGCAAGGAACAGGAGATAGTGGACAGTTTTTATCGATGAAACTGATTCATGGTTTGTAACGTACCCTAACTTCTACGAGTATATAAGGATATGATTAGTAAAATAATATAAAAGATTTTTTATTGCACCTTCATTACGAAGAAGTAGCAATTCACTTTTAATTTCCTTGTGGACACCATATTACATTCTGAAGAAATATTATTTTGTTTTAGGTTTTTTATTGCTATATTACTATTTTTGAAAAAAAAGCCCATGCAAACAAAAATAACGTTTTTAACGAGTTGGCCATGAGAGTACTGCATTTTTTTTCTGTTCAAATAAATATCAATGTGCATAATAATATTTTTTTTAAGTCTGGGATATCTTTGTGACTAAGTGCGCCAATCAAAAAAATAATGTCAAGAAATTATTTGCCATGTAAAGATATTACAATTCACACAAATTCATAACAATTCAGATATTTATTTTAAAATGGGCATAAATTCAATTTTTACAGGAATAAAAATAATGACAATTTTTTAAACATCGGAACAAATTTAAATTTAATTAATGTAGATAACTATCCATTGGTACGAAAATAATTGCAGGTTATGATCTTCAATCCAAATATATTTTTCTCAACTAATAATTAGCTTAAAATTTAAGCCTTTAATGATCGAAATGAGCACCATCAAAATAAACACATTTTTGCCAAATAATTACAAATTTATTTATTTCAAAGTTGTAAAATTCCGGAGTTCTAGAGTTGATTTAATGCATTTTCGGCAGCAGCTTCGTTATTGAAGACCTCGCCCTGTATGAAGTCGAAATACTTTTAAACAAGCGATAATCTGTTAGCGAGGTCTGGTGAGTATGGTGTATGTAGCAAGGTTTCATTGTTCAATTCGTTCAACTTTTGGAGAGGGTCAATCATGCGACGCGTGGTCGTACATTGTCGTGCAGCAGGACTGAATTTTCGATTGACCAGTGCGTGGACCAGACGTCGCAGTTCTTGTTGCATTTTGTCGATTTCTTGAAAATAACTCTCAGCTTTAATGGTTTCGCCAGGATTCAATCCTATGTATTGGCTTTTATCGGCTGCAGACCACCAAACAATCATCATAACTTCTTTTGGTGTAAATTCGGTTTCGCGAAATGCTTTGGGGCTTTATTTTTGTCCAACCATTGTGTAGCTCTCTTTCTGTTGTCCTAAAGCAGGCATGTGCAACTTTGACAAGACCGTACCCCGGATAGTGAATTTGAAATACATTCGTGGGCCGGACTTTTTTGAAGGGCTCGTATTGGAGTATGCAAAAAACAACCCAACTTTGTTTGTTTTGATTTACTTCATTGATATAGCCATTACTATAAAACAGTTGTGAAAAACAGGTCGAACGCGAAACAATTCTCAGTAGATCACTATTTTTTTTAAATAATAATATGACAGCTGGACGATTTTTAGTTTGTTTTTAGTATCCTTTACGAACGTCGGAAAACGCTACTTATTGATGACAACTGTTGCGGTTAAGTTGGCCATGAAACCGTCTGAGATAAAAACAACTATCTTATTTACCGATGCGCGCATTCTTTGCCAGTTGCAAGGCTTTTGAAAATACGTCCAATATTTCCGGAGAAAAACGCGAAAAACAAGATTTTTGTAAAAACAGTTTTTTCTCAAAGTTTGTTGGGAAACGATAAACACTCGGGCCGCAAAAAAAATCAATTACTTCTTTGTTTTCCATCCAAAATATTTCTTTTTGGTCTCAAAGAGTAGGTAGTCAAAGAATAGCCGTACCTGGCGATGTGTAAATTCATGCACTTTCTTTTGTTTTTATTTAGTATCTTTTACAGTACAGCCGCCCGAAAATGATGCTTAAAAATAATCAATTTTGCAGTCGCGTTGGTCATGGAACTGTGCGGAAAACATTTTTTTGAGTAAAACGATGCAAAGTTTTTAAAAATAGGTCTAACGGTTTCGGAGAAAAACGCGAAAAGCGGTTTTGTCGAAGTTAATTCGAATACTCGAGAATTTGATAGGTAGCTTGCGACTACCATCCTATTAAAAAGTCGATCGCCACAACAAACTATAGTTGGCCACTTCTGAATGTATCATTCGATATAGGTATAACAGCATTTTATAGAATTCATAAAAAATAAAATATTAAAAACATGAATAAAAACACTTCTCAGCCCATGTGGCTGGCGGGCCGGATTCAGTGAGATTTGGAAAAATTATCGAGGGCCGAATAAAATCATGTCGCGGGCCGCATACGGTCCGAGGGCCGTAGGTTGCACAAGCCCGTCCTAAAGGATTCACTTTTAGTCGCACGTTTCAATACGATCGAGAAATGGATCGTTCTTTGTGTAAAAGGAGCGTAGAACACACTTCGTAAGGCAATTTTTTGGGTTTCGTTCGGTTAGCGCGGCACAAATTTAACAAGCTTTTTTTGATTTGGACGACAAAACCTAACATTTGAGCTAGTTCTCGAATTGTTGAGTGTGGTACTGATTTAACTAATGCCTTCAGTTGATCGTTATCAACTAAAGAAAGATACTCGCAAAAACAGCAATTGTTTTTCTACCGACCTATTTAAAACAATATTTTTCTGTTATAGTAAGCGAGATATCGCGAATCGACCTGCACAGCAGAATTTGATGGAAAATTATTTTTAATTACAACTCTTTTAAGCGGTAAGACAAAATTTTAAACAAAATACATTTTTCTGCGTCCGTCCAGAAAATCAGTTGTTACCGATCAATTTTTAGTCTGGAAAATACATCTTTACTGGCCTAGGCCAGAAAGTAACTGGTTGCCATGTTAATGAGTTGTCTTTACCAGCCTAGGCCGAAAAGTAGCTGGTTACCATGGTGATAAGTTGTTTTGTTGTTTTGCGCTGTCAAACAAGCGTCATTATACCATCGAGCGAGTTTCCATATGTAGTTTCTTAAGTGATTATTTAATTATGGATGGTGACGATAGTGATTTTGATGTAATTGGCGGACGCAGAAAAAATATTGTACCTAACATATCCGTAAAGTGTCTTTACTAGACTCATATACTTTTAGGACTCACATACGGCTTGTCCCAAAATTGCGTACTCGTCCAGTAAAGTACCACTTTCCGGTCTTGTTACGTAAATAACTATAAATTACATTGAGTTTTGCAATGTTCATTTTAAAATAATTGTTAATTAAACGTACTGCAATTGTTTAAGTTTACTATTTAAAATATTTTTTTAGAATTTTTTATTTATTCAATTTATTTAGACAAAAAATATTATTTATTTAGTTTTTTACTACAAATGTGAACCTAAAAATGTCGAAATCGATGTAAAGAACCTTTTAACGTAAAGATTTATTAAAATATTGTAAATTTAAGACTCGACAGCATGGTTAAACAAAAATAATGTTTTTTAGGCAATGAAAATCGCTTTTAAAGTAAAAGGCTCATCCCTCCAATTTCAGGTGTTTCAGTACAATATTATCGATTTTTCAGTATACGCACGTAAAATAGTACAGCTTATTAATATCATACGAACTGACTGCGGTGACCTACCTCGCTGCGATACGTGGAGGGTGCATAAACACCCTAGTGCTAGTGAAATTCATTTTACAGGTACAAATCGATATAACACCGGTGCGCGAGCAACTAACAATAGCCAGTCTTGTTTAATAAAATAATACTCACCAATGCCCTTCGGTTGTAAACAGTACAAAGAACGAACTTGATCCCCTATCCCTACGCCGTTTTAGTTAAATTTGCCACCATTTGACACTAAACATTGTCCATTTTATTCGCGTAATTACCCAGACCCGCATACTCGCGAATTACTTGGTAACTTTCATTCGTGCTACATCTTTAATTAATATATTAATGTTGTGATGCTTTTGTATGTCCAGAAAGGAAATGAACTTAGCCATCAACAAAAATAATTTTATCAGCCTGTTTTATATAAATTTATCTACATCTAAACCACAAGTATTATAAACAAGCTACTGATTAACTTACTCGCGATATATTGAAGTAAAATTCAGTAAAATTAAATTTATTAGGAAGTTAAAGTGATTCCTACTAATAGCATGTGTGTATTTTATCTTATTCACATATTTTTCATTTTTTCATTTGACTCTTGACTTATGATAGATACGTTCTTTTACATTTGGAATAGAAGGATACAACGTTTATCCAACTAATTTTAATTATTTATAACTAGTTTTAAAGAACACATAGAATACTCTGCTTCACTAAAAAAATCTTGTACAGCAAAACGGAATCATTAATTGATCTTAATGAATTATTTTGTATTCATTTAAAAGTTACAGGTATCTAAATCGGCTAGACTAAAAGTCCCTTTTCTTAAAACATTTTTCGCTTCTTTATGTCCGGTTATAGTATTTTTAATATCAAAAATTTAAACTTAATACACTGTACAATAGAAATTAATACAATGTTTTTTGGTATTTACTAAATCGACAGAAAAACACCAGACTTAATAAAAAACAGAATAAGGTTGAACAATTTAAAATATTTTTTCTGCAATCGTCACTAAACTAGCTCAATAAGTACCCAAAAGCGGCTGTAATAATCGTTTTTACGATCGGCAGTAAAAAAGTAAAATGCGCTACGCTCATTAGTTGAATTTAGAAAAATTGAGCGTGCTTTTGTTCAAAGATACATATTTGACAGGAGAATGAGAATCTAACAGATGAAGTAAAACTTTAAGTATTTGCTTGATTTTTCGCTATTTCATTGACGATTGCAGAAAAAATTTAATATGCACCTCGGCAGTAAAGTTCCTTTTTATCACTTGCGTGGTTATTTGGCCACACTCGTGAAAAAAAGTCGAAATTTACTGCCTTGGTACATAAATAATTATGGAACAACAAAATGTTATTTATCTATTTATTAAGTTAAAAAATCTTATTTTACAGCTTATTTATAGTTTTCTTTGAAGGCAATGAAACCATTGCATTTTCAATTGAATAAAAGAAATATTTTTGGCAAAAATTTGTAAGGCTTTGGAATTATGCTGTGACAACTGCCCATCCTAATGTCGCTTATACTGTCACTTTGAAGCGAAGTTTGTTATTTATTGCGATTTATATTATATCAAACATTTATTTATATAGGTACAATGTTTTCATTGAAAGAAAAGTGAAAGAAGATTTTACTTGTAAATTTGGCGTATAAGTATCTATAAGTGACATTAGGCTAGCATGTTATGCGAAGCTAGCCAGTTGTCACATAATTCCAAGGACTTGCAGATTTTTGTCAAAACGGCTTTTGTAATTTTCAGTTATTGGAAAACTAAAAATTAATATTGATTACATTTATAGACACAATTTCTTTTTTCTTTACAAAAACCTAAATGCACTTTTTTTCTAAAATAATTAGGAGAGATAATATACAACTTTTAAAATGTTATCATTGAAATTACTGCGTCATCCAATTCTACACCCTGTGTATAATCTTGAAAATAGGCGGTTAATTAGAACATATTTTGTTTTATTCGGTTCTAACTAGGAACTAGGGCATGAAACCGGTTTTTTTAAACCGATTTAAAAAACCTGTTAACCGTTATTTTTTGTCAGAAAAAGTGATTTTTAACCGAAACAGAAACCGTTATTTTTAAAGACAAAACAAACGGTAATCTTTAACCAAAATAATAAAGAACCGTTTTTTTTAACATCTTTTTTTGATAAAAATTACGATGAAAAATACATAGTCTGTACTGTACTGAACGCTTGATTGTACATTTATTATAAAATTATAAATAAATAATATTTTTTCATACTTTCCATTCCTAATCTAAATAATTTTAAAAACCGGTTAATATAACCGGTTTTTTAAACCGGTTTATAATTTAAATCGTTTTTTTTTTACACTAAACCGGTTTTTTACGAATAAAACCGGTTTTTCAACAAAAACCGTTATAAAAATAAAATTCTCGATTTCGGTTAACCGTTAACCAAAATTTTTTTCGGTTTCGAGCCTTTAAAGTCAAAAAAAACGGTAACCTTTAACCAAAATAATTAAAAACCGTTTTTTTTAACATCTTTTTCTGACCTGAACGCTTGGTTGTACATTTATTATAAAATTATAAATAAATAATATTTTTTCATACTTTGCATTCCTAATCTAAATAATTTTAAAAACCGGTTAATTTAACCGGTCTTTTAAACCGGTTTATAATTTAAATCGTTTTTTATTACACTAAACCGGTTTTTTACGAATATAACCGGTTTTTCAACAAAAATCGTTACAAAAATAAAGTTCTCGATTTCGATTAACCGTTAACCAAAATTTTTTCGGTTTCGAGTCCCCGTTCTAACCATACATTTTTCGCTCGATTTAAGATTTTTCGTGCCAAAAGTTTGTCACATATATCTGCTTTTTACCAAAAAAAAGATATTTACCTGTTTTAATTCAATTAAGGTTAAAAAAAAATGTATATCGTATAAACAATGTTTATTTGCACAATAACTATAGACAAAAAATTATTGGATATCTATCTTTCCAGTGAGATGGAAACGGTTATCGGTGAACACTTTTGTTTTGTGCTTTTAAATTAAAAAAAGCATCTAATAATATGGTACCGATTCTTTGGTATTTTCTCCTTCAAATTTGAAACAACAACCTGAGTTTTAAATATATTCACTGGAAAACGCGTAAAAAATACTTAGCGTGCTGGTGCTGGTCCTAATTTATCACTGCTGTGTAAAAAATATTTTGATATCATATCATATAGTTCAGGAAGTGGTTTTTGCACCAACGCGCCACTGATTATTATTATTGTAATATTCAACCAAAGCATGAGAGTGATTTATGTGCCTCAACGATATGGAGAGCATTGCACAACGTACAGAAATACAGATTCAGGCGCTCGGGATCTAGTTCTAAAAATAGGAATTCGCTAAATACTTAAATTTGGCTTCTGAGACCGTTTCGTTTATATTTTACTTATTATAGATGCTTCGTTGATTGTGCGTGATTCATTAAAAACACGAATAAGTATTTTAAACATAGAAATTATTGCAGAATTTATCACATCCGATACAAAATTAACTGCAGGTTTTCATGTCGCAGTAGTACAAATTTCATGTAATTTAAAGAGTTTTTTTATGCCGAGGTTCGTCAAAGCAATATGACGCGAACCCTCTTGTGTCTTTTTGTACCAGAAATCGGTGAATAAATGCTTTAATTATAAAATAAATATTTGAATCATTAGCTGCAACTTACACGTTTAAAATGGGACTTGAATCTTCCACTAAATCGTTATTAATTAACTCAAAATTCCCTGAAAGAATAAGTGATTTAACCAGGGCTACAACTAATTTTAACATACCTACAGTTTCTATAATCTCTGTAGCTGTTTATTTTTCCTGCCATTTTTATTGTTGTAAATATTTTAGCGTTCTTTTACTTAAGTCGCCCTTTGTAAGTATAAGAATACAACTACCCAACCCATATTAAAACAATTTGTTATCGTGTTTTGCAAAATGCATTGTTAATTGTCAGGTATCCTCATTACACGTAATATTTTTATTTAGATTATTGCGAACTAATTAAGTTCGTATATAATTATTTTGTGAAAGAAAATGCACAATGAATAATTTGTGGTAGAAAAACTGGCCACGCATCAGATTTGTGCAAGTAAAAACGCGCTGTTTACAATTTGCGAAGAGCAGACGTAAATGACCTACGTGCATCGAAAAATGAATCGGAAGTGTGGACACCATTAATGATTGTCTCGAAGGTCACGTAATTAAACAAACCGTCTATCTATCGCTAATAATAATAAACATTGAAAAATAAACACGTTAAGTAGGTGATAAATTGGGGCGTGTCGGAAAATAACTTACAAGGTACACAAGTTTGAAAGTAAACGAATGTAAAGCGTTATTAAAACAAGATTAATTTTCATACTTAAGTAAACTTCGTGGATTTCCGAGAATTTTATATTTTTCAGACGCGTTATGACTTAAGTTTTTAGAAAATGATTAATATTTGATTTTTTTTTAATACCTCTGCCGATAACTTAACTAAGTTGCTTTATAAACTAGAAAATTAGCCATTATAAACCGCATTGTAAAAAATTTATCGCATTTAGAGAACTGATATCTTCTTTTAAAAGCAGAAAAGGGTTGAAACATTTTAGACACAGGGGCGTAGCGTAGGGTCCGCAGCCGCGGTGACGCCGATGCCGAATAGGGCCCAAACAAAAGTTTAGTTAATAAGACAATTAAAATTGTGTCGGTTTCAATTCCAAACGTTGCAGTGTATCTAAACAAGAATGTGTCCTTTCTACTACAATATTACTACAAACACGTGCCAGCACTCGGCGACATCAAACCCCGTTGAGTAACATTGCACGAAGGTCTCAGTCATTGCCAATGACTCAGTTTGCAAATTTTCTCGCTAAATTCAATTGCCAAATAGTTAGTTAGTTATCCGTTCCTCTTTTGCGTTAGGCGTCGAGATGTTCTGATTTGCAGAACTTTTTTCATTTAATTATGTTCTTGGCTAATTTGCAGCTTCGTTCCATGTATGGCTCTTCCTTAACAATACTTGTCCCACTTCTTGGTTGCTAAATAATTATTTAAATTTTATTTGACAATTGAAATTAGCGAGAAAAATTGCACATCGAGTCAGTGGCAATCAAGAAAAGTAGCTATCATGAAGTAAACCAATACAATGCGTAGGGGTCCTTTGATTGTAAATCTTTAAAGAGTAATAAGTAATAAATAAATAAATAAGTTGTACATTCAAAAAGATGAGCGAGAAGAACAAAGCTACAAATTTTTAATTTATTTGAATTTGTGTATTTCTACATAAAATGTTAATTGAAATAAATTATGTATCAAAAATTTTACAAAAGAGAAACTATTTAGCAGCTGAAAGACGATTTTGTAAAATCTTTTAATGGAATCGAAAGAAATGTCAAAAAAACTGGGAATCGCTACAAAATTTCAAAGTAAAAGAGCAATAACGCAAAATGTCATTTCGACAAAATTTTTAAATCTCGTGAAAACAATTTTAAAGTAAACGTATTTTTTCTGCGTCCGTCAGGAAAATCAATTGTTTTCGATCAATTTTAGGCTGGAAAATACATCTTTACCGGCCTAGGCCAAAAAGTAACTGCTTGCCATAGTAATGAGTTGTCTTTACCGGCCTAGGCCGGAAAGTAGCTGTTGCCATGGTGATGTTGTTTTGTTGTTTTGCTCTGTCAAACAAGCGACATTATACGACTAAGCGAGTTTTCACCTGTAGTTTGTTAAGTTATTTTAATTTTGGATGGTGACGATAGTGATTTTGTTGTCAGTGGCGGACGCAGAAAAAATATTGTACGTAACATACCCGTAAAGTGTCTTCACTGGACTCGTATGCTTTAAGGATCGCCTACGGCTCGTCCCAAAACTGCGTATTCGTCCAGTAAAGTAACACTTTCCGGTCTTGTTACGTAAATAACTATTATTGCACTTTGGATATGGTCATCCAACAAATAAATGATCTATTTATTGGTATGAAAAATATTAAGAATCGTTTGATTTTTGGAACCTAGTTATATAATTATTTCTTAAAAATCAGAATTAATACAAAAGTGTGATAATTTAATAAATAATTATCAGAAATACCAACCCAACAATTTACTTCACAATTAATAAATGCTTCGCTATTGTGTATAGACGATCTTAATGGAAACATGGCTATTCAACATTTTGAAAATCTATTGTTTGCAAAAATATAGTTGATTGAAAAGTGGTTTTTCTAAAATTTACACAGTAGGTATTCTTGTTTTTTTTAATAATGCCTGTAACTATAGCAACTGTGAAAACGTCGATTTCCAAACTAAACATTATTAAAAATTACAAAAAAAAGCAAATGAACAGACTTGATTAAATTTTCTCTCACTTCTTGCCATCGAACATGAAGCAAGCAAAATAGATATGAAAAAACTGATTGAAACTTTTGCCATAGCGCCATGGCTAAGGCATGTAAACGTTTTGATTGCTTTGCAAAACTTATTTCGGTTATTAACTAAAATCTGTTTAAAATTGTGTTGGTTTTTGTTAATCTTTGTACTTACAGGTACTTATATGTACCGCATATTTGTACTGGTGATTATGAAAGTTGTCTACGTTAAAAATCCGAAACAATAACATTACCACTTGTGTTTAATACATCCTAATGCAAAATTTTAAATATCACGAGACGATAACTTATTATGCCTGTATTTTGATGTATTAAACACAAGTGATAAAGTTAATGTTTCAGATTTTTAACAAAAACCGCTTTTATAATCACCGGCACCACAATGCATTAAATATTCAAAAAGTATTAAGGTACATGTTATGATATTAAAAAGGGTCTCATTTGAAATTTCGCGTGAAGACTCAAACATTTTAGCTACGCCACTGCCCCTACAGCAAGCAGCTTGTGACCTATATTAGGTTTTGAATAACACCCTAGCCCTTTAAAATACAGCTTTAAACTAATGATGTTGTATTACCTATTATTAAACATAATTGCATTAAAAAAAACAGCCGTTAATGAAGTAATTTTAATAAAATGCTTATGTATATCACGTAATAACAAAAATCACATACCACAGATAACCGAAAAGTATTGTTATTTTGTACATTATTCATAAATTTAAAAATGAGATTCATAAAATTGATCGTTAAAAAATATTGCTTTAACATTGTCACGGACAAATTTGGTAGACGTAAAAACAAAAACAAACCGTAAAGAACACCAACACCACTTACTTGATATTATTGATTGTTGGGATGAAATGGTGAAGGCACAAGAAATATAGAAAGTAAACACTAGCAGGTTGGAGTGAGTTAAACGCGTATACGGGAATGGCTAAGACGTACCAGAGACAAATTAGAACTAAATAGAGGGCAAAGCTTGAGCTTTTGCATCTCACGACGTCCGGCGACCCGGCGCAAGTCCGCAAACTCAGTTTAAGACAAAACGCATTCGGCTGTATTCGGTGTGTTACAACTTAACGTAGCCGAATGAGTTCCTTCAGATAAATATCTACATATTTGTATTATTAACATCGCGTTTATCGTTTTTTTAACACAATACATTAGCATCATTTAACGTATGCCACACCAAATGTATGCAACAATGAAATATTAAATTCCAACTTTTACTCAAGCGTTGTCCTTTAACGTCAGAGAGTGTCACGGACACTGTCGAATAGTTCCGTTCGTGTTCACCCCTGTGTTTTGATCAACATTTTCTATTGATCAAACTGTAAAATTACCAACAATTCTTCTGTACACGTATTTACGCAGACATGAGTTTTAGCGTAGTGTAGATCTGCTCACAACCTCATTGGGTTAGGTTAAGGTCCTTTGTATAGCGCAGTAACATATCTCAGTAAATTACTTCCTCTGTTGTGATATGATAATGAATGAGGAAAATTATACTTATAGATAAAATATGTATTACAAAGATTTGACTAGTACAAAAATTGGGTCAATAGTTAATTTAAACCATAATCTACATTTGTTATAAGCTATCATTTGAGTGGCCCTTTTAATTAAAAATCACTCGTATCTTTTTATAAATCACATTTTGTAGAAATACTTGACCGCCGTCAAAATACTCGCCTATAATCTATATCTACGTTAATGCGTATATTGTTTTAACATACACAACACGACCATTGATTAAAAATAGTTAATCAGTATCCACTTATAGTATACCTACAGATATAAAAAAACTAAATATTAAAGTTATCTGTTTCTGTATGTCTGGTTATTTCAAGAACTTATTTTGCACACCGGGTGTAAACCAAAAGGTTCACCCCTTTTTTTACTTGTTTTCTAGTTTATTAATTATTTTAGTTTTAAACGTATAGTATGTGCATAAAACTCGAATAATTGAATATATCGACACTTTTGTGTCATTTCCGGTTTCGCAACAAATTACTATAACTTCGTTAATTCAAATAACACACTTTGTATGTTTTACATCTTTAATAATAAAAAGTCATTTTTAATATAACTCCATAATTTCTATTACTTTTCAAAACCTCAAAAATAATTTTTTCAATTATTTCAACGCCTACCAAAAATAAAATTCTCCCATAACAGTTTTTTTATTTTCACAAAACTCGCAATAACTTTAAATAACAGATAAAGAGTAGGAAATTTAAAAATTTAGAAAAAAGCCTTAATTTGTACTTTTTTCACAAAAATATATTTATAAAGTCTGTTTAAAAAATAATAAACGCTTTTTTTAACTTTTTTGATACTAGGGATTCTGTGCCGGGACTGTCCCGGGACTTTCGTCCCGGGAATTCCCGGGACTTTCTTAGTCTCGAGTCCCGGGACATTTAGTTCGAGACTCGAGACGAGACTTAATGTTACAGAACACTGAAATTAAATGTTTCTACTTCTAATTTTTTTTTAAATTTAATGCCACGAGTTTAGCAAAAATATTTTTAGATATATTTTTATGTTTTAAAGTTTAAGGAAAATTGCTAAGTTTATTAGTAAAAATATATTTTACTTATGCCTGTTATGTTTTAAAGTGCATGGAAAATTGTAAAGTTTTTTTAAATAGGTATTTATTTGGAAATATGTATATATTTTATTTACTATAGAATGAAGACTAAATTAAAAATAATAATACTACTACTATTAATACTATACTTTATTCATGAAAAAATGCTTTAAAAAAAATATCCGTGAATATGGTTTGATTTTTTAAAAAATTATCATTTGTTGTTTATGGATGTGTGACGTATAAGTTCTGTCAACTGTCACCACCGATTCACAATCACGATACGTTCAAAGAAGCAATTTTAAGTATGTAGCGGGTGCTTTCCGAAACTATGTCACTGTCAAGAAATAATTTATTTTTTACTGTGAAAATCGCCGTTGAATTTTCATTATATGAATATTGCATCATATTTCTTGTAATTTATAAAATCTTCCGTCATTTTTGACAGGTTGTACCACCATTTTCCAGTACGTATATAACATTCGTAAAAGTCTCGAAGTCCCGGGAATTCCCGGGACTTTGATAAAAAAAAGTCTCGAGTCCCGGGACTTCGAAAATTGTCGAGACTCAGAATCCCTATTTGATACTTAATAATATATTATAGAGTTTTGGCGGATCCTGCATATTACCAAAACACATGTTTTTATATCTAGTTTTTGCCCTAGCTAGCCTAATGTTTAAATATATTAAGCTACATCTATTTAGCTAGAATAATTAATTATCACCAGAAAGGGTATTGTTAAAATATGGACAATGGACAATTAAAACTTAAGAATGCAAATAGTAAGTTAAAGTAACAACTTTAAAGGGCCAGTTAGAAATATAAATACAGGGTGAGTCATTAGTGCGGGATCGGTCGATTGTGGCTAAACGGTTTGAGATAGAAAGTTGATTCAAACGCGATTTAAACAGATTTTTCTTCCGAACACGAAAAAAAGTATTTTTAAATATACAGGGTGAGTCACATCTCTGGATCTAATAGCAACTATTAAATTTCAAATGCAACACCCCATTTTTTATTTAATATTTTTGACCGCCTTTATTTTTTTACCTTAGCATCAATATAAAATACTACAGGTTTTTATGCGGCGTCGTCACTAAAAAAATGATTTTCAAAATTTTTCAAGGTTTTAAGTCTTTATTTAAAAGATTCTTCTGAAGTTATTTTTCGAAGTACAGAGTTGTAATTTGGTAAGGACATGCAGAAAACATTGTTCTGTTTTCATGATATAAAAATGTCCGAATCACACAGAAGGTGACAACTTCAATGATTTTCAAAAGTTCGTAACTCAATTTTTTCAAATGCAAACCCCTGTATTTTTTTATGTCATCGATTTTGTCTTTAAGAAAGCTTCATTTTTTGTTAAGTATGTCCTATACCCAAACCCAAAACTCATACTTTTCGAGATATTCGACATTTTTGCTTCTACTCGCTATTAAAGTGATATGTTTATTTACGTTTAAAATAATTATTTAACATATGCTTTTTGCAAGAAATCATATTAGTGAATTTTCCTGTTGATGAAACTGATAAAAAAATTATAAAACAAAGTACAACCTTGAACCGATTATTTGGTATCTTGTATTAAACTAAAATTTCTTGGTATTCGTTGTACAGTAAGGAAAAGCAAAAGCAATATAGTTTTTTCAACCATATCTACTTTTATCGATTATTAATTAAATATTTTAGTGACAATTAAAATAAGTCGATTGAGAATCATACGATTAAACATCTTAATGAGCTATTTATGTTATATTTTTATATTTGGCAAAGGATGCATTACATTTTTTGGCTTTATATTTAGGTAAAAAAATAATATTAAAAGAATTTTAATTTCTTTCTTAAAGTAATCCTTTGTTGAGGGTTTGGAAATTATAAAAGATATTACAAATTAAACATCATTAGATCAACCTAGAAATGAAAAATCTAAATTATAATTATTTTATTAAATGTGTACAACGATTAAAAAAATATATGCTTGGTGTGATATGAGACGACTTTTCAAAAGTGGCAGGATCTACCTCCTAAAAAGTGTATTGCCTAGATCTAGATCACATCGGTTCTCCAGTAACTATTAAAAATTTCTTTCGTTAACAGTTTTATTTTAATTAGTTCAAAAATCTCTTTTTTTTTCTTTAACCCTTTGGTTCCTTGTGGTTTCACCGAGAAACCACCTTTCAAATAATTTATTATATGATACCCAGTGACCAAGCTTTAAAACCACTATTGCTATTCTATGTCTTATAGCACCATCTCTTGGCAAAAAGCAAAAGTTCGTACTAAAATAGGTCCGTATAACAAAATTTCATTTAAATGTTTTGCATGGTGTAAGTCGACTTGTCAAACAGTGGTAAATCGCAAGAAAATATTAAATTTTACGCAATTAGTGGATTGTAATGGCTGGTAAGTAAATTTATCAGTGAATTATGATCAGGTGATAATTTGTTTATGGATTTGCTTTTAAATTCGAAGTTATAAAAAATATTTAAAGTGTGTTTCTTGTGCGCCACTGGTTATCTGATGAAACCACCGCTTTTGTTTTTATTACTGTAAAAAAAAATTATGTTAATTTTAATTTATTTTAAGTTCATGAAGTGAATGATAACTTTTTTTTTATTGAAAAAAATTATTTTGGGTTCAAAGAAAATTTATTTATTATTAAATTATTAAACACCATAAAAAGGGAAAGTGTTTTTTTTTTGTCCCAGTGGTTATCTGATCAAACCACCGACTTTTTTCTATTTAAAAAAAATATATTACAAACAGATTTTTTTATTGTTCATGTTATGGTATTTTAAGTTAATAAAGTAAATATTTTTTTTCTTTTTATCAATAAAACTTATTTTGGGAATCGAAGGGCTAAACTCAATTTAAATCAATAATTTCTAATAAATTTGTTATACATTTTCATGAATATTTTGTGTTTAATTAGAAAATATAAATACCTACAAAATAATGAATATATCAAGCAAACAAAATACATTTATTGAATATTTTAAAAATAAATATAGGATCTAGTTAATATAACAAAGAGAAAGACCATTTCCCATATTTTAAATTGTTTTTCATCAAAATCAATATTTTTACACAAATATTTTAAGACGCTGACAATTGCCATGTTTGGAAGCATTTTTTTAATATAGATTTTGCTTTTATTTTAGTTTTCTCAGGTTTTTAAAGCAATTTTAAAATAAAGAGTAATAACTTTAAACGAAAAGGGAAGTAAATTAAAAAATATTTATAACCTGACATTCTTAAAACTTTTGAGTTCCTCACATTTTGGTATTTATTTTTACAAATAATATTTTAGATTCATCTTAAAGTATAGTCTATAGTCTATAGGTGCCTTATATTGCCCACCAAGATATAACCTTAAGAAATTAGATTATAATAACTTCCTGCAGCATATTGGCGACAGATTCATTTTGGGAGGCGACCTCAATGCGAAACACGTTGATTGAGGATCCAGGCTTACAACAACGAAGGGAAAAGAACAGAGAGAAGCCATTAGGGAAATGGGCTGTACCTATCACTCCACAGGTAAGCCAACCTACTGGCCCACAGATCTAAACAAAATTCCAGATCTTCTCGACTTCTTTATATCAAAAAGAGTTTCCCCAAACTTTATTGATATTGAAACTTAAACACATTTTATTATGATTTTGATTTTTGATATACTTTACTTACATACATGAAAAACGATAAAATATTTTTATTAACAAAAGTAATACTGATGACAACACAACATTATAAATATAGAGAGTGATTAATAAATAATGCAAAAAAATTCAAAAGGTAATTCCTTATCAGAAATTACGGGGTGCCTTTTATATATTTTTTTTTTTCTAAAATGTTTCTTTCGGAGTTACTCCCTAACAAGGGAAGGTCACGATACGTTGTCGCTAGAATTTGATTCCGGCTGTGTTTATTACATCAAGGGCATCAAAACTAAATGTTCTGCAAAGTTATACGTGCCACTGGCCATTACCTTCAGAAAAATAGGGGAAAAACTGAAAAATTGGTACAAAAAGGTCATTTTTGCGATCGCGTTGGCCATGAAACCGTCAGAGATAAAATCGAAATTCTTCTATTTACCAATAGGCTCACCCTTTGCAAGTAAAATAGTGCAAAGTTTTTGAAAAAATCTTGAACGGTTCCGGAGAAAAACGTCAAAAACGAAACCCCTGCATAAGCGCTATGAATTGAGAAGTTTTCGTATATCTGTATTACTATATCTATGCGACTTGCATAGGCGTTTAACATAGGGAAAACCGTTTTTACAAAGGCCTCGTTTTTGCGTTTTTCTTCGGAACCGTTCAAGATTTTTTCAAAAACTTTGCACCATTTTACTTGGAAAGGATGCTCGCATTGGTAAATAGAAAAATTTCGATGTTATCTTTGACGGTTTCATGGCCAACGCGATCGCAAATATTACCTTTATTATTCATTTTTTCAGTTTTTCCCCTATTTTTCCGAAGGTAATGGCCAGTGGCACGTATAACTCTGGAAAACATTTAGTTTTGTTGCCCTTGATGTAATAAACTCAGCTGGAATCAAATTCTAGCGACAACGTATCGTGACCTTCCCTTGTAAGTAAAACGGTAAAATTAAGTTTTCATTTTATTTTTCAAATTAGGAGAAATGTAGGACATTGACATTTAGTAGATGTTTTTTACTTACCTATTAAAAGGTTTCCCGTAGTAATCTTTTTTTTCTGCGTCCGGCCAGAAAATCAGCTATTACCGACCCATTTTTAGGCTGGGAAATACATCTTTACCGGACTAGTCTGGTAAAGTGATGGTTGCCATGGCAAATCAACACTTTACCAGACTAGTCCGGTAAAATAGCTGGTTGCCATGTTGTTTTGTTGATTTTACTGTCATACGAAAATCGTTTTAACAAAAAACGTATTTTCACGTATTTATTATTGCAATTGCTGTTTAAACATGGATAGTGAAGACAGTGAATGTGAAAATATACCGCCTGAAATCAGTAATGCGGCTACGGCTGCCACTAACGATCTCTTACCAGAAAAATCAAGGGTACGATACGAGAAAACATACACATTATTTGCGAACTGGTGTGATGAGAAGAACGTGAAAGCAATTAGCGAAGATGTTTTATTGGCATATTTATCTACAAAATCTAATAAACTGAAAGCATCGAGTCTGTGGAGTTTATATTCAATGATCAAAGCGATGCTTATCATCAAGAAAAATATTGATATCAGCAAATATTTTAAAGTGATAGCTTTTCTGAAGAAAAAATCTACTGGTTATGCAGCAAAAAAGTCTAAAGTTTTGAGCCGGCAAGAAGTTGATAAATTTTTATTAGAAGCACCTGATAATGAATATTTAATGATAAAGGTATATTTTATAATAGGTATTCGGTATTACTAATTTTATATAATGGTTATATTTCATAGGTTTTGCTAATAATCGGTGTGGCAGGTGCATGTCGCTGTGAAGAATTAGCTAAAATCACATTAGACAACATAGCAGACAAGAATGCGATGCTGGCGATAAACATTCCAAACACGAAAACAAATATTCAAAGAACTTTTATCGTTATCGATGAAACTAACACAAAATTATATAGAAAATATCTAGCCTTGCGGCCATCTCATATCACACATCAGCGACTATTTATTTTTTATAAAAATGACAAATGTAGATGTCTACCAGTAGGTGTGCATACTATAGCAAAGGCTCCTTGCAAGATAGCAGCATATCTAGGGTTGTTACATACAAACCAATTTACTACTGGTCATTGCTTCCGCCGAACTTCGGCAACGTTATTAGTTGATGGTGGTGGAGATATCACCAACCTTAAAAGACACGGAGGATGGAAATCATCCACAGTGGCAGAAGGTTATTTAGAAGATTCAGTACAAAATAAACTTGATATAGCGAACAAAATTCAAAAAGCAGAAAAAAGCAGAGCAGGTACTACCCAAAGTATGGATGAAATTAATTGTGCTAGCAATTCTACAAACGTCACAATTCCTAGCTTCGCAGGGGCATCATCAGTTCACATAACCGATGTTCATGACTGTACATTTAATATAAATATTCATAATGTTTATAAATAATTTTTTGTTTCTATGATAAAAACGGATATTTTTTAAATTTTTTATCTTTATTATAGTTACGAAATAAATAAATAATTTTTTGTATACTTTATTTTTGGGTCATTTACGGACGCAGAAAAAATATTGTACCTAACACAGCCGTAAAGTGTCTTTACTGGACTCGTATGCTTCTGGGACTCGCCTACGGCTCGTCCCAGAACTGCCTACTCGTCCAGTAATGTACCACTTTCCGGACTTGTTATGTAAATAACTATTATCATCTCCACCTTCACAAGAGGCTGAAAAGAAGTGCAACCCCTGTTGTTTTTTTCATCAAAATCTTTGGACGGTTAAATTTTTCAATTTGAAAATTTCGGAGTTACTCCCTAAGTAAAACGGTAAAATTAAGTTTTCATTTTATTTTTCAAATTAGGAGAAATGTAGGAGATTGACATTTAGTAGATGTTTTTTACTTATTAAAAGGTTTCCCATAGTAATATTTTTTATCACCTCCACCTTCACAAGAGGCTGAAAACAAGTGCAACCCCTGTTGGTTTTTTCATCAAAATCTTTTGGACGGTTAAATTTTTCAATAAGAAAATTACCCTTTAAAAGCTTGAATATTTTAAAACGTTTTTTATTTACATTATCTCGTAAAACGTTTTTGAGTAAAAAATAAAATAAGTGAACAAGTTACATGTAACATATTATGTACATTAATTTCTAATACGAAATTCGTTAAGAACCGCAGACAGGCATACTCTTGCTGCTGTCAATAATACGCTTCACCCTCTATCCCTACTCCATATAGCTATACGCCTCATTGGTGGGTAGGGGTACGGCGCGAGTTTTGATTTCCTAACCTTACTTTAGTGGTAGTAAATTAAATTAATTGCAAATATTTTACACTTTAATTTTTTACAAATTAATTATTCAAAGTAGGACATTTAAGTACAAATGTAGGAAGTAGGACAGTTACTTGCAATTGTAGGACTGTCCTAGCGAAAGTAGGACGCCTGGCAACCCTACCGATGGATGAACTCTAGTATTAAATAATCATTTCATCCTCATCGATTTCATTTTATTACATAGAAAAATTAATGGTTGGCCCAACCGGACCAGTATTAATCACGAAATTATAATTTAAAAAAAAATATCTTAAAGTATAACGTCTTGAGTATGTACATTATGTAATTTAAATGTCATTTATTTCATTTACAAGTGCCTATCTAACACTGAAACATCCTAGTATGGTATAATTGCATCTTTATAGTGACAGTGAAAGTTCGATCTTCTGTAGGGGTATAAATTTGAGGCAGATAATTTTGTTAGTAACACAATTAAGAAAGTAAGATCGTTTTTTATTTTTTTAATAAAAGTTCTATTTAATTTTTTATAAATTTATTCTCTCCTTTAGTCAAAATCATTCTAAAGCATGTACCTATGTATAATTTATCAATAAACCTAAAAATTACGTGAATCAAATGTGCACATTTGCGACAAAAGCATTGGGCTTAATTTTTGTATTTAAAAGTAAAAGAAAATAATTAAGATGGTTGTGTTACATATGGAAATTATTAGAGGTAAGTATCGTGCAATAACAATAGATATTATGTATTGTATACATATATGGAAGCAGTGGCGTACGCAAAAGGGGTGGAATAGGGGGATAAATCTCCCCCCGAAAATTTGAAAAGAACTAAAATTTAATTATCGTATTTCAAAATTGCGCGACAGACTGCTTTTCCATACATATAACATATATTACATGGTTGTATATTTTACTCATAAATGCTACTTTTGGGTACGTTTGAACTTGGAAATTTAAAAAAAATGCCTATGGCGCTTATCCGGGGGGCAGCCGCCCTCCTGGGCCCCCAACTCTTTCTTACAACTCACTTTTGTGTCTATCGTCATAGATCATTTTCTGATTGCACCATTACTATGCCCCGTTTGAAATTATTTAGTGAAAACAATAATGAAATAATTTTCTGCGTACGCCACTGTATGGAAGGAAAAATGTATATTTCACTTGGCACAAGTTTTAATCACTAAAAAAGTAAAAAACAGTAAAATTAGCATATTAAATTAGTATTAATTTACTACAAGGTGACACATAAACAAGAAGTCCATTTAGTACATAAATTAATGCACAAGTTATCGCCCAGTATGGATATTTTTCATTAAGTTAATCAAAAATTACTTTATATTTATTAACTGTGGTTCCACATCCGTCTTAATGACCACATCATTATTGAAAGAGTAATAACCAATAAAAATAAAATCTGCTACGTGTGTAGAATGTGCTTTGTATGAGTCAGATCAGAGTCGTGTGTCATAACTTTCCAAAGATTTATCGCCAACAATTAATAATTAGTTTGAAATGTTTGTACTTCACTAACAGTTGGGCAACACAAATGTTTTGGTTATGTGACATAAATAACATAATGAAAGCATTATTTGATTAACACTGTAAATGTAAAATAGACTAAACTATCTAAAATAAAATTCTCATTAATAAGTAAAACGTTTGAAACTTGAAACTAAATTTTTTTAAACAGTGAGCACTAGCACATCACATATTGTGAGAAGTTTTGGGTATGAAAAAGCTAATCGCGCGATGGGTCACATCGTATGACAATTTCCCAGCAGTTTTTAGCATTGTTCAAGCGTAATTCAAAAGACTTTTTGTGTCGATTCTTAACCGTGAACGAAACTTGGATCCACCATTATCACCGGAGACCAAACAACAGACAAAACCAGCATGTGCAACCTACGGCCCGCGGGCCGGATGCGGCCCGCGACATGATTTTATCTGGCGCGCGAGAACTTTTCCAAATCTCACTGAATCCGGCCCGCCAGCCAACCAACTATGCATACTGGAGTGTTTGCAATCGATGCATTACTTACAGGGTGTCCAAAATTAAATTTTCTTTTAATACAAACTCAGACCACTGACACTCGGTTTTTTCAAATACAATGCCCAATATTTTTTCCCATTTCTTAATGCAAAATTAAATTCTGCAACAATCTGTATTAGCATTTCTTATACCTATCTGCAATAATTTTAGAGTTATTAAGAATTTTTAATAAAGTTAAGAGAAATTGCAACATTTTTAAATAGTAGGCCTTGGAAATGACAAAAAATGCAAATATTAATAGTCGCCAACCATTTTTATCGCGTATCCATGAAAATGGAAAATTAAGAGTATTTACACACGGATATTTTGAACTTATTTTATATTCATGAAGAATGTCACAAGATTATTGAAAGAACTTACCGTACTACACGCAAAATTTAGCAAAAGTTGTACTCAATATGCAGGAGATTTTCGATAATTTTATAAAACGGAAATAATATTAACGTATTATGTATAAGTTAGCCTTCACTACTGCGCAAATGCGTGCCAATTTACAAAGCTTATCTGCAAAACACCCCTCGTTGTAAATCGACTTTGTAACTAACAATTTCTTATTTACTAGGGTTAATTAAACAAAACAAAATTAGCCTAAATTCGCGATCATCTTTATATGTGGTTGTACCCTCAAACGTTGTTTTACGTAATACACCGGCCTGGAGCGATTATTACACAAAAAGAAACATATAAAACACAACAATCTTAAATACACTTCTTTATTTTGGGACTGATTGAACTTTTTTTGGTGGTTGGTTCTCACGACAATGATTTTGGGTTCCTGTGGATATCCTTTTTTATACTTTCCTAAAAGCACATTTGTACGAGTAATAGGTTTTATTTATGATGTACAAAATTATCAACAAATCGTTTTGTTGATGGACAAAATCGAAACACTGACGTTGTATTCCAAGTTATATTTCAACGGTAATAACTTATTTTACTAAGAGCACAAATTATTTGCTATAATTTTTTTTTATTTGTCACTTGCACCACGCTATAACAAATAATATAAATTCAACTTGGATTTAATATTTGCCACTAGCATTTAATATTTGCTACTTAGATTAATATTTGCTAAATGAATTTAATGTGTGTCACTTGGATTTAATATTTGCTACTCGGATATAATATTTGTTACTTGGATTTAATATTTACCACTTGAGTTTAATATTTCCTACTTGGATTTAAAACTTGTCAATAGGTTTTAAAATTTTCCATTTTGATTTAATATTTGCGACTTGGATTTAATAATTGTCACGTTTATAGATACGAGTAAAATGTAAAGGACTAGGTAAATGATAATTGGATAATAAAACATGGATATGAAGAAAATATAACCTAAAATGTATTCAGTCTGATCAATACATTAAATAAATGTTATTTCAAAAATAAACAATATGAAAAGAGCAAGCATAATACGAAATTTGCTTCATTATTACATCAACAATGCCTTCTTCGCTTTTGAAGGTCTTCCTTCCACGTTTTCGTTTTGACTCGATATCAACATTTTTCGCTTCGGGAGGTGGAAAAGCTTTCTTCAGCCTAACAGCTATTCCTACAGTATGTTTGCAAATAATTTTTTTTAAATAAGCAGGACAATCACACTGTGCAGCCAAAAAGTTGCCATCATTAGGGAAAGTAACGTTATAGCTATAGAATTAATTAATTTTAAATTCATCGAATGTTTCAAAGCAATCAACTTTTATATCTTCATTTAACGTTTCAATTTTTCTTGAGGGAAATGTATAAATTGTAGTACTTGATGACGATATACTTTTAATATCTTTCTTAGTCTTAGCCCAATTGTAAGCATTTTTCCAAATATCTAGGGTTACAGTAGGTTCTGTTTGAAATATTTTTAATCCATTACTATAATTTTCAGACCATTGTTCAATGTATCCAAAAGTTAAAGTTAAGAAACGAGATATTGGTAATCTTTCTCTTAATGTAGCTTCTTGTTTAATTACATTGTTGAAACTTTCTAAGGCATTGTTAGTAACGGGTGGCGCAAAAGTCATCACCCTATCGAATGATGGTCGCATTTTTGCAAATGGGATCTTAACTCATCGCGATTTTGACATTTGTGAAGTAAACAAAGGCAGAATACACTTAGACAAACAATGGATCGCTATATTCGTCAAGAACGAGGAATAATTGTGACAATATTTTTGACAAATAATCGGTCGGTGGTTTTGGCTCAACGTGAATTTCGTCGTCGATTTCCTGGTCGTGTGGCACCAACTGGTTAAACAGTGAGGCGTTTAGCCGCTCGCGTCGAGGAGACTGGCTCAACACGGGACCGTAGCAGATCTGGTCGGCCCTGGAGCAGCCGTTTAGTCAAAAAATACTCCTGTGTGGCTGCAGATGTCCAAAAAGACACTGAAACATCCACCAGGCGACGGACGACGCAATTGGGCATCAGTAGATGGTCTTACCAGCGAATTTTATTGAAAGACGAGATGTTTCCATGCAAAGTGCAAACCACACACACACAGAACGAAGGACAATGGACATTTTGAGGCAAGCATTTACCGGACGCTTACTTTCTCGTTTTGGCGATTTGCACTGGCTCCGCAAGATCACCCGATTTGTCAGTTTTAGACTTCTTTCTTTGGGGATTTTTGAAATCACGGATCTATACGCGAACAAGCCACAAACCTTGGAAGCCCTAAAGGAGAACATCCTACAAAAAGTGATCAATTTATTGGCAGATCGCAGATGAAAAATGCTATAAACGAGCCCAAATGTGCATCAAATCTGGCGGCGGCCACTTGACTGATATAGTATTCGCGACTTAATGAAAAAAAATTGAAATGTCTAAATAAACATAATCAATAAACAGAACCAATTATTTTTATTTACAAACAAAGTTACTGCCTTAAGAAATCGAGTGAGGACTTTTGCGCCACCTTGTACTAGGAAGGAATCACTACAAATACCTTCAAATATGAAATCCAAGTGGCGAATATGAAATCCAAGTGGCAAATATTTATTCCAAGTAGCAAATATTAATTCCAATTAGCCATATATTAAATTCGACTGGTAAATATTAAAATTCAGTAGCAAATCTTACATCCAAATGACAAATAATTAATACAATTGGCAAAATTTCTTTATTTTTATAGTGCAATAATTAGTGACAGAATGATTAATTTTTATTTCATTTTATTTTCTTTTTATTGCAAAAATTATAATTTCATAGCATTGCACATACAGCAAATTGATTAATTATAATAGCGTCCACAATTTTTTAAATTACATTCTTGAATTAAAATTATTTCATTTCAATTTATTTTTATAGCATTTAAATAGCACCCTTTTACTAAAGCTAAAATCCTCGTGATTTGACCCTTTTGAAGTGTTACATGTTTTATTAACTGATGCGTCAGTATTTGTTTCATGTTATTAATTTAAAAGTAAATATTATATCACTGAAATAAAATAAAAATAATTAATGCCAGGCTATGTCACACTATATCGGGTCTGATGATCCAAAATATACGAAACGACTAATATAAAATATTGCATACAGAGATACAGAGAATAACAACTAGCCCAAAGAAAATGTTTTTAGCTTTGCGAGATCTCCAAACATAATGGAAATAGAGCAAAAAGGTGTTTTTAAAGATTTATTTAATATTTTTTTGAGATTAATCTTACTAAGAGGACTTTGTCAACATGTCAACATCCATTAATTAGAATTTAGCACCAAATCACGCAATTTTGCCTCAATTTAACTGACTTCGTAGCTCGAAAGATTCGCGGGATACCCAGGTTGACTATTAAATTTGAGAACCCTGTATAGGTACAGTAAACTCTCGTTTATCCGATGCTAGATTAAACGGCACATTTTCATTCATACCGTCTATTTGCCTCTGAATTTAACGACAGATTTTGATTCGGTATTAGCTCTGTGATTTGATCTTATGTTTATTTAACACATAAATTGCTATTTATTTGCTGATCTTATTTTGTATAACAGAGCTTGTTGATATAGTTTGGTTTAAAGTCGATAATAATTATTAATATGTTTTTAAAGCGTGTAAAATGCAAATCTATTGTATTGTATGATAATAAATACTTACCAAATTTTGCACAATGTTTGGAAATCCATCGAAATGCAAAATACTTTCATTGATTACTCACAGTCAGTATGCTGTAAGATAAACATTGTTATCAACAACGTATAAATAAAGTATAAAGTAACTTAGTAACGCTCTGTAACTAAATCAATTCCTGTAATAAGTCATTGTTGCATCACTTTTTATCAATAAAACGCACGACTACTTTACGAGCACAACTTTCTTCATACTCCTTTTATTGCTCATACTAAATTTGTTTAACAGTTTCCAAATTATTTAATATAAAAGAATACCATGTTCTGTTTATTTTATTTTAAGTTTACAAAATCATTTTCATATCAAACCTTGAATTATAGAAATAGCAAAAGGAACATATATTTTTATTAATATTATTAAAATAGAAAATGAATTGATGTAAAGACGAAAGTCTTGTAATGTAATTAGTTTTGCATATGGACAAGAAATACTTAGAAAAAAATAGGTGACTTTTAATAAAGCTTGCTTATTGTATATTAGCAAAATAAATACCTCTTGCCTTTTTGATAATTATAACGGGCTCGCGTTCATCTATAAACTTTTGTCTTTATTGACTAAAAATGATGAAGTAGACAAAAAATTGATGAACTTTTTAATGATAACAATTTTAAACTGATCTAAACGTAATTTAAACCTATTTTATCGATTTCGATTAAAAATGCAAATGTAGAACGTGAATTTGTCTTAACGAAGCAAGTTTAACACAACTCAAATAAAATGCGAAAAGAATTATTTACAGCAGAGTAGTGCTCAGTGTTGCCACCACCTGTCTATAAAATAACTTATTTCGTTAACCACATAATGTATTTTGGCAATTTTTTTTTAACTAATAACGGTATCATAATAATATTTTATGTTAATATATAAATTAATTTCATTAACTAAAAAATATTGTCAATGACGTCAGTGGCCTAGGGCCTCATTTCATTTTATGTAATTAAAGAATAAAATTTCTAACTTTTAAACAAGGAGCTGCTAATGCCCCTACGCCAGTAACGTCATTAATGTAATTTTTTTTGAGTTACTCATATCAAATTATCCCTTATAGGCAGGACCGTTCACAGAAAATTCGTGCCCCGGGGAAGCAATAGACAACGGACCCCCCTTTCCTAAATTTAAAGCTCGCATTTTGATATACAAGGTGGTCCACATAGAAGGGCCACTATTTGGATGTTATAAACGGTAAGAGCTACAAAGAAGTTTAAATTAGACAAATTGACAAATTAATATTGAAACAAATGAATGCTTTCATTTTACAGTGTGTAAAAAAATCTACAACTGTTTTCCCAAAAATATTTTTGTACCATCAAGTGTAACCGAGTTACTAACGATTAAAAAGACGTCTATTTTGATTTTTGTGTATTATCTAGCGTGCCATGGAACTTTTTTAATACATTAACGCATCACTGAATAGGTCTCAGAAATGGAAACAAATAGTCTTATTTAAAGTTCTTTGTAGCTCTGACTCTTTATGAAATCTCAATAATGGCCCACCCTTCTATGTGGACCACCATGTGGGTGTAGACCAGTGGTCTCAAACTGGCGGCCCGCGGGCCGCATCCGGCCCCCAAAGCAGTTTTACGCGGCCCGCGAATACATTTCAGTTATGTATTTGTTGTAAATACGATACTTATAGTTTAAGAGACATAAAGATACAGGACTGAGCTTATGTGCGCGACTGCTATTGAAGGAAAAAGAAACAGAATGAATAGGTTGGGGCTTTGTCATTGTATACTTGTATGCCAGGCAACGTGACTGGGGTACTTTGGGAGAACTTCCTACGTCCGCACAATCAGTAAATTTAGTTGTAGTAAGAAATAAAGAAATTTATAATTATTTACACAAACATATTATGTCTATTTTCTGTATGTGCCGAAGAAAAATTTTGTAAATAAAGAAGGACAATAGCTTGTATATTCACTCTCATTTTGTTGAAAAAAAAAACCGGCCCGTCAGCTTCGTTTAGATCGAGCATTCGGCCCGCATTCAATTTGAGTTTGAGACCACTGGTGTAGACTATGTAAGTCTGTATTAAAAATACGAAAAAAAAACAATTAAAAGCAAAATGTTTAATATAATATAATAACCCAAGTCTCTAGAGTTCATTGCCTTTGGCTTCCTTTTTTTTTTGTTTTCTCTTATGGACCAAGTATAACGAACACCCTGTATATTATTTTAAAAATTTAAACAGTCAGCAATCACTATGACACTATTCTCTATTAAATTACCAGAGGAATATGATCTGGCGTTGTTATGTTGATAAATATCATATACCTTATAAATATAAATATTTTTATAAAGGTCTGTATCTGTCAAAATTTTCAAAAAACGTTAATAACTCAAAAACGGTTTATTTTAGACATAAGCAACCTTCAATATTTTTGTAAGAGAATTTAATTTTACATCTAAAAATAACAAAATATACAAAGTGTTCTATTTTAAAAAAACAATGTTTTGTATCGTTTTGCAAAAACAAAACACTGTGTATAGTTGAAAATAATTTAAGGTTATGTAGTAAATGATTACAAACAACTTTTATACTAAATATTTTTAAAAATTATTACTAATAACAGAGCTACCGAATAATTTGTCTTGGCTGGGACAGCCTGTACAACACTATTACACTATAAACTACATGCATGTTCTATTTATTCTATATGTAGGCTCTCAATGAGTTTCGCTAATCGCTGTTAGTTTAGCCGTGGTTTAGCCCGATTTACGAAATCATATAAAGTCATAGTCTACTGGGGTTTCCATTAAAAAAAATATGTAAGTTAACTTCATATCTCAAAAATCAAGGGCCTTAAAATGTTTTTAATTTTTTTTAAAATTAAACGTACAAATGTTTATAAAAAAACTATACAACATTAAGTTCTATTATTATAAATAAAGATGTTATAGTAAATTTTCAAAAACACAGGCATGCTTATCTCAAAAAAGTTGCCCAAGAGACCGAAATCTGATTTTCGCTAATTTTTATTCATCGATATCACCAGCTGACAAAAATCTGATAATCCTTAGTATAAACAAAATATTATCGATATTTATTTATGTTTTAAAAAATGGAGGGCCATTTTTGTCTGAAGTTAATAATTCTTGAGTAACTGCATTTTAACAACAATTTATAGGTACATACTTGATATTAAAAAGAACGAAATGGGTAGAATTTGAACATTTAAAAAAATATCTAATTAACTGTTTTTTTGAATATTGTGGATTTTACCTGATTGGTTATGACTATGAATACGGCAAACACCTAATTAACAAAATAGTTTCTGCTAAATGAAAGATCACAATTTTTTTTCGTATTTATGTTGTCAGTGTAAAAACATCTGAAGACATGAATATTGAATATTTTAGTGTGCATTTGTTACTAAAAATAGTTGAAGGAATAGTAGATTAATAATTTTAATAGTTCTAAAGTACACCTTCAGCTATGTTTCTTTTTTTTAACGTGATATATAATTTAACTGGTGTTTAAGACAGGGCTGTGGAGTCGGAGTCGGAGTTTAGGAAGAATTTCTGGTCAGTGGAGTCGGAAAAAATGTACCGACTCCGGGTACAACAAAAAATTGCGGGGTGGTCCTTTGCCGCAAAATTTTAACTCAACTTTTAAATAATTTTTTTATTTTTCTTTTTTTTCTTATATTACACACCATAAAATGTCTTGTATTTAATTTTGTCAGAGTCGGAGTCGAACTACTAAAATTATCAGGAGTCGGAGTCGGTGTCGACTTTTTTTTTACCGACTCCGCAGCCCTGGTTTAAGAGCAAAATTTGAATCAAAGTAGTCTTGAAAAAAATAATAGACAAGAAAAAGTAATAAAATATAATTTGAAGTATGTGATACACTTTTAAGATAAAAATAATGTAGTAATAATAAACAAAAGCATAAATTAAACAAGAGTATAAAAATATTTTTGCTGTTTAAACATTTTAAAATTTTATAAAGATATTTTACATTTTCCAATGACTCATAAGAAACCTGTTGGTAATTTTCTTACAAATGATTTGTAATTAAACTATTTATCAAGTCCGGATTAACCAAGACAAAAAAGACAAACGTCTATGATCCGTCATTCAGAGGGGCCAGATTCAACCCAGGTAAAATTGTAATTAATAGTAAAAGATTTATTTGTTGAATTCTCAAACATTTTTTATAGATGGGGGCCTAAACTCTAAATTTTATATAGGTTCCACTAAAGGCTTAATCCAGAACGAATCTCTAGAACTAGATCCTGTGAAAAAAATAATTAACCAGAAAAAGTTGTAAAAGTACTTCTGTTAACAGTTACAAAAATAGTGTGCTAAGCTGCTAATGAAAAGCAAATGCATAAATAAAATAAAATAAAATTGAAGTAATTGAGTGCAAGTGTATTGTTAAGCTATAATTACAAATCAGTTTTGATTTGTTAGTATGTGCAAGTGCATTATTTTAATCATTAACAATTACTTAATTACTTTTAACTAGTTTCTTTCATATATTTTTTTAGGCCACTTGGTTTGCTCTAATGTTCCCATCTATCACCACAAGCTTCTCACATGACAGTCAAGTTGCATATTATGCGATAGGAAATTTCAAGGGCTTGCAAATTAATTATATGAAATAAGTGAATGCTATTTACAAAAATAATAAAACCGTAAAATCATATGTTAAAAATCGACTAACTCAAACACTTTGTATTTCTATTAATTTATGCTATTGTTTAAAAAAATTTGCATATTTTCAGCTTCAACAGTTTTAAGGACTATTTCTAATTATTCTCTTAAACTCCTTGTCTTTTAAAAATAAATTCATAGGCTCATTTGATTGATCTAATTTTTAATCTTTTACAAAAAAGTTTGTTGCAAAGGATACTTAAATCGTATATCATGTGATGTAGGATATTTCAAACACTTTTCAATGATAAATTTGAAAATACAAGGTGACATTTAAAAAAAGCTACATAAAACTTTAAAATATGTAGATCAAAAACTTGAAGTAATGTAAAGTTTGACAGCATATTTAGAGAGCACTTATGAACCTCCAAATATTTAGTATTAACCCACGAGCACTGTCTTTTTGACCGGGTAGATGTTTTTTTAGGAAGTTACGTGTTGCCGTTTGAAAGTTGTAGGTGTCTTTTTAACACCCGGTCAATTACACCGGGACGCGTGTATAGACATCCACTCAATGCACAGAGAGATGCAATAGATTTATTTGCCGCGAACATGCATTACAGTACTGCATTAATTGTCCTAATTTAACCAATGCGCCAGGTACTTCCACTTAAAAACGTGTAAGAATTAACTTTTTTTTAAATAAAATATTACTTTTCTTTGTAATTTGCATTTTTATTTGGCATTAATTCACATTAATCCATACCCGGTCAATTTGACCGTGGTGCGTGCTTCCGTGTAAAATTTTTCCGCGCATGCTCTCACGGGTTAAACACCAAAGCTTCATCTCATCAAACAGAGCAGTTACCGGGCTGGGTTCTTACTGGGGCACTCTGTATTAACAGTAAAGTCTCTGGCGAAAGCTTAAGTAGCCGAATAAACAAATTAGTAGGCAAATTTAAAATAGCCAGTACATATATTAATAATGTAATACAAATAAAACACAGGAGGTAAATTAAACTTAGTGGGTTATATTAAAGTGTTTTGTTACGGCTGCAATATAACAAATATATTAACAAAGGTACTTTAATTTCAATAGCCCCTAAAGAATTACAAAATAACATTTATTGTGACCGTTTCAACGTAATGAAACATGCCCCGTTGCCTAAGAAAGTGTTCCCACCGAAAACTACTATGACCAATCCTGGACCCATAGTTGCATCATATAGTTGTTTGACCCACTTATCAATGTTTTTAAATGTCTTTGTATTATCGTTAGCTAACTGATTGCTAGTAAGTCTGATATGAGAAATATTTAGTGTATAGCCTTTTAATATCTCACACATTTTGAAAATCACAGCTTTATTGGATTTTTCGGAGACAAAATTTATTTTTCTTTTATTTACTTTAGTAGGTTGATCTTTGTTGGTAAAGTAGTTGTATTTGGCAGCGACATCATCTAGTCCAACAACGAGAGCTGTTTTCTCTAATTTTGTGGTTTGCTTTAGTAAACTGGTAGCATAATGTGGGTGTCCCAATTCTGGGTGTTGTTTGATATGCATAGAAACGTTCTCCATCACTGCATCTCCAAAGTATATGCTATTTTTTAACTTTAGTTTAGCCAGTTTAAGAGAAGCAACACTGTCTTCCACTGAACAATGACCATGTCCCTCTTGAATTCGTTCAGACAAAAATTCACGAGATAAAGTTTGAAGCTTAGTTTTTCTTGTTCGATCTCCAGTTATATTATATATAACACTGGTGTCAATAACATATGGATGCATCATTTTAAGAGCATGCATATCATTACTTAAAGATTGGCCAACTAAAATAGCATCTGCCGGTAATAACTTTCTTAAATCTTCTTGCACTTCCTGGAGTCGTTTCGTCACATTTCGCATCATTTTGGCTGTTATGCCCGAAAACTTTGTTAAATAATCTACAATTTTATTGTCCGGTTTCACAAGCTCATCGTAAATACTTTCAAAATTTTCATTAACAACTGAAATTCTAGTAAGTTCCCCATCACGTGCAGTAGTAAGACACATTTCGCAATCTACACCAAACATTGGACTATAAGGTGTTACCTCTGCATAAGAATCTTTTGAAAGCACATATCCTGTATATTTGGTCTCCATCAAGTTCTTTATAGGTAATGGAAAATTTTCTTCGACCATCTGCCAGCCTGAAAGTAATAAGTGAGTACGCGGAAACTTATCTCCATTAAAACATTCTTGTACTGATTCTTCATTTTCTTTAACTGGAAATAAATTTCTAATACGATCATATAGATCAGAGTGCTTCACTGCTGTTTCAAGATCTCCAAATTTAGAAACGTAATTTCGCATTTGTGTGCTCGTGAGTGCAACAGTTGCTAATTCCTGAATTATGTCACCATTATAAGCTTGTGGTGTTATTATTTCTAATTTATGAGTAAATGTCGAACTTAAAAACGGCATTAAACTTTGATGCATAATAAAATGTTCCAACGTTATATTTTCAATTACTAACACAGTGGTTTGTTGAACTCTTGTATATTTTTCAAGTTGGCACCAACGTGCAGGACTATAGGGAGAGTGATGCCCTATTTGCGAATACATTATTAAATGTTGGATATCCGTTAAAAATAAAGGTACTCTGTCTTCTGCTTCTGTTGAAACACTGGCATTTACACCAAATTCACGAAGTCTAAATCCTGGTTCTGCTCTCATTTTTTTTCTATGTTCTTGCAACAGTTTTTTGAGCTGTAAAAAGTCTTCACCTTCCACCACTGGTTTTCCAGAAGCACCTAATGCCTTGTCTGTACAAGAATGTACAATGTTTGTTGGCTCAATGTAACACTCCTCCTTATTTTTGAGACAATCGGTGCGAAGGCGTTTTGGGCTAGGTTCTGTATCTTTCAATAAGGTGTCTACAACACTGCAAATCTTTGTCACTTGTATGTTTTTAGCCGCACGATCCAATTCATTTAATTTTGATATCTCCAAGTATGCAGCCATTTTTTTTTTCTTTTTTTCAATCCGTATCATGCGCTTCGATGAGGCAGGTTTCATATCGTGGAGTGTTTTTCCACTTTCTTTGTACAAACTAAAAACAACAAAAATCATTCGTCACTGTCAAGTCACAGTAATAATATTTTACCTAAATTTATTAAATAAATAAATGTAAAATAGAACGTATGTAGACACATAAAACCAAAATTTTAAATGCGCTTGTAACATTACTTGGAGTTAGTGAAAAAAACATTATTTAGATTTCTTAAATGATTTCCCTATGATTTGAGGTTACCAGACAAACAATCAAACAAAATGGCATCTGTATAAAATACTTACTTTCATTTGTTAAATTTATATAGCTAGCGACGGTCAAAAATTTGGACAAATTACTTTCTTTTAACACAAGTTGTGCGTTGTATTAACCTGCTATCCACCATCCAACCTTTGACACACTATGAAAACAAAGAACACTCAATGGCACTTACGCTACTTTTATGTTATAAAATATGCTACTAGAAAGCTATTTGTACTATAATAACCTTTTTCAGGTAATAATAATTAAAATTTATTTGGCAGTTTTGACGTTAAAAGATAACGTGCTCACTTTTATTGTGAACACATGTATGTCAAGAAGTTCTCATTGCATCCAAAACCTACTGCATACAATCAAAAGCATAACATAACGAAAAACACACTTGTAACAAAACTTTAATTCTTAAATGTCATTGGCCTATAATTGGTTATAAAAGTAAATAATCAATGTTTCGTAAACATTAATGTATTATCTTTAATTTAGTTAAAACATAGAAATAAATTGGAACAGCGATATTTAGCCGCCTTAGTAATAATTAAGTATTTACATTCCACTGGCTATGCCAACGCTGCCATCAAAACTGTCTTATATTTAACTGGTTGAAGTGTGGTGGGCACAACGCGTCTTCAAGTTTGGTGAATTCAGTGGCTTCCCCACCGATGCAATACAAGACTGACGTAATGTGCCCACCACACTTCAACCGGTTGAATAAGCCACAGAACAATGTAAGACAGTTTTGATGGCACCAGTGGCACCGGCGGTGGAATGTAAGACATGGTATTTGACAATTGAAGAGATCAATTGTAAACACAAACAGAAGGGAACAACAAATTAAAGTAATAATGAAAGCAACTGACGAAGATCCCTATGGTTCATCATCATTTACGATAAACAGTACGTACCAAAGGTTTTCCGACCGTCAAAAAAGCCTCTTTGATCAACTAAGTGTTGCTGAGGAAAACACCAAAAATTTGTTGAAACAAAACGATTTTGTGGATGTTGATAATAATGAGGATTTAAACGAAGAATGTGATGTTGATACTACAACATACAAAACCAAACAATTTCGTGGCAAAGAAAGTATATTTAAAAGACCTCAACTTCCAGCTTCGAAGTGTTTAAAACGTAGGATGCCAGATTACCAAAAACACCCACATAAGTGGACGAAATACACACTAGAAGATGTAAAAAACGAAGACATGACAGATCGTGCTAATACTGCAGCAGCTATGTCATTCCTAAAAGAATTGGAATCGAGGAAGGAGAAAAACGAACAAAATATCAACAGTAATAAATTACCAACAAAAATTACTTTTAAGAAAACAGCACTTATTAAAAAAGAAACTGATGAAGAAAGTAAGCCAGCATTTCATCATTCAAAAGTTGTTATGCCAGAATATGTTATTGGGCAAGCTCCTAAGAAAAGTAAAAAAACCAAGGCAGGTACCTCATTCCACACTGGAAAAGAAGTAAAGTTAGACCATTTATTAGAGGAAGATTCAGCAGATTAGTAAACATTATGGCTTTTAATATATTATAAATATGTTCTATACATTTAAAATACTCTGTGCTATACTTATCATTAAAAAAATCATGTCGATCTTAGTTTTGAATGTTGGCGCCATATGTCAAACAAGTACATAGTGAAAATTTAAAAGTCCTGCTGCAGAAGTCAAACGACAAATAGTTAATTTATAGCTTTCATCAGAAACTTTGAACTAATTATAATTAACAGGTATGGTCTAATTTGATTTTGAGTAATTGTTATGTATATTTCGCAAGTTTTTGTATACAACTGCATGACAAAATACGTGACCACGACATTATCAAATCGCAAAATGGCGTCGTGATAAGTTAGCCGTAATTTGGCCATGAAATTTTAGTATAGAACATTTTAATAATACTTACAATGCAAGAAGTAGCTTTGGTTGCCTTATCTGTTTTTGTATCTATTGTTTTTATAATTTTGTTAGTTGCCGTAGGTAAGCATATAAATATTTTCTAACCTAAATTTATAATAAAGGACTGCATATGAATGTAATTAATATTAATTTTGGCACCTTGTTTCATAGGTTGGTTTGTTGTATGGAAATTGTTCCTATCCCATTTTAAATTTGTACGTGAACTTTTGGGTGGCATGAGTGAAAATTCTTCTGTTGGTGAATTAAGAGACGGAAGAAATAAAGTTCGAAAAACAAGAAGAGATTAAATTTTTGTACATATTATACATAAAACGTCACAATGAATATTCGCTGTGCAAAGCCAGAAGATCTAATGAATATGCAACACTGTAATTTACTATGTTTGCCAGAAAATTATCAAATGAAATATTATTTTTATCATGGACTGAGTTGGCCACAGCTCAGTTATGTAGCTGAAGATGAAAAGGGAAATATTGTGGGATATGTATTAGCAAAAATGGAGGAAGACAACGAAGACTTAAAGCATGGTCATATTACATCATTAGCAGTTAAACGATCTTACAGACGTTTGGGTCTAGCTCAGAAGCTAATGGATCAAGCATCAGAAGCAATGGTTGAGTGTTTCGATGCAAAATATGTATCTCTACACGTAAGAAAAAGTAATCGAGCAGCTCTCAACCTTTATAAAAATGCCCTTAAATTTGAAACTGTTGAAATTGAGCCAAAATATTATGCCGATGGTGAAGATGCGTATTCTATGAGACGAGACCTAGGCGAATTTTCCAAAAAGTTAAAAGTAAGAGATGAAAAAAATGAAGAGTGAGACTTGACATTAGTTAGTGATTTTCATTGGGTATTTAGTTTAAAAAGACAAAGATTAAATTAATTTAATTTTTTTTAAAAGTATCCCATGTATCGTTAATTGATTACCACAGTAATGCAATAATTAGTTCCACATTTTTGTTATTGTAATAAATAATTCAGTTACTAAGAGTTTAATTTATTTATAAAGTTTTAAATTAAATATACATGAATCAGCTCTATTTTATTTATTATATTATATAGACCATAAATTAGATGCTTACAAAAAAATATGTACAGTATTTTATGCAACTTAAAACATTAAGAAGTCGAAGTAATGCTTAAAGTTTTTTTTTAACAAAGTACAAATTTGTACAATACAATAACTGTGCAAACAATTGCAATTTTAAAGCAAAAGCAATTTCTAAAACAACTTTGCCCCTTCATTTTCATCTATTGAAGCACAATAAAAATCAGTGCGACAATTATTTAAAAATTACCTGAAAAAAAATATCACAATTATTATGGGGGTTATCTATTACTTACTATATAACTAGTAACAATTACAAATTACTTACGTTTATATTAAACGTGATAGGCAAAACACGAATAATTATATATTATGTGAAACTACAACTCGAATTTTAAACAAGTAGTTTTAAACAAAACAAGTGGAAAAATTTTTAAAACAATAATGTGATAAGAGACCCACTACCATAGGTTGTTTTAATTATGAATAAACAGTAAAAATTTTAAGGAAATTGTTGCTTAAAATCAAAAATAAATTTTATAAATCTGACCGTAGATAATAACTTCTGTTAATGCTTGATAATGGTGACTTCAGTTGTTATATACTGGTTTAGCCATTCATTGTTTCAAATTTGTAAATGGGCTATATATTTTTGGTAGGCAATTTGGTGAAATATATTGTTTCTGTTCAGATTATATTCAGCAGTAACACTTTTAATTCTAATTTTGCTAGAATCTCTTAACTGAAAGATCAATTTATTCATAAGGTCGTCCTCTACCACAGAAAAATTCCGGTCAGGATAAAAAATGGTCTACCATGTATATATTTTTGGAAGATGTAACCATTCAAACAGTTTTTCAAAAGTTACTCTAAATTTTTGACCAATTATCCTAATTGTAGATTGTAGGGTAGGAAAAATGAATCTTTTAACTTTGTTATGAAGCAGATTTAGTATTTTATTATTTTTAAATTTACAGCATAAAATGGAGTAATAATTAGTAAAAACTTGACTAGAGGGCATATTGTGTTTGTTTATTAAAAAGTAGCTCGATATGTTAACAAATAAAAAAAAGGACATTGTAAAATAATTATTGAGTTGGAGTGTGCGAAAGCATACTTGATGTTCGCACTCTCAAAACGTGAAGCTCAATTTTTATTTAAGTTTTAGTATGGAACACCACCCACAATTTAAAATTTAATTTAGTTTTTAATAAATAACTTTCAAGGTGAATAAGTAACACTGACATAATTTTACTCGTAAATATTAAGATCTATTCTATTCTATTATTTCTGATTTCAAAAGAAGATTCGTTGCATAAATTTAAATTCCAAATTCACCTCATGCTTTTTTATTAAACAGGGTGTTCCAGAGATCATTAACACTTTAATTACTTCGTTTGTTTTTAGAAGTAATCTTTTAAATGGCGAATCAATCTCCATCAAGGAAAATTTAAATAAATTTGAAATGTTTGTGTATATTTCAAAACATTCAACTTTTTTTCAAATAGTACTAGCACGGTTTAAAATCAAAAAATCAGATAGTATTTTCTGTCCTTTTCAGTCACATAAACATGTAGGAAAGAGTTTAAATGATCATTTTTGGGAAAAATTTAAATACATATTAGGTCATAAAGACATAATATATTAGAGGTCTTTCAAGATGAACTGAACTGTGACGCAGTAACCCAAACTGGTCTTAAGCGTTAATTACTGCGCTACCTAAAAACATGCGTCTATTTCAACAACAGGGCTATAACCTATAATAATATGTTTTTAGAAAGGTCTACATTTCAACCCCCATCCCCTCTCTTTGCGCATTTCGCGGTTCAGTTTATCTTGAAAGACCTCTACTTGTTTGTATAGTTAGTAAGGAAAAATTTTTGATTTTTAAAGTCACATAAAAAACTGTTTTATGATCAACTTTTAAATCCAAAAAATTTCATATTAACTCTTACTCACTACGCAAAGACCTAATTTAAACAAAAAAATTGAAAAAAAAGTTTGATAAATGGTTACATGGCTTAAAAAAAGTATTTGATTATGACTTTAAACCAGGGGTCGCAAACTCAGATGCTACCACGGGCCAGTAATCGGGCCGTATTGAAGTATTGTGGACCTTTTTTTAGCTGTCTCTTTTTTCTGTTTTTTAGTGTGAAAAGTGAGGACGTTTTAGGTCACGAGCCTCTTTTCAGTTTTTTTCGCCATGTGATATTATATACTGTTGTTTTATTTCTAAAAACAAATGAGATGTTCGAGGTGTTAATGATACCTGGGACACTCTGTATATAGGTGAATAGTTACTGTTTCTGCTTAATCATCTTTTATTTAAATCAGACAACAAAACTCTTATTTGAATATTGCAGTTTATTTAGAATTGAAAAAGCTAATTGTTCTTTATTCATGTCATTCTGCTCATAAAGATTTTCTTTTTCATCTACAATGCATGTAGACTAATTAGTTTTTACCATAGCGTAATGGACTGGTCGGGAACTGCAATACACTTTTTTTTACTGTGACAGGTACAACACCGATTTTCCGGCGCTCTTGGGTTTAAAGCCTTAACCATTTTGCCGGACTAACCGTGAAGCTAGGGTTGTTTAATTTAAGCAAAATAAGTTAAGGCTCTCACAAAATTGCGGTTACCAACAAGTGCAATGCAAATAATGTCAATGAGCGAGCTTTACATACACTGCCATCTGTGGCCGCCCAGTAAAGTAGTCTGGTGACCGCGTGAATTTCAAATTCCCCTCGTACTTTTGTACGAACTAAAGGAGGTGCTAGACCATCAGTTGCTGGAAAATCAGTGTAGTACCTGTACCTGTACGTATCAAGATGTCCCAATTCACCACTGAAGTTTCATTTTGCTTCCTCTATTGAATATACTTTACTATGGCTACTGTAGACAAGTAGAAAACAGGAGAAAACCAATTAATAAATATTTGGTATTATGTTTGAGAAGAAAACAACTACGAATTTCGATCATAACTCCATGAATTATTCTTGTGTGTATGTGATGTACTTAGATCGGTTGTGCAGCCTGAACTAGAGATAGTTTCAAATCTCTTGCTAAGTGAGATATGTCTACCACGGAATCAACCATTTCTTGTACAGCAGTTACACTTGGAAATTGCAAAGCTGCTTGTTTAGTTTTAGCAACACTAGTAGCTAGTGCTTCTGAAAGAGCATTCGCGCAATTTAAGGAACGTGTTCGTACTTCTGTTTGTGTTACGTTTCGATATACAGTGTCACCAATATGTACAAGTTTGTGTGCACTTAATACTACGAATTTACCGTGAGCTAAAAATACTTTGGGGTGTTGGTTGTGCTCTACAGTTTGTAAAAATGCGTCTATAGCTTGGGTTAAATGACTATGATGTTCAATTGCTTGTGTAGCAAAGTACTTTAAAACTTGTTTGTCATCTGCATCCATTGTGTCAGATTTGTTATCATTGATAGCAGCAAAATCTGCATTTTTAATTAAGTTATCGTAGCCTTTTTGTAATCCTTTAGGTAACGCGTCTCGTATCTCTGCATGTTTTTTTGCAACGGCTTCTTTCGATTCTAAATTAACATAATCATAATCTTCTAACCACTCGCTATTATTGTTGCTACCTTGCGGAGAAACTGCTCTTTTAAATAAAAGTGTACTATTTCCTTGTATAAACGAGGCTGTTTGACGTACATCTTCTGTGAGTGCACGAGCACACGCAATTAATTGTTCTAACGCATCTGGTTTTGTTCGCTCTTCATCTTCGGAACATGATAAACAGTGTACAGACCAATTTAACTGCTGCAACTGATCGGAGGCTTCCTGAACGAGTTTGTTTGATGTTCTTAATGCAGTAACTAATGGCAATAATTTGCTTGCTAAATTTTTATCTGATGCCCTCGCAGCATTACCCAATGTTCCCTCTCCAAATTCGGCTAAATCACGCAACGATGTTCGCAGCCTCACTACTGCCAATTTTATATCCATTATATTAGCTTCTAACTTTTCTTTGGTTCTCCACTGTGGACTCACAAAACCTAATAATTTTGAAATAGCTCCTGTGGTTTCAGTCTGTAGTTTTTCTAAGTTATCTAGTGCGGAACTTAATTCTAGTGGTAGTTCTTTTGGTTGAGAGTGGGAAGGAGGAACATCGTACACTTGTGAGGGATTTAACACTAACTGTGGCCCTCGATTATGTGGCCTAGGAATATCATAATCAGGCATATTGATTACACTACTTCTGTTTGAGGAACTCAGAGAATCGGCTGTAAGTGAACTTGCTGAACTAGAAGGTGTTAACTGATTCTGTAATAAAACTGGTCTTGGAATGTCGTAACACTCTCCAGAATCCCTGTTGATGGGAGATGCACATGACGGCGCCGGGGAATACCTCATACAGTTACGGGGGGCGTCATATGTGAGAGGAACAGCACGAGGGGGAATGTCATATAAGTAGACATCATTATACTTTTTAGGCGTGAGAACCTGTAACAAATAAATTGCAATGAGATTAAAGATTGAGGAAATCCAGTTTGCAAATAAGAAAATATATGAACGGCGTTTATTTGCCTTGTTCTATTTCAGAAGTCGAATAAAATAGTTCATTTGCAAGTAAAATGTCCCTATATACCGTGGGCGTTACACAAACCTGTTTTTCTCTTTGTTTTGGGGGCTTTTATGTTATTTAATGCAGATTAAATACACTACATCACGTTGCACTGCAAGTGGAACTGCAATCTCGAAAATACTGCTGAAGAATAATAAGCAGCAATTTACAAGTTTAAAATTCTTTTGAATTTAAATTTATGTATCAACATTAACATATTTGGTACGCGTTTCGACTCGATAGGAAATAATTGTTTCATATGTGATCATAAATGAAAAATACGAATTAAGAGCCAACATATGGACAAATAAAAATTATCAAAATAAAAAAAAAACAAATGACGATAAATTTGTTTATAATATTTTTGTAATCTATTTATTAACTTGGGGTGGTTGTGCAGTAAATTAATAAAAGGGAATTGCTTCCTTTTACTTTTAATTTCAACGTATTCCATTAACAAAAATATTGTCCTAAATTCCTAAAACAAATTGTTGAAAAACAAACGCAAGTCGTAGCTAACACACATCTTCACGTGCAACTAATCGATAAAAAAATTACGATGTTCATCTATCGTAAAATTTGTGGTAACAAGATAAGCAACAAAATAATTTCGTAATTAATAACAGTTTGTCTGTTCTAACACGTGCCTATTAAAGCGCACATAATTTGTTTTTGTTCTTGACGCATTTTCTCGCAAAAACACGATAATATGGCTCGCAACACGAGCTCGAAGGGAGGGTTTTCTTTGCTTATGTAGCTTTTATGAAAATAAACAAAAAGAAATTTAGATCTAGTAATATAAAATATGTTTCAAACCGCGTAGAAGTATAAAGCCCTGTTTAAATCAATCATTTTTAGATTTCAACGTTTCACCACATGATGCGATTTTGCATTAATATGAAAACATCGTTTAAATACACTTAAAAATCAATCGATCACATCAAATAATGTTAAATGGAAAGATCAGTGTAAGGACATACTAACCCTTTCATTTACATGCATATCGTTTGATGCAGCAAGCCTTACGTTTACGATCAAGTGGAGTGCAGTACAACGAATAATCGGTTTCACATTGTTTTATTAACTCGTCTGGCGCCGCCTCACACATATCTGATACATGTGCATTGATATTCTGAGCATGAATTCAATACTAAAGCTAGCGCGTTTACAAAACCGATTATTTTATTTTTAGTTTAACTACTACCGCAAAGGTCAACGAGTGCGTACCAGCATTATACTTTAAAATGTTACTGTTTACGAACTATTTATCTATTGGAATTGTTATAAAAACTAACCCGGATTTAATGCATACCTTGGTATAGTCCGAACTAAAAATCAACCCGGAATCAAAAGCTTACTCCGGGAGTGGGATACAGACGCGCCGTTGTCATGGAGACATTCACGTCCCAGTCGTATCGATTGCCTTACGCCGAACGGCTTTTGACGGTGGCTCTTTTTATTAAAAGTTTGAATGAATTTCTATTAATAGATACATCTAGCTGAATAAGAGTGCAGTTTAATGATCGCTTGTTGAATGTTTTGAAAAAAAAATCACGTTCCTACTCAGACGTCGACGCAAGGGGAAAGGAAAATAAACAACAAAAAAGGATCTTGCCACAAAAAAAAACTGAAAAACGGTTTTGTTCATTTTAACCATCAAATATGTATATAACTGAAATAATATATAAATTGACACATGCCACACTTTTTTTCCTCCAAAAGTTATTCACTGTATCAAAACAAACTTTAAAAAGAATCCACAAAGTTGATAAATTCAGCAACTCGCTAATTTTGATTCAGTGAAAATGAAGAAGAAAAACTAACATTTACTGTATGACTTCTTTTGATTATATTTATCATCTTCTAAACAAGGTCCATGTTTATTTTTTAGTATGCGAGTATATTTGTGTGCAAAACTAAAACTATATATTTATTAAGACCTTTTTTTAAATGTTTTGTTGAATCAAATCATGTAATAAAAGTCAAATTATCGCTATGTTGCGATACAAAATAAATCATGAACCAAAACGGAAGATTTTATAATAAAAAGGGGCAATTTAATTAACTGTTAAATTCAAAAACTCATTAACAAATTGAGGTTTGCAACATTTGTACGTAGTTATTAATTAAATAAAGCATGTCTCTGCTTTAAAAAAATACGCCAAAAGTAGGTGATCTTCAACTGTCACAACATTAAAAGGGGTGCATTTATTGACAGCGTTAAATCCATTTCGTCCTAAACTGGTTTAAATGGGTTTCGCGTATTATTAACTTGTACATCAGCCTTCAGGTAGTGTAATCGTAAACATTTTATCAGGCGTTTCAAGATCATTGTCGGTTACTTGAAGAATTGTAAAACAAAGAGTGCTTTCAATGTTAAAGATGTACATATACGTCTACAGTGACCAAAAATGGTCAGATTCCTAAGGTCAGAACGTTAAACTTGTCTGATACCTGTTCCATGTATCATGTGTGACTGTTGTCCTAGAAGTACATTGAAGTACCTACTTAAAAATTACATGTATGATTGTTAATGCAAACTAACTAAGTATACTTCATTTGTACATCTTCTATCCGTCTTCTAGCTTTGCACAAAGTTCTATCTATATCTAACGGCAACCAAAAACATATTTTCAAATTAACTTCTCCCTTAAAAACTCGCAATAGTGACTAGACAACATTTTAGTAATGAAAAATGCAAAAGATGTTTTGTTTTTTAGCCGGCTACGTTAAAACCCCATTTTCTATTTAAAGGTTTAACATCACCTTTCTAATTCGTTTTTAATTTTCAAATGTAGTTAACCATACAAAAGAAAATATGTAATTGTATTTGGACCATAATCTCTTACCCCTTTTACAGTCAAAGGCGTAGCCATTCTGCGTGGATGGACTCTATTATAAATATGAAACATCGGACAGGTTACATTAGTTTAAGTGATTTAGAAGATAATATTTTTAACCCTCGTTATGGGGGTTCGCTATGATTTGTGGCAATGTTTGTACATATATGCATCGATCTTGCTGTGGACAAAGCCATATCGTGGATAAATAACAATCGAGTGACGTAAATAAATAAATATACAGATAATGTAACCTGAGTATAAGCAAGGATGCCGTTATCAATTTTGAGATAAAAAATATTACTTTTAATATTTCCATCAAATTTAACAGAGGAGCAGAAATCTATACCGGGTGATTCAGTTTGACTGTCGCACCCCTATAACTTCTTAATTATTGAAAATAACCCCAACAAACCTTATATTTTTGAAAACTCTGTTCTCTCTACTAAGTGATGTGCATTTGTTATCTCTACGATGACGTATGTCAAATCCGCGATAGGCAACTGTTTTCTTTTTTTAAATTACATAGTATTCACGTTTTTGTTGTATAGGATAGAGAATTTAATTCTGAATCCGAACATGTATTAAAAAAGTATGCATACATAAGAAATATTTCGAGAAAAACCAGTTCAAAGTTTATTAAAATTATAGCAAACAGTCTATTTAAGATAACAAAAAACGATCAAATCTTAAAAATTATACTACAACTGTCAATGGAAATGTATTAAAAATTAATTTTTCCTTCATTTTATGCATAATTAATTTTTGCATTCCAAGTTTTAAAACTTTTGTTTAATTATTTTTTGAATTTTACGTATGTATATCAGGAGGAAACTTACTAAATCAAAATTAGGTCATACCTAATAAACATATTTTATGGATAATCTCCCGTTTTAGCGTCCCTTATTATTAGACCAACTTCTAATCATTGCTACCGCACACATCTCTATGGGCACTCTGTTAAGATCAGTAAATGCCTGATTGCATAAAGCAACACTGGTTTTAAAATACAACTTAATCCCTAAAACTAGGCAATATCAGCGCCAATTATGCTGCGATGTTGCGTGGTTTAATCCCGGGGTTAATTCCAGTATAGCTTTTATGCAACCGGGCCTGATAGAGGATTAGGTTAAAGCTTTTTTGTGTGGCAGTAAACACAATAAAGATGTGTGCGTTGGCAACGACTAAAAGTTGGTCTAATTATAAGGGACGCTGCAACATTAGATTACCCATTTTATGAGTAGGTACATTAATTACATAATCCAATGAATCACATGTAAAAGTCAATAGTCGGCCGATTAATCGGAATTGCCCGATTAATCGGTAATCGGCCACTAGCTTATCGGTGCACCCCTAATTATTTGTTTTTAAAAATAATCCCAAGAAACCTTGCATGTTATTAAATAGGGAAAAATTTGTATGAAATTTTCCGATGTTCTAGAAAGGTATTATTGGTTTTTCAGATGATAATAATGTGGTTTACAATCAAAATCACGAATTAATTTGTTTTTGCGTTTTAAAGCTACATGAAGTAGTTTATTAAGATTAGCTTTTACAACCAAAAAATTTCACTACTATAGCTCTTAATTTTTATTTTCATAGCTTATTTAAAAATTACGTCATTTTATGTAAATAAAAATGGAGTAGATTTGCAGATATTTCCCCCATTTAGTATTGCATTAGGTTTGTTTGAATCACTTCTAGTATAACAAACGGTATAATTGAGGTGGTAACAATCTTTGGAATATCCTCTATGTGTATATAAGTATATATATAGATGCAACGCAATTACTTAAATGAATATTACATTATTCTCACCTTGTTAGGTTGCACATGCCAACTTCTTCGTTTTCCTTGACGTTGTAAGGTATTTAAGTCGACAAAACCTTCGTTTAGTTGTGGAGACGGTTCTCTGCTACCACCATCTTCATATACACCGGCAATTAGACGTAGTCGATTACCTGGACAAATGCCCTGAAAAACAAAAACGTTCATTCATTTTACGGTCATTTCTCTTATTACCCGTGAAATTTGCTAGTATTAACCTTTGACTGCATAAAGCACTTAAAATTATGTGGGTTTAGAGTAAAATCACTTTAAGGGCATACATAACTTTCAATGAAAGAACTTAACGGGTTAACAAAACATCAACTTTCAAAAACATCAAAAATAAATAATTCAGTATTTAGCGCACCTTTGTTTTTATATATTTAACATAAATAATATCGTATACAATGATGTTATTCTTATTTATTCAAAATAAATAAGTTTCGAGGAGGCGTGGACATTTGCTGACTAATTCTGTATACTTTGTCTACTTTCTTGCCAAAATAATCGTATTTGCTAATTGATGTCGCCTAAAACATAAATTGTCGATTTCTCTAGATAAAAAAGGCGTCATAAACGAATAATTTATGTAAACAATTACTTAACCTTAATTTTAGAAATTCACGAAACTTTATGACACTTCGATGGCGCGATATAAATCTACAAAATAGGATGTTGTATACAATCGTTAAAATGTTTATTTATTGTAAACAGTCGTTTATATACATTGTAGTGACACTTTTTTTTATACTTAAAAAAAATTCCAAGTATTTGTTAATGATTTCGTTTATCAAATTAGGTGTAAAGGATCTGTGGGATGCTTTAACTTTATTGAGGAGCGATGATGCAGAAGCTAAAGAAGTGCTATTTAAAAGGAAAGTCATTTTTAATCAAAAATTAGATAACTCCAATTTTGGTAATCGATGTCTTTGTTACAAGCTTTTATCCAACTTCACATGTTCTTTGGTTTAGGTCAAATCTTGCTACTCAATTTTGATCTACTTCTACATATCTGATTGACTTGAAATTTTGCATGCATACAAGTCTCCGTGACAATACATTTTAACACTATTCTACAATCAAAATCCAATATGGCGGACAAATTTTGTCATATACATATGTATAGTATGATTCGGCTGAAAGTCGATATCTTTAGATTTTCTGGGGTGCTGATTACGATTTTGATTTTCGGGTCAAAATTTAGGAATGCAGAATAGCTGGCTAATATGGCAAAGATGACTCAAACGGAAATAACACATTTTAAGTAAAAAATAAATCAAATTTAAAGCAAGCTTTTATTACAATGTACCCAAAAAAATATCCTAAAAGCTTGTCGCGAGAGGTTCATAGGTATTTAATTCGACATTAACATAATCCTATTTCTATCGAATTAAATACCTATGAACTCCTCGTGACAAGCTTTTACGAAAATTGATTTTTTTCTTTTTAGTACCTACATTTTAATAAAAGTTTTTTTTAAAGAAGTTTTTTTTTTCCCTTACCCGACGATTCACTAGCACTCGATTTAGCAAAGAGCTCGTTTAGTGTTGTCCGTTTCTGTCTATTTTTTTAAAATTCTCTTATGAATATTGGACTTTTGGACGAATATTGAATGAAATTTTTTCCGAAAATATGTGACAAATGTGTAGAAATGACAAATTTTAAACTCTGTATTTTTCAATCATACCTGATAACATAGTAGGGTAATTTGAACAACAACAGCCTTTTCTAGGTTGTTCCATAAGTCTTTTTGCATAAGGTGTTATTTAAAAAAAAAGTTGCAAAAATAATAAACAAGTAGGTACCTTCCTTGAATAACAATTGATTATTATGAATAACATTTATCCATCTTGCGACTTAAAGTTTTATTGATCTCAATAGCATTCCGCTGATTAGAGACAACATTCTCAACGTCCATTTTCTACTTCTTCGGAATTATTAAATTGTTGGCCCCGTAAAAAATGTGCCATCGAACGAAATAAACCATAATTAGATGAAGCTAGATCTTGACTATATGGTGGGTCCGACAAAGTTTCAATTTCTTGTTTGTTTCTAAATTTTTGCTTCACCAAACAGAATGTGTGTGCTGGAGTATAATCCTGTTACATCAAAACTTGGTTTCTTTTGATTAATGCGGGATAACGAGTACGTAGTACCTATTTCATAAATTCTATCTAGCTGCTTACAATACTTGCATCTACCGTTCGGCTCTCAGCAATCAATTAAAGTGTAAAACGTCTTCACAATTCCACCAAGCGCACAGCGTTACCTTGTGCCCGAAACGGTCTTGACGAACCACTAGAGGCGCTTTATCTGCTCGTAGACCCACGTTTTTCTTTTATCTGGATTACATACAAAAACCCACTTCTTATCACTAGTTACAATCCTTCTCCAAAAGTGATCGTCTCTGGGATATGGAGGCAGTTCTTCACAAACCTCAATCCTTCGTTAAGCTTGTGCATCGGTCAGATCATAAGAATCCATTTAACGGCTTTCATTAATTAAACCCATTTTCCTCAAGTGTCGACCAGTTGTAATTTTGAAGAACTAATTTTTGCCGATAATTCGCGAACATTTGATTGTGGACTGTCGTGAACTGCCTGCCTCCGGGAGTTTTCATGGGTGCATCTTTAGGCACATTAATTTATGGGACAACCTAGTAGTATAAACTTTTTTGTATCTCTCTTGTTAAGATGTTGGAATAGATAATAAAAATATTTTAAGGTTTCGATAAATTAGTTTTGATTATCTTATTTACTCGTCACCCAAGTTTCTGAATTTCAGCAAGGTGTATAGGGTCACTAATAACTAATTAAAAATTTACTGGAACCGTTACATCTGTTTAAAATTCTATTATAAGTTAATACTTCAGATTTGAGATAAGCTAAATTAGTTTCTGTAGCAAACAATTTAAAAGTCAGATTCGCTAGACACATAAAGCCATCGTTAATAGACTTTCGGATGATTTAGTATAGGGGCAGACGGTTTTACAACCCTGGCAACCACTTACGAGCACATGTACTCGGAAATGTAATTAAATATCCTAATGAAAATAACTGGAACAATAAACCAGTTCCGGTCGTGACTAAAGCAACTATCAATTAGTCAAATAGCGTTTATCTAAGTTTATTTTTGTATGTAGTACAATTACATCGCGCGTGTCGTGCGAGATACATCAAATGTTAATCACTCGGGTCAACTTCTGAACGCGATTCAAAAGTATATCGCCTTGTTTTATAACGTTCTTAAATTGTTCGCTCTTGGAGTTCGTTTCACTTGTCAGGACGATGTCTTTCATTTTGTCGATTATGCAGTTAAGTCTTCCTGCAGCAATGAACTGACTCAATTCTTTCTCTATAAATTCTTTAGAGACTCCAAATTGTTCTGCCATGTACTCCAAAGTCAAGGATTTGTACGAAGTTAGTAGCTGGCCGTACGCTAAAATTCTCATTTCTCGTACGTAAAAGCGAAAGTGAGGATTTAAAATGTAATCGTGGCGAAAAATCGTTTCAACTTCTGCTAAACTTTTGAAAAACTCTGCGTACTTACAGTCGTAAAATGTAAATAAGTATTCTTTAACCCCAGTATCGGAGTACAGGGCTTCCGATATATCTGAATTTTTAATAATTTTATCTCGCAATTCGTTTCTTGAAAGAGTTAACATAGAGGCGTATACAGCATTTCGCAGGAAATTGTTGTAACTCATCAATTCATTGCACATAAAAGTGTTTAAGGTGCTTAAAAAATTATCTGTTGCGCCTCTAAAATCTCTTATGGCCAAACAGTACAATCCTTTGTAAATTTTTAGTCGATTACGGCGGTCGAAATCTGCACCTTCTTCCACTAGTTCTGTGGCGAGTACTAAATTTTGCTTAATTAATTTAAGGTCTAGGAAAAAAAATCCGATACGAATGCGGTGTAAGATGTTATCAAAACGATATCCTAGAGCTACCGTTCTACCGTAAGCCTGACTTAGAACTTTCAACGTATTTTCTTTATCACCTGTTAGGGATAAATAGTTGGCCTTGCGTAGGTAAGCTTCTTTGACTTCGATGACGCTTAAATTAGTAATAGCATCCTCAATTGCTTCGTCGAATTTTGCGAGAGCTTCCTCATTGCTGGCTTTCATGTCGGCTAAAAGTTCTGCATCGCAGTTCCATTGTAGATCAGCACATACCCTTTCATACCATGGTGTCATATTGAAGGTTCTAATCGCATCAACAAGTTGCGCTTTAAGTTCACTATCATCTTTATATTCCGGAAGGGTTAACAAAAATTTCACCCGAGCTAATTCAAAATCGGGATTTTTTTCTAAACTAGTATCTTCAAAAGAATAATCCGACATCTTTAATCTGAATTACAGTCATGCGAATGTCAATATGATACTTGCCGAAAGATAAGAAGGGCAAAACTCTATTTTGAATGCTAATACATGCGATTTAAAAAAAAAAACTGATTATACAAGATATATACAAGTTTTAAATAATTTTGAATAGGCTATTTCTGTCATTTTATCGTTGCTGTCATGATATGATGTAAGCAAAAATGTCAATCTGACAATTGACTAATCTAACATTCTTCTTATTTCGATATATCAATCAATATACAGGGTGTGTAAAAATTGGCGGAAGCGCTACACGAGGCAATGTTCTTCGTTAAATTCTAAGTCGAAAATCTTAATACGAAAATATTAGGTTTGTTCCGACAGCGATTTAAAATCGGTTTGTTACGAGTTCATAAACCGGGTTATTCGCATGCGTGAACTATGTACTGATAGATGTACTGAACAAGTTTAGGCGTTGTTGGAACGCTTTTACGACTCGCCTAACTGTAAATGACATTTGCGTCTATTGGGTTCATAGAAATGTGCGCATCGCTAAGGTAAACACCTTAAGAATCTAGTACTAAGTAGGCTCGGGAGAGCGATGCATAGCTACCTGAGCCATGTTAGTTATGAACAGCGCAAGCGTCTAAAAATCCCAACAACAATTCGTCTTTCAGTCCATGTACTGTTCTGATCGTACGCAAACCCGTACACGAATTGATTTGAGATCTGTTAGAACGGATTACTGACCGTCCGGTGAACTGTCAGAGCTTGTGTTGGAACGCGATATTGATACTGCGCAAACTCAAATCGTTTACTGTGCCGTGCAAATTGCTTGTTGGAACAAACCTGTAGTAACCCATGCTTGCTGTGTCTGCAAGAGGTCCTCAAAGTTTTGACATTTAGTCCTTTAATAAGCGTTATTATTTAATACTTGCATATGAAAAAGCTGCAATTTGGATTAAAAATAAATTTCGAATAGTATTTTTTCCTAGATATTGTGTTCTTACTTTCAAAAATTGATGTTGAAAATATGTAAATCACTGATTTGAATGAAAATAATACATATGGCAACATTGTCATTAGCTGTCATCTCTGTTTTTCTCGTAATTATTTCTAGTTTGTGTTTTACGATACCCAAAAGTTTGCAGCTATTTTTACGAACTGAAGGCTTTCAGTTAGAACAAAAATTGTAAATACCTTAGTAAAAATTATTATTGCTGATAAAAAAATGTCCAAACGCAAATAAATGTATGCAATGTTGCCAATTTTTTTTTTTCTTTAAATGGTTCCTGAGGCCATAGGAAGCATGGTACAACATTTTTGTATCAAGATTTTCGACTTAAAATTTTACGAAGAACATCGCCACGTGTAGCGCTTCCGCCAATTTATACACACCCTGTATACAGTTAGTGATGAAAAAAATTACAGATGCATGAAACATCCAAGGAAATAGGAAATCGTATATTGAAGTCAATCTGACAGATATGGTCATTCTATTGACAAATCTGTCAGATCGACATCTAGGCACTGCCTAAAAATACTTCCTGTGAAGTCTTTTAGTCGTATCGTATAACTTGAAGGTATATACTGCTAATTAAAGTGATAACAAAATGCCATGTATACAAGGAATCCAACCAAAATTTGACAACAATTGTTATTGTACTCATGTACTGCATCATAAGCTCTAACATAAGTATAATTTATAAATATGAATATTTCAATTTATTTTAACGAACGTTCTCTTTTCAAATTTCCAAATTGGACACCACTTAACGTTGACATTTTCTACGCAATAATTTATTTATTTATTTTTATTTTTAGAAACGTAAAATATTTGCGGACCGACCATTTAAGGAACTACATATTTTTGTAACAAATCCTTTATACCGTGGGTTTAACATTTTAAAATTCCACATTTGTTAGGAACCTATTATTTTCAATAAGATTTATTGTATTGATTGGGAATTCCAGGTCAGTGGACTGACTGGACAGTTGTCGGATTGTTAGAGCATTATTTAGTTCGGGTCAATGTGGTATTTTACCTGTCGGCCTCGAAGCGAACATAACCACCATCCCTCTATGTTGGCTGTGTTTTGTTCCAGAACCACCAACACATCGCCTTTTCGGAACGGCAACTCATCTGGAGATTCCGCTATATTATCGTACAGGGCTCGTGCTAGACAATTCTGAAAGAAAAAAGTTTATTTAATTTATACCATTCTACACGAACAATAATGATAATTTGTTAATCCACTTTCGTACACAACACACTGATTATTGATATGTTTTCAGTTAACTATAATTTAAAATTTAAATGACCAATAAAAATAATTTTCTACTTGCTTAATGCAAAACAATTTAAGTGAATGCTTAACAAAGTAATTTTTTTCTTGTGGGGTTTATCTAAAGCATATACAGGGTGTTTCACTTTTCCATGGGACACTATTGCTATCTCCGTAAATAATGAAAATACAAGGTTGGTTAAATGGGACAAAAGTTGGCTATTTAGGAGTGTATTTTAAACGATCTTGTTTTGTTTAAAAATTCCATGGCTTGCGTGATATAACGAAAAAACCGAAATCGATCAAAATTTTTAAACTTAAATATCTCGGCTATTGTTGCGAATACATAAAAACGCCAAAGGAATTTCGTTTGCTATAAGATGGCGATAGTCAGATTTTTCTTTATAAATTACCCTCAGAGATATTTGACAAAACAACTTTTTTTTTAATGGCACTTGTAATAGGTGATGGCTTAGTTTTAAAGATTAATTTTTTCTCTTTACAATGATATAATATTGTATATGTCTATTTTTAAAAATAAGCGAAATAACCTAAAAAAATGCAAAAAATTAAGATAAAAATCAAGGTTGCCATGAAGAAAAACAATAACCGACTTCAATAGTTTTATTTCGACCCTTGCTCGTCTATTATGTCACTCCATAAACAGTGACATTACAAATGTGATGCAAAATTAAAATAATCATGCTAATAGTTATAATATAAATGTATTTTATACTTCATACTAAGACATTAGCAAAAAAAGGCTTTAAAATTTAAATTATTTTCATACGTTTATTTACATTATTTCCAGTTAACACAATTACTATAATAAACAAGCAAGCGTCGAAACAAAACAATTGAAGTCGGTTATTGTTTTTTTTTTCATGGCATCCTTGATTTTTATCAAAAGATTTTGCATTTTTTTAGGTTATTTCGCTTATTTGTCAAAATAGACATATAAAATATTATATCGTTGTAGAGAAAAAACTAATCTTTAAATCTAAGTCATCACCTACTAAGACTATTAAAAAAAAAATTTGTTTTGTCAAATATCTCGTACGGTAATTTATTAAGAAAAATCTGACTATCGCCATCTTATAGCAAATAAAATCTACAAGACATGTTTCCTTTGGCGTTTTTGTGTATTGGCAACAATAGCCGAGATATTTAAGTTTAAAAATTTTAATAGATTTCGGTTTTTACGTTAGGTATATCACGCAAGCCATGGAATTTTTAAACAAAACAAGATCTTGTTTAAAATTCACTCCTAAATAGCTAACTTGTATTTTCATTATTTATGGAGATAGCAATAGTGTCCATGGAAAAGTAAAACACCCTGTATATTTTCTAAAAATGTTTACGACCGTTCAACAAATTACTTCTTTACAAATGACACTTAACCCTTTTAAGAATAACGCATTCATTTTTTACAACAGTTCAAGAGGAAATTGTGTTGAGCGTTCAATACGAAGAGACCACGCGTGGATTGAAAACTATTGTCATGTAGAGAAGACCTCCCATACAGATGCCGTGTACATTATGTCGAGAGAATTAACTATAGGAACTGCGGGACGTAAAGGTGTTTAAACATGAACTACCGGTGTTGGTGTTTCCGTTACTTCGAGTGGATCAAATAACTTTTCTGTAGGCCGTGTCATAACGCCATCAATTGCTGACAAATGACTTCTCATTTTTCTTTAGTAAAACTGATACTTAGGCTCAAACGTTTTCAGTATTCGTGCGCGATAAAGGAGAGATTTTTTTTACTGCATAAATAATTGAAAAAATAGAACACAATTGCACAATATCTAATTCCCCAGACTTACTTTATCATTATCAAAACAAAAATCTTAAGATAAGTTTTAAAATATGTTAATTGTTAGGAAATATTTTTCCTGTATGGTTGTTGAGATAACACGAAAAACCAGACATCTCTTAAGCAATGTCGTACGAAAAAATCGTTTTAGCAGCTGTAGCTGTTTGTATAACGACAGAAAATAAAAGGAAAGATTACAAAAAACGAAGATGGTGGTGTAAAAATTGGGGAATTAAAATAGGTACATATTCCCACATTAATATTAGAAGAACTACGACTGTAGCATGTAATTCCTTCAATTTTGTTACTAAAATATCCATCGCCCTTTTTCTTAAATGTTTGTCATGATATTGTTTCGATTTCATTTCCACAGACACTCTTGTTCTTTATAAGCTTAAAAGAATGCTTGCTTATAATTTACTGCCATGATGTAATAACTACAAACTGAAATTATCACTTTAAAACCCAGTTCTAATCTATATTCTTACTAGAAGTTAATTCGTCAATTGTACAATCGAACTGGCAAACCACATACACGATTCAAACGCGATGCAATTCAACACGGTTGTAGCAATTCAACACGGTTGTACTGCAGCAGACAGTCTTTTGTTTGTCTGCCGTCCAGATCGTCCAATCTTGCTGAATCGCGCCCAAACACGACCAAAAATCCTTCAATTTCGGCGCATCCAACACAATTGTACAGTGGCGTTGGATCGTGAGTGGCGGGCTTTAAGAGTATAACTGATGAAATTATTTATATAAAATTATTTAATTAGGTACTTGTAGCAGAAGTACTAGTATTAAAATTTTATAGAAAAAGTACATATTCTAGATGCCTTGCCTAGTAATTTGCGCTCACCTTAATTTTAGTTTATTATGTCGGTTGAATACATGACTGTTACATAATAAAAATTAAGAGAAAAAAATACGTAGCTTGTGCTTAAGCAACAAAGATTCTTACGATATTTGAATAACAAGGGACGACTCCTTTTAATTGCGTAGTTTTCTGATTTTCTAAAATTTTCTATAGGTACTAATAACAGTAATAATACGTAAAATATTATTATTTACAAAATTTGTGCTACAAAATATTTGATACTTACTTGCACCAAATTGCAAAGTTATTTTAAAATGAAACTGTGATTTAATAGACACGTAATTTAATCTGAGCAAAAAACTAAAATGCAGCCTTAATCCATACATGAAAAGCATATATACAACCAGTTTATGTAAAATTAGAATTATCAATTATTCTGCAATGTTTAAAAATGTACCTATAAATTATGTTGCAAGGGCTTTTAAAGCATTTCTCGATTTTTTTTAGATAGGTACACTTGGCCCAGCTGGGGTGTTCTGATATTTAAACAACATAATCTAAACCAAGGGTCGGCAAACTTTTTACACCGCGGACCACATTGACTTTATAAAAGAATGACGCGGGCCGCATCAATGAAAAAACGATAAACATCGTATCTGACATATTCTGAAAAAATACGAAGTAGATAATGCTCTAAATTTACGGAACAATTTTATATTGTTAAAAAGATTTGTTGGCGGGCCGGATTTGGCCCGCGGACGGTAGTTTATCGACCTCTGATCTAAACCTACTAATATATTAAAAGCCACACTTACATTTTTAAAATATAAGACACAAGAGACTGAAACGAACACTTCGTTAACATTTTCAGAATAATAGCTTAAGAAGTTTATAAACATTTTTGCAAAAATAAAAACAAATTTACAAGGCACTGGCGGACTGGCGCCAATTACTTCTGATTCGTGGTACTTCACGAATTTTAACAAATTGTAGCCGTGCGAGTGCACCTATGTTGTTATGTTTGGTTCAAGATTTGCTTGTTCGTAATTAATAGTTTAAAGTACATAAGTCAAAGTTTATGTTGATGCCGACAAAATATAATTGCACATCCTAAGCATATTGATGCTCTAAAACTATTAGTATATTGAAAGAAATACACCTTACTGGCAACTTAGGCTATACCTATAAACTTAATTTAAGAAACAGCCGCAAATAAATACGTTTTGACCAATTTATTTCAATATTAATTTAAAATTTTGAGTTCGCAATCTCTTGCAGTACCTATCCTAGTTGCCTATCTTGCTTAAGTAATTTTGCGTACCGCACTTAGGTTTTTGTTGATGCAGGACTCATAAAGTAACACAAAGATAACCACAACATACAGTTGGACATAAAACACGACGTAAACATTATTTATGTGTCCCAGAGGACGCCATGTAATCACCTCTTTCTTTGCAGTCTAGGTGCTATTTAGAACAGACATTTTGTTTCTTCTACACTCTACTGCGTTCGTTTCAAATGCCGTACAATTCGACTAAAGGTTCTTCACGGTAACACCGAAAATGACAAGTTTCGAGTTATTAAACAACAAAAATGGTCACAAAAGTCACAGCCGACAAACAAAACATGATTCATCCAATTATTTTTCTACTGTTTCAGCGAAAATGTTGTAGAATTGTGATAATACGACTATAAATCTGATACAAAAAGCAAAATTAGTTTTTTTCAACTGTTTATATTATACAGGGTGAGTCACGACGGACGCGTCGGAGTTTTATGGCGAAACGGTTTATATTTTCCAATTTCTGTCGCTGTTAGATTATGTAAGTCAATAAGGGCTACATTTTAAAAATATTTTCAAACATGCAGGGTGCACCAAACAAGAGTGGCATATCAAAGTTATACTTTTTCTTATGGAACACCTTGTATATTTTTACATTTTTGGATTCCTCTTTAAATTTAATTCAAAAAATGTATGAGGTCATATGTGTCTAAAGTCAACCGTTCTCGTGAAAATTGCATTTTCATGAAAATACAGTATTTTCAAAAATTTTCAACATTTGAAAACATTGACAAGTCTGAAGAAATTCGCTTGGAGATAAGATTGACAATTGATTATGTAACACTTTGCACCACCTACATTTTTAAAATATTATACAGGGCGTTTTTTACGCTTGGTCAAACTTGTGAAACTTTAAACATCGATAACTCATTTTTTTTTAAATACAACACCCTATATTTTTTTACACCGTCTTATAGAAAATTTAATTCTCTTTCGAAAACATTCATACTGTTTTATACCTAAAATTGATATTTTCCGAGATATCGCGATTTTATTGTTAATTATTAGGGCAAAGTAATATTTTCGAGTAGGCTACGAAAGTAGACAGCGGTAATTTGAAACAATTGAAAAAAAAAACAAGTCACTTATAATTTTATCGTTTGACATATTTTTATAGGAAAGTTGTAGTTTTACCATACGTCTAAATAGAGATTTTTTTAAATTATTCATGCATTTATTTATTGGACCAGTGTTATAAGATAATTACTAAATTCTATAAACCATTTTTATCTGTTTACGATACGATACTACGACACTACCGAAAACAGTACCAACCATGTTTTTTTTTTAAATGTAAAATTAGACAAGTCAGTATTACTTTTTTTTTTTAAATCAGCGTTCCGTTCTCGTACCTAATACATTATCAATCGGATTTTAGGACTTGGCAAACGATCAAAGTCAATTATATGAAAAATATTGTGGCCCTGATGAGAAACCTATATTTAAACGTAAAAATGGTAAATCTACAACTTTCTTATAAAAAAATGTCAAAAATATGTAGGCAAACGACAAAATTATAAGTTTCTTGTTTTTTCTTTCAATTGTTTCAAATTACCGCTGTCTACCTTCATAGCCTACTTGAAAATATTACTTTGCCCTAATAATTAACAATAAAATCGCGATATCTAGGAAAATATCAATTTTAGGTATAAAACAGTATGAATGTTTTCGAAAGAGAATTAAATTTTCTATAAGACGGTGGAAAAAAATATAGGGTGTTGTATTTAAAAAAAATTAGTTATCGATGTTTAAAGTTTCACAAGTTTGACCAAGCGTAAAAAACGCCCTGTATAATATTTTAAAAATGTAGGTGGTGCAAAGTGTTACATAATCTATTGTCAATCTTATCTCCAAGCGAATTTCTTCAGACTTGTCAAAGTTTTCAAATGTTGAAAATTTTTGAAAATACTGTATTTTCATGAAAATGCAATTTTCACGAGAACGGTTGACTTTAGGCACATATGACCTCATACATTTTTTGAATTAAATTTAAAGAGGAATCCAAAAATGTAAAAATATACAGGGTGTTCCATAAGAAAAAGTATAACTTTGATATGGCACTCTTTTTTGGAGCACCCTGTATATTTGAAAATATTTTTAAAATGTAGCCCTTATTGACTTACATAATCTAACAGCGAAAGAAATTGGAAAATATAAACCGTTTCGCCATAAAACTCCGATGCGTCCGTCGTGACTCACTCTGTATACCGTATTTCTTCGATTCTGAGACACTTTTTTGTCACATATAAACGTCTCTAGAAACGGGGTGCGTCTTAATAATATTTAATAATAATAATATTTATTGCATGTTAAGGAACTACAAGGTTTTACACATGTCAGATATTGATATAATATAAAATAGAGATAAAACACAATTAAAGTAATACTTACTCACATTTAATAAATAGGACAAAACAGACAAGTTAAAATGCGCAATATGCATTAATTCACTAATGTATATTATAGATATAATGTATGAAACGTAAAAGATTACAGCTGCACATTTTTGAAGTTGAAACTGAAAAATTCCTCGTCTGTGAAAGGGGCACAGTGTATTAATATTTCTTTGATTTTATTTTTGTATTGAGAATACGGAAGGTTTCTCAAATGTTCAGGCAGAGCATTAAAGTATTTAATTGAATAATGATTTGTACTATTTTTGGTTTTGAGTAACCGGTGAAAGGGTTGATGCAGGTTATTTTTGTTACGAGTGTTATATTGCGACACTGAGTGAACATTTTTGTAGTTAATTAAATTTTGTTTTATGTACATAAGGCACTGCTGAATATATAAGGCAGGCAACGTGAGTATTTTAGAAGCTAGATACATAGGTTTTACATCCGCTCTATAATTCACGTTCATGATTAACCGTATAACTTTTCTTTGTAAACCAAATATTCTTTTGGCCGAGGGACTGTGGCCCCATATTAAGAGGCCATAGCACATGACAGACTCGAATAAGCTATAATAAACGGTTAGCAGAACATGTAGTGGGACACAATTTTTCAAATTTCTGATTAGATACATGACGCTGGAGAGTTTTTTTGCTACATTATCGCACTGATGGAAAAATGTTAAATTTGCATCGAATGTTATTCCTAGTAACTTAACAGTTGTTGGGTTTGAGACTGCAGATGTATCTCTTGTTGAAAAAATTATTCTTTGTGTCTTATCAGCATTCATATGTAATTTGTTGGCCAGAAACCATTCTTTTAATGCAAGGTTGACAATGTTGGAGTCCTCCAAAAGTTCGTCTATGTTTTTATTAGCTAGTAGAGCCGTTGTATCATCGGCGAATAAAATAAATTTACAGGTATTATTACAGTGGATAATATCATTTATAAAAATAGTAAATAAGATAGGTCCCAAGACGGATCCCTGTAAAATACCGTTCTGAATGGGTAATAGTTCAGATTTACTGTTGAGTAGTTCCACTAACTGGAAGCGATTTGCAAGATAAGAAATAAAAAAGGTGATGACATTGTCGTGAATGTTATAATGTTTTAATTTTCCAAGCAGTAGCTTATGTGATACACAATCAAAGGCTTTTGTGAGGTCACATAGAAGTGAACTTACGTACGTGCCTTTTTCTATGCTACAATTAATGTAAGACACAAATTCTAAAAGAGCAGATACTGTTGATTTGTTTTTTCTAAAGCCGTATTGGTCTTTACACAGTAAATTATTTATTTCAAAATGGGTTTCGAGCCTGTTTTTAATAGCAATTTCGAATATCTTTCCAAAAATAGGGATGATAGAAATAGGTCGATAGTTATTCAGATCATGTTTGTCCCCCTTTTTATAGATAGGTATAACCCTCGAAAATTTAAATGCATTGGGGAAAATATTTTCTTTAAGACATTTATTGAGTAATTTAGTTAACGGAATGATTATAATATTTTTTACAGACTTTATGATTTTGCTATTTAGGCCATAAACGTCAACACTATTACTGTTACTTAGTTTATTAATAATATTTCGAATTTCGCTGTAAGAGATTTCGGTAAACTCTAATTTATTGGTTAAATTGGCTGTTCTCTGCATGAAATCAGAGGGTATAGTGTCACAATGTGGAAGGTCGCTAATGAGTTTGTTAGCGATGTTCGCAAAATGATCATTAAAAATATCAGGTGATGTTGGTATTGTGATTTTGTTTTTTGATGCTATATTCAGCTTTATAACATCCCATGAGGCTTTAGATTTATTAGGGTGTTTTAGAATATATTTTTCGTATGTCGATTTCTTACGTGAATTAATTTCATACTTATAATGCACTTTTAGTTTTTTTATATAATTAGTTAAGTTTAGATGTGAGGATTGTCTTTGCATATCACAAAAAAATTGTATGTTGTCTCGTAGAAAATACAAATAATTATCAAACCAAAGAACCTTACGTTTACGTTTTTTGTGGGTCTTTTTGGGAAAGGCTGTGTCCATAGCACTCGTAAACAATTTAACAAAAAAATCACAGTTGGCATCGGCACATTCCGTTTTTAGGAAGTCCCAATTACTTTGGTTAAGCACATTGTAAAAATTATTCAAACCATGTGCAGAAATTGGTCTGTAGGTGTAGGCACCATCTTCCATTTCGGAGGGCGACTCTATCTTCAGTGTTATTACCTGACACAAGTGATCAGATAAACAGCTATCAGAAACATCTGTAGTATACTTAGTATTCTCTTGAGTATGCTTATTAATTAAAATATTGTCTAAGCAGTGATTTTTACGAGTGTTTTGATTTACAGTAGTCGTCATACCAAAAGAATATAGAAAGTCTTTAAAGTGCAAAGTTTTAGAAGAATCCAAATTAAACTTGAGGTTAAAGTCACCAGTTATAATGGCACACCAGTTTTTATGCAGCACATTAAAGACATCATTTAAAATATTAATAAATGTTTTATAGCAACTATTAGGGGGCCTATACACATTTATAATGATGAGCTTCAATTCGAAGACCTCAACAGCACTAAGCTCGCATATATTGGGAACAGAAAGCTTAGATATTTTGGTGCACTCACTGAATTTATAATTATCTTTCAGCAGTATTAATGAACCCCCATAACCATTTTGGCGAGAGAAGATACTGGATGTATTATAATTATGAAATTTAATGTAATTAATTTCTTGTGGCGTAAGCCAGTGTTCAGAGATACAGATAGCATCAATGTTTATGTGGTAGGCCTGCACAAAGAGCTGTAGCTGGTCAACTTTGTTTCTTAACGATTGTATGTTTAAATGTAGAACTGAAAATTTTAAGTTATTTGGAGGATTCCTGGAGTTGTGTGTGTTTATGTTATCTACTATGTTATCTACTACATCGTCATGATGTATTAAGATGGATTCTTTAGTTTTAGAAGACGAAATAAAAAACGGTTGATGCAGACATTGGTTGGCCAAACATCAGGTTTCAAAAACTGCTCTTTTTGTGTGTCCGGAATAGATACCTTAAATGAGGAATATTCCTCAGGGTGTCTAGAGAGTAATGTTTCACATTTTATATCTTTGAATTCTTTGGAGTTTAAATATTCCGTTAATGTTTCTTCCGATAAATTTGGTTGCAATCTATAAACATGAAAGTGCGCATATTTCGTTGCAGCTTTAATTAATTCTGACGATGTTGATGTTCCTACAATTAGATTCTTATTTTTGTTTCTCATTTTGTGTTTGACCTCAGCAGACCACGGCGTGTCCCTTTTCCCCTTCAGTATGTCCGTATTACTGTTGTTTGCCTTTACACTTTTTTTCTGGACTGTGGTCCATGCTTCATCTGAGTGGGAAGGTTTAATTTTACTAGGTTCTTGGTCTCCCAACATTATTATGTCATTAATTACTTCCTTGTAATCATTTAGCATGTTGTTTTTGGTGTTAGCTGATTTTTTTGTATTGGTACTGGTACTTGGGTGAATGTTGACCTGCTTATTGTTTACAATGCAAGTGGTATCACTTTTTGAGCCGGTGTTAATGACTTCGGTTTTTTGTTGTTTAGTTGATTCTATAGTAGTCGAATGTTTGGTGTTTACACTTAAAACTGAAGCCACAGATGGCAATACTATGCTGTTATTCGTCTTCTCATTTTTAGTTAAGGCAGGTTTCTCCTTTACCTGATTTGTGTCAATGTAGGTTAGTAATTTATTAAAATTATTATTAATATTTTGTACTTCACCTCTCAATTTAAGGAGTTCGTTTTTAAGTTGTCCATTTTCATCCCTAAGGGTTTTTACTTCCGTCAGGAGCGTGTTGGCCCACTTTGGTGCAACAGTCACGTTTGCGTTATCAATTTTTTCACAGCATTGCATGCTGATGTCGTCAATAATTTTTAATTGTTTTGAACGAGCACAACTGGGGTGAGTAACCATAAAACAATTTACACATGTCATCTTAACTTTTTTAACTTCCACTTTACAAACTTTACAGTTCTTATCACTTTTTGGATTTACACAATTGATAGGAGTTTCGGCAGATTGATCGGCGTCTGCCATTCCGCCCGCCATTTTCTTAGTTCTGATGGCGTCTTAAATTCTCAAAATCGCAGATTTTTTACAGTTTTCTTGAGTTTTTTGCACGGCAATACATTAGTGGAGCTTACTCGACGACAACTAGGAAGTTTTGGTCGTATTTTCAAAAGTAAGAAAAAGAAAGAAACTTAGTTATTGTATTTTGTTTATTTGAATCCCTTATGGCACATCAAAATGTTGTCAAAAGTATCAAAAGTATGTAATAAATCACATACGAACTCATATATAAGGTACTGTTGTTGCTAATAAATTGAATTATATTGCACTAAAAATATTTGTGAGACATATTTTAGTGTTTTTTTTTCTTTCTTAAAATCAACGTTTCCTTTTCTGTTAGTGGTACTCAAATCTTACAATCCATGGCGTCTTAGAATCGAAGAAATACAGTATATGTATATTTATTAGTTATGAAAAATAACTACATCACATTTCTTAAATTTCTATGACCTAGTCAAATCCGATCGATTTAATTTACAACCTAATCCCATTTTAATGATGGACGTTCTAGTCCAAGTACTTCTTAAACTTGATCAAGACCGGACGCTTTTAATATCGTCAGATTTTATCCAGCTTCGTTGAACAAACTTGAATATGTCCGTTTTTTTACATTTATTTTTGACACAAAACCGGATAATAACCTTATACGGTTTAAGAGGGTATAAATAATAAACAGTTAACTTAAGAAGAATTATCAATTATAAAAAATATCGTAAAAACCATCTTCAAGAAATTAATCAAACTTGATGGTCTTGACAGATTAAAGACCGGCAATCATTCACCTTAAAAAGTGGAATAGTTGCGATATTTTTTTAGTCGCCGATGTAATTTATCAAAAATAAAAACCGCTAAAAGGAATTGCTTTTGATAAAAACTGGTCTTCGCCAATAAAACCAGATATTTAAATGTTGTCGACAGCATGCTCAACGTACAGGCAATTTTTTGTGTGAATGTCTTATTACAAAGACAAAGCAGAAGAAGAAAAATGTATAATGACATGAATTTAACATAAGAAAGATATATTTATACGTAACTATACCAATCGATATTATTATTATTGAAAACTACAAGACAAGTTAACAAAGAACACTTAGGTCCGATGTCCGATTGCTTAAAGCAAAATCTGGGGTTAATCGGTTAATCTACCTGTTAACGTCTAAAACTAGGCAATATCAGGGCGATTAAGTTGCTCGCTATAAACAGCGTTAGTAGCTATGCCATCAAAATTCCTAGGTTAATCCCAAATAATGACGTTCACTAAACTGCGCTTGAATTCTGGCCTAATTATTTCTTTTTTAAATCCAAGGAGTGTTTACTTCAGTTAACACTACACGTGCTCGCATTTATAATGATTGTTAATAGTATTAACAAATTTTAAACAAAAAACTTAAAGTAATAATGTTTTAAACCAATACTTTTGTTTTATATTATAACTAATGCAATAAAAAAAATCTTACGGGCAGGGCCAAGGACATATTCACATATTGTCTGTTTGATGAACTTAATTTTGTTACTAACAATTAATTTAAGCAAGGAAAGATACATTTTATTTTAAATAGTTAATCAATTTAAGTAAAATTATCTAAAATTAACTTAACTGCCTTTCAAGATTTACCAATTTCCAAATATCACAAACGTTATATCCACAAGTTAACAAAATCACCTGATCGCTGTGAGTGAAACAAGCATGAATTACAATAATAAAACAAACCAAGTTTACAAATATCGACCAAGATTAGCAACCTTACATGGATAAACAAATAAATCGTATTAAAATGCGTAAATATTTTCATTTCAAGAACTTACACCGTTCGATTAGGATTAGAGATATGTATGCAGAGGTACCGTACACCAGTCAGTAATTAAACATAAACATAACAAATTCGGTCTGAACAATACTTGATTACAGATATTTACTTTTTATGTAGATTTACTCACAATTACAAAAAGCATCATCATTTTATAAACTTGAATGACACAAGTTGGATTTAATCAATGATTTTAGTTGAATATATGAATAAAACTGTTAAAACATTGCAAACAACTTGAAAGTTTCTACTTAAAAGTTTATTGATTGTTAAATAAGACTAACTGATAAGGAAGTCTTAAATACTGGTTTTGCAAATACCTACTCAAAAAAAACGACTTTTAATTGAATTTATTTGTAAAAAAAAATGGCTCGTTTAAATAATCAAGCAATTTATCTAATAATCCATTGCTATTGTTAAGTAACTATTAGATATTTGTGAAATTAAAGTGAATTAACTTGAGAACAAGTTTCACAAAAAAACTTTTTTTTTTAGATTAATTGCAATAGCAGTATGTACTTTACTTACATAAGCATGTGTACTTAAGTACATGTACAGTTCTGTAAAAGTGCAATCTATTATTGATTTTAATTTTTATATAACTTAAACGTTTGATCAATTGAAATAATAATTAAAATATACTAAATTGCTAATATCAGTTTTTGGGTCCAGATATTCAAATTTTTATTGTTAACTTATGAAATACATCTAAGATTAATACGCAGAAAGGCTTTACGTAACTTCATATCATAATTTCACTTACAAATTTGATAACCAACCCCTACACAGTAATATATCATTTGATCGCAAAATCAATAAAGTTAAATTAATTATTCATAAGAGCAATCTACATTTAAAATATATATTCCACCCTTTCAAATATGATTCACGTAATAAAATTTCCTGTGGATGATTGAAAACTTTCGCTGCTTTAAGTAGGCACGTGTTTTACCACGGACCCCTCTGGGTATTTACACCACTTGTCTAATACAGATCGCATGATGGAGATGACGGATAAAAGGACCAGATGTTTATAAGGGGGTATATCAAAATAAGGGGTTAGAATTAAGATATACCACTAATAACGTTATTACTAATACACAAGATGCTACTTTTAAATTTGATTGTACAATATAGGATAAATTGGGTGTCATCTAGATTCTAGATGAAAATCGCTATGTTTTTGTAAGATGTTAGTATTAAAAAACGTTAACAATTTTAGCTTTCAAACTCGAACGTAGCAATTTAATATTGTTTTGAACGTTTTCGTGGATTCCTGCTCGCCTATTCAACTTAAAAGTAAGGTAATGCTACTAAAAGAACGATACAATTATTGCCCATCTAATGGTACTAGTAATAAGTCAACGTATCATTTTTTATTTAAGATATAAAGCTAAAATTTGATGATTTTAAAATTTGAAAGGCAATGATTTTTTTTAACGTCAATTCTGACAGTATTTGTCTATCAATTTAATTATTTCTTAAAACCATATTAAGTAAGTACCTAAATAATGTATTTTTTTAATTTATCAAAATAAATAATTACTCCAATGAAGAAAGAGTTTTCATGGTAAAAAGTTTTTAGAGTGGCCATAATTTGTGGAGAGTGAGAGATTTGTTTGTTGTTCAATTTAGTAACAGACCTATACCTTCTGCAAGTATAATTTAAAAACGTGTTTTTACAAAGAAAACTTTTTTTATATTATTTAAAAAAATTATAAAACTGCTTTCTATTTTATTTACATGTATGCAGTTTCTATAAAAATAATAAAAAAATAACTAAAAAGTGAATACAAAATGATAATTGCCTATGTTCGCGTTTGCAAGTATGCATACTTTCAAAGAACCTAAAAGCCAAGTTCAGGGATGGCAAATAGGTGGCACGCGTGCCAAACTTGGCACGCGAGAGATTTTTGACGGTACCCTAAAGAATTCTATGAATAAATTTGTTTTTAACATTTTAAACTTTTTCGAAAAGTTTTATTTGTTTTCAATTAGTATGCTAATTATCTACAACTACATGTTATTTAAATATCAAAAAATTAAAAATACCAGAAAATAACAACTTTTCTTATATCGAAACAATAATTTGATCATTACTATACATATAAAATACCAACTGTAGCGATGCACGGAACTTTTGATTGCATATGTATTTAGTGACACATAAAATCATGACGTTGGCAATACTGAACGAAATAACTGACGGTTGTTTCTGGTAGGTAGGTTAGGTTAGGTACTGGCACGGGGAAAAATTTGTATTAAATTTTATCTTATTTTGGCACACTAATCAAATCCTATTTGCCATCCCTGAGCTAGTAGGGTATTATGTCAAGGGTAGCAGTGAACAATAAACTTAATAGCTAAGTAGTAGTGAACCGTGAACAAATGGAAAAGCAAAAATCTAGTGATATGATTTTTTATTGAACTTTTTTTCAACTTTAAATTATTTTTATGTAAAGCACCAACTTTTATCAGCAATAAAATTTTCTGAGAAATCAATAATAAATAACTTTTGCATTTGTTTTTTAAATAACCCTGTAAACTCCAATGTCACTAAACAAATGCATAACTATACCTATATGTGGGCTGACAAGAGTCACAGGGGAAGATGGTACCAATTAATCGGAGGATTTTTTGTATTTAGCCGGTCCTTCTCGGCAGACACTTTTCCAAACCCAACGATATGGACAAGTAGGTATTTAAATTTTCAAATGATTATTGTTTTTTTTGTAAATCAGTTATTAATTTACTACACCTTTTTTAATGTTTTGTTTTGTATAGGGTATAACACGTGTTTGTAGATTTATAATCCAAGGCAATTACGTTTTAGGTAATTTACCATGTTTTATGTTTTCACACCCTCCTGGTTTCCATACAATTGTTGTTATTTCTGTACCGGCCGATGTATTCAAGCGTTATTTAGGGGTTAACTTATATGTAGCTCTACCTACACACACTACCCCTATTTACTTTACAGACTAAACGAACGTGCCGTGACGCAGAATTCAAATATTGGCTTACTTTGAACACATTTAACGTTTCGAAAGGTCGGACTTACTCAAACACAAGCTAATTTTTGTTCAAACACTGTGACTAAAACAATTGACGGAGAGTATTTTGAATACTGATTGTGTCAACAGAAAACACGATGATTTTTTTAGGTAACAATAACATTTTTTAAAACTGGATTTTAAAACAAATGAAGTTTAAAATCTTTAAAACAACTGCTTATGACTTCGATTAAGATTTTTTTTTAAATAGTCAGTTGAATTTTTTTAAGAAAGTACACCATAATCCTTAAAGACATGAAAGAAAGGATAAAAGTTTAGAATAAATTATACTGTGGTCGGCGGGAAAAAGCACTTAAGTCAAAAAGTGCAATTTTTTTATTATTATCCTTATACCATTCATATTGTTATGTTTTTATACTGGTAATTTGAATTTTGGCACTTGTGTTTCCTGTTTATAATGTTAGTTCCATTTCACATATTTTTATTAATAATATTTTTCTATTGCAATGAAATTTTGTGTAATCAAAAAATAATAAAAGTTATATTTAAAAATGAGTATTTATGTTCACTCCATAATTTTTTTTTTAAATTCTACATAAAAATGTATTTTTTAAGAATAAACGAATAAACTGAATATATCCATTTGTTTACATTTGTGAAAAACTACTTAAGTTATTCTTATTTTATCGCAGTTTAAGTCAAGTATGTACTGTTTATTAAAAAATTTCATCATGTTGACATATTGTGATAATTTAATACTTAATTTTTAGTAAAATATACCATACAAGTAAAATTAAAACTCACATGATAATCAGTAAAATAAAAAAAAGTTGCTCCTGAAAATTGCACTTTTTGACTTAAGTGCTTTTTCCCGCCGACCACAGATTATCAAATTGAAGGTAGCAGAGAGTGCTACTTGTTTCTAAATACAACTTAATATTGGAGACTGTTTAAAATAAGCTAGATTAAATTTTTAATTCATTGCTATAAAATTACTACATAAACATTATTTCTACTTAAATTAAAATAACGCTAGAAGAACAAATTTTAGCTAAGACTAATTAGATCAATTTGAATCAGCGATTAAACGCGTGCGTCAGAATTTATAAATCTAAACAGACAGGCTGATATTAATGTCGACGTAATTTAAACGTTATATTTTATACGTTCAATACTGATAATTTATCTTCGTCAGTTTAGTAAAAGTTGGGTGTGCCAATGCTACAATATGTACCTCTACACTACAGCCAAAAATACAATTTAAGGTTTTAAAGCAGGGACCCGAACCGAACCGGAACTGGAACAAAAACCGGAACGAACCAGTGCTTTTTTCATGGACCGCGAACCGGAACTGAACCTTCAACTTACAAAATCACAAAACCGCAAAATCGAACCGAACCGACTGGTATGAACCGGTTCAAACCGCTTCATTCGGTTCACCCAACGGTTCGGTCCAATTTTGTTTTTAATGCCATTGTACATTTTTTATTCTCGTAATTTTGATAACATTTTACCAAAAATGGAAAAGTTCAGACAATTTAATTTATAAATATGCATTGTCATCATATTTTGCATTGAACCGGAACCGGAACTGAACCGTTGCCGCCGAACCGGTTACCGAATGATTATAAAATATAAACCGGTGGTTCGGAACGTAAACCGAAAAGTAAAAATTCATCGAACCGGTAACCGGAACTGAACCGTTATTCTTTGCGGTTCGGGTCCCTGTTTTAAAGAAAAGTGAAGAAAAATATGGAAACTAAACAATTATACGATGTAGAAAATTTTTGATTTGTAGGAACATTTATATAAGTAGGTACTACTAAATCTGTTGTTCCACAAATCTACTCTCTCAGCAGGGGTTCTTTAACTTTTAAAGTGTTATACCATATAAAAAGAATCAAACAATATGTGTACCACCATAAAAGCATTTATTGATTCAAAGTCAGTCCATCCAAAATAGTGTTTTTTAAAACACAATTTTTCTTAACGGTAAATAATTTCATAGCCACTTACGTTAAAATCAAAATGTGAAATGATTCATGTAGTTATTTTTACGACTGATTAAAAAAAATATCTAAAAAGTCATGGCACACTTGATTTTTGAGACATAAGCCAAACTTGACTTTTTTTAAATGGCAAAAATGGTTGGCTATGGGTTCATTAAAAAAAAAACTCGTTATATTTATCTATGGGTTGTAAGATTATCTTTAAAGTAAGTTATTACAATATTATTATTTTTGTTAAGTATAATCAATGTGGTCATTGAAAATAAAAACAAAACACCACATAAATAAACTAGCTGTATTTAATTAAACACATAAAAAATTAAAAGATTAAATAATTTAAGACATTTTTTACATTTTTAATAATTTATGATTTTTCACTGACTATTAATACTAAATCTACATATGTTGAAGCCCTCTCTTCATGGGAAATACAAATTTAAGATCTGCACATTGTAGATAATTATGTTATAATATAGATTTTATAGTAACAGTAAGTAAAAAATCATAATTTATTATGAAAGGAAAAAATATCTTATATCATTTAATTTTATATGTGTTTAATTAAGTACAGCTAATTTATTTATGTACTGTTTTGTTTTTATTTTATATGGCCACTTTGATTATACTTAAGAAAAACAATAATATTTTAATAACTTACTTATTTTTGAAAATAAACCTAACCCATACATCAATGAAACGAGAAAAAAAGCTCTTCTTAATGAATCCATAGCCAGCTATGGTTGCCATTTAAAATAATTCAAGTTTGGCTTAATCTCAAAAATAAAGTGTGCCATCACTTTTTAGCTATTTTTTTATAATTCTTAGTAAAAATATCTACAGGAAACCTTCATTTTGATTTTAACGTTCGTGGCTATAGAATAATTATTTACTGTTGAAAAAATCGACTATTTTAAGTTTTGTAAAATAATTTTTTAAAAAACTAAATTACTTAAAAAAGTTAAAGGTGTGGTTCAAATGACAAAATGGAATTAAATTCTTCTTGAAATTCTGCTCAACTTTGCTCATTTAACCAACCTTGTAACTCTTTTAAAAACAAAGACCCATACAACACATGTAGATTATTGTCACCCTGTATACCTATTTTAAATTATATTTGTAAATGTAAATAAAAAAACATTACAATAAAATGTAGTACATGATACGCAATAATAAAGGAGTATTATTTTAAACATTTTGAACCAGTGGTGCATGTACCATTGTTTGGGAATCTCTGCTTTACAGTAATACAGGTATGTAGGTCGACGATTTAAAACAATATCAACAAACGTTGAAATATTCTCCGAGAATCACATTACAAAATAGTTATTCCAATTTCTCTATTATTAATAAAATGTTATCATGTCCACTACTAAATCTGTTTCCGCCCCAATTTAACATTCGTTACGAACACATTTCACAACACATGCGTGGAAATTCTAACCAATTTTATTTCATGTACCTACTAACGACATTAATTTTTTTATAATATCAACGGATACACGCTTATTCAGGGTGTCGAAATGCGAATCGAATGTAATTGGGCCAATCTTAAGACTAGATTGGTGGCGCCTACAGTTTCAAAGTCGGTGACTTCATTAATGACCACAGACGGCCTAGCCAGCCTTGATTATAAACGGAGGCTATGCTAATAAGCGTATTTATTATAGAATTATGAGTAAACAAGAATACTGTAACCCTTTGGCGATATATTTTCAAGTTAAAAGTACATTACCAAATAAATCAACGCTTATGATGTAACAAGTTGAGGTCGACCCAAAGTACAAATTGTTAATACATTTTAAATAAACCATAATTTAAGTATAATAATAACTTTTAGCGTTTATTACACACGGCACATAAAGCTGTCTTAATTAATCTATAAAAACCACTTGTGGTACGTCTTAGAAGTAATAAATGAATATCTTGACTACCATTAACTACCATTTTAACTAGAGTTTCTGAAATTCAATTTCTCGGATTCAGATTTGAAATTCGGTGCTAAATTGATTTAAAACTTATAATAATTTCTACAGATAAAACCCACATTAACAAAAATATCCACATTTATAACATAACCTAACTACGTAAAATTAAACTATGGTTTGCTGGTTTCTAACAGGTTAATTTTTATTTTTTTAGTTATTAAAACGTCCTATATGTTTCGCCGAAACTAGGTTTTTTCGGCATCCTCAGGAATGTTTTAATGATGATGAAAATTTATTTTTGATAATGTTGAAATAATTGATAATTTTATTTAATTCCTATTTAAAAAAAATAATTCTATATACGTCCGATTCGATATTCGTTCGTTCTTTGAGAACGGATTAATGACGAATACAGAGGTCCCACTATATCTAAAAATATTTTAACGTAGGTATGTATTCTTGTGCTTTCACGAAAACAAATAATGTGAGGTAAACTGATAACATAATCTAAAACTAAATTATATACTCTTTACAGTTGAAATCGGTCTGAAATAGATTCAGTAAAAACAACTTGACAATTTGATTGCAGCTGACAAATAATGACTTAATCTTACAAGATATTCCCGTTTTTTTATCAGTGATTGGCTACAAAAATCCTTTAGAGCTGGCATTTCCCACTATTTGTTCACAAAAAACAAAAATGATATCCGCCCATATTTTTAAGATAACTTAAGTTCATACAAAAGAAATAAAAAATATGCGCAAACATCATAAACCAGTACTGCTAATATCCTGTCGGTACAAAGTAATTCCACAGCTTAATAAGCTGTGGTAATTCTATGATTCAGCTGGAGAATGACGTCATGCATATAACAGTGGGGTCACTCGCCATGGGGGTGGAAAATAAATTGAGTTGAAAATTAATTATCCTGACTCGTGACAGGGTGAAAACAATAAGCCAGCTAGCTCCAAATTTAAACAAAGAAATATTTGACAAAGTTTTGAGAAGTTCGTCGCAACATCAACAAAATATTGTTACAAAACAATGGGTCTTTTCAGACACTTCCGGTTGCATGCCAAAGTAAAACAGGAAATACACGAATGTTAATTAGTTTTTTGAACCAAAACACAAATAAATGACGAAACCGCTAAAGAACTTATCTGTGTAGCAGTTCATGTAAATGAGGACCTGCTTATTATTATTTCCATTCTTCGTTTAACAACTGCGTAAATTTGATAAACCGGATATGTTAGTAATAGTAAAACCAAGGCCTGCTACATAATAATATTTATTCAGAGACAGAAGAAATTTATGTTCTGATTTTTACACGTCTGTGCGCTAACAAATAAAATGAAATAGTGTGTAGTTAATAAAATATTATTAAAACCCAAGACACTTCTTTACCAGCAGCTCACCCACCTTCAGTGTAAACCATGAGATCGACAAAAGTATGCTTTCAAGCAATCAACCACATGAAAGAAATCTTAACGTTTCGAAACAAAATATTTCGTTGTTGTATGGAACATTACGTAATATCTTATAAGGGATATACGAATCTAAAATAATGTTAAGACTGATTGACAGCAGTAAAACAGATCTTTATTATTCCAGCGTGGTTTAATTCAAAAATATTGCTCGTTTAACTGAAAACGAAATAACGCTTTCAACAATATTATCACAAATTTTACGAGCGTTCTTCTTCCCCTAGTTAAAACTATACTTTAATAAAGTCACGACGATAAGGTTAAAAACATCTGCTTTCTGTTAAGTTTAACTACATAAATTACCTTATTTTATATTTTCATATATTAATTGGTTTTTCTGATTGCATATTTCATGCTACATCGAGCAAGAACCGAAACGCCAATAACGCATAATTTTGCATGCGTTTTAGCGTTTTTATAAGTAAGCAAGTAACGGAACATTAAAATAAACCAGTTTTTAAGCAATTTAATAGCAGTATTACATAGTCATTGTAATAAATAATAATACTTACGTAATTTATTGTTATTTCGCGAAACTTCTGCATACATTACATTTATTAAATAACAGTCTGGCTATAAAGTGCCGTTTCTCAGGTAATGCCCTATAAGATTAATATAATTTGTCCATAAAACGCCTGCTAATTTTAAGAACAATCAAACGTTGTAAGAATTCACAATATAACGTTTTTGTAAATCTAACTTCACCTATATATGGCGTTAACATTTACAAGCCATTATTTAAAATTTACGGCCTCTTTGTCGGTAAATGGTCGCTAGTTTTTTACATAAACCGTCTCAAATTAACAGATAACTTAAGGACTCTGAGGGATGGATTCCATTTGACCATGTGTTATTGATTTTTAACAGATTCTTCGGCTTCTTCTAATCTGCGTGCATACCGTACGGCCTTTTTAAACTTTACTTTTCACGGGAGATTTGTTTTTAGATATTTTTGAAACTTGAAACGCCGTTTATGCTACGTCTCTGCTTTATTGCAGTGCTAGTCGGCTTGACAAAAGGTTATCTTGCATCATATTCAACAGAACTGTTATGTGACCAGCATCGTTAAGATTTTAGAAATATGCACCATACGACCTCTGCTACTTGCTTTTTATTACGTTTAAAATTTGCAAACAACATGTTTCTTGGAATACTAACGTTGAAATTAACTAATAATAAAAAAAGGAGCTACAAAATGGGTTTTTGTAATGTGTATTAGGCATATTTTTTTTCCAATGCGTTGCGAATAAAAAATATTTAACACTAATACTTAGTTGTTTTAAAATTATAATGCTATCTCATTTTCATTAAAACGCAATTTTTTCTTCACGTTATCTCATTTATTAATAATTATGAAAAGTATCTCATTTTATAAAAACAATCAAATAACCGACTTAACTTAAACAATATTTAAACGATCTTCTACGGTCTGACGATTTAAAAAAAACGATTACGCACACCAATCTATATTCACCTTTTTGTTGAGGTATAACCTTTTGCAAAAGTTGATCTTAATTCGTTTGTGGTTAATCAGCAAATGAGTTATTTATTTTGAATCCATTAGCACGTACTTCCTTGCGGTAATAAATTTATTTTTGTGATGTCGAATTGCGCCAATAATTTATTCTTAATGTTTATTTCAAAAAAATACAATTATAAATTCCGCAAGCTAGAACATACCTGTTACAGCAGATAAACAATTTTATAAATTATAATTCAACACGTTTATCATGTCTTACATTATTTAACTTCGGTTTCCTGTTACTGATATGGACGTTTATCATCTGCAATTGATATACTTGTATAAGACCTTTAATATCAAAAAAAGAAATTTTTTATTATTAGATATGCATTTGATTTTATTCAAAATAAAAAGACATTAATCGTAGTTATTGCTACTTCATTTGCTTTATTCTTCCATGATATACAGATTTTTTGAATACAATTCCCAAATTTCGCACACACTATACCTATGGGCATAAACTGCAGAATGTGATCTAAAATTAATCAACCTTAAATTTTTTCGTATTTTTTACAGAGCCTTGTTAAGATTAAAAATTCGTCCTTGTGATTAAAAACAAAAGCTAATAAATTGGGATCAAGTATGATACTACTACAACTGATAAAATCGATTCAGCTTATCTTGAGTATAAATTATATCTAATACAAGAGATTTACCCAAGTAGTTTAAAAATTATTAATTTTTCTTTCAACAAATACTAAACCTCACAATCGCTTTCGTATTTGGTTGCAGATATCTTACTATTTTACTTAAATGTTTGTGCGAATGTTCTTAAGTAAATATTTTACCACAAGAGATATATGCGGATCATAGGCTTCAGAGGAAGGTACTTTTAAGTTATATTTGAATAACTGTTAAAAAACAAATAACATTTTTTTTCTACTACCACTAATGAAAATGGCTCTTACCGTACAGCCTGCATGCCTAGTGAGTCCTGACGCTCGGTAAGAAAAACGCACACTTGTCTAGAAATGTCAAAGTAGGCTTACGTCAAAATTGACAGGACAAAGTAATTACATGTGTATATTAGCCAAAAAGCCGTAGGTATTATGTGATGGTAGAAAAAGTAAGCTACATAACACGAGTTGTAAAGCAATTACGTGTGGAATACGCACTCGTGCGTAATATGCTTCTTACAACTCTTGTTATGTAATATACTATTATACAATTGACTTGTTCGATTACACTGCAGTTAAGAAAATATTTTTTTTACGTTTATTTATCTAAAATATATTCAAGTACTCTGTGTACCTAATATTTCTGTTAAGTATATTGACAATTAAAATACTTTAAGTATGATTTTTTAGACCACCTTATCTCATTTTTACAGTTTATATAATCGTATCAGCTTGGGTTTAAAATGTTTGCTACAAATAATGAAGATAAAAATAAACAATTCCTGGAATATACATTATCGTTTCCTTAATCGTATTAAAAAGCCTGTCTAACTAAAACCAAAACTTTTCAACAATACAAACAGTTCTATTAATCATAATAGATTAGGAGTATTTAATTTTAAACACCACAATTTTGTGCTCGGAACACTCCTTTATTTACTAAGTCATTCTTAACTTACGAAAAAAGTAAAATTCTAGTGTTTATAATAAAAAAAAGGCAACGTATGACCTTTCTCTAGCTTCTTTTAATATAGACACGTGTTAGGACAACTAACACCTGAAAACCGTTCATTTGGAAAACAGTATTACAATATGAAACCCTTCAAGAACGGCTTCTGAATGATTATATACAGACTTGTTTTTTATTTAAAACAATTGCAGTTCCTTTTATAAATAATACAAAATGCAAGAAATTGTATTCGTGTCGCCAAAAAATTTTATGCCGTTTTTGATATCAAATATTGTTATATATTTCAGTTACTATCACTTATTAAAACCATATTCACGACAATCTTACTCTACTATCGAAATGTTAATTTATAAAGTTACACTATCTGTTGATGCACTTTTAAAATATTTTATTACTAAAATGAAATTAAGCGTTTCTTTCAAATGTATACCAACTGTTGCTTATTTAGAAGAAAAAAATGCAAGAAACTGCAAACTCTTCATGTTTCTTGATAAACTAAAATAAGTAAATTGAGTTTTTTAACGACAATAAGTGATGGAGGGCCATGATCAATAATTTAATCCGTGCAGATTTAATAATTAAACCTAATGGTAAAATTAAACTATGGTTTGCTAGTTTTTATCAGGTTTATTATTATTTTTTATCTATTAAAACGTCCTACATGTTTCGCTGAACGAGTTTTTTAGCATCCTCAGGGAAGTTTCAATGATGAAAAATTATTTTAGGTAATGTTGAAATATTGATACTGTTAAATGTTGATAATGTGGAACATATTGATAAAGTTGAAAATGATAACATTGAAATATTAATAAATGATTCGATAATCATAATTATTAAATCATTTATTAACTTTATTTCAACTTTATCAATTTCAACTTTATCAATATTTTCCACATTATCAACATTTAACAGTATTAATATTTCAACATTATATAAAATAATTTTTCACCATCATTGAAGCTTCCCTGAGGTTTCTGAAAAAACTCGTTCAGCGAAACCTGTACGACGCTTTAATAGGAAAAAAAAAACTGTTAAAAACCAGCAAACCATAGTTTAATTTAACCTTATTAAGAAACAGGAGAAACCAATGTTACCTAATGGTAAAGTTAAATATTTTACAAAACCGTGCACCAACATTTTTCTTTATGGACATGGTCAGAAATTTTAAAAAACTTATAAAACGAAAGAATAGTTTTAACAAATTAGCAAAATAATAATAGTCTGAATATTTTTGCCAAATGACAATTATACACACAACCGATCGGTTTGAATTTAAAACTTTATAATCACAAACAAAAAACAATTGGAGCCATAGATGCTTGTTTGGAAATGTTTCTGTGAATTAATAATATTTTCTAAATAACTTTGCAATAAGCTGGTTTTAAAATTGACACTGTTAACTAAAAATACCCCGGTATTTACTTACGTCCGGTTATCAATTTAATAAATAAATTCAAGCAGTTTAAAAATCGCTTCATTATATCTTAATAAAGAGGAATTTATAATAGGTACAGGTTTGCTAAAGATAAGAAAAGATATAGTATTAAATGCGGCTGTACTGCATAAAACGGAAGATGACTTTTAATTACTTAAAATTGCTTAGAGTAACTGACAGTAATTACTGATAATTAAAATATTTCTCTACTCTCGAAGCTCACGTACAGGGTGGACCAAATTCGAATGTTTTACGGGGTATCTCGGTTATAGTAACAGTTAGCGAAAATCTGATAATTAAAAAACCCGTTATAAAAATTTCATTTATTTATATTAAGATACATGATCATTATGAAAGTAATAGATATAAATAACTATTATTAAATACCTACTTAAGCGGTTAAAATAGCACCACAAACGATAGTTCTTTGTTTTGAATATGCAACAAATGATTAACACTATTGGTAATTTATATGAATTCAACATTTTTGCATTATGACACGCACATAAATACATGCAGATTGACACACCTTAGGCTTAAACAAAATAACTTGTTATCAACATTTTTAATAACATCTTATTTGAAGTTCACGAAATCGGTCCAGAATTTAACATAAATTAAAAAGTGTTTTATTAATAATGGTGAATGAAAGTTCTACAAACTGAGTTCACCGGCCAAAATAGTTACTACCATTATTTATTGTGTTTGTGGATTCACCAACATGTACATTTAAATTTGGATTGTAGGTTTGTTCTATTGTTTCTTAAAAAAAGTTTAGCTCCCTTACCAACATTATGTTGGCGTTGGTATATCAGGGAAAAAACCTAACGCAAGTTAGATGTAAAAATTGGTGAACATTAAAAAAAAGGTCTAATAATGTCAACAATCGCATACAGCAAATTAAAATAAACAAATGACCAACTACAATTGTCACATTTACTGTTATTATTAACAACCACGAATCTACAATGCAAGATAACCACGCTAACCAGAGCAGAGCTGGGCAAAGCACCGACCCTAAGTGCTTGAAGCACCGAGCATTCAAGCACTTTTGTAAGTGCTTGATCTAATTAAGCAGTAAGTACTTTGGATTTTAAAAATGCTTAAAAGCATCAAGCACTGCCCAAAGTGCTTAAAAAAATTAAGCAGCAAGCATTGAGCATTTGGGAACAGCTTAAGAGAAATTTAAAATTTAAACAGTTTTCCATAATGTAGCATACATAAATACTATGCAGTAAGCATACATAAAATTAAAACTTTTATTTATACCCTCCCTAGATAATACGAGTAGTTATACCTATAATATATGTATAGAAAATAAATAATATAGGCTATTAGATTATGTAATCAGTTAGTACCTACTAGGGTTTCTCATATTCGACCATTTTGCTTGTCCCAGGATTCCGGGAAGAAATCGACCTTTGTCCCGGGATTTCCCGGGATCCCGGGATGTAATAAAGTATGTCAATATTTTTAAATAAATGACAAAAAAATTAATGGAGCGGTTTATTACTTAAAAACAACTCCAAGTCATATATGTGATACATTTTGCTTCACGATTATCATAAATAATTAAATAATATTGGTGAGAGAAACATACATTTGAGAAATATAACCTTTCTATCGCAGTTTCATATTTATGAACACAATAATATAATTTTTACAATGAATTTTTGTAATGTGATTTAAGAAAACAATGGTGATCTGTGCTTCGGTAAATTAGTGTTTTTCTTGATTTATTAACAAAAATGTTTGCTGCATAAAATGTTCTCTCAGTCTCTATTGAGGTGAAATTGTATTGATAGCATCTAGCACCAGAGACATCGTTTTTATCAAAAATAATTCATTTTTAATCTATTTTGCATCGAATTACTAGGATACACAAAAATAAAACTGTAAAAGTATATTGAAGATATTAATTTTGTCATGGAGATCGGGCTTAGTTACGCCATACTAAAAGAAGAAATACAAAAGAGAAAAATTATTTTGAAATAATTTTCCATAATTTACTGTTAGTAAAGATAATTATATATTATATTCTGATAGGTTATGATAGCATTACAAAGATCTTAGCACAAAATAAACGAAAATAGCACTTTTTTTAAAATCCCGGGAATTCCCGGGACAAAAAGCATTTCCCGGGAAAGATAAAATAGCTTAAAATGGACCAGGATCCCGGGATCCCGGAAGAAACCCTAGTACCTACTCCCATTATATTAAACATTGTATCTAATTTTGGATGGAAGCATGCAAGATTAAAAATTAATAAACATCGATGGTGTGTCTTATTTACTATTTGAGAAAAATGAATACCGCAACAATAAAATTTTTGAGTTGTAGGTGTAGGATATAAAAATAAATTCCTCATATTAAAACACAACGAACATAATCATTTATTAACAATAATAAATTAACACGGGTAGAGTTTAGAGTAGAGAACAAAAAAACAAAATATCACGTTCCGTTTTAAAAAATTGCAAAACATAAGGCTGTTTTGCATTTACTTAAATAAGTAGGTATTACTAGAAATTTTAGTGCCTGAACCTATGCATATAATGCTTGCTAGATACTAATGTCAACATTGACGGTCTAAATTTTCGAATTTACTTTTAAAAGTACCAGATTATCAAAATTATCATCTGAAAGTACATGCCTGTTAGGTGCATTTATTATACTTGCGAAAGAAAATAATCGCTCAACAGAAGCACTTGATGGCAGAGGAGTATTGTATCTCAAAAATAATTTCTTCACTGTAGGGAAGTTATGTCCCAGTCCGTTCTAGGATCTTTGGTATACTGAGCTAATTCTAACTCTATCGTTGTTTTTTGTTCATGGATAGAAATGGCTAATAGATTTTCACGGGTTGAATTCATAAAATCTGTTTCATTAAAATCAAAAATGAGCGCGGTAAAAATAAAAATGCTTATTAAGTCTTCTTAAGTGCTTAATAAGTACCAAGTGTTCATGAAAGTGCTTGGTGCTCTAAGCATCGAGCACCTGTTTTAGAAAGTGCTCCAAGCATTGTGCTCGAAGCATTAAAAGTGCTTAAAAAATTATTGCAAGTAGTAAGCATTCAAGCATTGCCCAGCTCTGAACCAGAGTAATTTTTTTTGAAGTTGAAATTGATTATCTATAGCTGTACACAAATACAAAATTGTACTTCGTCCTTAATTTCTGAATTCGCCAGATTTTTAAAACTTTTAACGTTCTATGTCGGCTGCCCAAGTTTTCTTCCTTATTATTTTTACGAATAACTAATTTTGTTGTTCTAATTTCACACCCAGTTAGTTACTATGATTACTTGGCATAGTCTTATATTTATTATTACACAAACACGTGTTTTTAAATCCTGCTACATTAGATAGAGTGGAACCTCTAAATTCGTCAAATCTAATATTCGTCACATTTTTTTGACAAAAAAGTGCTCCGATATAGTCCAAAAACCCAATATTCGTCACAAGATTTAAAACAACAGACCGAACCAGACATTGGACAAATTCTTTGCTAAATCGAGTGCTAGTGGATCGTCTGAAAATGAACAAAAAAGACAAAGAACACTAAAATTGGAGTGACCTGATTTTTTAAAGGAAAGTAACTCCCCTTTTAAAGAAAAATCCCTTTCCCTCTCTTCAGCTTCGCTCGTCATCTAAGTTTAGGTTACATTTTTATTTATTTATCTATCAAACTCGAGACTGAGAAAGATTATTCCAATTTTAGTTAAATCCTATGGAAAAAATGTATTCTACATTTGTCCGTCTCTTCGTTTACATATGACTCGCTAACAAAAAACTGTAGGGAAATAATTTTGAGAAGCAAACTTAAAGGAAGGTTTATTGTGTTGACGAGTTAATTTGTTCGTTTTTGCAAAAAAAAAAAAAATACAATCCACGCAAAAATTACCACTTGCTTTAATCACCCAAGTATTTTATACCGTCTGCTCGAGGCGTAAGAATTTTAAGACCGTATCTTACTTACATAAGCCAACTTATCGAGTTGCAAAGCGCGATTTTAAAAATTAATCAGCTAATACGAATTTATCACGCTAATCACTAAATGAACAAAACCGAGCCACATGCGGTTGAATCATGCAACTCTTTTATGTAACTATTTTATCCATTTGCAGTTATATTATATGCTCTGTTTTAGAACAAATTTTCCGCCACACTAATAAACTATCAATTACCAATCATAAATATACGCTGACCTACCCTCACGACACAAAAACCTATTATAAATGCAATCTATAAAAAGTTCTAAATATAGGCCGTGAAATCATACAAGTTGTATGTGTTGCTTTTGAAACTTGTTGCAATTTACAAGTTTTATACATAAATCCTTGACGAGAAACAGGTTTAAGGAGTTACAATTTGGTAGTGCTTTCTTCCTGTTCGTTTTTTAGTGTTTGTAGATGACCTGCACCAATAAAACTCGAAAGTAACGGTTCTGCTCGTGTTTTTAATGTTATTCGGCAACACATACGTTTAGTAATACAACAAACAGGATTGTGTCATCTGTGGTTGCAAAATGTTGCTAATAATGATGCCAGCACTTGCTAGCAAATAAATTTTACAAAATTAGCTTAGTACATGGAGAACACGTATCTCTCAAGTAAACAAAGGTTGTAAAGATGATAAATAAATATATTACCATACAGCACACACCATAAGCACAAAGTACCTACTGTATGTAGGTTATACATTTACAAAAATAACTCGTTTTTTTAAGACGTAGTAAAATATTTTTGTGACATTATTATTTATTGGAGTCTTATAATGACTTTCATTTTTAAAGTAAAAACTGCTGGGAATGTAATGAAACCTCAATTTTTAATAATATGTAAAGGTCTGTGGCTGATTTCGTTACACTGTAATATTTTTACAAAAAATAAACCACTTTCTAAAGTTTTCCATACAGGAATCTGCAAAAATCGACCGCTCATTTTATTACACATATGAAACATATTATTTTTCCAAGCCACATTATGTTAAACTTTAATATTTAATAAATATCTACGTTTCTCTGTCATGTTTTCTAGAGACGTTCATTTATGTCCTTATATGCACATAAACATTATTCTCAAGCAATAACCAATTCCTTTATTGCATAATGGTACATCATAAAATATAACTTCAGTTATAAACACGGTAAAAATTAGCAACATTAATAAAATTTCAAGCATGTGTTTTACATTTAGCTGTCAACAAGGTCGACTATATTGGGTGTAAACACGATGTGAAGGTAAAATATTCACTTTTCAATTTAATATGCTTCGTCCAAAAATGGTATATAGTATAGCATACTACTTTTTACTTGCCATTATAAAACATAATTTTCTTGCCACCAAATATGTACTGTACACCGTATATTCCACATTGCGACTCATGGGCAGAAATTTTAGATAGCATAACTAAAGTATGCCAAAAATAAGAGTTTTAAAGAAAATATAAAAATTATCAGGAACTCATTATAAAAATAACATTTATTCAGTCAACATTGCTTAGATTCCTAGACACACGAAAAACTTGCATTTTTTTAAATTAACATAATAGTTGCCTTTGATATGACAAAATAGTCACCTAAAAATCTCATTTCGCTACGAATTATTTTTTTAAATTCGTAAATTGATTTGAGACAAAAATAATTGATGTGATGAAATGCAACTAAATCAATTCTGAATTTACGGCGATTTTGATCAACTTTTAATGACTGAGCTATTAAATTTTTTTTTTTTTTTTTAAACGAAACACATTTTTATTACAAAATAGTATATTTTTTAACAAAAGGTGAAAAAGTCCAGTGATTTCATCTCGAGTCGTAAATGCTATTTTTTCTACAAATTTAAAATTATATTATAGAACGAGAGTTAATGTAAACGAACTAAATGACAAATTATTAGGTATAAAGTATTAATTAATCATTTCATTTCCATAGCGACACCACCACTTGACAGAAATAAAATTATAACCTGCAAACGAAATATATTTAATATTAATTTATATAAAATGGTACATTAAAATTAAATTATTTGACAAGAATATTAACGCAATTTTAGTTTGTTATGAGTTTAAGTTTAAAAAAAATCGTAAATTTTACAATTTGATTTTGACATTGACATTGACATTATTTTCGCCACTAGTGGCGAAAATTAACTTTCGCCACTAGTGTAAAAAAGTAAAACTTTCATGTAGAGTAGGCAGTGAGAAAATGACAACTTTCACATACATGAGTAGAAAAAAATATTATTTACACTTTGTACTCGTTGAATGTTTTATTAGCATGTTTGGCAATCATACTAAAAAAAAAAACAATGAAAACTTCCTAAAACCAACCTTTATTGCACACAAACCGACTAGAATCCATACTTTTTTAATTAATTTTTTGTCATTCGGTCACACAATAATTTTTAAATATACTTGTAAACTTGTAAAATAAATACTCTATTAAAAGCACCAAATTTAAACGAAGAACAAATATTACTGTTATAAATTCATTTAGTTGGACTATCATTGAACGTTTTCATATTATGGCCAGAACTTGTGAAACACTTCCATAAAACTATCATAAATCATAAACGTTATGGATACATCTAAACATACTCGACCTAATCTCGGCACAGTTCCTTTATAAAACGCAAAGGGACCTTCATTTTTCCATATCTGTAAGAAACAGTCCATCGTACTTTTATATTTAGCCGCCTCAAGACCCTGCATCCTGGTTTTTACCACATCGATAGGTGTATTACCAAATACTGAAGCCGCTCCGGCTATCAATCCAAAGACTCCAACGATCGGCTTTGGTACGGACTTCTTGCGATCTCCTCCTCTATAAACATCCTTCATTGTTTCCATACAAAAAAATCGAATGGCCTGATTCGATCCCTGTTTCAATATGGTCGCAGTTACTCCCTTATAAACACCACCGATTCCTTCCGTTTTAACTATCATTGTTACACCATGAACGAAACCTTTAAATTTAGGATTCCCACTTCGCCGATCGTTAATAAATTTGACCTTAATTGTTTCCATGGGTGTCACCGCAAAAATCGCTTCCGTCACACCTGCACCCAAGCCACAAAGTAATCGACCACTCGGTGATAGGTTACCTTCTAAATCTTTCATCTGATTTTTTAACGTTTCAAATGCTCCAAATCTAAAAGCACTTTTAGGTATGGAACCATACAGTAAAACACTTAAACCCCTGTACAAACCAAAGACACCGTGACTTTTAACAGTCTTTTTGACACAATCCATTATACCTGAATACTGCTTTTTACCACCTTTTTCATCCAACTGCAATTGCGTCTTTACATATTCTGTTGGAAACGTAACACAAATTTCTATGCCACCACTTATACCGCCTGCAATAATTCCTTTGAGTCCAGTATTTGTAGCTTCGGCAGAGGCGGCACCACTGTCCACCATCCATGGTCTTTTAAATGGACGATTGAATGTTTTTCCCTTAGATACCATTATAAAAAAAACCTTGTAATATTTTAGCTGCGGAAATGTTTATAACCTACAAATACTCAATAGTTGACACTCATGACACTCATTAGCAGTTGCAGCGCCACCATGGGTCAACAGGTGATAATCACATTCCTTCAGCATATTTTGATGACGTTAAAAAATAAATAAATGTAAAACGTTTTGTCACCGTGTTTTTTTATTAAAGAACCACGCAAAAAAAACTTTTAAGCGAATAGATCAATATCAATATAAAGCGTTTTCATTAATACCTCCCGAGATTCCCTAAAAGCAATAGTGAGTCGAAACCCACAGATTGAGAAACGCCAGTCTACTCTACATAAGGAATTTACAACCAGTTAAAAGAAATACTTTATCACCTTGCATGTGCACTTTGTTTTATCGTCGTGATACCTAAACCATGTTTATATTTTTTGAAGTCGCGAGATGTAATTTAACCCAAACCATCCACGTACGCAGCAGTTTATGTACGCCCAAGAATGCACTTGTCGCATAGAAAGTTCGTTTACCCAAGTATCAAACAACTCGTGTGAAATATTTGGCCATTTCCGTTTAAAACTCTGGTTAATTTATAGTGCCATATAGGGCAACACCTGGATTTAAATAGCTAAGAACAAGGTTCTTGCTTGTTTGTCCATGCACAGATTTAACTCTCTGCATATGGTGTGCCACGGCACACGTGATTTAATAAGCTTACTTGAAAACACGTATCTAATATTACAAGTTCTCGTGTGGTAACAATGGGGGACATACAAGTATCATATCATTGTTGAAACTTGAGCAGATGATTTATGGCCGTAGACGATGTATTTGTTTTACTGGTCCAGGTGTGTTATATTAATAGTTATAACCAAGCGTTATGTAGAACAGGTTATCTTACAAGATTAACCGTAATAATATTGCTGCTACTGCTACTTTGTAATTACAGAACTTAATAACAGCATTAAGGTGTAGTGGAATTGACAGTTTTATTATTTTTATTACATTCACTCTGGTATTACACGTTTTAATTTTAAGGCAGGGCATTTTCACCGCTCCGTTTGATATATATCTACTTCCTAATGAGGCATGTTAAGTGTTTACGAAAGAGTTATGAGAAATTAAAAATAATGTACATTATGTATGTTCAAAAATCGAGAAACAAACGATTAATAGATAAAGAAACGCTTATTTTCAATTAATTGATCTAAAAATTAATACTAAGCATTTTTCCCACCCAACCCTTCGCCCTTTAATTACAGTAAGACCTCGATTTACCGGTACCCCAATTATCGCTGATTCAATATAACGCGGTTCTACTTGAAGCCTAAAAAAAACGCTACATTTACGGTAAAAAAAATATTTTTAATCGTTCAATTCAGAAAATAATATAACATCAAGGACATCAAGGACTTTGGTAACGATAACCGAAATCATAGATCAATTTGTAGCTAATGATCCAGACTTTAAAAGAAGTATAAAACCACACAACGATGCGTTCTGGATGCAATCTCAGGCTACCGACAATTGCTTAATGAGAGAAAAAGAAAACGATAAATGCCACTCACTATACGACTCACAAAAAATCAAAAAGTTTAGCACAAAAACAAACTCTGTATTTTTGTGTACGTATGTTTATGTGTTATGTATATGATTATGCAAGTTAATATGATAAAGACTGAAAATTAAAGTAAAACTTGTTCGTTGTTCATCGCGGGTTCCCCTATCCCTAATTACTAAGTGTTAAAATGGCCTTATTTAACACTGTTTTGTTTAGCGCTTTGTCTTTAGGAACGCATCCCAAGCGTTAATCGGTGTGTTACTGTATGTGTAAAAGATCATCTCAAATAAATCGACTACAATTTTTAAATAAGTTTACTACTTTAATTAAAGTATTAAAAATTAAGTAAGCCCTCGGTGGGTAAAGTTACTTAAATATCAATCGCAAAAGATGAAGGAATAACAAAAACTTTTGTAAAAGCCAAACTCGATAACAAAAAAGACCAGAAATAACAGCAATGTTTATACTTTTGGAGAAAATAAGACCAAGTTTTTCAAATACTTAGTCACTTGTTCCTGTTTAAATTAAATAACAAAACATAAAGATAAAAACATAAGCGATTATAACATTAAATAAAAGAGTCAAAGCTTGTAATCCGCACACAAAAGAAACGTAACTTACATTTTTAACTATAAGGAAGTTATATTTTCCCTTATACCGTTAAGCAAGATTTGTGCGTGCAGTTTAAACGCTTACACAGAGGCAGCTCCATCCTTATTCGTTTTATACCACGGGGTTGCAAACTTTAGTTACGTAATTGAAAAAAACTTTAGTTACGTAATTGAAAAAAATCTGATACTGAACACGCCCTCGTCTTATAATGGTCTCGAGCTTCGTACATTTACCAATTTATCTGGCTTTATGTTAACATTTTGCCTCCTAATAGCGTCGTTTCCTTGCGATCTTCTTCTTTACAACATGTTGAATCTGAGGCGGAAGTATATTCGATTGTCTTAAGTTTGTTATTTACTTAAAGGGGGGAAAGCAATACAACGAACAGATAATAATTTCATGGAAAATTTGTCGTGTTAATATTACAACACTACAGTTATGCGAATCATGCGAAGATTTATGTTATTACATAAATATTTGATCGCTTCCAAGAAATAAATAAATAGATAAGAGATAATAAATAAAGGTCGGAAATTCCTTAACTGTGCGTGCTAAAATGTGGAAGACCAACATAAAAAAAGCAAAATTTAGTTGGAATAACAGGTAATAAATTATAATCAAGAAATTTGGAAGATCAGATGAACTATAGGTCGTTTATAAATACGTGAAATGAATATACAAAATCTATAAATTATTCGGCTGTCGGCCAGACCATACCTTGCTGCGATACTAAAAGGACAGATTATAAAAATAGTGCACAAAATAAAAATTAACTGTTATTTTGTTTTTAAAAACCGTTTTAAAATATTCTTAGGTATACAAAAATATCTAACAAAAGTAATAGCTTCTGCAATATTTATTTTATCTATTTCTTTCTGAGCAATTAAATTATTTAACACCATTTTGTGGTGCTTAATCGAATCACCATTTACCATTTTGATTATCAGTCCACTAGCTTCGTCAACTTGTTAAATTGGTGCTAGATTTTCTGTACAAATACATTCAATTTTCAGTAAAACGCATTTTAAAAAGCACTTATATTACACCTTGAGGCAAAAAAAAAACACGGTAATTGTGTGAAATATCAAGAAAGACGTTGCTATTAAATTTTTGTCTTGTTACGTTGATGGATGTTACTTTATCTCGTAGTAAATTATAGTCATTAGGGTGCCACTGCTATCGCAATGTCAATTGAACTGTAATTTCTTGGTCGATTTCAAGCAATAATTCATTTAAAACCGTATCAGTCTGTCAAACGCCGGCTCCAATAACTGATTCGGAGAACGTTTAATGCAGAGGCACTCACTTATATCCTATTACAAAATAAATATACACAGGCAACATCCTCTTGATATTATAATCAAATATTTAACGCTTTATTAAATTTAACTGAAATCATTTTGTGCACATAACATGATACTTAAATACCTCTGGTATTTATTTACGTTGAGGTTATTTTACTATCATTAACATACTTTAAGGTATTTAATCCAACTTATCTACCGAACAAGTTATAAGTAAAAATTACAAAACAATTACAAAAATACTAAAAACTTTTGAAAAGGTTACCTGATGCGGATTTAAAAAACTGAAATAGCACGAGATAGTCATATATAGAAATATTTAATATACAAGCTATTAAATTATGTAAACCAATGAAAGCAAACAAATTCCTTGATATTTTGAGTACCTAATAATAAACATATATTATTGCACTTAATTACATCTTAGCTTTTTAGAAATACACCAAATCTTTGTCAAATATTATGAAATTCATAATTAATATCCGAATGCAAATGCATCATAAATGGTCTAATTAATTTTATTAACAAAACTTATGAAATAGATTTAATTTTATATCAAAATTATCGCCTAATCCCTTAGTTACTGACGCAAAACAAAAAACAGGAAAAACAGAGCTTATACCCAAAACAACGTCAAACCACGACATACTGATTAATCTAAAATGAATTAATAACATGTCTAATGGTTCATTGGCTCCCTGAATGTTTGATTAATACTGTTAACATATGGCAACAACGTACTGGCCACAAATTAATAATTGGGTATAAAAATAACAATCACTCAAACATTGGAGTGGAGCTAAAGTTAATAAACACGATAAGATAAATTTTCTTCAAGAGATAATATCCAAGGTAGATGTTCAAAAATATTTCATGTGGAGAAAAACAAGATATGTATCTAAGAATGTATTTAAAAAATCATAGGAGCTGCGTTTTGTAGATGGCAATCGGTTTCAACTCGTATAACTTTAGTTCGTTATTAACCTGAGGCAATAATTGCAATAGGTACATTTCCAAACATAAATCTATACAAAATGTTTAAATGTAACTTCTCAGTTACAAAGAAAAAACAATAGTTTATAATAGTTCAAGTTCTAATTTTTATTTAAATGTAGATACCTACTGTAAATTTCAAGAAATCAAACAATTTAATGATATAGTAATAAAGACATATTCTAGAATAAATAAACACAATGAAACAATAATGCACCTAAATAATCTATCAACTCTCATAGAATGACGATATAAAGTCGATAAACAAAACAATAAAACTACACGACCTTCTTACATGAACTACTCTTAATGATTGTTTAATGCAGGCCTGATCTGCCCGCATGCGGCCCGGAACGTTAAATTTTGCGGCCCGCAAGGTAATTTAATAATTGCATAAAAGAATTTCATAGAAAATTATTGCTAAACGAATATCGGCTTAGAAATAATAATACTTAACATTTCCGTTTGTTAAACAACTTCAAAAACTGTCAGCCAAAGAAAGTCTCTAAATAACCGATGAAATAAAAAAACATTTCAGCAGCATTTGATAGTTCCAGATTTAACAAAATATGATAAATGCTGCAAAATTTTTCCCCATTTGATATTGACATGTACAATGTTCCTGAAAATTGATTGTGGAATAAATTAAATTATAGTGCAACAATAAATTGAAACATATTTTTGGAACAACATCAAAAATACTTACATCACAGCTGAAAAATACTCCAACTTAAGATATTTTGCACGAGATGTGAATGTCTTTGGTTCTACATATGTTTGTGAAACATTTTTTTCGAAAATGAAATTCACTAAAAATAAATGTGCTCAATAACTGAAGAAAATTTAGAAACCAGCTTAGATGTGCAACCAGTGGCGGATCTTGATTTTGTGGGGCCCCAGGCGCAACCTGATCTGGAGGCCCCCTATTAAGATGGTTCACTAAAATGAACAATGCAGAAAAATCATAACGTTTTTAATTTTTAGAACCAACAAAAACATAACCACAAAAATCAAATACGGAAACAAAAAAATATTCTCAGATATCACATTCCCATTTAAAAGAAAAAATCCCTTTTCAGGTAAAAAAATCACAGTAAAATTCTGCATCATACAGTACAGGTAGTCCAAATTCGATGGGACTACAATGGGTATCTCGCTTAATAGTCAAGATAGAGAAACGCTTAAATTACTAAAAATGTGCAGTTTTTTTAAAACAAACTCAGAACAGTTTTCAAAAATATTCTATCATTTCCGGTTTTTGAATTATTAATAAAAAACTGTTTTTTTGTTATATTTATAATGTGTCATATCTCCCTTATTGTTTTAAATATCGAAAAAGTTTATAAAGATTATTTTTAGATATTTTTATGTAGATTTTGATAGTAGGTACTAAAAAAAAATTTTTACGCACGCCGTTAAAAAGGTATGACACAAATTCACCTTTTTTTAAATGGAAGCTATAGTTGGCTATGATCTATTTAAATTCCTTATTTTTTCTCTTTCCAAATATATTAGGGTTGATGTATTTATTTTCAATAATACGCAAGTTACAAAGGTTTTTAAAATTTTTTAAAGATGAGAAACAAAAAGCAGGTTGTGAAAACAAAGGAAAATCGGAAAAGATAGAATATATTTGACAACAATTCTGAGTTTGTCCCAAAAAACTGCACATTTTTGGTACATTAACCGTTTCTCTATCTTGACTATTAAGCGAGATGCCCATGTAATCCCATCGAATTTGGACCACCCTGTACAGTACATCGGCTTGCAGTGCACTGTAATCAGATGCAAGCAGGGTTGCAAGTTTTGGCGATTTGGAACCAAATTGGCTATCATTTTTGTTTAATTTAACATGTTTTTTTTTTTAAATTGGCATCAATGGCTGGCTATTACACAATACCCACTATGAAAATAGGTTTTAGAAGATATTACAATTTGCCTACAATGATTATTTTATAATTCTCATATGAACAGACAATAAAAATTTAATTTTGGTTTTTGAGGATGACGAACCCAACGATTCTGAGGCTCCCTTTTTGCCGAGGCCCGAGGCGCGCGCCTCATGCGCCTGTGCGGTAATCCGCCACTGTGTGCAACATTAAACATAAAAATAGATTTTAAAAAGTTAAGTGAAAGAAACGAAAAATTAGTATCTCTATGTTGTAGGCTTCCGCGGCCGATATCCAATGTATACAGGTTGTTTCCGGGTTGGAACCGCGTCGAAGGTTTCTTCATAACCGACGTTTCATCCTCCTTCATCGGGAACCCCCTGAAGATGTCCCCGATGAAGGAGGACGAAACGTCGGTTATGAAGAAACCTTCGACGCGGTTCCAACCCGGAAACAACCTGTATACATAAGTATCTCATTAATGTAAATATGTTGATGTATAATAAAAATAGCAGTTTCATAAAGCATTTAGGTAAATATTTTTTTATACAGGGTGTAGACTCGGATCACGCAACATAGCAATTTCAATGGTAAAATTTTAAAAGTCGTATTCTTGCTCCCCTAATTATTTTAGAAAAAAAGTGCAAATACGTTTTTTGTAGAGATAAAAATTCTGTATCCATAAATGTAATCAATATTACTTTTTCGTTTTCCAATAACTGAAAATTAAGAAATTACAAAACGCGTTTTGAAAAAAATCTGTAGTGCCTTGGAATTATGCTATGACAACTGCCCAGCCTAATGACACTTATACTGTCTTTTTGACGCGAAATTCATTCTTAAAACCTTTATATTTTATCAAACATTTATTTTATACAGTTAGTTATGTTTTCATTCCAAGATACAATAAAAATGATTATTATGAATAAACTTCACGTCAAAGTGACAGTATAAGTGACATTAGGCTGGGCAGTTGTTATAGCATAATTCCAAGGCACTACAGATTTTTGTCAAAACGCGTTTTGTAATTGCTTAATTTTCAGTTATTGGAAAACGAAAAAGTAATATTGATTACATTTATGGATACAGAATTTTTTTCTCTACAAAAAACGTATTTGCACTTTTTTTCTAAAATAATTAGGGGAGCAAGAATACGACTTTTAAAATTTTACCATTGAAATTGCTATGTTGCGTGATCCGAGTCTACACCCTGTATACTATTTATTTAAGGCTTTAAAATCTGCGGAAACGAAACGCGTCGCCATCGCCAAAGTGGCCCGTGAAATCACTTAAGTTGACCAAGCCTGGTTCACATATCAACCGACACAAATCAATTTATGAGTTGAAGTTCGGTTGAAATTGCGCGATTCAAAACATGCTTGAATAAAAATTTCTAGGTAGCAATAATTTACGAGCTACTTCACAAGGAGTATTAAGCAAATGAGTTGACTACTGTTTTAAAACAGAAAAATATGAAATACTATTTCATTACTTTCTGCTTTAACATTTTGGCTTTATGTCACTAAATTTTCATTACTTTTAGTACAAGATAAATTACACCTCAAGTTTGATTGAGAGTCGCCCTCCTGGGGGCTTCCATGGTGCATTGCACCTGTGGCTGTTCCAATAATGCTTGCAGCGTATTAAATAAGTTTTGTAAAATAATTGAATGCGCTGTTAATAATGTATGGCATTCGATTACAGTTCTTCGGAGAGATAGCAGCTTGCGAATTTTTGTAGCACTAAAATTGTATCGAATCATGCTTAAACAAATTTATTTAGTTGTTGTAAAAATTAACCTCTTGATGTTTGTTCTTAGTAACTTTTTATGTACGTAGTTATTGCCTTACCATTAAATCTATCATCTATGGACGTCAGTAAACTTATTCGCATCCAGAATGTCTATTGTTAATCAATACACGTTTAAAGTATATCATCTGACAGCACGAATCGTTTTAAGTTGTTTCTGAGTCATCCTAAAAGACTGCAGGCCGCATTCTTCTCAGAAGTGCATTACCAATGTGTTTGTCGCAGTTGTAGTAGCAGTAGTAAACGATCAGCCAGCCTAAGGACCAGTGCTTCCACTTGTCTGTCACTGACATCGACAATTTACTACCATCGACATATTTTTTCCTTTTTTATAACTTTCTCACGATCAGCGTTTTGTTCAAAATTGCCATATTAAATTTCAAAATCTCGTTTGGATTTCTTTTTGCTGTTAAACGGTTTCGCTGCGACGTTTCAAATGACAGTCAAATATATGAGCTTAACAATATGGTATAGAAATACCTGACCCATAAATATATCTTGTTCTTATAATTGCGTTAGTTGAACCGAAAATATTTGAAGCTAGATAATTACGGTTATAAGTACCAACGGACGAACATACATATTAGAATGAAACTAGAGTTTGTTTTTTTTTAAATTTCACTCATAAATCAGTTTTAAATACAGTTAAGTCAATTAAGCAGTTGACTTGGACTTCTCCGATTTAAAAGAAACAAGGAAGAAAGAATGTGAAAAAACTTTTAAGGCAAAATAAATTACATCCTAATTCTTACTTGAAAATCTTGTAGAGTAACACAGAAAACGTATCAAATATTTGTAAATTTACGGTTAAACATTCAACAAAAATGTTGTTCGTTTAAAAGATCTTAAATACTTTAGTTGAGTCTAAAATATAATATGTAGACAACAAGCGACTGCTATTTATTAAATTTTTTAGCCAAAAACTGGAGAGTTGAAGCTGAGAAGATGTATTATCGTGATGGATCATAATCTTGTTCTCTGGAACTCTACTAAATACTTCAGGCGAACATTTTTCAGTGTACCATTTTGCTATAACCGTCTTCTGTGTATCAAGCTTAGTTGCATTGACCAAGCCCGCACTACTGAAGAAAACTGCATATATTAGCAACTTTTTTCATTGCTCGCTGCTTTTTGATCATGATTAGAGATTGCTCATTTTCGTGAATCCATACACGATTTTTTGGGCGAGTGTAAGTATGCATGTGTAATACATGCAAGATTCTTCGTCTATAACTTTTTTTTTTAATGGTGCTTCCGTTATTGAGAAGATTGGGCTGGGCGCTGACATGCAATTATCAGTTGTGCAACAATTTGCTATCCGGAGTCATTGCTATTAGTTGACATGACGACGCGCTCACATGCAACTCAAGTACAACTGTAAATTGGGCAACTAAACAGTTCGTGTCAAGTCACAAACTGAACGATTGCGCGACTCCGTACAACTGTTTTGTGTCGTATAGGTTTGAATTTCGTCCCCCTTATCATCTCAGAAACACACACCGTAGCTAACCGGTAGAAATCCATGTTGAAACGAAACAATTTAATTGCTTGTGCGCTTGCATCTATGTGACCTAATTTTTGCTTATGTGAGCGCGGTTTAGCCATTCGCGGATCAAACTGTTGCAGAACTGATTAATTGCATGTCAGCGCCTAGCCTTCTAGTTTCATGAAAAATTCGTATACGCTTATAGCTTTTTAGACGTTCAGAGAACTGATGCGGCACAAAACGACTGACAACTTTTCTTAATGTAGGCGATCGTGGAGGATTGTTCTAACAGATGAAGATCCAATATTAAATTGATGCTTTAACACCGCTCAATAGGTGGGATTATTGTCATCTTCGATTAACTGTTTTTTTTTTATCTCAATAAATTCAGGCCCATGTAGAATAAAAAAATGCGTAGATTTAGGTTTTCGACATGTTCTGTTCAAAAATTTGGCCATTTAAATCATCTGTATGAGTAGTAAATGCGATTGAACACCAAAACAGTTTTTAAGTTGCGATCTTCCATTACTTAAAATAAATTATAAACACTTTGACAGCTTCATTTCTAGAATTGATAAAGCACGTAGGTTTTACATTTGTAATTTATAATTTGTCACCACCTAAGCAGCATAACTTCAACGTATGTGGTCACAACAGTTATGTGACAAATTTATTTTGCATTTAGTATTTATTTAGTCCAATATGATCGCCAGACACAAGTCACACATGTACATAACTACGTCAAACTTGTAAAAGTTGTAAAAACAAACACATCCGTTTCGTAAATGATCTCTTTAGTTTTCATTGGGACAACTAAGAGATGTATACAGTTCATAAACAACTTTACATTGATGAACACGGAAACAAACTCCACTCAAATTACTTTAAAGCAATTAAAATTAATTAGCAAGTAAGGTGTTTTGTAAAGTACGTACCAAATAATATTAATATGTTTAAAAATGAGTTTGTGCTAGGAAAAGACATCATAATAATTTTGTAGCAGCTTTTATGGGGTATTGCAATAAATCTCTATAAGTTTATCTACTTTATTTGTAACACACCATATATAGTTTGCGGAAGAAAAGTCCAGTTTTCCAACTAACAAAAAGGCTAAACATTAACGAAATATTCCTGTAACAAAATCAAGGCGTTAGCATTACGCATTGCTGATAAATTTACATCTCAAAAGGAAATCAGCATTACGTTGTACGAAAATATAAACAAATCTAATTGTTATTCTTGGAACGAAAAACGTTTCATAGATTTGCATGGCCAGTGCTAACAATACGTTTACAATTTGCGCAATTGCTTTTCTTACTAATTTGGAATGGGCTGATTCAGAACAGCCCCAATGCACATATACTATCCAAGACCCAGTTTTCGCAGTTTGTTACACCTTCGTAAGCACCTACACATTATGTAAATGACGTAATTCAAGCGATTAGGGAAGGCAAGTGCACGTGACAGTGCAGTTATTCACATTTGCGTGCATTTAAACATCGCACACATGGAATTGTCACAGTAAAGAAACTACACAATTATTATAAAATGATAAACCGCTTTTATAATTATATCTTTACTGTGGTGACAGCACCGTATCGAATCTCAGCGCAACAATTACCTGTACGAACTGGGCCGGCGCAAGAGTATCTGACACCCCTAGGCAAAGAAAATTTAGGCGTCCCTATACATTATCGTGTAATATGTTTTTGGGGATTTTCCCAAACGTGGAGCAGCAAATGAACAAATTTTAACGCGAGTTAATCCCAAAAACGTATTTATAAAAATAATGTCATGAACTTTTAATTTTTTTTTATTAATTAACACTAATACATTTGTATAAGATCACTCCTAATATTTTTGTGGGGAAAAAACTGGTACGTCTAAAATACAAAAATTAAGAAACATTAATTTTTCAACATTTTCCTTAAGCGAAGTTTTGAAATTATTCATCTATACTGATTTTAGATGCAATTTCATGCTCTATTTAAATTATTGCTAGACTAATAAGTCGTTCCTGATACATCGCAGAGCGAGTGTACCTACATTTTTATAAGTTTTAATTTTAAAAAATATCTTTCTGAACTTGCTACCGATACTAGCAAAGTCGCAAAAATTCCTAGAACAATAAACACATTTGGAACAATATTTTCTAAATAACTTTGCATATAATATACAACAGGAATTCGCCTTGCTATTTATTATCTGTAATTCACTACATAAACATGTATCGTCAATATATCTCGATATATCACGTTTTAAATAATTTTACAATGTCAAACATTTTTTAAACAGTTCTGTAAATGTAATTTTTTGTAATTCATACATAGATAATACATAAATATTAGACATACCTAATGCTTAAATTTTTCATCAACAGATGCAGTTGCGTTATCTATAATTAAAAAATTAAAGTCTACCTAATATTTTTTTAATCTTTGTTTTTTTTTTCAAGTCGAACCCATTCTTGTTCAAAATTAGGCATTAATCATTTGCGATTTTTCCCGCATCTGTTAACATTTTATCAAATTCATCATCATTTCGTTTTTGTTTATGAGTAAGGCTGGCGCCCCTAGACAATTGCCTAGAGTCGCCTTATGGTAAAACCGGCCCTGTGTGCGATAAAAATTTCTTGCAATCAAACATTACAGTAAAGTAAAAAATAAATAAATAATCCAATTGATGCCAAAACTATGTAAAATGATTGTGAATATATGCAAAAAAAAGCGTAGCTATCAATTCGTTACATGATATTCCTAGTATCTATACCTAGGTATGAGCACTGCCTTTTAATGGGGTACTAATAAAGCCCACTTGGCCCAGACTCCCAGTCCACAAAAGCTGTGGATTTATCGTACACTTCTGAGAAATCACTTTTGCCATCCTGTTCAATAGATCCATTACAGTGTTAATTAATCCTGATCAGATTCAAAGAGTCGTCCCCCAGAGGTTTTTTTCAGTTTCGGAAATAGAAAATCACACGGGGCCAAATCCGGTGAATGCGGTGGATTGGGCAGCAGTTCAACTCTTAATTCTTGTAAAACTTACTGCGTCGAGCGAGCTCGATGAGCAGGCACATATTGGGGCAGGATCCATATTCTGCCATATTCTGGTCTCTTGTGAGCAATCTTTGACATAAATTTGGTCTTAATAACATTGGCATAAACGGTTTTTTCTTTAAGAATACAATGGCCTTAAATAATCCCTTTTTAGTCGAAAAAGATTTGGTGCATCACTTTTACTGCACTTGCTTGCACGTTAGCATTTTTCGGTTTAGGGCTTCCTTGTTGTTTCTATTGTGATCCTTCCAACTTTAATTCTGGGTCAAAAGGATGAAACCGTTTCATCAGACCTAAGAACCCTGTCCAAGAAGTTTGGTTCTCGTTTTAAACGATTTTTCCATAGCTCACATATTGAAATCTTATGTTGTTTTTGTTCATGTAAAAGCAAAGGAGGGACCCACTTCGTCGCCACTTTTCTGTGCCCAAAAACATTACAAATTATGTCGTAAACTCTTGCAACATCAATCCAACATCAATGCAATTTCTCTGATTGTTAGACGATGATTTGCTTTGATCATTTCATCAATTTTGTCTTGATTGGCCTCGGTGTTGGACGCCGACGGTCTTCTACAGCGGGGCTTATCTACCACGCTGTTGTAGCCATTTTTAAACTATTTGTACCAGTCAAACACACACGCGAAATAAAGCTTCACCCAAGCAATAAGCAGTTTTTATCATATCGTAACTTTCTTTTGCTGATTTGTTAAATTTTACACAAAATTTTATCAGTGGTTTGGAGCGGAGCACGCGGAGCAGTGGAGCAATGGGCTTTTTTGCCCGGAGCACATAATTTTGATTGCTGCACTGCTCCAGTTTATTTTGTACAATTAAAAAAATATTTTTTTTTTAACTTGAAGATCAATAATTTGTTCTTACAAACATTTATTTAACTTCACTTGTTTGTTAGGGTCAAATATTTTAATTTTTGACCAACTTCCACATATCCGATAAAATTTAAACATTGTTTTGAGCAATTAAAAAATTGGACTGCTCCAAACCCCTGAATTCTATAGCACACCTTTGCCTGCGTTTTTTATTCACGTTAGGTGCTGCACATAACCCGATCTTAAAAATTTTATTAATCACAACACAAATGAACTAACACCAAGAAACTTGCTGGAAAAGCTACTAATATCTATAACGAACTGATATTGAGGTACCTAATTACAAAACTGTGCGTCATTTGTGTTTCAAAAAATCATGGCAGTCTCAATATTTTCGGAAAATCTTCGTTAATAAATACAATTACAATATCTGCACATCTTCTAAGGTACTTTTTCATTCGAACTTACTTAAGTAAAATATAGTTTATGGTCGAATAAAACCTGAACTAATAGAAACTTAAAATATGATGGTTCACAAACGGAAGTATTTACCAAGGTCGTTACCGGACGAAACAATCAAAGAAAAAGCCAATCAAATATAGTACCCTCGGCTTTGATTAAATTGCTTCTCTGAATAAAAACCAATAAATCTGACCAATAGGATATGGGCGCTCCAAATGATAAAACAATTGACGCTGATTGATATTGGTCATGATTATGACTTCACGTTAAATATTAATAACTTATTATTTTATTGTATAAAAGAAATGTTTTTACTTCTTGCTAAGAAAATTCAAGTACGTACTACACTAAACCTGTCAAATAAATCTTGAGAAAGTCGTAAAACGTGAAAAACAGAGGGCACGGAGACACAGCTAATAAATTTAAACATTTTAGTAGTACGGCACGTTCAGTTCAAAAATTTCCCCCTCCGTACAAACATTAAATTTGTTACTTGGTACAATTTAAGCAAAATACATAAGTAAATAGCATATGCTGCCAACACATTCTTAGCTGTCTTTTTGCAATCCTATAATTAAAGAAAGTTTACAGTAAGAAAAACAAACGATATTTATAGTTTGCATGTAGTATCTATAGTGTTGCCGAGAAATTTGTTTGAAAAGTGAAATGTTATTTAGCAAAACGCACACAAATCTAACTCAACTTTTGATGTAATTAAAAAACAAATACAATTTGTAACTCATTCTGGTACAAACTATGATAAAATCTATTAAATACTGCGAATAAGTTGCAATCATACTATTAACGTTCTGTAGCTTTAGTTACAAAACAGTAACCTTTAATAACAGGTTTGCTAAAAAAAATACAAAGACAGGTCGATAATGTTCAACTCCCAATAATAGTAGTAATAATAAAGAAATGAAAAAACTGCAGTAGAATAAGAAAGCGACAATAAAACCAAATGCTTTCCAGGTAGTAAATTTTCCAGGATTGGGTCAAGAATTTGTAGAAAATGACCCACGCACGATAATATATTTTAAAATGTTGCGTGGTCGTCATTTGTCTTCGGAAAAGCTAAAGAACCAAATGCGGATTGAACTGGTAACGCCTTTGTATGTTTGCCGTTTGATAACAGCCATGATAATTTAGCACACACAATTCAAAATTAATTTGCCTGTATAACAATCGTCATCGAAAACTGTTGCGAAGGAATTACTTGTAAAATAAAAACGTCGCTTTAAATTTAGAACAGGCGGAGATAAATGTATCGACATGTTTTGGGCAAATTTTTATCGATGCTCGTGTAATGAGTAACTGTACAGCTGTGCTATCCATATACATACAAAACGAATGGGCGCTGATGAATATAATTCCAGATAAATGTGGGCTTTGCATAATTCTGCATAATTCTCTCCAAAACGGACAAGTGAATAAAATTTGAAATAATAAAGTCGGCATTTCAAACAAATTTTACTATGAATTACGATTATTAATCTTTTCAATAGTTTTATTTAAACTCGACTGACAGGACAGTATTCTCCGCAACCGTAACTTATCCAGAGATCTGGATGCAACAACACAATAATTGGAAGGTGATTGATTAGTGGAAAGGAACCAAAAAATAGAAATTCGAGTTTAAACATAGGGATCTCGCTTATTACAAAAGCTTGAGTGGAGGTTTAATTTTGGCAAAATTCTAAATTCGTTGCTCATTAATAATTCGAAGAGAAATTGTAAATATCTCAAAAGTTATCCGAGAAAATAGAAAATATCGGAAAATACGATTTTTGAAAATCGTCTATAACTCCCTTGGAGTATAAAATATTTCAAATGTGTAAAAACATTGCCGAAACAACTTTTTAAGCCGAATCGGATGGTAATCATTAACTTTTCCTAGGTCGATTCGTTTTTGGTTTATGACGACCAACTTTTTTTTTTACGGGCGCAATTTTTGCCATTTAAATAAACTTGGTGTGACAGTTTACGACAGTAAAACTCGAAATATATATATCAATAGTACATTCTTTTTATTATTATATATTATTTTTTTACAACTTATAATAAAATATTCATAGTATCTAGTTGGTAAATAAACGTACGTAACCTATAAAAGTAAACACACGTTTAAATCAAAGGCCAACAGACGCAGAGCGTAAATATAATATTCTATGTAGTGGTTGCTGACCTATGTACTGTATTAATAAGTGCGTTATGTTTAACGTTTTCCAACATATGTTGACATTTTTGCGTCATAATGTTAATGACCCAAAACAAATTCATTTTTACGCGTACGTTACTGCAACATACTGTTTGTAAAGCACGCGCGACGACTTACAAAAAAATCAATGGGATCACCTAACCCCTAACCTTTTTCCTTACCTACCCTACTTTTCATTTTGTGGTTATTTATTATTGTTCTCATCCCCAATTAAACCACAACACTGTTGAATAAAAGAAACGATGTGCGACTAAAAAATACTCTCTAATAAAATTAGATTAGATGAGAAACAACTGTTCATAAAACACACAAATCGAGAATGATTGGTATGGGACTCAAATTTATTGAAGTTGCCAGAACGTGTATCTTATCTTGTTTCATGTTTTTTTACGCTGATTGGCACTTTTTTTAGAAACGTTAATACCTGCATGCTGTTTTTCCCTGCGTTTGAACTCACATCCAAATTATTAAAAAAATGACACGCTGTATACACAAATTTGTAAAAATTTACAACTAGTTCTTACCTGTGAAGGTGGGTATACCACAGTATTCTCCGTGGTTGGTTGTGGCATAATTTATTTTAAATTAATACACTATCCCGAGATATCATAAAAGTCACTTTCTGTAATCTTACACCAAAGATGATTCACGATTTTTGATTTGAAACAACTGAATCGCACACATTTTATAATTAAACCTTTGTCACTGACGTTGCAACGCAACTGAGGAGCTGATTTCATTTTCATAGCATCGTGACTCATTCGTTTCTTATCGCTGTTTTTCGTGAAGTACCCAATACAGTTAACCAACCTATTAATGTATACTTCGTTTGATTCGGATGTCTATGAAGTTGTTGGTTGGTTGGATGATCCCTTCCCCGTTCCTTTGGTCCAGCCAGTTACAGCATCTTTGCGAATATCAAATAAATATTTTATCTGGAATAATACAACTGGCTAGCTAGGCATTTGACATGACGTCCAGTGTGTGCATTGCATACTTTACTACATATTTACAATACATTACATTGTACAGTATCTACATCCAGAAGCACAAAAGTGTGAGGGTTGCACATTAAACATTATCTCTAATAATATACTTGAGGCGACCTTCACATAATTATGTTAAAAAAACATTTTAAACGGTTGATGATTCGTTCAAAAAAACATTGTAATAATACCAGAGCGTCAAATTACCCAATCTAAAAGATCAGTGATTTTTTTTGCTAAATTTTTGAGAATACATAAATTCTTTTAACTTGGTAACTTGTGATGATTGATTTTGATGATGACTCGCAACACCTTAGAACGTAATATTCATTTAAAAAATGCCTATAAATTTCTTTTTAAAATGAAATAAATATTTGTGAGTCACAATTTGTACTTTTTTTTTAACCAATTAAACTATAACCACAGATAGTTTAATTAGTGAACGCAATTAATTTTTTAAATTTGTAATAAAACAATATATACCGGGTGTAAATGAAGTGTGGTACACCCCCTTTTTTTTCTTTAGTTTTGATTTTAGATAAATGAAAATTGAGACAAATGATATGTGCAAAAAACCGTGCTTTTTGAGCCGTTGCACACATTTGTTTCACTTCCGGTTTCGCCGGAAATTACCCCAACTTTGTTATTTTAAATGGAACACCCTGTATATTTTTACATTTTTGGAAAGAGGAAGTGATTTTTGATACAAATGCACTATTTTGGATAATTTTTATAACCTCAAATTTTTTTTTAAAACAAAATTTAGCTTTTTATTAAGGGTGCCGTGACCTGCACAAATTGATTTTTATTATGTCAACAATTGTCCAAAAAACGTTTTTGTCAATTTTAAATGACATTTAGGTTACTTTAATCGGCTTTGAAGGTTGCGGAATCGGTTTTTTGACAAAAAGTCAATTTTTTTAAATGGAACCATGCTGGTACTAGCAGTTATTTAAATGGAGCATCTTTTAACGAATCCATCAATGCCAATAACTTGTATTTTTATTAAGAATCTACTTCAAAAATTTCAAATTATTGTGAAAATTTATTAAGAGATCCTGTTAATCGCAGTACACTGTGCATAACTAAAACAAAACAAATGATCGTTGTTTTATGTTTAACTACTATAGTCATTTAATTAAAAAGTCTAAAAATTTTGGTAATCATTTTTACATCATTAGATTACTGCGATTAAGAGGATCTCTTAATAAATTTTCACAATAATTTGAAATTTTTGAAGTAGACTCTTAATAAAAATACAAGTTATTGGTATCGATAGATTCGTTAGAAGATGCTTGATTTTAATAACCGCTAGTACCAGCATGGTTCCATTTAAAAAAATTGACTTTTTGTCAAAAAACCGATTCCGCAACCTTCAAAGCCGATTAAAGTAACCTAAATGTCATTTAAAATTGACAAAAACGTTTTTTGGACAATTGTTGACATAATAAAAATCAGTTTGTGCAGGTCACGGCACCCTTAATAAAAAACTAAATTTTGTTTAAAAAAAAATTTGAGGTTATAAAAATTAACGAAAATAGTGTAGTTGTATCCAAAATCACTTCCTCTTTCCAAAAATGTAAAAATATACAGTGTGTTCCATTTAAAATAACAAAGTTGGGGTCATTTCCGGCGAAACCGGACCTGAAACAAATGTGTGCAACGGCTCAAAAAGCCTGGTTTTTTGCACATATCATATGTCTAAAATTTCATTTATTTAAAATCAAAACTATAGAAAAAAAAGGGGGTGTACCACACTTCATTTACACCCGGTATACCTCTCTACTAATCGCGCTATTCTGTGATTAATTTAAAAAGTTATTAATTAATCATCTAAAAATAATTTTAATAATTGCTTAATAATATTATTCGTCGTAAAAATGTGAATAAAACTTGAAAATAAATAAAGTTAAGTCAACAAGTTAAATGTATTTTCCAAAAAGTCAAATTGATAATGATGGATTAAAAATATTTTTTGTGTCGTTTGTTTAAAAATTTAAATTATTTAACTTTAATCACTATAGGAAAACAAGGAGTTAGTGTTTAATGTCTCATTGATAAGTAACATGTAACAACATATTTTAAAATAGCTTGTGTCACAATAATTTTTTTTTTTAAATTTCTTAGTACAATTTTTGAACCTATTAACAAAATTTTAAGAAACCTGTCAATAATTTTATTTTTTTGGAATATGTGAAATAATTGTTATTTAAAGACATCAAGTCAACAATTATTATAAAAAATGCTTATCATTTTTATAAGTTATTTGCACGTAAATTTTTGTAAGAATCTAATTTTTCAAAATGAAGTCGATGTTAAAAGTTTTTGAAATTGACTAAAGCAGTGGTTCTTAACCTTTTAGTAGTCGCGGCCCCCTAAATATCCTAAAATATTTTCGCGACCCCCTAGTTTGTATTAACAAAGATATCTCTCCGATGGTTTGAGTAACGTAAGAAGCAAAAAATATTTGTTTTTAAGACATCAATATTTTAAATAGTAAAAACGTTTTATACATTTTTCGCGGCCTCCCTTAAAATTTCTCACGGCGCCTAGGGGGCCGCGGCCCGTCGGTTAAGAATCGCTGGACTAAAGAACACGAGGTAAAACTATACGGTTGGGTATAAGGTATAATCAAAGAACAACATATAATGTATCTGTCTAAATTACAAGATAATTTAACGGATTAGATGCGTTTCCGATCTCATAAGTTATTGTTTTCTTTAATGTAATTTACTGAATAGGAACATGCACAACATGTTCATTGTTATCATTTCCTGGTCAAAGTAATCAAAATGTAGCGTTCGTAGGAATTCCTCTACATCGATCATCAATAGAGTTGAGTAAATTGAAGTTGGCCGAGCTAGTTATTATAATTATTTTATAATTATTGATTATGATCAAAAATTTTACACTTTTTTGTGCTTATCCGTAACTGAACTAGTTTCAAATATCATTACAGATTTTTTTTTAAATTATTTAATTAAAACACTAGGTGTTTGAACACTAAAACTGGTCTAGAAGTAAGACCAACCATTAGTTTGTATCTGTTAAATCATAAATCTGTCACTTAGCTATCCTTAGGGAAACATATACATATATGTATATATTACGTATATGAATAGCAATAATTCAAGAAAAATATGTTATTATTGTGGTTTTCCAATAAAAGGTAAAGAAAAATGCAATTATATTTTAAGTTAGTTTATGTATATTAAAAGGGTAGAAAAGATGAAAAATGCGAAGTAAACAAAGACATTATACAGGGTGAGTCACCTCTCTGGAACTAATAGCAACTTTTATATTTCAAATACAACACCCCATTTTTTATTTAATATTTATGACCGCCTTTATTTTAGCTTTGCATCAATATAAAATACTATAGGTTTTTATACGGCCTTGTCACTAAAAAAAAAAATAATTTCAAAATTTTTCAAGTTTTTAAGTCTTTATTTAAAAAATTCTCCTAAAGTTATTTTTTGAAGTACAGTGTTGTAATTTGGTAAGGACATGCAGAAAACATTGCTCTATTCGCTTGATATTAAAAAGTTTGAATCACGCTTAGAGGGTGTTCATTAGGGGTGGGCGATATCCAAATTTCGATATCGAATATCGATATATATCGACATATCGAAATTTCGATATAAAAGCGGCGCGAAGCTAAAAAAGTCGGTGAAAAAGTGAAAAAAGAGACTGGTGACCTAAAAAAAAAATAAAAAAAAAAAAAAATCGATATATCAGAATGTCGGAATATCGATATCAAAATTATATCGATATTTATCGATATATCGATATATCGCCCACCCCTAGTGTTCATAAATAGGTGGCAAAGTTGAAGGAGCGATTTGAACGTACCGGGCAAGTGGATTATAAAAAAACTGATCGCAGGAAGAATACTTCCAATCTAACAGCCGATAAAAAAACGGAATACTCATTATGGAAAGCAACGAGAAAACTTAAAAGGCCGATTACTCTATCTCCACCAATAAGAAAGCCAGATGGCACCTGGGCAAGAGAGAATAAGCAGAAAGCCGAAACTTTTGCCGATCACCTTGCCGAAATATTCAAATGTAACGACATCCACCCTGATGCCTATATACACGAAACTGAAAACGTTGAAGACACAGAAATTGAACTAGTAACTCCCAAAGAAGTGGCCAAAGAAATTAAGACCAACATAAATCCCAACAAAGCTCCAGGGTTTGATCTTATCACCGGTGAAATTTTGAAACAACTCCCAAAGAAAGGCATAGTCATGCTGACGTATTTAATAAATGCAGCGTTTAGACTTCGACACGTTCCTAGTTCCTGGAAAGTAGCAGAAGTTATCATGATACAAAAGCCAGGCAAACCACCAAATGAAGCCAAATCGTACCGGCCTATATCACTCTTACCGATCATCTCCAAGTTATTCGAGAAACTGTTTCTAAAGAGACTACAACCCGTAATAGAAAGGAAAAAGCTAATACCAAACCATCAATTCGGCTTTAGACACAGACACTCTACGATAGACCAAGTGCACAGGATAACGGACGTAATAGAAAAGGCACTAGAAGAAAAATTAATCTGCTCTACCATCTTTCTTGATGTGGCTCAAGCCTTCGATAGGGTTTCTCATGAAGGACTGATACTGAAACTTAACAGAATACTACCAAAACATCATGTAGAACTGTTAATGTCGTACATATCAGGTAGATTGTTTAGAATAAAACAAGAAAATGAATATTCTGCACTGAAAGAAGTGAAAGCAGGAGTCCCTCAAGGCAGCGTCCTGGGCCCAGTCCTCTACTTACTGTACACACATGATTTGCCGCAACTGCAAAACATTACAACAGCCACATTTGCAGATGATACTGCAATCATGGCAGTAGGTAAAGATACAGAAGAGGCAGCGATAAAACTGCAGAATGCATGTAATAAAATCAGCAATTGGATGAGCGAGTGGAGTATAAAACTGAATGATCAAAAATCTTCTCACATATATTTTACGAATAAAAAAATTACACAAATTCCAATAACGATTAATGGGAACGTCGTCCCGAATAAAACGACAGCCAAGTATTTAGGCATGACTCTCGACACGCGACTGAGGTGGAAGCCACATATAAAAATAAAAAAAGAAGAGCTAAGTATAAAATACAGAAAACTGTATTGGCTTCTAGGACGAAGATCCCAATTATCGATGTATAATAAAATTATTATCTATAACCAGATACTAAAACCTGTCTGGGTTTATGGCATACAGTTGTGGGGATGTGCCAAACAGTGCAACATCAAGAAAGTACAGGTATTCCAAAATAAAGTTCTTCGTAACGCAGTTGACGCGCCATGGTACGTAAGAAACAAGGACATTCATCGTGATCTCTGTATCCCAGAGGTATCTAGTGAAATCAAACGATTTGCAAAAAAACACGCAACCCGACTGCAAAACCATATAAACCCAGAGGCACTACAACTGCTAGACAACCATGGGTTGGTCAGAAGATTAAAAAGACAAAAACCATTTGAACTTGTATAGTGTAGGATAGTTTATTAGTGAAACAGAGTGCCATCTTCAGGACACCGATGGGTGAACTCTAGTATTAAGTAATCATTTCATCCTCATCAATTTCATTTTATTACATTTCCATTTTATTATATAGAAAAATTAATGGTTGGCCCAGCCGGACCAGTATTAATCACTTACATCATAAAAAAAAAAAAAAAAAAAAATAAATCTGTCACTTAGCTATCCTTAGGGAAACATATACATATATGTATATATTACGTATATGAATAGCAATAATTCAAGAAAAATATGTTATTATTGTGGTTTTCCAATAAAAGGTAAAGAAAAATGCAATTATATTTTAAGTTAGTTTATGTATATTAAAAGGGTAGAAAAGATGAAAAATGCGAAGTAAACAAAGACATTATACAGGGTGAGTCACCTCTCTGGAACTAATAGCAACTTTTATATTTCAAATACAACACCCCATTTTTTATTTAATATTTATGACCGCCTTTATTTTAGCTTTGCATCAATATAAAATACTATAGGTTTTTATACGGCCTTGTCACTAAAAAAAAAAATAATTTCAAAATTTTTCAAGTTTTTAAGTCTTTATTTAAAAAATTCTCCTAAAGTTATTTTTTGAAGTACAGTGTTGTAATTTGGTAAGGACATGCAGAAAACATTGCTCTATTCGCTTGATATTAAAAAGTTTGAATCACGCTTAGAGGGTGTTCATTAGGGGTGGGCGATATCCAAATTTCGATATCGAATATCGATATATATCGACATATCGAAATTTCGATATAAAAGCGGCGCGAAGCTAAAAAAGTCGGTGAAAAAGTGAAAAAAGAGACTGGTGACCTAAAAAAAAAATAAAAAAAAAAAAAAATCGATATATCAGAATGTCGGAATATCGATATCAAAATTATATCGATATTTATCGATATATCGATATATCGCCCACCCCTAGTGTTCATAAATAGGTGGCAAAGTTGAAGGAGCGATTTGAACGTACCGGGCAAGTGGATTATAAAAAAACTGATCGCAGGAAGAATACTTCCAATGAATGACGAAAATGAATTTTTGGTATTGACGAGTGTTGTTGAGCGAATAAAGCAATGTTTTCTGCATGTCCTTACCAACTACAACACTGTACTTCAAAAAATAACTTCAGGGGAATTTTTTAACCCTGTATATTTGAAAATATCTTGTTCGGAAGAAACAACTGTATGATATAGCGTTTGAATCAGCTTTCTATCTCAAACCGTTTAGCCACAATCGACCGATCCCGCACTAATGACTCACCCTGTATTTTAGCATTTATGTATTTTAGAATGGACGAATTTTCGGTTTTAAAAAGCGCAATTTGTGCTGTACATATGCATATGCATAACAGTCACGTAAAAATCATGAATGATTATGATTATACTAGGTTTGTTCCAACAATCCAACAAGCCCGCTGACTATGCGGCGTAGGTACTGTCACGTTTTAAGACGTAGATCTATGATCTATTCAACAATAATTTTCTGTATTTAAGTTTTTTATTCATCTTCTACGGGCGGGCCGCTATGAAAGTCTGACGCACTGTTGCAGGACCCTGCATATTGATAATCGTTTAATATTTTCAACAATGGGATTTACAGCATTGTATTGCCATCTATTGGCTATATTAGGTATAACTTAAAAACTAATTATTATAATATTGTAATATTGTATGATACTAGTTGAGTAACCTATGATTTTGTAAAATTATTGTTAAAGCTTTGTTCGAAAAGTGCAAACAATAATCACATACTAAATTTAAAGTACTTGTTTCTAATAAATTTTTGTCGGTTCATTACTAGTAATAGTTACTTGTAGCATAGGTAGAACTCTCGTTCTGCGGTTTGATGATATGATATAGATAGCATCCGCGGCTAGTGTCACAGAAAATAGCTAGTGTGGTTAGGTTAAATAAGTTTTGTAAATTATTGTTCTTCGCCTTCTGTGTTTTAATAAACTAAATTAATAAAATTTCGCAATGACTTTGTGCGCTCCTCCACACGTTTTGGCACCAAATGTGCGTGAAAGTATTGTAAATTCGAAGGTACTTGTAGTCGGAGCCGGCGGTATAGGCTGTGAAATTTTGAAAAACTTAGCGCTTTCTGGTTTTAGTGACATAGAAATTGTAAGTTGTATTGGAGGTATGTTTAACAAATTATAAATTTACGATTTTGTTGTAGATTGATTTAGATACTATCGATGTCAGTAATCTTAATCGTCAGTTTTTGTTTCGTAAGGAACATGTAGGGAAATCAAAATCGATGATTGCTCGAGAAACTGTTTTAAAGTATAATCCAGATATAAATATAAAAGCATATCATGATAGTATTACATCGTAAGTATAATTAATATGTTAATGTTACCATTAATGGTCTGTTGTTCACATTTAAGGCAAGAGTACGGAGTTAACTTTTTCAAGAGATTTAAAGTTGTTTTAAATGCCTTGGATAATCGTGCTGCCCGAAATCATGTTAACCGAATGTGTTTAGCAGCAGATGTGCCACTACTTGAATCTGGAACTGCAGGATATACTGGACAGGTGGAGCTTATTAAGAAAGGCTTAACACAGTGTTATGAGTGCCAACCGAAACCTACACAAAAGAGTTTTCCTGGTTGTACCATAAGAAATACACCGTCCGAACCAGTCCACTGTATTGTTTGGGCTAAACATTTATTTAAGTAAGTTGAAACAAATTTCCTAAATTATTTAAAAGTTTGAATGTATTTAGTTCAATGTTGCATCTTGTTTTCAGTCAGCTTTTTGGTGAAGACGATCCTGATCAAGACGTCTCACCTGACACTGCCGATCCTGAGGCTGCTGAAAATTCAGGTCAAAATGCTCTTAATTCGGAGGCAACCAAAACAGGAAATGTTGAGCGAATGTCAACAAGACAATGGGCACAAGATTGTGATTATGAAACTGCCAAACTTTTTAATAAGTTCTTCCAAGCAGATATTAAATATTTACTTAGCATGCGTAAGTTACAAAACAGTTAATGATGTATCGTCTTAAAATGTAGAGTATTATTTTGAAAATTAATGAAAATAGTGTTTTATTCATTTAAATTTAGAAAATCTGTGGAAAAGTCGTACTTCTCCGACTCCATTATTATATGCTGAAGCGGCGTCACACGAAGGTGATGTACCCATTACGGAGGGAAGTGTCCGTGCCACTAACATGCAAGTATGGAGTCTTGGTAAATGTGCTCAGGTGTTTGCAACAAGTGTAAATGTGCTTAAAAAACAGTTAATTGATAAAGACGCTTTGGTATGGGATAAGGACGATACACCTGCTATGGATTTCGTTACTGCTTGTGCTAATATTCGAGCTCATATATTTAAAATTCCACAGAAGTCTCGCTTTGAAATTAAATGTAAGTTTAATTAATTTTTTTGAAGGTATAACATAACTTGTGACACAATTTTAACACGTTCGCTACCATCGTATCCATATTTTTATAGCACTAAAACTAAAATTTGGATTTTTTTAAAGTGTTGCATATGTGTGACATTGGTCTATAACGTATAAACGTGTCATGTGTATGTGACATTTTATTTATTGCAGTATAGATATGAGAAGAGAAATATGCTAAAATAATTTTTTTATGTAATAAAGACGTCTTGTAAATATTAAATTAACCTCTATAACTTCTTTTACCAAAAAAACTAAGAAAAATAGACCTAGGCTCTATAGACAGTAGCAATTACATAATGTAGAATCTCAAAGAAACTCGCTTCTAGAGGTCTTGCGAAGTAAACTGAACCGCGAAATGCGCAAAAAGAGGGGATGGCGGTTGAAATGTAGACCTTTCTAAAAACGTTAGATTTTGGTAAAATTAACCTCACAATTTCATAACAAAATTTTAAAATATATTAAACTTGGCGCATAAGATTAATATTGCAAACATTATGCAGGTGATCTTTGCAGCAAATAAACACTGGAACTATGATCTCACAACGATAGGCAAACGGTAAATGAACAGCTTTCTAAGAAATATAGGTTATAACCCCGTTGTTGAAATAGTCGCATGTTTTTAGGTGGCGCAGTAATTAACGCTTTAGACGAGTTTTGGTTTCTGCGTCGCAGTCCAGTTTAGTTCGGAGGAGGTCTAGCGCTGTGTCACTAGCCGCGTACTCACTTTGCGAGGCTGCCTCGCGAGGCAAGCCTCGCAGCGTGTGGACGTGCCTCGCGGTAAGCGGAGCGCGCTCACCGCCTCGCGCGAGGCAGGCTCGACCCGAGCCACGGATTGTCGGTTTTTCTGTTATGCTCAAAGGCGCCTCGACATACATGCCTCGACTAGTCAGGACGTGCTAAAAACGGTTACGTCGAGCACTCGTGTTAACGTTGCATTTTTTACGAATGAAATTGTCAACTTTTCATAATACGATAACTTAAATAATATTGTACATGTTTTATTTGATTTCAAATGACACTCACTTAATAAGACCTTCTGTCCTCTTATTTATGATGTCTATAAGGCTTTATTACTTTTTTACTGGTTTCTGCAAATATTCCTATTTTGGTGTGACAATAAAGGGTTCATTATTAAAAGATATGTCTCTAATTAAAGAATTTCCACTTTCAAACCGTTTGCGATATAATTCTTTAACCCACCAACGTTTCCGTTTTCGTGGTTTTTCCTCCAATAAATGATAAATAACAATAAAACTTGCTGCTGCCGTACGAACGTTTTCTGCCATTGCCTCGACCGTACTAATTTTGGCTCGATGTATTTTGTATCTTGGGCTGACTCGGCTCGCGCGCCAAACTCGCACTCACATTCCAGCCACGGCTGAGTACGCGGCTACTAACATGTGCCACACATTCATATAGACCACTTTATAGCCTAACGCCCTGACGCATCGCAAATTGCAGTTGCATTAAGGAAATATTTCTGTCATACATTTTTATCAGTGGTCTCAAAGAAAACGTCCCCGTCTCACATATTTGACGCTTGGTAGCGAACGTGTTAAGCTCAGAATAATGACCTTTTCTGATTTAAAAGATCAGATTCATAACTAGGGCAAAGTTAAAATGCTTTATGCTGATAAAATTTAAATAAATATATTTTCAAAAACCAAATTGGTGCAGAAGTAAAACTTGAAAAATGTATTCGTTTTTGTTCTGTATTTAAATGTAAATAGATGCACTTGTCGAGACAATTTTTTTGTTTCTTCCGTTTGAAATATTAGGGAGTATTGTGATTATGAAAAGGTTCAACCTTCAAATTTTAATGTGTTGATAGTTTTGACTTCCCTAAACATGTTTCGATGTTGCACCTCAAATTTTAGATTCTGTGTATTCAAGTATTGTTGATGTGTGCCACGAAATATTTTTTTGAATTTTACCTATCTTTTATATTTCAGCGATCGCTGGCAATATTATCCCTGCCATTGCAACAGCAAATGCAATGACAGCAGGTCTAGTGGTTTTGTATGCATTTCGTGTATTGGGAGAGGAATTTGATAAGTGTTTACCAATTTATCTGCGGCCTAAATCTATATACTCTAAGAATATTTTAATGCCTGATAAGAAATTCACAAAAGCAAATCCAAAGTGTTATGTATGTTCACCACAACCATACGTTAATGTTTTTGTGAATGTTGATGTTATGACTGTTAAAGAATTTGAAAATGAAATACTAAAAAAAACTCTTAATATGGTTGCACCTGACGCTATGTTGGATGGAAAAGGTGTAGTTGTAATATCATCTGAAGAAGGAGAAACAGAGGTATTTACTTTTTAAAATGTTAATTCACGCAAAGCTTTTGGTGATTTTCCGTTGTGGCTGTATATGTTACTCGGAAAAAATAACTGAATATTCGTTTCTTATACTCATTGTTTACATCTTTCTTGTTTTGTCCTGTGGGAGTAATGATCTAACAACTGAAATAAACTGTGATAAGTAGTTTAATTTCTGTACTGAATATCTATCTAAGTTATCTTTAATATTACAATACATGGGTGATGTATTTGTTCAATTAAAATTCATGTTAGTATTGAATTTTTTAATCTGCCGGCAGAGATAGTCGAAGATGTTGAAATCTGTTATAATTTTTATTAAACTTTTTCAAGAGCTTTATCTGTAAATATGTTTATTAACGTTGTTAACATTATTGATGTTGAACAGGAAAAAAAGATTATTTAAATATATATTAGGTATGGTCAGGGCCGGATATAAGGGTGTGCACCGCACACGACCCCGTGCCTAGACCGGCAGCGCTCTAGTCGTTTAGGGTTTGCGGAGCCGTGTGCAAAAATTTAAAAAAAACAAGCTGGTGACCTAAAAAAAAGGGGCAGGTCGGCCCCACGCTAGGATTCCGCTAGGTATTTCTTGGTATGTAGAAAATGAGGGCGAGGAGCTTTTTTTAGCCAGCCTGTTTTTTCAGTTTTTTAGTAACATTTTACTTGTTTTGCCTTAACTCGACCCTTAAAAAAATATTCGGCCCCGCATTTATTTTCGCACGCGGCCCCACAAACCCTAGGACCGGCTCTGGGTATGGTATAAACTTTGAAATGATTGAAAAGTTTGCACCATATATTATACATTTATTTGTACAGGGTGTCTCAAATTCAAGGGTTAACATGGGGATCTCACTTATCTTAAAAGCTACGAAATTGGCGAAACTGAAACAAACTTGTGTTTGGTGCTGATTAAAATATGAAATGATAACTGCTCGAGCCGAGGCCTCTTAGTTTAGAATTGGAAGTTATTCAGAAATAAAAATGTTTGCTTTATTTCTTTTATTTTCAGAGATTTTAAAAACTAAAAACATTTTTTGGCAACTTTTTATTCTCTACATATCTACTTTTGGACAATCAACAACTTTGTAATTTCTTACAGGTGCCTAAGGGGATATTTGCATGAAAAGGAAGTGATAAAAATATAACACTATGACACAAATTCTGATGATAGCATCATCATATAAAAAAGTAAAAGGTTGCTGTAGAGAAAGTATTTTTATTTTTTCGGTCTCTCTAAAAATGAAGGAAACGAAGCAAAACACTGAAATCAATTCAATTAGTTATTTCTGAATATCATTGGAACTAAGAGAACAATAGTACATTTATTTTCATATTTCAATTCAGCTCCAAATTTTGTAACTTTTTTTCAAAGTAGTTCTTGATATAAGTCAGATTCCATGTGGAGCCTGGAATTAGAAAGTTCTGTGTAAAATGAAAATACGAATAAATTATGACACAAAATTGATATACAGGGTTCTCGTTTTTCAAGGGCCACTCTGGGGATCTCGTAAACTGTAAGAGTTACGACTTCGGTTAAATTGGGGCAAAGTTGTATATTCAGGTGCTTAATAATTTGACGCAAACAGAACTTATCTAGCTTTTTTAGTTTTTGAGATATGGGGGAGAAAGTAAAAAAGTGGATTTTTGTTTTTTGCCCGTAACTTTTTCATTTGATGTAGAATATCATTTCTGTTAAAACTTTTTCATGGCCACTTTTTGCAAGGAATAAAAATCCTCAATTATTATATTTTCCATGCGACGTTTCCCTTTTTTTAAACCATCATCAGGTCAATTTTTTCTTATGGACGCTATATCTGATTTTAACGCCAATTTGTAGGACATTTGTTTCTGAATTCGACAATGTATAACACTTGGCACTTCTTTGAGACAATTGTTGTTAAAAATGGCAAAAACAAATATTTTGTTTTGAAAAATTCTTAATCGGCATGGTAAATAATTGTCTTTGTTCCTTTTACCTTGGAAGCAGGTAAGTAAACCGCATGAAATTTTATTAACCTTCGAGCGGGCGCGCCTAAAATTATAACATCAGCAGGCGCGCAGGATAAATTTTATCTCGTGCGTTATTTGTATGTATTTTGCTGATTTAAAATATTTTGACAGTTCCGAGGGCCATATTTTTGTTTATTATTGATTGTTGAATAGTTGTGGCATACCTAGGTCTTAAGGACATTCATTTTTTTATATAATTTTATATTCTTTTGATTGTGCAAAAATAAAAATTTCAGTTGTCTATGTAATAGGTACGTAGTTTTATTTGCAAAAATAATCAAAATATATTCCAAATTCAATTGTAACATAACATAAATTCATAAACATAAGAATAATAACAAAATAATAAAATCAAAAAGTATTCTCAAAGACTAATAAATTATTATTAATAATATTATTATTATTATTATTATTATTATTATTATATATAGCAAAAACATTGTTTTAGGAATAGCTTTGTGTTAGACGGCGCCGGGAACTCTAAAAAAAAAGTTATCGCCAAAAATCTTAAAAAGGTATAAATTTTATCACTGCGCGCTCGCTCGAAGGTTAAAGGGATTTAATTAAAGATTTAACACAAAACGAAAATAAGTAGGTATTTATTTATTGAAGGGAAAAACAGCTATGCCATCCAGGCACGGCCACCCAACCAAGAACTAACTTAACTTGTCAAGCGAACGCATTGGTTACATCTTCAACGAGTTATGCCCTTTATCTGCGTTAACGGCTTCTAATAAGTAAACAGATTTTTGGACGTTTTTTAAAAACTATGAAACCTTATATTATTTGATTACGAAAATTTTGTTACAAATAATTGTGTGCCAAATAAGGGATTAAATACACATATTAGTGAAATTTATTACTTAACTGGGAAAAATATTCTAAAAATATTTGTTAATAAGTAAACAATGCATTCTCAACATATTGTCAATTTTATTAATTAAACCTTTTCAAAATCACCATGAAACTGAGAAAGTGGCTATGTTTTGTGAAACAAAAAAAAAAATAAAGGGACAAAGACAATTATTTTACCATGCCGATAAGAAATTTTTCAAAATAAATATTTGTTTTTACCATTTTTAACAACAATTGTTTCAAAGAAGTGCTAAGTGCCGAATTCAGAATAAAATTCTCTACAAATTGGCGTTAAAATCAGATATAGCGTCCATAAGAAAAAATTTACCTGATGATTGTTTAAAAAAGCGAAACGTCGCATGAAAATTGTAATTGGGAATTGTGATTCCTTGCAAAAAGTGGCCATGAAAAAGTTTTAACAGAAATTAAATTCGGCATCAAATGAAAAAGTTACGGGCAAAAAACAAAAATCCATTTTTTTACTTTTTACCCTATATCTCAAAAACTACAAAATCTAGATAAGTTCTGTTTACTTCAAATTATTAAGCACAACTTTGCCCAATATTAACTCAAGTCATAACTCTTACCGTTTACGAGATCCCCATAGTGGCCCTCGAAAAACGAGACCCCTGTACATACATCGACATAAAATGTAACGTGTGTTCAATGTTGTAGATGAACAATAAAAAAAAACTATCACTATTAGGTATTGTGGATGGAAGTATACTTAAGGTGGATGATTTTTTACAAAATTACGAACTAACCATTGGTATTCATCATTATGTAGCTGAAGAAAAAGACGAACCATTATATAAAGTTGTTGCAAATCCTGAAGAACTAGCAGCAAAACCAGAAAAAATAAGTATGCAAGCTTTTGTTTAAAATTCTATGTTTTTGTGTTTTTTAAGTGTTTCTCCCTATTTATCTAATTTATATAAAGGTTTGTTTCTGCAGCTAGTTTGCAACGAATGTATTACTGGTTTTTGCGCATTAAAAAGTTCGTGCCTTGAGTGCGGCGTTTTTCGGGTCTTATGAAGTTTGTGCATTACACTAGCGTATTAATACGGTTCCTGCACATGGGACACGAAAAATAAATGCGGCTTAATACGGTTCCCGCAGCGAAAGGGTTAAGAAACCAGTACTACATAGAGTTGAGATAAGGTGAGCAATTTTTTTCCTGAAGTTTCGGGGACACTAACCGTGTGTCTTACATTCCACCGTCGATGCCACCGGTGCCATTAAAACTGTCTTACATTCAACCGGTTGAAGTGTGGTGGGAACATCGCGTCTGCCTTGTATTACAGCGGTGGGAGTTTTTGATGCCATCGGCAGCCATTTAATCCATCGAACTTGAAGCCGTCGTTTCTGGTGGATCGTGGAAGGGGTAGTCAGCCGTTATTGTTTACCGTACTGACTTATACAACGACAGGTCAAGTTAGGTTAGAAACAATCACGGTTCCACTGCTTGTGTCTTACATTCAATCGTTGTTTTTGAGCAATCACAACTTCACCGGTGAATGACAACATCCATCAACCAGTTGGGTTTTGGTGCAATGTAAAACACACGGTAACCTGGGGTTACCAAAAAAATGGTCCTCGACTAACTTTCGTGAAATCTACTTTACCGTTTCCGGTACACCACAAACACAACTTTCATTTTAATGAAATGAATTTTTAAAAAACTGTCCGAAAATCGGGGACATATGGTCACCCTAGGTTGAGAGGGCGATGTTAGTTGTAAACAGCGCATGCGTGTAATAATCCCAGCGTAGTTTTTGTCCTAATCCATGTACTGTTTTGACCGTCCGCAAAGTAGAGCTGTTTTATCTTAAAGTTGACTGTGACGCAGAGACCAAAACTAGTCCAAAGCGTTTATTACGGCACCACCTAAAAACATCTGTCTGTTTCAGCAACGTGATATAACCTGTAAATTCATTTATCGTTACTCAATGTTTTTAGAAAAGTCCAAATTTCAACCGCCATCCTCTCTCTTTGCTCATCTCGCTGTCTACTTTAAGTTAAAACTGCTATAGTCATGATCTAGTCAGATTACAGCTGGAACAGCCGACTAACCGTCCGGTGAACTATCAGAAATGATGCTGAAGCGCGATATCGATACTGCGCAGAATCCTGATAGTTCATGGGATAGCAAATAACGCTGCTGAAACAACCTTATATTTTATTAGTTATTCTATCCAATGTTGTGCAACAGATATTATAATGAGTGGCGGCTGGTGACAATAGAAATAGGTGGGGCCAGGGACACAAAATATGTTTTTTTAAACTAAACATAATATGTATTATACAAAAAAAAATTAAAATACAGGTTTTTGACGTATTTTTTGCTAGTTTCGAATTTTCGAGATGATCGTTTAAAACACTATCTAATGTAGCTGTGTATGTAACCATATCTAAAAAACTCCTCGATTGTTCTAATCAAAGGTTTCGTCATGTCCTCTTAACGGCAGTTTATATATACCACAAAATTTTATGCAGTCTATGATCCTTGATGAAGTATGTCTATTTTTGTCAACTAATTCATTATGTTTCTTTATATTAAGACGATATCCAGTATCAATGGATGATAAGATGTTAATTTTACCGAACATTTGAAATTGCACCACATTGTTTATATGAACTTTATTGGATTCGTGTTTACGCTCGGAAAGATGTTTCAGGTCTTAACAGCCTGTGAGTGTCCATACACTCTCTCCACCAAACAAAATACAATAAAAACAAAACAAAGATTTTTTTATCACTTGCACTAAGCTATAATATTTTGTCAAACCAGGTTACACAAAATGTTCTAGTTTTTTTGCCATCTTTTTGAGTAACATTTTTTTTATTTCTAATTTTTCCCCTAGGCTTAGTAATGAAAAACGTTTTTCTAATAAACAGTCGATTTTGTTCATGGTTAAAATTTTTATGGACTTCGTAAAAATGTAAACTTTAAAATAAATTATAATAAAGAAAACAACAAATAAACAGCAACAAAACACACCAACAATGATTAAACACACTAAAATAAAACAAACAGATCAACAACGAAGAAAAAATAATGCAACTGCCAAAGAATCGTTTGCCATGTACTTTAAAACTAGTAACGGGCCCGATCTAACTGGCCCTACTATCAATGTTGCGGCCGGTAAAGAAACACAATCGGTAGTCCCCACGCTTCATACATATCCTGTGCTCTACTCGTACGAAATAGGGCCAGCCGACGGCTGGCCCGAAAATGCGTTTTAAGTCGCGTTATATACAATATTGCCACAAAATACATTAATTTTTTAATTTAAACAATAAAACGTGTTGGGAATAAATCAAAATAGAATGAATACAATAAAATATTGTTTAAAATTATAATTATTTTGCTAGTTTCACAAATACAGGTGGGGCCCGGCCCCTGTGGCCCCTGATTATAATAGTAGTACTATCAAAAAATTACAAATAAATTAATAATTTTTAAAAAGATTAGTTAACGTTTGTGGAAAAATAACTACATATTCACTTTATTAAATTTGTTTTTTGAAATTAAATTTTTTTAAATTGTGGTAAATAATATTAATTTATTAAAAGCTTTAAATTCTTTAATTAAAATTTAATGCTTTTTAACTTTTATTACTATGGATTGGATATTTCGTTTATAAATTTGATTGAAATCTAAAACTTTAAGAAACAAAACATAGTAAGTGTATGAGTTCTTGCATATTCAGAAATTTTCATTTGTCAAATAATCTCACTACAAAAACTGCCTTTTTCTGGTTATTTTATATTAGTCCATAAATAACTTTAAAAGATGACAAACTTTTCTACATTTATATTACATTATAGTGTCAAATTGTAGATCTTTTATTTTTTTTGTCATAAAATAATGACAAAACAGTTTATAAATTATTGTTATATACGGTAGCCATACAGTAGCGATCGTGTTTTGTGTTGTCAAATACACAGTTTGTAATAGTTTTGCAAAATATCTTACAAACCCTGAAACTAATTATTTTTTAAAAAATTTTACTTTTACATTTACCAAAATCGAGAATAAAGTAATGTGATAATGTAAAAAAAAAAGAAATTGTTGGGCTGATAAAATCATCGTCGAAATAACATAAATACACCATGCTGTGCAGAATTTCAGGTATTCACAAAACTGTTGTGGGTCAAACTGTATCACCTGGTAAAACTGAAGGAAAGAATCAAAAAACATTTTAAACATATTTGAAATTTGACTTTTCTAAAAGTTTAGTATTTGAATTGGCAGGTTTGTCGTCCCACTTCTAATGCATTATTCTAAATAAATTTTCACTTTCTTTAACACACACAAACAATTTTACTCCAAATTCAGTTGTTAAAGTTTCTTATCGTGGTTTTGTAGAAACTCCAACCAAGCAAAATGGTTCCATCACCACACCTAATAAATCTATTGATCTTGATGATCCTCAAGAAGGTTCATCTTCTAAAAAGCGAAAAATTTCTCCGCCTCAAGAAGATGATGATGATCTGATTATGACAGAAGACCCTATCGATTAATTTGTTTTTTTTTTAAATATAAATTATTTAAGCTATTTGTTCTGTAGATTAATTATTTTTGTACTTTGTATTTATCCACACTATATAATATAATAACTAGTTGCAGAATATAACTATGTCACATATCTTGCAAGTTTTTATTTGTACCTTAAATGTCTTGTTATTATTCAACGGTGTATGGTGTTTACATACATAGTTTTATTTAAAACAATGTTACACATACTCCGTAATTTTTAATAAAATTTTGAGAATATAGTTTTGATTTTTTAATTTAAAAAGCAGATTTTCTGTAAATTCAATTATTTAAAAGCATTTTAAATTTACTTGAAATTTTTTAATTGACTAGTATGTTACTGGCTTAAAAACAACTTAATAATATGGATAATAAAATGAAATAATTAACACCTATTTTTGTAAATTATGTTTATCCAAAATTTGTTTTTGACTAGGCTGTGTACAAAATTCGAGGCTCACCACTGGTAACTTCTAAACTAATGGATGCAAGGTCGGTTAAGTATAGGGTTGCCAGATTTGTGAATATTAAAACTGGGACAAGAGGGAGGATCTGCCCCCAGCCCAGAGAGAATCGAGAAAAATAAATTTTAAAGGAATTTTCATTCCAAATGAAAATCCTTTAGGAGCTCGATTGTACCTACTTCATTGTACCGGCCACTGAACTTATGCAATCCATTACGTACTAAGCTCAATTTCCTGGGATTTGTTTTGCTAGTGCTGATAAACCGGTCTCGAAACCTCCTTTTGGAACGCAGATTTGAGGCTCGAAATCAAGACAATACCGGAAAACCGGTACGTCTGGCAACCCTAGTTTAGGGTGACCACCTGTCCTACTTTGGGAGGACATGTCCTGCAATAAAACCTTTTGTCCTTTGTCCTATCTCCCCACGAAAAAAAGCGTAGCAGTCGTTTTTTTATATTTTCTAATAAAAATAAAAATATAAGAACTTATTTCATTTAATAAAAATTGCAAGGCATAAATTCAAATATTTTATCAAACGTGCCTAGCTACATATTTTTCTGTGGTATCCTTATTTTATTATTATTATTATACTGTTGATTTAAAAAAGAAACTCGATTGAGTTTAGTATAGGTATATTGTTATTTTAATAATATTGATAACTACAATAACCATAGCTGAAATTTGTCACCTTTTTTTTAATTGCATACACCGTACATACCATGTAGTTTCCTTATTTTAAAACAAGGGATAAAATTTTAAAATTTGATAATTGGTATATCTTCAACTGTTTGAAAAAATTGAAAAAAACAAAAAAATTACTTCGTTTTTTGCTATAACTTTTTTAATTTTAATTTTTTTTTTAAATCTTAAAGGTTTTACATGGCCACTTTTTATTTTACTTTTAATGGTGCCATCAATTTTTTCATGTGTCGATTCCGATTTGTTTTGTAGGTACTAACTTTTTAATTTCTTATGGGAGACAAACTTGATTTTCATCTAGTTAGCTGGAACGTATTTTACTGATTTCCAAAATGTACTACATGATTATGCTATTTACATAAACAATGTATTTATTTGAAAACAAAAAGGTTTTCATTTACTCAACATATCTAATAACTAGATGAAAATCAAGTTTGTCGCCCATAAGAAACTAAAAAGTTAGTTCCTATAAAACAAAACGAAATCGGTACAGCAAAAAATGTATGGCACTATTAAAAGTAAAATAAAAAGTGTCCATGTAATAAGCAGATTTAAGAAAAATTGTAAATAAAAAAGTTATAGCAAAAAAAGAAGTAATTTTTTCAGTTTTTTTTCAATTTTTTTAAAAACAGTTGAAGATATTTCAAATCTGTTTTGATGTGATTGATAAGCATACAATTTAGCAACTTTGCCAAATTTAAACCTACCCTCTATCTTCGGTAATAAGCGAGATCCCCATGGTCGCCCTCGATTTGAATCACCCTGTATATAAGTGTCCTACTTTGGACTTTGGGCATAGTGAATTCTGGTCACACTACCCTAGTTTGTATTTTCACAAAACGTATTCTTATTTAGAGATTAAACATCCAGATAAATGTGTGAAATCATTTAAAAATAAAAAACAAAAAATTTGCCTTTGTTAATGTCAAAGCAAACTGGCTTCCATTTAAAAAATGTATGTAAATTATTTATCTTAACAATTTCCGAAAATAAAAAATGTAATTTATGCTAATCAATTTATTCAAATTTGTTTTACAACAAATGTAGAAACCGCAGTTGTTCAGTATTTATAATTACCTGTAACTAACAATTTATTTTAACATTTTGTATTATATTTGCGACTGCTGAATAAGAAGAAATTAAATTATGGTAATTACTTTTTCATCAAATTATGGTTCTAATTGCGTGAGAATGCCTCATCTTTTTATGTGATGAATAGGCAGTAACAAATGTATTTTGAAAAAAAATTAATGTCGGTGGGAATTTGGGAATAGGAAATACACATAATAATAAAAATAATTTTCGATTCACACCCACACTTAATACAAATATTCGTTATGAGTACTTTTGCTATTCGTCGATAGATGGCAAAATAGTATTAATACGCTATTTAATTTATTTCTTGGTATGTAAACAGATATTATTACGGGCGAATAATTTCAAAACGTAAATTACTCATAATTTTTTTTTTGTAGAAGAGATTAACAATTAATAGATTTAGTAAAATTATAGTGTTTTTAAGATAACAACAACTAATTACTAAAGGTCATTTGCTTGAAGGTTTATTTTATTTTATCAATATGAATACCTAAATACTTTTTCATTTTTAGTGTTTTTGTAAACTCAGGATAGTTCAGAATTTTAGAGTATAGTTTAAAAAGTTGTTAATATATATTAGGCACCATTTTGGCAGAACCAATGCAACAATGTAACTCCCTGGAGTGCAACCCCGTATATACAGAGTTTTGCCAAAAATACGTTACCTTAAGAGCTGTACGGGGTTAAATTCAGAAGTTATCTTTACTCAAATATATTTTTTTTAAATTTATGCTTTATTTTTAATGTCCGTATATGTTTATTAATAAACTGGCTTCTTTATTCTTTATTAAAAACATCTAAAATCAAAAATACAGTAGCAAGAATAGAATGGGCACGTGTGCAAGCAGAGGTGATAGGCCCTTCGGATAAAGTTTTTGTGTGTTTGCCAGTGCCAACAGAGTCAGATTAAGTCTTTACCGGACCCTAAGTAGAGGTTGTTTACAAATTCTGATAACATAAAAAAACGTCCTCTCGACTTTTTTTTAAAATTTAGTCTCCGGCACTGATCGGGGCCCTCTGAATTACGGGCCCTAGACATATGTCTTTTTTGTCTATCGGTTATTTTTGCCAATAATTAAAAAACGTTTTTGTTTGCACCCTACGGGCACCCTTGGCTCGTGGGCCCGTGTTCACCGCATCCGCTGAACCCCTTATTTTTACGCCACTACTAAAATAGTTTTATCTATTACAACAGTAAGAAAACAACATTATCAAAATCATCAGGATGCTCAAAATAATTCATCCGTCGACTAACTAAGGTTCTACCTCTTACATTTGAAAGTAAACGTTAACGTTAGGTAATACGCGAAAACCAAGCATCACTCTAGTTTGTTTCAATTACTATAACTTATAAGTTCTTAATTCAAAGAAATTACCTTAATTTTTTTTCTCATCAAAAAGTAATAGTTAATGTCAAACAATTATTATAACACAAAGTTATTATTTTAGTGTGTACTCAAATCCAGCGTTTGTTCCCTTGTAAAATGAATTTTTAATGTCAACAAATGTCAGTACCTATTTTCAGAGTCGTGTTGTAATGCTTGATTCGAAATAATATCTCTATTAGATCCTCTTGCAAAATGATGGAATTCTCAAACCAGGATTACAGAATATCTTGAAGTGTCAGCATCTAGCACAATTGAAATTTTCATTGAAAGAAGTCTAACGTGACACATCGTGATCTCGTCAGCTTACGCGGATTAACATTTCTCATAAGAAATCACTTATTATTCGTAGTGCAGTATAGAGAGATTTAGAAGTGAGAAAAGCACTACTTAACCAGTGTATTTTGAGCAATTTTGCGCAGTCAGAAAACATGTAGACAGCTGAAAAGGTAAAGTTTTATTTATAACTATGCCAAAAATGTTTAAGATATATAAAAAAAAAAACGTGTATGGTTTTAATAATTGAAAGGTTAATAAGTAGTTTTTGTGCGATCGTACTAGAAACAGCTGTTTGACGGACGCGTTGGCAACCATAAAGTACTGCATTACCGGCCCTATCCTTAGCAACGGCCGTAAAAGTTACTTTTCAGGCCGTTACCCTTAGCAACGGCCGAAAAAGTAACTTTTACGGCCGTTGCTAAGGAGAGGGCCGGTAATGCAGTACATACGCCGTCATCTGTCAGTGACAGAATGTCACGTAGTTTCTAACCTATAATTTTGAAAATTACTAAAAATTTAAATTGTTTTTAATTCGATCGCACAAAAAGATGTAATATGCACCTCGGCCAAAACGTACTTTTTCGGCCTTGCCTGTTTGCTGCAAACCAGACGCGGCCGAAAAAGTTACACTTTTTGGCCTTGATACATAAATAACTATTAAAGTATATAGAAATTTTGGTTGCAGGTTCTCGTTTTATAAAACTTGTGAGCTACTCATTGTTTGTTATCTGGTATTCGTAAATAAAACCACAGTTAAATAAATTTGAATCTTTTTATGATAAAAAACGATACTGTTACTTTATATTATGTAGTTTCGATTATTTAAATCCAGATTTTATAATTTTTATTTCGTAAGATGTATACATTAAAAAGGTGCATTAAGTATTATATCCTGACGACAGTACAATATCAGGCATCAGAGGATTTTTTGCAAGTTTTTTTCAATAAAAGTTTAGCTGAAATTTTTGGACACAGAAGCAAAACTACGGGTGGACATTAAGGCTGGAGACAGGCTAATATGTATGTTTTTATTTATGATATTTTTAGTGTGGTTTCTATCATCAGTAATGTACATTTTGACGCGTTTTATGAAATTGACTTGAACACGTTGTATTAATGCTTTATCTCCGTAGATCCTAGCACATTTAGTTGTTAAAACATTTAGTTGTTCAACGGAACCAGAAGATTAATATAGTTGATTTTCACCTAATAAAACTTTTCCTTCGGCATAACCTAGATGCTAAAAAAAGAAATCAAGGCGATTACTATGTACCGAACATTCTGTTTGTTTACGTAAAAAATATTTGCCTGTTGTCAGACTTTGTGGTTTGTGCCCACTCTACATCTATATATATAAAAGAGCTTGTCTGTGTGTTTGTTTGTTTGTTTGTTCGCTATAGAATCCTAGACCCGTTGGCCGATCGGGACCAAATTTTGCACAGTTACTATTTAGGACCTGACGGATCAAACGTCGTATAAAGAACGGCCGGAAATGCCCGGGAACGGCCGGATACGTCCGCCGAGCGCGAGCGCGGAGCGCGAGTAGTCTGTAATTGAACGTCTGAGAACGTCCACCGGGCGCGAGCGCGGAGCGCGAGTAGTCTGTAATTGAACGTCTGAGAATGTCCGCCGGGCGCGAGCGCGGAGCGCGAGTAGTCTGTGATTGATAAGAGAATTGTAATCACCCGTGCAACGCCGGGTAAATCGCCTAGTATCATATAAAACTAACTGTGTAGGTATATTAAAGAACATTGAGATACAAATTTAAAACAAATTAAAAAGTATATTATAAATTATATTGAATTTTCTGATTAGTGAATCGAAACATTTATGAAATTCAAAAAAAAATAAATTGTAGGCCATCGTGTCAGTAAAAATGCACTTAAAGATAAAACAAGTATGGGAACTATAAAAAATTATTTTACAAAAAAAAATCTAATGTAGTTTAAATGTCTTGCAGTTTTTTCTGTCCCGTTAAAACATGTTAGTTAATTAAGCTGTGGGTTTAAGATGACTAGACGTCCCGGTTTTTCAGGATTTGTTCCTTTTTTTAGAAAGATGTTTCAATGTCCCCAATATCTTTTTTGGGGCTATTATAGTCTGTCCCGATTTTAAAATGTTTTTAATTTTTAGTTGTCGTATATAGGTAATTCGCAATAAAATGTTAATAAAGTCGTTGGGAAAACTATATGTTATTGTCGCTTCCTATCTATTTCTGCATTTACACTGTAGTCTACAGTCTACAGTAATATGTCTAAAACTTCGGGCGAATTCGGACAATAAAATTGACAATTAAAAATGTTCACGTTTAGGATCAGCGCCGGCCCTGGGCAACAATTTTTACATTATTTTTTGGTATGATTCAAAAGTATCATAAAACCGTCATGCTGAAGGAGAATGGTTTTGTTATACAGGGTGGTCCTTTTTTTTGTAGCAAGACTTTAACAGTCGATACAAAAACTCATTTTAAAGTGAATATTCTATATCAACATGGATCCATAAACGCTACATTTTAAAGATACAGGGTGTTGAAATTTTCGAAAAAATATCGATAATTTTTAACCGTTTCCCAACCAGTACATATGTTTCAACCTTTAGTATACGAGTACAGCACCACCATACAGGTTACCTACCGCATTCGGTGAGAATGTCAAGCCCCACAAGCAATTAGTGGCGGAGTTGTGGGGGTTCAGTTTTAAGTTTTAATAAATTTTATAAAAAACTAGTACGGCTCTGTTCAAAATCAAACTCGAACTGGTTTTCGGGTAGAGCATTTTATTTTAAACAAAAAGTGTCTCTTGACTTTTCTTCGTATCTGCCACCGTTTAGCGCGAAATTAGATTTATTTCAAGAAAAATTTGCTCATAAGTTCGATCTAAAAATATCGCGAAAAGCAGAAAATTGCAAATTGCAGAGTAGTGGTCAAAATGTGGATCTTAAGCGTATATTTAGTGAAACTTCTTCCTTATTATTATTAGCAGGTTCTGTTATTAAAAACTGCAAACATCGGTAATTACTTCTTTATTTCGAATATTAGCGATATTTATAGATCGAATTTATGAGTTAACTTTTCGGGTGAATGGTAAAATAAATCAAACTACACGTTAAACCGTTAAACGGTGGCAGGTACGAAGAAAAGTTAAGAGACACTTTTTGTTTAGAATTAAATGCTCTACCCAAAAACCAGTTCGCGTTTGATTTTGAACAGAGCTGTACTAGTTTTTTTTATAAAATTTATTAAATATGAACCCCCACAACTCCGTCACTGATTGCTTGTGGGGGGTTGATATTCTTACCGAATGTTGTAACCTGTAAGGTGGTGTTGTTTATCAATTTGGTTCAAATATATCCACTGGTTCAGAAACGGTTAAACAATATAGATATTTTTTCGAAATTTTCAACATCCTGTATCTTTAAAATGAAGCGTTTATGGACCCATGTTGATATGGAATATTCGCTTTGCTTTAAAATGAGTTTTTGTATCGACTGTTAACGTCCTGCTACAAAAAAGTGGACCACCCTGTGAATAAAATACTGAAGTAGAGGAGGTAAAATTTTATCCATTTCGTTTCAAAATGCGGACCCCTGGTAGCGCGGGGCCCTGGGCGCAGGCCCATATCGCCCATACTTAACGACGGCCTTGTTTAGGATAAAGTGTTCAAAGTATGTAAAAATGTATGAGAAGAAATTTCTCATAATTAATAAAGATAAGGTCAATTTCTGATGACATTGGATCTGTTTTGTAAAACTTGGAAAATAAATGCAACCGAAAAATTTTTTTTCAGTCGTGTCCCGATTCTTTATTTATACCGACCTGGTCACCCTATGTAGGTTTGAAATTTTAAAATTAAAGATAATGACTACATTTATGTTTTAACAAGTCGTTTAATATTGAAAATAACGGTGGTCCTATTTATTCATGTCCAAATACAAACTATGTATTTTAAAAACCTTGGGGCACCCATTTAATTAAGTTATTAAAGATACATCGACGATGTGTAGGTATATTTCATATTTTTAGGAAGTTATAAATTGGTCGTTGTTCTGTTTCACATATGCATAGATTATTCAAATTTATCCAACGAATTTGTTACAACAAAAGAATGGGATAATAACAACTGAAGGCAATTAACGCAATTTCTATTGTAACTCGATTGAAGTATATGCTATAAGTTTCTAATGCGTATTTATTTATGGTTATATGTACCATTCCGCATTGTTTTTTAAGCAGGTTAGTTGTCTGCTATGATGATTATTATCGATAAACGTTTAAGGTTGAGCTTTTTTATACATAACACGTTAACGGTAGCTCCATTTATAGTAGCAATCGAATGAAGCATAATCATACCATAAGAATCACGTAAAATGATCCGAAGTCAAAGTCGTGACCGAGAACGGGTCATAACTCACTTTGATCGGATTATGTCGACGTTACTTCAGCTTTCCTGTCCGGGATCGCTTCCTGTGCCAGCAAATCTCGCCGATTTAGTCGTATTTATAAGAAAATGGAATAGAGTTGTGGGTGCATACAATTCTATTACCTACACTAAATTCCATGATTCATGGAAAAGCGTATCAGGACAGAACGAAGCGTGTAGGTAAATGCGTATATGTGTGTTTTGACTGTATTCTGTGTTTAAACGGTAAATAACTGAAGGTTAATAGCGTACAGATGTCACGGTAGCAGCATAAAGAAATATTACTTTGGGCTTGCGGACTCATCCAGGAAAATAAATAAGAATTATTGGTCGTCCCGTGAGCCTGCACGGCCGAGATAAAACTAAAATCAGAAATATGATCTAATAATTTTAGTTGATTAAGGTAAAGTTGTAATTTTAAAAATTTGCGCATACCAAGCCAAAAGTATGAATAAATTTGGTTTTTATGTCCTGTTACATAAACTTTTTCTATTTTTATACTCAGAAGTGCTTTCACAACTCGCGCTGTAAACTCCTTTTATATACTAACACCAACAAAGTAAATCATTCCCACAAGTAGCAACAATTCTTTAATTATATTCTGATGTAAAATATTCGCAATTTAAATTTTGAATAACTGTTCCAGACTATCTTAAAATAAATAATATAGCCACTTACATGTTAAATTAAACACTAAACATTGCACAAAGTTTGTTTTGACGGTAACAAACTAATTTAATTGATAAAAGTTTTAAATGTAGAAAATACAACAGATTTTTTTTTCAGTTTTATCCGCCCTCGTTATGACAATTATAACTATCGCGCTACCGTTGCTAAAAAACATATTAATTAGATATTAGCAGATAAAATTAGCAAGGGGAAAATCAAAGAAGCTTTAAATATGAAGCTATCTATGGAACTATCTAAGAGTGTAAGATTACAAATATGGTTTCGCAAAAGATGAGGCTAGCTGATGAAAGACAAACTCATATCACAGCTGAGTAAGAGACGAGGTAAACTAAGGGGAAAAAAACTCTGTTAAAGGAGATAGAACTATTAAAGAGGCATAGAAGAAAATATAACACAAAATGAAGAGGTTACATCTCGACGATATGGGTGCGACACCAGCTGGAGTCAATAAATTTACTTTGCACGTTTTTACATAAATTTATTTGCACTTGGTGTTATTTAAAATATTTTTAGAAGTTTTAAGTTATTTCAAAAATTTCCTTCAACAGTCTTATAGTTTGGGTATTATAGTGTAAAACAAATATTTAGCGGTTCATATCGTGTTACAAATATCATTTATGTAAACATAGAGGCTGATTCAACCTCAAGGGCAATCATTGTGATCTCGCTTAATATTTAAATAGAAAAAGAGGCAAAATTTGTTGCTAAATAATATTTGATACAAATTTCATACATTTCTCCTTAATCAAAACTAAATACAGGGTTCTCGTTTTTCGCGGGCCACTATGGGGATCTCGTAAACGGTAAGAGTTACGACTTCGGTTAAATTGGGGCAAAGTTGTATATTCAGGTGCTTAATAATTTGACGCAAACAGAACTTATCTAGCTCTTTTACTTTTTGAGATATAGGGAAAAAAGTAAAAAAGTGGATTTTTGTTTTTTGCCCGTAACTTTTTCATTTGAAGTAAAATTCCATTTTTGTAAAAACATTTTCATGGCCTTTTTTTGCAAGGAATCAAATTCCCCAATTATATTTTCCGTGCGACGTTTCGTTTTTTTAAAACCATCATCAGGTCAATTTTTTCTTATGGACGCTATATCTGATTTTAACGCCAATTTGTAGAGCATTTTATTCTAAATTCGACAATGTATAACAGTTGGCACTTTTTTGAAACAATTGTTGTTAAAAACGGCAAAAACAAATATTTTATGTAAAACAAATCCTAATCGCCATGGTAAATAATTGTCTTTGTCCCTTTTTCCTTGGAAACAGGTAAGTAAACCGCATAAAATTACTAATTTAAAAAATAGGTACTAATAAATATGTTAGAAATGCATTAACATTGTTCACTTATTAACAAATATTTTTAGAATATTTTCTTCGGTTAAGTAATAAATTTCTCTAAAATGCGTATTTAATTCTTATTTGGCATAAAATTATTTGTAACAAAAAATAACGAGTTCTGCCTTTTATCTGCGTTAATGACTAATAAGCAAAAAGCGTAAACAGATTTCTAGACTTTTTTTGTAAACTATGACACATATTATTTGATTACGAACATTTTGTTACAAATAATTGTCAAATAAGGGATTTAATACACATTTTAGAGACATTTATTACTTAACCGAAGAAAATATTCTAAAAATATATGCTCTTAAGTGAACAATGTTCATGCATTCCTAAGATATTTATTAATACCGATTTTTTTAATTAAATCCCTTTAATAGTAATTTCATACGGTTTACTCACCTTCTTCCAAGGAAAAAGGGGCAAAGACAATTATATATCATGCCGATTAGAATTTGTTTTAAATAAAATATTTGTTTTTGCCGTTTTTAACAACAATTGTTTCAAAAAAGTGCCAAGTGTTATACATTGTCGAATTTAGAATAAAATGCTCTACAAATTGGCGTTAAAATCAGATATAGCGTCCATAAGAAAAAATTGACCTGATGATGGTTTTTAAGAAACGAAACGTCGCACGGAAAATATAATTGGGGAATTTGATTCCTTGCAAAAAGTGGCCATGAAAATGTTTTTACAAAAATGAAATTTTACATCAAATGAAAAAGTTGCGGGCAAAAAACAAAAATCCACTTTTTTACTTTTTCCCCTATATCTCAAAAAGTAAAAGAGCTAGATAAGTTCTGTTTGCGTCAAATTATTAAGCACCTGAATATACAACTTTGCCCCAATTTAACCGAAGTCGTAACTCTTACCGTTTACGAGATCCCCATAGTGGCCCGCGAAAAACGAGAACCCTGTATATTGTCCCAGACTTGAGACTTGGGGATTTTGGTTATTTTGAGAGAAATGAAGGTAAATTTAAAATAAGTACCGAAATTTTGTGCAAAATTATGATAACATATTGCCTTTTTTACTAGCTGACAGACGTGATCATCGCAAAATCGTGGTAATTTTAATACATTTTTGAAAAAATTTACTGTACTGGACAAGCTTTACAATATTGCTATATTTTAGATATGTTTTGTATCTCATGGCAATTTTGATTTCATGAAAAAACGCTTATTTTGTTTTATTTTGCGGTTGTTTTTTAAACATCATCTACAGCGTCATTCAAAAAGTCTGCAATAAATGGAAAAGTTTTTTATTATTGATTTCTCAGAAAATGTTATCCCTAATAAAAGTTGGTGCATGATGTAAAACTGATTTTAAGATAAAAAGAAGTTCAATAAAAAGTCATAGGACACTAGATTTTAGCAATTTTTGAAATATTCGCAAGAGTAAAGTGCCCTTATTTTAAGAGATACAACAATTTTTTATTAGAAAAAGTCATTTGTAATCTCAAAATAAGGCTAAATTTAAACTTTGACGGTCAAATTCCAATTTTTCTTTTTAAGAAGCACTTTACTCTTGCGAATATTTCAAAAATTGTTGAAATCTAGGGTCCTATGACTGTTTATTAAACTTTTTTTTATCTTAAAAGTAGTTTTAGACCATGCACCAACTTTTATCAAGAATAACATTTTCTGAGAAATCAATAGTAAAAAACTTTTCCATTTGTTGCAGACTTTTTAAATGTTGAAATGTCTTAAAAAATAAAAATTGGAATTTGACGGTTAAAATTTAAATCTAGCTTTATTTTGAGATTTTAAATAACTTTTTCTTAAAAAAATATTTGTGTATCT